>VDFB02281492.1:897010097-897290097 GCA_007258455.2 Sequoia sempervirens
AGCTCCACTATCAATTATACAATTGCTCAATTTGAAACCTCCTATATATAAGGATATATAGAACGGTTTTGGCTTCTCTTTTGCAAGCATAGAGGACTGTAGTAATATTGGCTGGGTAGCAGCCTTCTTTTTCACAACCTTCAAGATTCTATCCAGTTGTTCAGGATAATCTTGTAGATACTCCAGTTGAGAGATCTGTACCTTCATCTTCATAATAGAAGACACGATGTCGAAACTTGCTGAAGATGAATCTAGAGCAGTCGACACAATGTTTTCTTGTGAAATCTTAGGATTGGAAGTAGAAGCTACTTCCTTACCTTTTGCATTTGAATTCCGCTTTTGTTCTTCCTCCTGTGTTTTGAAATGCTGCGCATTTGTGAACACAGGTGAGGTGATATTCTCATGATTAACCGCGAGAGAAAAGTTGTGGTATTCTTCTTCTTGTTCATTTATGGGTTCTCGATCAAAATACCCCGTTGTGGAGTCTCCATCAAAGTCGTCCATCTGTGAAGAGACGATGTTTGAACTTGAAGGTACGAAACCTGAATTAGGAGCAGTATTGACAAATCCCATGAGTTGATTCATTCTTTGGTTTTCCGGACATGTTGCCCCGGTGTGTTCAACAGAATCATGGAAAGTGCAAAAGACTGTGGCCTTCTCAGCTTCATTGTTTTGCTTCGGTTGTCCTTGCGGAAATTTTGACTTGTAGTTGTTATACGGTTGGAAGTTATTTCTTCTCGGCTAGTACTGCTGTTGTGGCTGAAATGATGGTGGTGTGGGCAAGGCTGGTTGCCCTTCAGGGGGTGACTGTCTCTTTAGTATAGTCACCTCGTTTGCTACTTTCTGTAGCAACGGATTAGCCGATGCTTGTACGAGCGGTCTGATCGAATCATCCTTCATTTTGCCCATCGTAATCATATTGTCTTTGAGCTTGATTGCTTCTTCTTGAAGGAGCTGTAGACTATCTTCTTCACTTATCTTCAAGAAAAAGGCAATTTTGGACGGCAATGCATTGATGAAGGAACTCATTAGAATTTCGTCAGATGGATTTAAAGTGTGAGAAAGACGTGTAACCAGGCAGTTAAACCTTGCTACAAATTCTCTCATCGGTTCATGTTTCTCCATCTTCAAATTTGAGAGTTGTGCAAAAAGTCTGTGACTGTCCTCAGCAGGCTTGAACCTCGCCAAGAACTTCTCACTCATGACGGCCCAATTGGTGATGATGCTTGGCTCAAGATTGTTGAACTAGTCTGCTGCGTTGTTCTCAAGAGTCTCCACAAAGAGACGTATTGCGATGTCCTCATGTGCAATATGCAGGACGAAACATGCCGCTGTGAATGCTGAAAGATGTTCGTCAGGATGTCTGGAACCATCGCCATGAGAAACTCCCAAAGGCCGATGAGTTTTGGGCGTCTTGCATTTCTTCCATTTCGATCGTTGTGGTTGTAATTGTTACGATCACCCATTTCTTCTACTGGAATGGGAATATCTTCTAAAATTTCTCCTTCAATGAATTGATCAGGAGCCTCTTGAAAGACAAGATCTGGCTGGATGGGAGGATTACCTCTCCTTCTTCTCGTATATACTCGGTACACCAGGATGCTTAATTCCATGCGGGAGGTGGCAAGACTGGTCTACCTGTTGCAAGATCTGCTTTCTCTTCTTCTTTATCTAGAGTGGTAGCCGCGTTTCTCCACTGAGTGGTAGATGTATGATTTCAAAAGATAATAATCGCCAAGCTATTAGTGATGTATACATTGCTTTCTGCTTCAATGAAATAGGTCGACCATATAACAAGTGGAATTGGTGGTTGTTGTGGGCATTGGGTAAATAAAATAGTCATAAGCGTGCAAAGTCCTAGCTTTGAAAGGTTTTTCTTGCCTCGTGCTTGTGGTGGGCACCAAAAACTATTGGTGTAACAACTAACACCTACAGGTGCAAAGTTGGTATGAGCGACTATCAGCACTACATTGATGAGTGCTCTTCAAATTAGGAGCTCCCTGGTTATTAATGGACAACATGCTTGAAGAGTAAACTAAACCTAATTCCACGTCTTTTTGTCTCAATGAAAGAGAGGCACGGGTTCTTGAAACCCCGGCGTTCGCGATAAGGATTTTTCTGGTTTTGCCGTCTTGAAAGAAACTACAGCCTCAAAAGAACTAATTAGCATACTATCAATCCCTCAAAGTAGAACATGAGGGAAATGAGCGGGAATGAGCTTACACAATAAACCGGGTATAGATTCACAACGTGACGCAATGTGGGCACAACTATTTGCTTGTCTGAATAGGTTTATTATCAAACACATCATACGATAAGCTTTAAGTACAAATTCTCAACGTGAGGGCAAGGTGGGCACAACTATTTTCTCAATCTGAATAGGCTTATTAGAAACACAACACAAAGGATAGCCAACTAGGACAGTAAATTGCAGAGACAAAACACGCATACAATTTATGACTGAACTAGCCACTATATATAACTAAGATAAACATTCACCATAATAACTGCATGAAACCTGAGTGGCATAACAATTCATCATCATAATAAATACTCGTGAATAGATACAAAATAAGCAATATTATAGGAAAGGTGGGAACAACATATATTACTCTCTCATGCAAAAGTTATGTACAAATGAGAAAAAGCTCTTATTTATAGACATCAAAAGGTGTAGGGAACCCTAAAATCACCTCAAGTCAACTATAGTCTTGCAATGCATGCAAGATTTATTGCTAAACCCTAATAAAGCAAACTATACAGTTAACTAGAAAGCTACCATCAGTTAACCGATACATCTAATCTAAATGGACAATGTGCAAGCATGCACGTCCTTGTTGAAAGAAGAGTTAACTGGAAAGCTACCATTAGTTAATGAAAACCCTAAATGAAACTCCAAGTCCTGCAAAATATCTTTGAGGATAAGATAGACATGTGTGAATGGTCCCAACAAAGAGAATTACAGATGAAAGTTGAGTTCTAATTACATGCTCCTGGTTCTGTCCTCGGAAATAATTGTAGGTTCTAACTGACTGATCACTGGTCGCTATCTTGAACAACTAACCCTTCCATGAGGTTGTTGACTATGTCACTATCTGGGGCACTGATACTCTACCAAAGTACACTGTGTTTGTGCAACATGTCCTCACCACTTGTGATTTGACACTACTTGTCGCCAACTCAAGCAATCCTGGAAATATTTGCACACTTAAACTGGCATTTCATTGATTGGTAACTCTGGTGGCTCCGTAATTGAAATGATGACCACTATTTCTTCTATAGCTTTATGCTTCATTTTTTCACACTTTTCCTTATGGAAGAGTGTTGCATGACGAAACCACAAAGTTTGACCACGAACACTCTAGTTGACAAAAATGCACATGAACTTACCACATACATAGAATTCCAATGGTATCAATCCTCTAAACTAGCCTTGGAAGGCTATCAGCTATACGAGGCATAAAACCATGTGGACTTGAGTGACTATGCCTGTCAACCCTCTGAATGCACTTGATACAAATTGGTGTCAACTTTTCTAATGAATTCATGAATTAAGACTGATTTGGTCTTGAATTTAGTCTACATGAACTGCACTCTGAAAAACTTGCTTGTTGACTATAAACATGGTTATGTTCTAACAACTTTCTTCGGAAAGCAAAATGTCACCTGTTGAGGCTAAAAATAGCTTGTCGGAGGGCAATTTTCACAAAAAATTCTAAAATGTGGGTTTTTTCTAGAAAATAATTCTAAGACAACCCACAATGTTAGAATTGCGAAAAAATTCCATTTAGCTTGACATGCAAGAGATTTAAAAAAAAAAAGTAAATGGGGGCAGTAGGGGCTGTGGGGGGCAATTTTTTCGAGAAAATCTGAAATATGGGTTTTGTCTAGAAGATGATTCTAAGACAACCCACAACGTCAGATTCAAAAAATATCAAATTTTACTCCACCATGCAAAGGAATTTCAGTTGAGAAAATCAAAGCTTCGAGAATCGATGCTCTGGAGTACATTTTCCTGAAAAATTCTAACACATGGGTTTTGTAGAGGAAGTCATGCTAAAACAACCCAGATGATTTGTTTCATCAAAATTCACCGAATTCTTGAACATGCAAAAGAAATTAAGATGAGAAATGGAAGAATTTAAGATATAAGATATAATTTTTTAAAGCTCTGCTTTTGCTAAAATCGCCACCTTGTCTTGATGCGTGCTGATAAATCTAGACTTGTACCTGCAAAAGAAATCTGAGAACAATCTTTGTAGTGTCTTTGAATGTTGAATGTTGAAGAATTCACCCACACAAGTGAGAAAATTCACTTTGGTCTTCAACTGTGTGAGAGAAGAATGGATGCCATCTTGAATAAATGGAAGAATTCTTTGCTTAATGGTGCCAACTACAAAAATAAACCTTGACTAACAAAAGAAGTCTTATGATTGGACCCCCTCCAGTTCAATGACACTGACTTGGAGTCCTAGAGATAAAATAATATTAAAATATTCAGTTACCATTACATGTGAATTTTTAATTAAACATTACAAAAGGCGCCAATAATAAATTATTGAAGAAAATCACCCATTTAAAAGCTTTCATGCAAAAAGTCGAATTTAATATTATTTTTAATAAATTAGCAACAATCTCTGCATACTGATTCTGAAAAGTCAAAAATTAACTCTCTAGGAATTTGTTTGCACAAATCATGAGATTTTTCGCTAATTTCCTACTTTATAGCTGACTGCAAAGTTATAGTTGCCCCTATTCAACATTGAATTCCGGGTGACTGAGTGATGCTGAGACCAAGTTGAGATATCCACCGTGAAGCCTGCAGAGCAAGGATGAAATGTCTGCTTGGATCTGCAACTGCTAAAATCAACATTTGAAACCTCAAAAAATTAGGCGCCTTTGATTAAATTGATGCAAGACCTCTAGACAACCATTTGTCCATTTTGCCATCTGACGCTTCAAATTGCTGCTGACAGCGAATGATGAACCTTACTGACTGGATGATAGGCTCACTGTGTGATTGGAAGTATTCCACATCCAATGACTATATATAAGGCACTTGAAAGCTGCATTAGGGACCCCAAAAGCAAGGGCGCCCCTAGCTTGTGAAGGCTCAAACACCATTTTATCAAAAGTGTAACTTTCAATTGGGTACCCTATTTTGACCCCTGACACCAGGAGCTGGAGTGCTCTGATTCGCGCACCGTCTATCTCATCACGTAGCTAGAACAACTTGCAAGAGATATATTTGGAGGCTCTAAGACCTCAAAAAGAAGGGCACCTTTTCCAAGGAGAATGTATTCTCTATACTTAGCCATTTTCTGGCAGTCTTCTCTTTTTAGCGTTCTACACAAACCTCGTATGTACAAGTTTTCCAAATCCCAGAGGCTAACAGTTGGGCTTGTTGGATAGCTAGAATAATTCCTCACAAGTCTCTTGAAGACTGAAAAGCTAAAAACCCCATCTCAAAGCCTAAAGGTTGGGTGCCCCTGGCCTACAGAGGTATAAGTGTCTAATACCATTCCTCCACCCTCTAATTTATGTGTCTGGTAAAATATCTACTACTTTTGGATCACTTCGCGAACTGGTGCGTTGCAAGGCTAGAATAGATTAGAAAAGATCTCAGGCAAATGACATCTACAAATTCAATCATCTGAAGAGCCAAATTCAAGGGCGCCCCTGGGCTACAGGGGCATACAAAGTTGTGAACTGACAAATACCTCTCCTTAATCAAATGAAGCTTCAAAAAATAATTATGAAGATTTGGGCAAAAGCGACAAGATCTGGGACTTCAAAGAGAAGGGAACCCCTAAGCTACAGGGGTGCAGGTTTTCTTTTTGCTAAAAATCTTCATTTATTTGATCTCTGTAATCACTATTACGGCTGATATGACCTTACAGGATATAATTTCATCATGAAGTGCTCCTCCATCATGACATATCTCGCTTTGAGTCCCAGATTTAGGTTTTGAGCTCTAGGTATTGACCAATTTCTGCTCATGACTAACATGCGACTAACCAAAGTCCATATTTGACTTGCCCAAAAAACTATATTTTGACATCATTTTAGCAAGGTTTAGACTCTTTTAAGAAAAATTCCTTAATGAAGCAAAAAATTTGGTTTGGGTACAACACTAGGCTCCGTCTGGTGACCATATCAGATACCTATGGCATAGGAGAACCCTATAATCTCTATGTTATGTAGACTGGTGACTTATGATTTGGGCATCAGAGTTAGGACTTTTCCCTAATCACCTAAAAATTTGAGTTTTCCTAATCACCTAAAAAAAGACTACCTAAATCACCTAAAACATGACAAAACATTACAAAATGGGGAAACACAATATGACAAAATGATAAAGCATAAAAAAGTATTTAGAAAATATTTACAAGTATCACTCCTCCCCTGGAGGGTTGAAATGCTTGAGATACTGCTTGTTATAAGGAAGCAGGAGGAGCCTTCCATCCTGATGCGAGAGAATATATGTGTTCTCTCCTGTGGATTCATGGATCTGAAAGGGCCCTAACCACAAGGAATCAAATTTACCATGCATTCCTTTGGGTTCATGCCTTTTGTCGCACAAAAGGACTTGATCTCCGACTACGAAGTCTCATTGACAAGCCTTCTTGTTAAAAATATTTTTCACTTGTTGTTGGTGTTGAGTGATCTTATCAACAACCTCCACTCTCTCTTCTTCAAGCTTTATTAGATATAGTATCCACTTCTGAATAGGGTCTTTGAACTCTTCATCCTCTAATGTAGATGCCAACTACAAAGTAGAAAACTCCAAAGTGATGGGTATACTTGCTCCTGTATCATACAAAAGTACGCAGGGTGAGGTGTCGATAGCTCTTTTAGGAGTTATACAATTAGCCCAAATAGTTTCATATAACTTTGTGTGCCAAGCCCACTGATTTGACTCAACTAACTTATGCACAATCGTGACAATGTTTTTGTTCGATGATTCAGCCTGTCCATTACCCTGAGGGTAATAATCCGATGAATGTGACAACATGATGCCATGATCAAAACAAAAACTCAAAATTTCCTCTGACGAGAAGCATGTTGCATTATCATCAAAAAATTTCTGAGGTACTTCGAAGTGAGAAATGATATTCTCCTTTAGAAAGTTGCAAACCACTTAAGAAGTAGCTCCTTTGGTGGGAACTGCTTCAACCCACTTCGTGAAATAGTATGTTGCTATTAGAACATAAACATGCCCCTTGCTGGAACTCGAGTTGATAGGACCTACAAAATCAATACCCCATTATTGAAATGGAGCATCAATGGTGACTGGCCTGAGTGGAGTACCTGCCAATTTGAATTTTCCCGCAAATTCTTACGACATAGGTGACATTTATACACCCATTCAGTATGTGTCGTGAGAGTTGCGGCCAAGAGCTATACTCGCAAGATTATTGAATGCAGTGACCCTTGATGAGAATTTTCCTTTGCATGCTTGACTGTGAAAAGTATCCAACAATCTTTGTTGATGGTCTCTACCGACGCATAAAAGGAAAGTTTCGTCAAGGCCACGCCTGTACAAAACATTGTTAAAAAGCAAAAAGTTCTATGCTTTCAACTTCAGTGTTCTCTTTTGTTGTTTGTCCAAGTGACATGGAAATTCTCCTTTATATGTTGATTAATACCTGACATAGCTGACATTTATACACCCATTCGTATGTGTCGCAGAACATAGTCGGCCAATAAAACTGTGCTCGCAAGATTTTGAATGCAGTGACCCTTGATGAGAATTTTCCTTTGCATGCTTGACTGTGAAAAGTATCCAACAATCTTTGTTGATGGTCTCTACCGACGCATAAAAGGAAAGTTTCGTCAAGGCCACGCCTGTACAAAACATTGTTAAAAAGCAAAAAGTTCTATGCTTTCAACTTCAGTGTTCTCTTTTGTTGTTTGTCCAAGTGACATGGAAATTCTCCATATGTTGATTAATACCACAAGGGTGTGTACCATTCTTCCATAGAATCAACAAATAGGACCAAAGGAAGGTCCTCTTTAATTTCTTGTTTGGGATCAACTCCACCATTGCTCTGAAGCTTATGATCTCCATCCTCTGCCAATAATCGACAAAGACCTTTCCCATGAATGAGCTTGGTCGTCTTGATTTCTAGATCATATTTTTGAACTTTTGCGATCTAGTTCCCTCTCTTCGTGCCCATTTCCTGTTGCGTTAACACACTTTTAACTGTTGGATCAATGAAATACACTGTTGTATGAGAATTCAAGAGATAGAACTTGAAATTCTTAACAACTCTGACGATAGCATACACATTCTTCTTAATCTAAGAATAACGCTTCTTAGCATCCTTAAAATTAGAACTCATGAAAGCAATTGGAGATTCTCCTTCTTCGCTGAGCTTTTGTGTCAAAATAGCAGACAAAAAGTGCTCCGACGCATAACAATAGAGGATAAAATCCTTCTGAAAGTCTGGCCAAACCAACACTGGTGTGTTACCAATAGCTTCCTTGATCTTAATAAAGGCTTGTTTGCCTCCTTTTGTCCACACAAAAGTGGACGTATTTTCTTCATCATTGCTGAAATCTCCTTTGTCAGCTCTGAGAAATTAGGTACAAATCTTTGGATAAAGTTAACTTTTTCCAAAAAAGGAGTGCACCTGCATTTTGCTTGTAGGAAGAGACATGTTTCTAATTGAATCCACTCGATTCAGGTCTATTTTGGTCCCCTCTTTAGAAACGATATGGCCAAGTAACTTGCCCTCTGTAACAACAAAGATAGTATTTTTCAGATTCAAAGATATCTTGTGATACTTGCATCTTTCAAATACTTCCACCATATGTGAAAAGTGATAATCCCGATTATCTCAAAAAATGGTTAAGTCATCAAGGTAGACAACTATAATGTTGTCCTTGAGATCCCCAAATGCCAAGTCCATGGCCCTCTGAAATGTAGCACTGACGTTGATAAGGCCGAAAGGCATCCTTTCATAAGAAAATGTGCCCCATGACATGGTGAAAGTTGTCTTAATCTAGTCCTCCTCTACCACTACAATCTTATTGTAACCAGAAAAACCATCAAGAAGTGATAGCATCCTTGATCTAGTGAATGTCTGCAATGTATGCTCCATGATAGGTAAGGGATAGTTGTCCTTCAAGGATGAATGATTTAAGTTCCTGAAATCAACACAAATTCTGATTTCACTATTCTTTTTCCATATAGGAACTATATTGGATACCTAGGTGGAGTGATGAATAAGAAATATTATCCTTGAATCTACCATTTTTCTAAATCTCAGCGTAGATAGTGCTTTGAATTCATGGATTGTAATGTCTTTGTTTCTACCTAAAAGGCTTAACATCAAACTTCAGTAGAATTGTGTGAGACAATTCTATGGGTGTGAAGACTTTCAAGTCTTAATATGACTAGGAAAAAACATCCTTATACTGCTTGAACAAGTCGATAAACCTCTTAGTCTCTTCTGGAGTACAATATTTGCCTAAATTTACAAACTGAGGCTTGTCTTCAGTACTTATGTTGAATTGATTGTATTCTAATGAAGTATTAACACCTGACCTCTTATGATCTTGGATGTAATGATCATGCCGATCAAAAATATCTTCTAAAGATACAAAACCCTTAGGAATCTGATTTCCTTTCAATTGTATAATCCTGGATTCTGTAACTTCAGAGTCTTCAACAATTGACTCTTTGAAAGGAGTAGAACTTCCTTCAAAGAAAAATTCTTTTTAATTATCTCCCATGATAGGAAATTCTTCAATATCCTCATCATCATCAAAGACTTGCCAGTTGTCTGAGTTATCAAGTACAACTAGTCTATAAATCAGCTCAATAGCAAATGAATTCTGACGAAAGTTAGAGTTTGGCATGAAAAGAGTGGCTAAGACTACAAGAGCATCAACTTTGCAATTTTTTGTTCTTGAAATGTATTGGATATCAAATGCATCAAACCAGTAGATTGCATTCCACACCCTTTGCCTGTAGAATTGAAGGCGATTATTTCTCACATGAAACTAGTCTCTAACCTGTTTAACAATCAACTCTACATCTCCTTTGACTCTAAGCAGTTTGATCCCCATATCCTTCGCGTTCTCGAGACCTAATAAAAGTGCCTCATATTCAATAGTGTTATTGGTGCATTCAAATTGCAACCTATATGCAAAAGGATATAGATGACCTTCAAGAGAAATTATTACTACTTCCGCTCCTAAGCTTGATGTTGAGCAACTGTCGTCAAACTGCATTGTCCACATTTTAGATTCTTCATTTAACAATTCCATGGAAAGTGAAAAATTCTGACAATCTTTAGTCACTTCTGACACCATAGAATATGTGCTCAGACCTATGTCTTGATACAACACTTGAGCATGTAGATCTTGAGATTTAACCACTGTAAACTTTGACTTCATTTCAGGCTCTAGCTTGAATGTGCCCTTCTTCAATGAAATTTTCGCGAATGAGCAATCCATTTGAATCTCTCCTCCGAGATATTTGCAGAAACTCCTGCTAAGTAGCATCTTGTAGTTGGTACGAATATCAACCACCAAGATGGTCATCATGATCTTCTTCTCAGGACATGACACTAGCCTTACTTGTGCATCTTTAATTTTACCGACTAACGACACCGGCTTGGACTCAAGTAAGTAACACTTTTCTTGATTAGGAGTGCATGATAATCCCAATGCGTTCATAATCTGTAGAGGCATAATGTTGTCGGAAGCCCCACTATCAATTATACAATTGATCAATTTGAAACCTCCTATATATAAGGATATATAGAACAGTTTTGGCTTCTCTTTTGCAGGCACAAAGGACTATAGTAATGTTGGCTGGATAGTAGCCTTCTTTTTCACAACTTTCAAGATTCTCTCCAACTACTTTGGATGATCTTATAGATACTCTAGTTGAGAGATTTTCACCTTCGTCTTCATCATAGAAGACACGATGTTGAAAGTTGTTGAAGATGAATCTGGAGCAATCAACACAATTTTTTCTTGTGAAGTTTTAGGATTGGAAGTAGAAGCTACTCCTTTCCTTTTGCATTTGAATTCTGCTTCTCTTCTTCCTCCTTCTGTGCTTTGAAATGTTGTGCATGTGTGAACACAGGTGAGGTGATATTCTCATGATTAACCGCGAGAGAAAAGTGGTAGTATTCTTCTTCTTGTTCTTCATTTACGGGTTCTCGATCAAAATACCCCACTGCGGAGTCGCCATCAAAGTCATCTGTCTATGAAGAGACGACGTTTGAACTGGAAGGTACAAAACCTGAACTAGGAGTAGTATCGAAAAATCCCATGAGCTGATTCATTCTTTGGTTCTTCAGACATGTAGCGCTGGTATGTTCAACAAAATCATGGAAAGTGATTTGTAATTAGAGGTTTACAAAATAACTTGCAAATTAATCTTAATTACAATTTTCCTCGATCGCAACAGAATTGCGTGACTATGTCGTTTAACCGTTGAAATTACAAAATAAGTTCACATTTATATAACTAATTACTAAAATGTTGTAATTAGAACTCCAATAGCGAATTGAAAAATACTAAAAAGAAATTAGATAGAATGTAAGACAAAAGATAGAATAAGAATGAGACGGAAGATAGAAAGATCAAACATAGGTTGATAACAGAGTTCATCCTTCAAAAGACTAGTCTCTGAGTTTGCTTCTTAATGTTGGACTGCTTTCATTAATATTGCCAAACATCTGAAAATTCCTTCTTACAATATCAAGCTTCAATAACTTGCATAAAATTCCTCACAATCTCTCTCACTATTACAATTTTTGGTGTATAATATCACCTTGTAATTCTTCTCCTCCAAAATTCTCACACTGGAATTATTTCTCCAATTAGACTTGCTTCCTACAAGCCAAAGCACACCCCTTTATATAGCAATTTATTTGCTAATATGGGCTAAAACCATATTATTTTGCAAATATACCCATATCTCCTATTTACATATGTAAATCTTTCAAAATCCTCAATTGCAACAATAAATCCCCTAAAAATAATACACCCATTTAAATAAATGGCCCTTATATTTCGGGCTTACAAAATAATATTAAAAGGCCCTTTTAAAATCCCTTTTAAAATTTATGACAATCTTTTTAATATTTTATTTAGCCCTTAATTTATCATGTTTCCAGGCTAAAAATATGTCAAACTATAAATTAGGGATTATAAGAGATTTAATTTGTTATTATTGTGTTTTAAATTTGTTAAGGATAATAAATCCTTTAAAATCCTCCAAAAATCTTTAAAAATATTCTAAAAGCCTTTTAAATAGCCCCTTTAAATCTTCATTTTATTGGGCTTTTACTAATAAAAAGGGTTTTGGTTATAATTTAGGGGTTATATTATTGAAATATGAGTTTATGGGTTTTTTCCCTCTCCTTGTTTTATGGGCAAGGCAAGAGGATTTTAAGGGATAAAATCCCACCAAATCCTTTTTTTTTTTTTCTTTTAATTTTTAAACCATATATATTTTTCTTTAACAAATATGGTTTAATCCATATTTATGCCATATCATATACTCTTTTCACGTCACCACCTGCCACATCACCATGTTGATGTCATCAAAGTCAACCAGAGTCAAAATTTTGACCAACCTTTGACCAGCCGTAACTTTCACATACGAGCTCTGTTTTTGAAACCAAATATAGTTATGGAATCAGCATGATGAGCACTACAACTTGGCATCATTTTTTCCTCATTGTGAGATGATCAATTTTTTTCCTTTTTGAATGCATGATTCGCCTGTTTGATTGGACCTTTGACTGCACATAACTTCTGCATACAAACTCCTTTTGAGCCTGTTCAAGTTGCGTCAAGACCGTGTCTACGAGCTCTGTGTGATGATGTTTTTTTCATGGGATTTTGAGACTATGAAAGTTTTAAGTTTCCTGGATCTACCTAGATCAGAAAGTGCAAAAGATTGTGGCCTTCTTAGCTTCATTGTTTTGTTTCGGTTGTCCTTGCATAAACTTTGACTTGTAGTTATTGTACGGCTGGAAGTTGTTTCTCCTCAGTTGGTATTGTTGTTGTGGTTGAAATGATGGTGGTATGGGAAAGGCTAGTTGCCCTTGAGGGGGTGAGTGTCTCTTTAGTATAGTCACCTCATTTTCTACCTTCTGTAGCAACGGATCAACCGACGCTTGCATGAGCAGTCTAATCGAATCATCTTTCATCTTGCCCATCGTAATCATATTGTCTTCGAGCTTGATTGCTTCTTCTTGAAGGAGTTGTAGACTATCTTCTTCACATATATTCAAGAAAAAGGAAATTTCTGATGGGAGTGCATTGATGAAAGAACTCATCAAAATTTTAGGAGATGGATTTAAAGTGTGAGAAAGACGTGTAACAAGGCGATCAAACCTTGCTACAATTCTCTCATCAGTTTATGTTTCTCCATCTTTGAATTCAAGAGTTGTGAAAAAATTCTGTGACTATCCTCGGCGGGCTTGAACCTCACCAAGAACTTCTCACTCATGATGGCCCAACTAGTGATGATGCTTGGTTCAAGATTGTTGAACCAATCTGCTATGTTGTTCTTAAGAGTCTCCACAAAGAGACGTATTGTGATGTCCTCATGTGCAACATGCAAGACGGAACATGCTGCTGTGAATTCTGAAAGATTTTCATTAGGATGTCTGGAACCATCGCCATGAAATCTTGAGAAAAACTTGCATGAACCTTTGCATAGTTCATGGTGTCCTTGTAAAGCCAACGGTCCAATATTACCGTTCCCAAGGCAAGGGGGCTGGACGTCTTGCATTTCTTCCATTTTGACCGTTTTGGTTATCATTGTTGTTATGATCACCCATTTCTTCTGCTGGAATGGGAATCTCTTCTTCTAAAATTTCTCCAATGAATTGATTAGGAGCTTCTTGAAAAACAAGATCTAGCTGGATAAGAGGATTACCTCTCCTTCTTCTAATATATACCTGGTACTCCAAGATTCTTAATTCCACGCAGGAGGTGGCAAGATTGGTCTACTTGCTACAAGATCTGATTTCTCTTCTTATTTATCCAGAGTGGTAGCCACATTTCTCCACTGAGTGGTAGATGTATGATTTTCAAAGATAAAAGTGCGCAGGCTACTGATGATGTCTTACTACTCTGCTTCAATGAAAACTAGATTTGACTGTATAATAGGAGAAATTAGTGCTAGTTGTTGTACTGGAGTAGTAGGACATCAGATAGTCATAACCGTGCAAAGCCTAAGCTTTGGAAAGTTTTCTTGCCTCGTGCCCCATTGTGTGTGCCATAAAACTGTTGGCGTAACAACTAACACCTCTAGAGTGCAAGTTGGTACAGATAGCTATGCACACTACGTGATGAGTGATCTTGAAATTAGGAGGGGAAGCTCCCTCGTTGTGCAAACAAAAATTCTTGAAAAGTAAACTAATCTATTTCTTGTCTTTTTGTCTCGACTGAAAGAGGCACAAGGTTTGCAATAAACTTTGAACGTTGTAGCCAAGTATTTTCTGGTTTCGCAGGACTTAACTACAACTCAAATCTAAGTAACTTATACTATCTAATCCCCTCAAGAAATTAGAGCATGAGGAAATGGAGCAGGAATGAGCTTAAATGATAAACCGGGTACAGATTCACAACGTGAAGGAAAGGTGGGCACAACTATTTGCTTGTCTAAATAGGTTTATTATCACACACATCATACGATAAGAGGGCAAGGTGGGCACAACTATTTGCTCAATTTGAATAGGCTTATTAGACACGCAACACAAAGGAGAGACAATTAGGACAGTAAATTGCAGAGATGAAACACGCATACAATTTATGATCAAACTAGCCACTATATCTAACTAAGATAAGCATTCACCATAATAACTGCATGAAACCCAAGTGGCATAACAATTAATCAGCATAATAAATACTCGTCAACAGATACAAAATAAGCAATATTATAGGCAAGGTGGGAACAACGTATATTACTCTCTCATACAAAAGTTATGTAAAAATGAGCAAAAGCTCTTATTTATAGACATCAAAAGGTGTAGGGAACCCTAAAATCACCTTGAGTCAACTACAATCTTGCAATGCATGCAATATTTATTGCTAAACCCTAATAAAGAAAACTATATAGTTAATTGGAAATCTACCATTAGTTAACCGATACATCTAATCTAAATGGACAATGTGCAAGCATGCACGTCCTTATTGAGAGAAAAGTTAATTGGAAAGCTACCATCAGTTAATGAAAATCCTAAATGAAACTCCAAGTCCTACAAAATATCTTTGAGGATAAGATAGACATGTGTGCATGCTCCCAGCAAAGAGAATTGAAGATGAAAGTCGAGTTCTAATTGCATGCTCATGGTTCTTTCCTCAAAAATAACTGCATGTTCTAACTAACTGATCACTGGCCGCTATCTCAAACAACTAACCCCTACATGAGGTTGTTGACTATGTCACTATCTGGGGCACTGATACTCTGCCGAAGTATATTGTGTCTGTGCAGCATGTCCTCACCACTTGTGATCCAATGCTGCTTGTCAGCAACTCAAGCAATCCTAGAAATATTTGCACACTTAAAATGACATTTCATTGACTAGTTACTCTGGCGGCTCTGTAACTGAAATGATGACCACTATTTCTTTTGCAGCTTTACGTTTCAGTTTTTCACACTTTTCCTTATGGAAGAGTGTTGCATGATGAAACCACAAAGTTTGACTGCGAACACTTTGGTTGTGAGAAATGCACATGAACTTACTGCACACGTATCAATCCTCTAAACTATCCTTTGAAGGCTATCAGCTATACGAGGCATGAAACCATGTGGACTTGAATGACTACGCCTGTCAACCCTTCGAATGCACTTGATACAAATTGATGTTAGCTTTTTTAATGAAATCATGAATTAAGACTGATTTGGTCTTGAATTCAATCTACATGAACTGCACTTTGAAAAACTTTCTTGTTGACTGTAAACATGGCTATGTTCTGACAACTTTCTCTGGAAAGCAAAATGTCACCTGTTGAGGCTAAAAATAGCCTATTGAAGGGCAATTTTCACGAAAAATTATGAAACGTGGGTTTTGTCCAAAAATAATTCTAAGACAACCCACAATGTTAGAACTACAAAAAAATGCTCTTTAGCTTGACATGCAAGAGCTTTTCTGAAAAAAGCAACTAGGGGCAACAAGGGCTGCAGGGGACAATTTTTCCAAGAAAATTTGAAATATGGGTTTTGTCCAGAAGATGATTCTAAGACAACCCACAATCTCAGATTCAAAAAATATTGACTTTTACTCCACCATGCAAAGGAATTTTAGTTGAGAAAATCAAAGCTTCGAGAATCGATGCTCTGGAGTAAATTTTCCTAAAAATTCTAACACATGGGTTTTGTAGAGGAAGTCATGCTGAAACAACCTAGATGATTTGTTTTGTCAAAAGTCGCCGAATTCTCAAACATGCGAAATAAATTAAGACAAGAAATGGAAGAATTTAAGATAGAAGATACAAGTTTTTAATGCTCTACTTTGCTAAAATTGCCACCTTGTCTTGATATTTGCTGGTAAATCCGAACTTGTACCTGCAAAAGAAATTTGAGAACAATCTCTGTAATGTCTTCGAATGTTGAATGTTGAAGAATTCACCCACACAAGTGAGAAAATTTGCTTTGGTCTTCAACTATGTGAGAGAAGAATGGATGCCATCTTGAATAAATGGAAGAATTATTTGCTTAGTGGCGCCAACTACAAGAATAAACCTTGACTAACAAAAGAAGTCTTCTGATTGGACCCCCTCCAGTTCGACTGACACTGACTTAGAGTCCTGGAGATAAAATAATATTAAAATATTTAGTTACCATTACATGTGAATTTGTAATTAAACATTACAAAAGGTGCCAATAATAATTTATTAAAAAAATCACCCATTTAAAAGCTTGCATGCAAAAAGTCGAATTTAATATTATTTTTAATAAATTAGCAACAATCTCTGCATATTGATACTGAAAAGTCAAAAATTAACTCTCCAAGCGTCCGTTTGCACAAGTTATGATATTTTTCACTAACTTCCTACTTTATAGTTGATTGCAAAGTTATAGTTGCCCTGTTCAGCACTGATTTCTGTGTGACTGAGTGATGCTAAGACTAAGTTGAGATATCCACCACAAAGCCTATAGAGCAAGGATGAAATTTTTGCTTGAGCTGTAACTACTAAAATCAACATTTGACACCTCAAAAAATTAGGCACCTTTGATTAAATTGATGCAAGACCTCTAGACTTAGCCATTTGTCTATTCTTCCATTTGACGCTTCAAACTATTGTTGGCGGCGAACGATGAACCCTGCTGACTGGATGATAGGCTCACTGCATGAATGGAAGTATTCTACGTCCAATGACTATATAAAAGGCACTTGAAAGCTGGATTAGGGACCCCAAAAGCAAGGGCGCCCCTAGCCTATGAAGGCTCAAACACCATTTTATCAAAAGTGTAACTTTCAACCAGGTACCCAGTTTTGACCCCTGACACCGGGAGCTGGAGTGCTCCAATTCACACACCGTTTGTCTCATCGCGTATCTAGAACAACTTGCAAGAGATGTCTTTGGAGGCGATGAAGCAAGAAAATTGCTTCTAAGACCTCAAAAAGAAGGGTTCCTTTTCGAAGGGGAAATGTATTCTCTATACTTGGCCATTTTCTAGCTATCTTCACTTTTCAGCTTTCTACACAAACCTCACACGTACGAGCATTTTCCAAATCCTAGAGGCTAATGGTTGGGATTTTTGGATAGTTGGAATAATTCCGCACAAGTCTCGTGAAGACTACGAAAGCTAAAAACCCCATCTGGAAAGCCTAAAGGTTGGGCGCCCCTAGGCTACAGAGGTACAGGTGTGTAATACTACATTCCTCCACCCTTTCATTTATGTGTCTGGTAAAATCTCTGCTATGATCACTTAGAAAGTTCGATCACTTCGCGAACTGGTGTGTTGTGAAGTTAGACTTGATTAGAAAAAATATTAAGAAGATGGCATTTACAAATTTAATCATCTGAAGGGCCAAATTCAAGGGCACCCCTGGGCTACAGGGGCGCAGAAAGCTATGAACTGGCAATCCTTTGTGACATGCAATCTCTCGTACCTCCAGCTTCCGACTTTAGTTTCCAGAGTTCTACAACTTGGATGACTTCATCGGAAAGCTCGTCAGAAAGCTAAGCTAATTCTAAAGAGATTGAATGTATTTGCACACAAAAGTGATAAGATCTGGGCCTTCAAAGAGAAGGGTTCCCCTGAGCTACAGGGGCGTAGGTTTGATTTTTGCTAAAAATATTCATTTATTTGATCTCTGTAATCACCATTTTGGCCACTGATATGACCTTGCAGGAGTATAATTTCATCATGAAGCGCTCCTCCATCATGACATATCTTGGTCTGAGTCCTAGGTTCAGGTTCTGAGCTCTAGGTATTGACCAATTTCTGCTCATGATTGACATGACACTGACCAAAGTCCATATTTGACTTGCCCAAAAAACTATATTTTGACATCATTTTAGCAAGGTTTAGACTCTTTTAAGCAAAATGCCTTTTAATGAAGCAAAAAAATTGGTTTGGGTACAACACAATTATTCGCTCAACAAATCTATAAAAGAAGAGAAAAACTCAAAGGAGAGTTATGTAATTTGATATTATCAAATTCTTTCAATTTCATAACACTTGTGTTCAAAAATCAATCCAAGGATGAAATACCTTGTGATTGTAAGATCCAAGAATGAAAACTCTCGAGCTCTTATTGAAATTTGGGAATGAAAACTCTTAGATTCTCAGTGGATGATTCTAGTACATTAATTACATTGGGCTCCAAGTTTTCATTTTGCATATTGGTGTACAAGGTTTGGTGTTTCAATTAGCCAATTGCTTCAATTTGTTTCCAATTTTCAATTCAATCTAATGATGAGTATTTTAGTGTGTTTCAACATTTTAATTTCGGTCTTAAAGATTTTCCAATTTCATAAGATTTATGATGTTTATAACTAATTAATGCATATATAGACTATGCTAATAAATGAGTTGCTACATATCTTGGGATTCATATCATTCATCTGTGTATCCATTATCAAGGTTAATATTCCATCCAACCACATAATTTTGTGAGTATTTTTGTATATGAGAGAAGTTGGACGATCTGTAACATCATGAAAACAATGAAAGATTAAAGCATTAACAAAACAATAAACTCTAATGTAAACTAAAGCTAAACAACAAAGCACAAAGAAAGCATAAACATAAACAAAGAGCGATCTCACCTAGTATCTACATCCTTCCATGAATGGCCTCGATTTTTCTTCTCCATTTCGTTGTGATGGTATTCTTGCCCTTAGATTTTTAGTATGTGTGCAAGTATAGCCTTGATGTATGTGATTATTGCAAAATATCAAAGATTAAACAAGTGCTCCAAAAGTCATACAATTTCGGGAGTAGTTGCAATGATGAAAGCCAGGTCAATTTATAGAAAATTGATCATTCGAATGAGAGGCCAAGATTGAAAGGTAGACAGACGATTCAGATTAAAAGATTTGACATGCATTGAGATAACTGTTAGTACTGACTTGAGTGATAAAACCTAAGAATAGAGATCAAGATTTAATAATGATTTAATTTCTAGTTGAAAGTATTCAAAAATTAGAAGAATAATGTTTGCATGAAAAAGATAAAGATAGAATAACAAAAATGATCTGTTCGAACGCACACATAAATTAATTAATTAAATAAAGATATTTAATTAATAAATGTGTACATGCATAAGAGTTAAAGCTAGATAATTGACTGGTTATGACGAGTTTATTCGCAAAAGAAAATTAGTCATTAAATTAGGAGATAACTGACTGATTTAAATAGATCTCAAGTGAAGTGGAAATGAATATTTAGATAACTTAAACATTTATCTAAATATAGAGGAATATGTCAAAAATAGACTTTTATGAATTAAATGATTATTTAATTCAAGATTCGACATTTAGAGATTAATAAGATTTATTTAATTGAGGGAAGAAAAGGTTAAATGAATAATTAAATAATCAAAGTATTTATTTAATTATAGTTGAAAATATGATAAAGATAAATTAAATAAGAATTTATTTATTTTAAGGAGGATAAAGTTAATTAGTGACGTAATTAAATAAAGAACATTTATTTAATTAATTAGGATAGAATAAAGATAATGTGAATTAATTAAATAATTAAGTTTATTTAATTAATAGAAGAATAAATGTTAGAATGAATCAATTAAATAATTAAAACTTATTTAATTAATAGATGAGAAAGGACTTTTAGAAAGTAATTAAATAATTAACATTATTTAATCACAACCATGGAAATACGAATTATGAAGAAATTGAAGTTGTAGGCTTAGACCAAATTTCAGTGTCTACATTTTTCCATTGTTTGATGCAATGTCATTTTGGCATTGTGTCAAAGAAAATTGATCAAAAACATGCCCCAGTCATGCCCTAGTGTAGAATAGGTGAAGGAATGCTCCCTCGGGAAAATTGACAAATTTTTGAAAAAATTAAAAAAATTTGGAAATAGTCTTGATTAGTCAATTTGATTGCCAGAAAAGCAGTGGAGTTGATAGAAATGAGTTTCGAGGTGTTCGATACGTGTACGGATCAATATAATTTGGAAGAATATGCGGCCAATAGACAAGGTTGGAGGAAATGCCACCCAAAACCCTAGGTATATATAGAAATTGGGTGAAAATCCAATTCAAATTCACCCTCTAAGTTTAGAATTTGAGATTTTTGCCCTGGACTTCTTAGCCACCATGTCTCCAGTTCCACATTCACAGCATCGCGGTTATCACATTCGGACTTTTAGATGACCTACAGACATGGGCCTCCCGGTATGTAGTCGAAAACCGTCTCTTGAAATTTTGATTTTCACGCTTTTCGATGCATTTATTTCAATTTTTTGTCATGCGTCATTTTATGTTGCATTGCATATGCATGCGTTTTCGACACATGTGTATGCAGAACAATGCATATGCAAATTCATGTCATAGGATAGTGTTGGTGTTGTATAAGATAAACACATTTGATTTGTAATGACTCACATATGTATGTTTGTATCGCATATGTAGTTAACAGTAACACATATAGAAGTTTGCAATGCATTTTTTTTTAGACCCATTTTCATTTTGGATAGTCCTTGTGTGGGCGTGATCACATTTGTACGCATTTGCATTTTTTAGACACATTTTCATATTTAGATGACGCATGTGTCTCTTTATAATGCATTTGCAATTTAAAATGACGCATTTGAAAATGAAATGATGCATTTGACTGGCAGAGAATATTGAAATTTTGGACTAGGATAGGTTATTTGATCTTGACATGAGGTATGCATAATGCCATTGCAGGTTGTATTGGATCTGATATATACTAGGGAGTCGAGACCGTTGACCTTCAACTTTTGGGATCGGTTGCGGAGTAGGGAGAAACAATTTCTGTGGCACCTAGGTCTACACCATGTGACTTTCATGCCTACTATTCAGGAAAACTGAGGTCTATTGACTGCTTTGTGCAAGCGGTGGCACTCGGAGACATCGTCGTTTCATCTGCCGATAGGTGAGGCGACAGTTACATTAGAGGATGTATATAGGATACTGAGGCTATCGATTAGAGGAGCCAAGGTGATGTATGATATGCAGAGGGGATTTTTGGATATGTGTAGATATTATCCCCATGATGACATTAGACAATTGGGGATTGACCACTATGAGATTAGATGGCATGTTTTAGCGAAGAGATGTGGTAGGTTAGATTGTTTATTATGTACATTGATTAGAGGGGTAGTTGTTCCTAATTGTCGAGGTCATGGATTCCCAGTAGGATGGGGGGAGATGCTTGTAGGCATACTTGAGAGACGGTTGGTATATGCCTGGGGCCCTTGCTTGCTAGCCATGTTGTACTTTCATTTACATGATATTTCCTATAGAGAGGCACAATCCATGAGTTGTGGTACCACGCTCCTGATGGTATGGGCGTGGGAACACATAGTTATTTTTTGTACACCTGTTATAGCTGAGCTGTAGCAGGGATCACCTTATGCCTTCTATTATGCGAGCGAAAACACCTAGACTCATGTTGGTGATACTAGTTATTACAGACATGCCATCGACACAATGGTTCAGTTTATTTGGAGACCGTACATGGATTTCCCAGAGGGGCCGGATGAGGATGAACACTTGACATTTTTCCGTCAAAATCAGTATTTTATTGGTCGGACAATGTCACATGTGCATATCATTGAAAGGCATTTGTTGGATCAAGTATTAAGATAGTTTGGAGAGATTCAGGATGATCCTCAAGGTCAAGCAAAGTATGCCAGATCTTCTTGAGAGGTGACATTGTGGGGATCAGAGATTCCTTTGGCGACATAAAAGGAAGATATTGATGCCTTATAGCCAGTACAGTGGGGATGGAGAGGCAGAGCAGTGGATTCGGGTACGAATGATGCATATGAAACCTAGTGGGCCAGTCATAGGCTAGTGTCATTTACAGATCCAAACTAGGATGCTCCAATGCTCTTGTAGAGAGGCACAGGATAGGACTACAAGGAAAACATGGGAGAGGTAGAGGTCAGAGGGGTGGTGGTAGGGGGAGACGTGGTTGCAGGGGACAAGGTCCACATTTGTCTCTCGTCTGCGAGGAGGAGAGGGAGGGAGAGGATGTTCCATGCTCGGGGTTGGCATAGGTGAGGAGGAGGTTGATGTTGAGGTTGGTGGCGAGGAGCATGCAGGAAGGGAGGATATTCTAGAGGAGCATGCAGAGGAGGAGGTGGCTAGGGAGGAGGCATAGGTAGATGCTCTTGGTCTTCTTGTCGACTACCATGATGATGATGATGAGGAGGAGGATATGGATGACCAGGAGCGGGAGCTCTAAGACAAGATTCTGGAGGATTGGGAGGATGATGGGTGAGAGTGGCCACAATAGGATGATATAGGTCCTGTTGATCAGGAGGTAGAAAATTTATGGGCCTAGGTAGCGTCTTTGGAGGAGCAGATGAGGGCATTGATGGAAGAGCGAGATTTAGTTGTGATGGAGAGAGACAAAGCATAAATGGATAGAGATTAGGCCATAACTCAGAGACAGGAGACTAAGCAGAGGTTCACATAGATTACAACTCTTTGTAGTGGGTCATCGACAACTTTTGCATGAGATTTGGTTAGATCTGGTGATAGGGAGAGATATTGCAGGAACATATATGAGCAGGAGGTACCTCCTGAGAGACGAGCTCCTAGCTATTCACATGCACAGAGCAACAGATCATGGAGCAAGACACAGAGTAGGACAACGAGTATAGATGGGGTTGAGGGACCTCGTAGATCAGGACCATATGATAGGCCTCCTTCTGCACAGAGATCATCAGGATCCCGCCTTCAATTGTCTTCACATTCTCCACATGGGAGCATTGGGAGTTCCGGATAGGGACATGTATTAATATTTATTTGAGACATTGTATTTTGATCATAGAGCCTGCAGGCTTCATATTTACTGATACATTATGACATTGTGATGTGACACTTTTTTTGAGCAATATATATATGATTTTGGCGGTGATTCCTATGATATGCAGTTCTATTATGATTATGCAGTATTTTATTTATGCATGTGTTCTATATGATATGTTATTGTCCATGTGATATGTAAATGTTATGGATGATCATATCTACATTATGATGTTTTTTATGCAACCTATGATGCGATTTTTATTCTATATGATAATGTATGCATTTACTTTCAATGATATCGATTGGATGTTATGTATGCAATTTATGATTATGAGATGCAATGTGATGTTTATATATACAATGTTATCTACATGTGATGCTATATGTTTGATGATGATGGATGTAATGTGATGCATATATTTACAACATTTATGTACATGTAATTCTTTTGTTATGTAATCTATGATAGTGAATGCCTATTATGCCATGATTTTCTAGATGTAATAGATGCCTATGTTTTTTGTGTTTTTGAAATGCAAGATATATGTATGATTTACAATGTATGATATTTACATGATGTTTCTAACATGAATGCATATGCAAGATGCTTTATATTTTTGTGTCACAGGACTTCGTCATAATGCAAGAAAGAAGACAATGTTAGTGCGAAAAGAAGATGAATAATAAAAGACATGGTTGTTAGTATTAGCAATCTTCAATATTTTGTTGAATCACAAAATGCTTTGCACTTTATCATCATTGGGTGGTAACTAATACAAATGGAGACAAACACCATGATATGACATAGATCAAGGTGTGCAAGGTCATCCACCTGCTAACAACAGACAGTCGCAAACAAGGATTTTCTTAACTCATACTAAGGGCATAGTTGCCCTAGTCTTTTTGTCAAGACAAACCACATAAAACAAACAAATAAAAGATGGTTCATGATATGTCATTGCTCCTCTAAATCCTTCATGGGAAATCCTTGAGGAAACTAGTAACATGACTCAAAAATTGAAGTTAAAAGACAGTCGACAAATAACAATCAAAGAAAATAGAATTTTGATACATCGTTGTTTCTCTAAATCCTTCATGGGACATCCTGGAGAAAGCTAGTAACAGGATTCCAATCATAAAGTCAAATGAAATGATAAGATATATAAGCCACAAAGTCAAAGCCAGTAAAATATTTTCCAAAACTTGATTTGTTTTTTTTATTATTTTTATTGATAAGATGATTGATTGATAAAACCTGGTTTCAAAAAGGACACATACAATATAAGATGTTGAGCCTGGTTTTGAGTTTTGTGACTATCTGTATAAGGTATGACAAAAGCCTGGTTTCAGAAAGACACGTATCATATAATACATTGAGTCTAATGTCGTTGATGTGATAACCTATGTAAGGTCACATTGATTGTTTGACAATGTCTGTATTTCGGAAGGACTCATCTTAAATAAGACCTAGGTTGATTGTTTTGCTGATATCTTTTTCAGGAAGGACACATCCTGTAGTAGACATAAGTTGATTTGTTTTGTTTGTTGCTTTGGAAATTTGTTTGATTTGACTTGATGATATTGTTGATGTGTGACTTGATATGATGTGCTGACAGTTGACTATGTGTGACAATGAACCCTAAAGGACTGACCTAGTGCGGCCTCGGGGGCTCATCAATTGATGGCCTTGCCTATGTTATACACATAGAGACCTTGTAGTTCGACTAGACTTTGACTAACAAGATGAAATATAAAAAGCTTGAGTTGTATGAAAATATATGACAGGTGTGGTAGTGCATAATGACAAACCCTAATGGACTAACCTAGTGCGGCCTCAAGGGCTCATCGATTGATGGCCTTGCCTACGTTATACACACAGAAACCTCATAGTTCGACACGACCAATGACCTTTGCATCTAGACAAATGGATTGAATCATGATTTTATACACACAAACCTAAAAGGACTGACCTAATGCCTTGGGGGCACATCGGCAGATGGCCTTGCCTACGTCTAGCCGTAGAGGAAACATAGTTCGACAAATGAAAAAGACTGACAAGTGCTACTGACTCTGACTCTGTTTTTTTTTTTGGATTTTGGACATGTTTTGATTTTTTTGTCTTTTTGAAGTTTTCTGATGTTTTTGGATTTTCTGATGGTTTTATGTCTTCAAGATAGCCAATGTAAGAACCAATATGATGCAAGTCAAGTGCTTGCCCCCAGTCGAGTATAAGACCAATTAATTATGAGTAGGATAGGACGAGGGATATGAAATACACTTGATTTTAATCGTTCCAAGTTATGGAAAAGATAACCATTTTATTATGAATGATATGTACAAGCGATGGATGGAAAAGATAGGTATTATGTATAGGGAAGTCATATTAGAATGACAGTAGACAAAGGAGCAAAGTCAACTACACATGGCGCCTATTTGCCTTGTTTTCACCATGGTACTTATCCAAAGCGCCGCCAAAGTAGTTTTCACTATTGGACGAATTATTTCTCTTTACTAGTTTCTTTATTTTTTGATTTTTTTGGTGTTACCAAGATGCCTATTTGCCAGGTTTTCACCTAGGTAACGATTTTTTTGAATTTTTGATTTTATTTTTGTATTTTTGATAATTAAGACAAGGCTCTCAGAAGCTATGCGTAGAACTTCTTCAGATGAAGACTATTGATAGGTGTTGACAATGGTTCTCCTTCAAGAGTAGAGAGTTGATATGCTCTTGATCCAAAGGCTTATGTGACAATATAGGGTCCTAACCAATTAGGTTCAAACTTTCCTAGTTTCTCTCTTTCAGCTTGATTCTTAGGATCCTCCATTAAGACCAGGTCACCAATGTCAAAGTTTCTATTCAAGACCTTCCTGTTGTAGCTGCGACGAAGATGATTTTGATATGCTTGGAGATGATCTAATGCCTTTTGTCTTCGTTCATCTAGGAATTCTAGCTCACGTAGTCTTGAAACTCAGTACTCTTCATCATCAATGTGCCCTTTCAAAGATACCCTTAGGGAAGGAATCTTGACCTCAATAGGTAGAATGGCCTTAGAGCCAAATACTAGGGACTATGGTATTGCACTAGTGGGAGTACAAATGCTTGTGCGGTAAGCCCATAAGGCTGGATTAAGCTGTAAATTCCAATCACGACCAACATCATTGACATTGTTTTTGAGGATTTTGATGATTTTTTTATTAGATGCCTCTACTTGGCCGTTACCTTATGGGTAATAAGGGGTGGAAAAATGGTGTTGAATATGGAAATCTTCATAGAGATGATGAAATTCTTGGTTTTTGAATGGAAGACCATTATCTGTGATAATAGATTGAGGAACATATCAACAAATAATATAGTTTAGGACAAACTTAGAGATTTGTGTGATGGTGATGTAGGTCATGGGAATAGCCTCAATCCACTTCGTAAAATACTCAGTGACAATAATGATGAATTTATGGCCATTGGATGATGTGGGGTGTATCTTACCTATGAGATCGAGTCCCCATTGGGAAAAGGACTATGGTGACATCATGGGACGAAGCTCCTGCACTGGTGCATGTATCAAATCTTTGTGTACTTGACATTGGTGACATTTCTTGACAAATATATATGAGTCATTTTCCATGGTAGGCCAATAGTAACCCAATCTCATAATCTTCTTAGCTAAGGTAGGACCGCTAGAATGGGATCCTCATATACCCTCATATACCCCACACAAGGTTGCTTGTGCTTCGTCAGTATCGAGACATCTCAGTTGGGTATTATCTAAGGCACGCCCATACAGGGTATCTCCAATGATGGTGTACTTGGCTGAATTACGAAGGAATGTCCTATGTTGGTTATTGGAAAGGTCAGGGGGTATGATTTCGGCATGGAGGTAGTCATAGATATCTTTATACCATGGGGAATCGAGACCAACAATATCACACACCATCTTTGAATTTGGTATTTCATAAGCATGGACCAAAAGTTGTTCTACCAAAAACTTGAACTTAGGAACGTTGCTTGGTTTGTCGAGGAGTGAAGCAATAGTAGCCATGGCATCTGTTGCCCTATTTAGAGCATGAGGTATTTGATGAAATTCAACCTTGTCAAAGTACTCCTTGAAACTATCTTCCATGCATTTGTAGGGAGCAAGCTTTTCATCCTTATTCTCATAATCATCATTTACCTATCGTATTACTAGTGAGAATCACCATAAACCTATAGGTTTTTGATCTTCCATTTGACTGCCATGCATAATCCTGTCACAAGAGCCTCATATTCTGCTATGTTGTTGGTACATGGAAAGGCAATCCTGAATGACTTAGGGATAGAATCACCCTGTGGTGTGATAAACAGTATACCAACCCCTGAGCCATGATTCGTATGGGACCTGTCAAAGTATATTTTCCATGTTGTGCCTATGTCAATGGTGAATATAAACTCATCAGGAAAATATGCAACTAAAGGGTGATTTGCTTGTATTGGTGCATCAACTAACTGATCAACAATGACTTGTCCTTTGATATTTTTTCTCTCTACGTACAAGATGTCATACTCACTAAGTATCATTACCCATTTGACCAATTGCCTTGTTAATGCTGCTTTGCTTAGGAGATATTTTAAAGGATTTATCTTCGCAACCAACATTGTCTGGTGGTTTAGCATATAATGCCTTAGTTTTTGAGTAGCAAATACTACTACAAGACAAGCATGTTCAATGGTACTTTAATTAAGTTCATAACCTACCAAAGTCTGACTGATATAGTATACTGCCCTTTCATGACCTTCATCGTCATTCTATGCAAGCAATGCTCTGAGTGATGAATGGGTTGCTAAAATATAGAGAATCAGAGGTCGTCCCTCAACAGGTGGCATTAAGACTGGTGGCATGAGTAGATAATCCTTAATTATTTGAAAAGCTTCCTGGAATTTACCTGTCCATACAAAAGGTATTCCTTTTCTAAGTAAATGTTGAAAGGGATGTGTCTTATCTGCTAATTGCACTATAAATATTCTAATGGATTGCAGTCTCCCTTGTAATGTCCTTAGCTAATTGAGATTAGTTGGTGGAGGCATGTCTATGATTGCTTTTACCTTGGCTGGATCCACTTCAATGCCCCGTCTAGAAATGATATACCCCAAAAGCTTTCCTGATTTCACTCCGAACACACATTTCTTTGGATTTAGTCTCACTTTATACTCTTCTAGCCTTTGAAATATCTTGTCTAAGACCTTTAAATGATTAGCCCATGTTAGCAATTTGGCAATAAGGTCATCGACATAATCCTCCATAAGAGTGTGTATAAGGTCATGAAAAATAGTAGTCATGGCATGCTGATAGGTTGCTCTAGCATTCTTGAGTCCGAATGGCATGACATTCTAGCAATAAGTTCCCCAAGCACATGTGAAATTTGTCTTAGGTTGGTCTCCAGTTGCAATTATAATATGATTATATCATGAAAACCCATACATAATGGATAACATCTCATAGCCTACTGTCATGTCTACTGTCATGTCAATGTTCGGCAAAGGAAAGTCATCCTTAGGACATGCTTTATTTATATCTCTAAAATCTATGCAGATGCAGATGCCCCCTGTTGGTTTGGTGACTGGTACAAGATTGGAAATCCAATCTGCATAATTGATTGATCTAATGAAGCCAACGTCTAACAGTTTCTTTAGCTCAACCTTGACTAGTAAAGCAATCTGTGGGTGCATTTTCCTCAATTTTTGTTTCACTAGTTTTACACCTAGTTGTAAGGGCAAATGATGTAGTACAAGTTTAGGATCTAGCCCAGGCATGTCTGCATATGACCAGGAAAAATTAATCTATCTTTGTGTAAAGAAGTTGTGGAATTCTGGCTACTCTTGTTTTGTCAATGATGCTGCAAAATATACTAGTCGGGGATTCTCTTTTGTGCCTATGTTGACTTCTACTGATTCTTCAACTAGCATGGGTGACTTTTCCTGTGCAACAGGGAGAATGTTCAAACCTCCATCCTTAGGTTTCTTAGAGAGGTTTTCGCCTTCGGATGTGTCCTTATTTTTTGTTTTTTCATTGTCTAAAGGTGCTTTTCAATTTTCCCTAGAGACTCATCATTTTTATCTTTGTCATTATTTTTCTTATTTTTGTGATTGGAGGGTTGAACAAATTCCCCAAAGTATGCCATGTTGTCCAAGTCAATGGTAAATCCAACCTTGTGATCACCACTAGGTATAATCCTAGGAACTTAACAATTGCTTCATCGTTCTCAAAAATATCTAAGACGAGTGTGTCTTGTTGGTCCCAATCAATAAGTTGGGGATAGACTAAAGGAATGCCATCATCAAAGTTGTCAAAGTTCAATGGGGTCAAGGTAAAAGTTGAGTTGTTCATGTAGTCACAAAAGTTTCTTACCAAGTCCTCTTTACTCTTTTGCTTAGATCTATGTGGATTCTGAGGTGGGCCTAATGCCAAGGTTTGGTTATCTGAAGTGGATTTTTCAGGTTCCCAAGAGGCAGGATCAAGAGATTCCAAATAGTAATGTTTAAAACATTCCTCTTTTGTCAAATTCTTAGGTGGACAGGAATTCAATGGATTTTGGGAAGATTTCAAAATTAAGTCAAGTTCTCCAAATAGCTTATCAAGGTCCATGGCAAAGGTGGAGGATAGGGAATCCCACTCATATTTGTTTGAGTTAGGGGAATCATAGTAGGGTTTGTCGGATGTCTCAATATTTTCAAAAGCACTTACTTCCTCGAGTAAAGGTGATGTGGTACTAGGAATTCCAATCTGAATTGGTTGAAACCCAAGCCCTAAGCCTTTCGGCCACTTTGAAACAATGATTGGTTCAATCCTCCCATCTTGATGTAAGCCTAAGCCACTATGTCCATTATATCTCTTGCTCTGCATGATTGTGAAACCTTTTCCATATTGATCTATAGGAATGTGAGAAAGTGAGGGAGGTTCTTCATGGTTCTCTCTATACAACCAGGAGGTCACATCTTCTGTGTGTATGGATTCTTTGCTTAATTCTCCCCATTTTGTAAAGGTTGTTGAGGGAGGAATGTGTATGGTGACCACTGATTGTCTCCTATCTGTCGTAGGTGAATCGTATGATTTAGGAGGAATCAGATGGCTAACACAATAAGATGTCTTCATGTGATATTCTACACAACCCTTGTCTTGGATCTCAACCCTAGGAGTGGAAGGTAATGATGGTGAATTGAATGTTCTAGTGAGAGTGGATGGATCAACATAATGAGATGAATTGGATGATGAGGCTTCTTGGTTTACATGAACTTGGTGCTGAGGTGTCTCTCATAGATTGGTGCAATATTGGAATGGATCTGGGTCACCATCTATTGTTATTTTAGTGCCATTGTTAGGGAATTTTAGACATTGATGATATGTGGAAGGGACTTCCTTCATCGCATGAATCCATGGTCTGCCTAGTAGAAGGTTGTATGGAAGGGTGAGATCCAAGACTTGGAATTTTGTCTCTATAACTGGAGGACCAATTCTAATAGGAAGTGTGACCACCCCTTCTGATTTTATTTCCTCATCATCATAAGCCTTAATGAAAATGCTTTTGGTTGTGTCCACACATGCTTCTGAGAAACCTAATGCCTTAATCAATTTTAAAGTGCAAAGATTTAACACTGCTCCTCCGTCTACCAGAACTCGTCTAACTTTGGTTTTTTCAACAAGAACTTCAAGATGTAATAGGTCATTATGATTTGTCTTCTCAGTTGCATAGTCTTGTTTAGAGAATGTGGCATGATGATTATTGGTCAAGTATCCCACCATTTCCTCGAAATGATTGACATCAAGATCATTAGGAACAATCATGCTTTGTAAAGCATTATCTAAAATGGATTGATGTTTACGGGAGATACATAATAGTTCCAAGATGGAGATTTGGGCTAGGGTCTTCACCAACTGATCAAGTAAGTTATACCAACTGATCAAGTAAGTTATACTGTGACTTGGAAGTCTATGGTTTTTGATGTGATGGAGGGCCTTAGATGGTGATCTTGGTCTAGCGAGTGTTAATAGCACACTCGGGAATTTTATTTATGGTGATGGTATTGACATGCTCATTTGCAACTTGGATATGATTTATGATAGGTCCACTATAATCATGCTTGACACTAGCATAATTGGCTACAATATTGGTCTTGTTACTCGAACTGGGGGCCTTTCCTTTCCCATGGTCATTAGTGGATCAGAAAAGACTTTGTGATTAGTGTTTGAAGATGTTGGTTTCTATCCACTAACTTCAATAGTTTTGTTCTCGACAAGATCATGTATGATGTTTTTCAGTTGTCGGAAATTTTGCAGGCTATGTCCTTTGGTCTGATGGAAATAAAAAAAGGCATTATCATCCCACCAAGATGGTTTGAATTTCCATGGATCGTATTGTCTTGGCTCTTGAAGCTATATAAGATTGTGTCACAATAGTTGTTTGAAGACTGACTCAATGGGTTCCCCGAGGGGAGTGAACTCACATTTTGGAAATCGTCTTTGTTGTTGTGGCCGTTGGGTGTTTTGGGTAGTGTTGGGGGTTTGGCTGACAACGTTAAGTGTGTTGGTAGAGGGGGAATTTCCTCTAAGTGTGATGATCGGTCCTACTTGTAAAGTTTTAGCATCAACTACCCCATCGTTGGTAACATTTTTATTCTGAGACCAAAACTTGTTTTTGTCATTGAGGGTGTTTTGCACATTTGAATTTTTGTTGGGTGTTTGTATCTTAAGTTCTCCTTTGTCAATGAGATATTTTTCTAGTATGAGCCCCTTTTCCACTAGTTCTGTAAAGGGTGTGCAACAATGTACCCTCAAGTCACTTCTCAATTTTGGGTTGAGGTTTTCTTGGAACATAGTGACCCTTTATTTCTCAGGTATCTCGACAGGACATCGGCTAGCTATAGTTCTTCATCTCTGGAAGAAGGCAATAAAAGTTTCTCCTTTGTCTTGTGTAGTGTGACACAAGGTTGCTATGTTAATCTCATGGTCTATGTTAAAGGAGAATTTTTCAATGAATTTCTCAACTAGTTCGCCCCATGATTTTATGCCATAGTCAAGACCTAAAAACCATTCTAGTGCAATTCCAACAAGACTTCTTGGAAAGAGTCTCATAAGATAGTTGGGTTCGTAGGTGACATCTATGCACATCATAGAAAATTACCTTATGTGTTCGACTGGATTTCGCTTTCCATTGTACTTGGTCAAATTTGGTATGACATACCCATGAGGGAAAGTTGTGATGTACAATGATTTATCGAAGGGAAATGGGCATAAATCCTTTGCTGAAAATGTTTTCTTGGTTGACACTGCCATGCTATCCATCTATGTTTGAAGTGCATGTATTGGTGTCTACGAGACGTCGACTTGAGTTAATGATGTGTTGGTTGGATTATTTGGGTCTATGTATGTGTTTTGAAATCCAACATTTTGTGATGGGTTTTGGTTAAATGTCAATATGTAAAGTGGATTTTGATTTGGAATGTTAGTGAATGGGTTTTGATTCGGAATCTGTGAGAATGGATTTTGATTCGGGGTTTGTGAAAATTGATTTTGACTTAGATTTTGTGAAAATGGATTTAGACTCAGAATCTGTGAAAATGGATTTTGACTTGGAATCTGTGAAAATGGATTTTGATTCGAAATTTGTGAAATGATGGGTCAATTTCCATATTGAAAGGAGGGTATACCTCCTGCTTGTGAGACTATGGTACTAGCGACATTGAAACTTGGTATAATTGTTGTCTGTGGAATAGTGCTAGTGACATTGACACTTGGTATAGGAGCTGATGTTCTACATTTTTTGTTCCCAACAGAGGACTGAAGGGATTGGACGATGATGCCCCTATTGTGAAATTTAGCCCCTGTGTTGAGGTAGGCGTACCAAATGGAGATGTGTGTATCGTTGAGGCACTTTGTGCAGGTCCTCTAGATGGTATAGCAGTAGTCACTTGAGGTATAGTAGCACTAGTGGTAATGGTGTTTGTTCCTTGGGTAGATGCAATTTGTAAGGTATGAATATCAAAACCAGGAGGTAGTTTGGCACCTTCTGCTAGCAATTTGGCTAAGTATTGTTGAGGATCATTTTCTAGATAGTCATCTACAAAGGAAGAAAACTCAGGGTCTTGTGCAACAACATCTATGTCTTCCTCTACAACACGTCCTTGTGTGTCTCTAGTAATAAATTTGTCTAAAAAAGTCTTGTGAGGTCTAGATGAAGATGTCCTTGAAAAGGGATTTGAGAAGAGATTGATGAAATCATTTGGATCAGCCATCTTTTCTCTTTCTTTCCTTTTCGATGTTTTTCAACCATTTAAAATAAGCTCAAAGTGAAAGTGATGCAAAAGCTAAGTCTATGAATGATTATGAGTCTAATCTATGTTTTTGGGATTTCCTGAATATGAAGGATGAATGTATGCAACTATTTTTTTGGTATTTTCTCTACAAATAAGGTATGTCTAAAATGATGCTATGTTAGGATGACAATGTCTAAATATGCAAAGGTCTAAGTGATCAATTTAGAAGATTCTAAAAGAGGTTATCTATCAACTAAAGCTTAACTCAAGTTTCAATTTAGTTTTGAGAAGGAACCTTCATAGGACTAGGACTAAAAGACAAGGTGAGCTCCCAAACTAGACTAATGAGATGGAAGGACTCACGTGTAGGAAAAAATATATGATGACTAGGTTCAATGACAACATTTGCTGAATCAAGGGTTTATCCAAAGTGTGAAAGGTGTATGTCCTAAAATCTGCAAAAGATGATCTTTCTAAAGGAAATAAAGACCCCTAAGATGAAAGTAAGATCTATGACTAGGGTACCTATCGCTATGACTGAATGATTCCTAAAGGATGTAATCGTGCAAATTTTGAGAAAACTTTCCAGTTTCTGTCCAAGAATTAGGGTAATAGGATAAGCCAAATACTTGTTTGACTGTTTGTTCTCGGTGTGTGACAGTAAATTCTAGTTTTCTGATACTCAGACAAATGCGTTGCAAAATTTAATAGTTGTGGTTTTCTTTCTCAATTGTAGTTTTTTGGTAAATTTAGTTTCAAGTATTAGAAACATGCAGTTTTGTTGCAGCAAATGTGACTCAGGATATCAAATGCAACTCAGGACTGATCAAATGCAGTTTTCAAGACTCTGACTATGTTCTAGTAAAGTAGGTCAGTTCTGTGACAAGGGCATATGCATCATTCCAGAATGCAGATGCGGCTCACCTATTCAGATGCGTCACATAATGTAACAATTGTGGGTTTTCCAGTAATAGAGGTAATGACAGACATGACCAAGATATCAGATGTGGTTTTCTACTAAGTAGATGTGAGCTATTCTGGTAGATGCAACTCAAGATTAAATAGATGCGACTCAGATTCAAGGACATGCAAATTGGAATAGGTTCTGAAAGATGCAACTTAGATTCAGGGACATGCAAATTGGACTAGGTTTCTAACGAATGCAACACTAAGTAACAAATGTGAGTTAATGACAGGCAGATGTGACTCAATTTCTGATAAATGACAAATTGGACTCAGTTTTGACAGATGCGACTATACCTAACAAATGCATTTTTCTGGTGCACAATTGCAACTCTGTTGATAGTTGTGGTTTTCTGATGAACAATTGCAGTTTTCCAATGAATTGTAGTGTAAACTGACTCTATTTCATGATCAATTTTTGAAAAATAAAGACAATCAAAATACAATGTATTTTTAGTTTGATGATCATGAACATGTGTATTTCCAAAAAACAAGTACAATCTTAAGGCTATGAAAGACAACACTTGCTGAGTTCTCACTTGGGTTCCCTAGCTATGCTTATTCAAAGCGAATGACTAGTAGCTTGACCCCACTAGCTCCCCTCCTTGGCTCAACACTTCATTCAGGGCAGCCAAGCTATAGTACCCATGAAACTCCCATGGCATACTTCTCATCTCTACTATGGACCGTAAGAATGTGAGACAACTTCATAGGTCCGACCTACTGCACCAACAAATAGAAGGTTTTTGGATTACTAGAAACAAGGGTATTTAGTACAAGAATTTCATTTATGGGGTATTATCCATACGAAAAGAGACCATTGTTTCCCTTCTTTTCAGAACAATACTTGTGATACTTGAGTTTTCCTCAAGTACCCACTTTTATATACTGGTTGGAAGTCGCTTGGTTTCAGCGTGTTACCAGTCTGAGTTGTCTTGGGGTGAGTAATTTTTCCCACCAAGACATGCCCAATTTCTAGAGTTAGTAATAGATTCTCTTGCACCTAGGATCGCACAAATGCGCAAGGGGAGAGGATACTTCTATATACTGAATCATGGGGTAATAACAGAGCATTCTTTCACACCAAACACATAAGACAGTAGTAAATTTTAAACCCAAATGACAATTTTCTAATCTACCAAACAGTCTATTTCAAAATAGTCTTCAACACATGTCCTACAAAATAATTCATCAGTATTTTTGAATTGGTCTTCTTCGATCATCTTGCAAGCAAGAGGGGTTTCAAAAACTTGTCTTCTATGCTATGTCCTACAAACACCATGTTAACTCCTTAAAACACACACTGTAAACTAAAAATTAGCTAAAATAAAAACACAATAAAAAACTATAAATAAAAAATTGAACCCATAAATTTCACCAGTCATATGCGTCGTTCAGAGCGGAAGATGTGTCACAAAGAGCCACAAATGCATCAAATTTTGTCAAATGTCACTGTATCCAGCAGATGCGGTTCATAATATCGGTTGTGTCATTTTGTCTATTAGATGCATTGGTTCGTACGATACCTGCAAAAATTGAATAAAACATCTATGGATTTGCGAAGAACGTGTCTTCACGTCGGGTTCACCAGATGTAACATAATGAAAACAATGAAATATTAAAGCATTAACAAAGCAATAAACTCTAATGTAAACTAAATCTAAACAACAAAGCACAAAGAAATAATAAACATAAACAAAGAGCGATCTCACCCAATATCTACATCCTTCCATGAATGACCTCAATTTTCCTTCTCCATTTTGTTGTAACAGTATTCTTGCCCTCAAATTTTCAGTATGTGTGCAAGTATAGCCTTGATGTATGTGATTATAGAAAAATATCAAAGATTAAATGGTTGGCATATGGCTTGGGGAGATTGTTTATGGCTTCTAGTGTTGTCATTGATGGCAACTAAAGTCCTTATCTTGGTCTACAGATCAGGATCTACTTATACTGGCAGGAAATATAGAAGACAGTGTGTTACCAGCAGAAAGCATGAAGAACAGGGTATCCGGTTAGATAGTCAATCTGTGTGCTTCACCATATCATCATTTTGTGTTGTGGATTCCCAGGAAAGTTTGTTAAGCATGTGTGCTACCTTATTAGTAAGTTTTGTGGTGTTGCAACAATTAGTGTATGAGTTAGGAGATTTGGTAGAGTGATTTTCTATTTATTTGCTCATTATGGCCGACTCAATGAATGTAGCATGTCGCGGATGTATAAGGAGTAGTTGTTTAATTTTTTCTAAGTTTGAGAATATTTTTTTGGATCCCAACTATGTCTTAGCTGACTTGTGTGGGTGTGCATTAAAGATTGCTCATGATTTGAGCCGACTAATGAAGAATATTTCATGTTTTGTTAAAGTCGACTTAAGTGACTAAAAATATTTGTTAGTGGATATATATATGAGATCGGTAATTCATTTTAAAAAAGGTGTGGACAAAGTGGTGAGAAGGTGTGTGTGCGAAAAAGTGCAAAGCAGTTGTATGAGCGTACATCAAAAGATCAGTTGAGTAAATTTTGCTTGAGCAGAAGAAGACTATTGTGAATTAGAGCAGAGCAGAGTGAGTTACAAGATTAGACAAAAGGTTCAGGATCTGTTTTATGTGCTTCACCATAATTGAATCCAGGCATTTGTAGATGCTATCTTCTTAGTTCAATTTTTGTTGTAATCACAAAATTCTTGTAAGGCAGTGAGCCTTCCTTATTTTGAGTAGTGAGCTCTAGGCAGTGTGCCTGAATGCAATTGCATTTCCTTTTATTCATGCTTTTAACAAAGTATAAATTGTGGATTAATCTCCACCATGTTTTTTCCCCTAACAGGGTTTCCATGTAAAAATATTGGTTTTATGGTGTTTTGATCATCTTGTTCATGTGCTTGCATCTTTATTTTTGTTTATGTGTTGTAAATGGTTTAAGATCTGAATTGAAAGTTTAATTTTTTGAACACTGATTCACCCCCTCTCTCAGTGTTCCTTGAGTCCAACATAAACAAGTGCTCCAAAATTCATACAATTTCGGGAGGAGTTGCAATGATGAAAGCCAGGTCAATTTATAGAAAATTGATCATTCGAATGAGAGGCCAAGATCGAAATATAGACAGACGATTCAGATTAAATGATTCAACATGCATTGAGATAATTGTTAGTACTGATGTGAGTGATAAAACCTAAGAATATAGATCAATATTAAATAATGATTTAATCTCTAGTTGAAAGTATTCAAAAATTAGAAGAATAATGTTTGCATGAAAAAGATAAAGATAGAATAACAGAGATGATCCGTTCAAACGCACACATAAATTAATTAATTAAATAAAGATATTTAATTAATAAATGTGTACATGCATAAGAGTTAAAGCTAGATAACTGACTGGTTATGACAAAGAGTTTATTTGTGAAAGACAATCAGTCATTAAATCAAGAGATAACTGGCTGATTTAAATAGATCTCAAGTGAAGTGGAAATGAATAGTTAGATAACTTAAACATTTATCTAAATATAGAGGAATATGTCAAAAATAGACTTTTATGAATTAAATGATTATTTAATTCAAGGTTCGACATTTAGGGATTAATAAGATTTATTTAATTAAGGGAAGAAAAGGTTAAATGAATAATTAAATAATTAAAGTATTTATTTAATTATAGTTGAAAATATGATAAGGATAAATTAAATAAGAATTTATTTAGTGTGAGGATAAAGTTAATTAGTGACGTAATTAAATAAAGAACGTTTATTTAATTAATTAGGATAGAATAAAGATAATGTGAATTAATTAAATAATTAAGTCTATTTAATTAATAGAAGAATAAATGTTAGAATGAATCAATTGAATAATTAAAAGTTATTTAATTAATAGATGAGAAAGGACTTTTAGAAAGTAATTAAATAATTAACATTATTTAATCACGACCATGGAAATACGAATTATGAAGAAATTAAAGTCGCAGACTTAGACCAAATTTCAATGTCTACACGATCCATTATAGAAGTTTATCACATTTCAACGATGAGCTATCAACATTTAGAATTTGATTTTTTTAGTCATTTACAGTTTGATGTTTTATAACTAATTTGTTGTTGTTCCGGGAGGCTTTCCGCTAGAACCTGCATTAGTTAGTTTCATATTTTCTTATATGCAAACAACCTAAATTGTGTGGCTTGCCGCTAGTTTCAAAAATAAGTTTGATTATTTCTTGTATTCTAGCCATTTTATGTCCTCACCCTTCTCTTTTAGGAGCTCAGTGATTAAAGTGTTTGAATCTTTGCATACATATTAAAATCTAATTTGAACATCACAAAAACTATATAATTTTGTATTGTTATTTAATAAACAATATGTAGGGGTGAATAGCATAGAACTTATGAATGTTGAACAAATTTCTGAATGTGAAAGGTGTAAATTCAATTCAAAGAGCTTGGAGTGCATCTACAATATTTATTACAAGAAAACTCCTTTTATAGGGTGTACCATAGAAGTTTAATTGTTAGTGATTAATATAGAGTATATAATTGTGGTAGTTATTTTTAAATGTTATTATAGTTATTTCCCTGTTAAAAATATTGTACAAACGATGTCAATGCACTCTAGTTTTGGAAGACTTTCCAAACTCTCTATATTAAATTTGCACCTTTCACATTTGAAAAGTTGTGCAACTTTAGTGAAAACCCTTTTATTTAAATAGGTAATCATACAATAATTGTAAGAAAAAAATTATTGGATTGCATGGAATTTGTAAACATTAACCTTTAACTAGTTAGTTTGGTGAAAATGTAAAAGCCCAAGGCATGCTTAAAAATATAACCATCATCAAATGTCAATGTGAGGCAAATTTTGGTTTTGGATATTGCAAAGGAAAACTAAACTTTTCTTTATGTTAATTTGCATTAATTAAGTAAATGTAAACAATTTAAGTATAAATCAATTTAGATGAAATAATGTTAACTTTTGTGATTGAAAAGTATAGTCTTTGATAAAGATTTTAGAATTTGATTGATGTTCGATATGGAAATAGTGTTTTTCTATTTGTGTAATTCCTTAAAATTTATGTTGTAATTGTACTTTGTTTGAGTCAAATTTATAAGTCAGGGTCAAGTCCATGGTTGTTGTCCTCTAAGTTTAGATTCAACACTATTTTATGCAAAAAAAAATTCAATTGCTCATTTGAATGATTTGTGTCTACTTTGCTCTTTTTATGATATTGAAGATTGGTGGTATTTAGAAATACCTTGATATCTCTAATATCGTGTTGTTAGGGGGCATTCTCCAAAGTTAACTTGCATAAATGTGTATGAACTATTGAAATAAACATTCTATTATCATGTATATGCTTCAAGGATGAGAGGAAAATCTGTGATGCATTAAGTCCAAATGTTTAGTTCCCTAGATGAGAGAGGATGAGAGAAAAATCCTTGATATCTTTAAATAGAAAGGCATAGCAATAAATTGTACAAATTTTTGTTTAGTCAGTCCTTGGCAAGAAAAATATGGGTAGGAGTTAGATAAAATTTGAATTTGGAAGGGTCAAGTCCATGATTATGGTGTTGACACAGAAATGGCCTCAAGCATAAAAATGGTAAAATGGTGCAGGAGCACCAATCTATTTCATCTAAATTTGATCAAGTGTGTTTGGTGATAGGTTGTCTTAAGGTTTTGAGGTCTTTTGGCATGTCAACAAGGTCTGAATTGACCATTAATATGTATTAGGAGTTTATCTTTGTGAAAATGTAATGTTGTCAAAATGATGTTAAAAAAAATGTAAGAATTTGTAATTGTGGGTCTTAGATAGAATTTGGTGTCTTGAGTCTTGGATTTTTTTGAATAAGGTCTTATTGGACCACTTATTGTGGTAATGAGTCATTTTAATGGTCATTAGGAGGTTTGGGGGTTTGGTTTGCAAAATTGACAAAATTGTCAAAAGTTGTCAACCTAAAAGTTGCAAAATTGTAAAATTGCACCTCTTGGGAAGTCTAATGGTATTTTGAATTGAAAAGGTAGTTTGAACCATTGGAGGAGATTGGTTTTTGTTTAAAAAGGTTGAAGAAAATTGAAACAATAGGTTGGAAAGGTTTTTTTTGAAGAATCCTCAATAAAGCTTTTTGTTTTGTCAGTAATTCTATGTTTTTTTATCCAATTTCTAGAATTGCAAACTTTGTACATGACTATAAGGTAGAAAATTGTTCCAATAATTGTGGGAACTATTGAAGACCTATCTTAGATTTGTTTTGAATCTATTTTTTTGGCCCTTCATTGAATTCAAGGAGATATTTTATTAAATTTTTGTTGACAGGTTTGTAGGTGAAAATTTAATAGTTTGAGGCTTATTTAATGGCATAAAGCCCATTCCACATTTTGTCCTTTATGTTGCTAAGTGTAATGGGATAAAGATGTTAGTTTTAGGATGGGAGAGTGGTAGTTTCGATCTGTATGAAGGATTGGGGTAAGTTTTGTGGACTGTCCTATGGAGAAATGGTGAATTAGGGCATGAAAGTGATGGTTTTGAGAGAGAGTTTGATGAAACATTGTGAGTAGAGGTTATGTGAAGGTTTTTTGAGTGTGGGAAGAAATATTAAAAGGTTTTGGAGGTGGTGGCAGAGTTTTATGTGGTTGGGAACATAGAGAACCAATAAACCCTACCCTTAATAAGTGGAAAATGAGGGTTTCATGTTATAGAGGTTAGATGAGGGTTAGTGCTTCTAGAAATTGTTGAATTAGGCCTTTTGAAACCTATTAACATGTTCTAGGTGGTTTGACAAAACTGGTTGCAAAATTTAGATGCACTTCCTTTGAAAAAAAGACCTAATTGGTCTACAAGGTCAGCGTAGGTTCATGAATTTGAATGAGATGTTCAAAGGTGACTCATGGTGACTTATGGTTATGTTTGAGTATGCATTGAAGGGTGTTTGAATGTATAAAGGGTTTGGTTGTTGTGTGGTTCTTTGTGAGGAAAATTTGAGCAAAATGGGTCTGCAAACCTACTTGTCAAAGGGTAGAGTTAGATTGGATAAGAGCCTGGTAAGGGTTTTGTGAACCTGTTAGTTTATTGAAACTACCTGAATTGTGTTGGTTTAGGTCAAAGACATCAAGCTCTGCATCAATTGGTATCAAAGCTCAGGAACTAGGTCTTTTTAAAGTTAAAGGTTGTTGATTGAAGGTATGAAATTTGGAAGTTGAACAGTCAAAGTGTCAAGATGCCTCCAAAAAGAGATAATGTGTGAAGGAAAATGCAAGAGATGGAAGAGAAGATGGAGAGGGAGATCAAAAAATTGAGAGAATTGTAGAATAGATTGGAAGCAAGGTTGGAGAGTGTGGAAATAGGGAAAAAAGAGGAATGATTGTGGGAGATGAAAGTGAGATTGAAGAGGAAGAAGATGAAGAATATGAAGATGTAGATGAAGAGTTGGATCCTAAAGAACAAAGAATGGCCAAGCTATTGAAGGCAGTAAAAGGAAACAAGCACAAGGTAAAAGTTGATTTTCCAATGTATGATGGAACTTTAGATGAGGAAGCATTGTTAGATTGGATTGTAGCTTTAGACAACTTCTTTGGATGTGAGGATGTATCTGATGAGGAAAAGGTGAAGATATCCAAGACTAAATTGAAGGGGCATGCATTAATTTGGTGGGATTATGAACAAGCAGAGAGGAGAAGAAGAGGTAAGTCTAAATTTGTTTCATGGGATACTATGGTAGCCAAATTAAAAGGTAATTTTTTTCCAAATGATTATGCTATCCAAATTTCAAAAAAACTTCAAGATTTAAAGCAAAGAGAAATGGATGTGAAAACCTACACTAGTGAATTTTATAAACTAAGCATAAGGGTAGGATATATGGTTGATGATGTTGAGAAAGTGGCCAAGTATCTTAGTGGACTAAGATTTAACATCCAGGATGAAATAAGTTTGCATAATCCAAAGACAATTAAAGAATGCTATCAAATGGCTATAAGGGTAGAATTAAAAGTGAAAAGGAGACAAGAAAAGACAACAAGAGGTAGGGGAAACACTTCAAGGGGTAGAGGTAAATTTTCTTCTTCAAGACAAATCAATGAAAGCCAAGGTGATGCACCTAAAGGACAAGAATTAGTTGCAGATTTCAAAGGTGGATTCAGGGGATCAAGAGGCAGATATGGAGGTGGTACGAATGCAAATATATTCTCAAGAAGGTGCTACAACTATAATAAGTTTGGACATCCATTCTACAAATGCCCTGAGAAATTTGGTGCTTCATCAAGTGGTGGAGAAAGGAAGAATGAAAGGAGAGCTCAAATTGTCCAAGAAGATGAAGGTGAGAGTTCAAATTCAAATAGTATACATGTTGCTCTTGAAGTTGGAGAGATTTTGATGGTGAAAAGAACCTTATTTCAAGCGTCCAAGGAAAGGGAGATGGCTCAAATAAGGCAATTGTTCAAGACAACTTGCAAGTGTAAAGGTAAGGTGTGTAAAATAGTGATAGATTCAGGATCTACTGATAATATAGTGTCTTTTGAAATGGTTGGTAAGTTAAATTTGGAAAGAATCCCTCTTGAAACACCATACAAAGCTTCATGGGAGAGTGATGATCAATCCACTCTTGTTAAAGAGAAAGCACTAGTTGAGTTTAGGATTGGTGAATATAGGGACAAAATGATTTGTGATATTTTTCCAATGAGTTGTTTCCATTTATTCCTTGGAAGACCATGGATATTTGATAGGCACTCAATCTATGATGGGAGAGCTAACACATATCATATTGTGATGGATGGTATCACTTTTATATTGAACCCATTGCAAGAGGGTGAAAATGAGAAAAACAAGGCATCCAAGGTCATCACCTTTGGTAAGAAAGAGGTTAAGAAGTCTGTGGGAGATAAACATGAAGAGAAAAGGACATTTGTAGCCACTTCAATGTCAGGAGATGAGAGGACAATGAATTTGCAAGCTGATACAATCATGAAAAGCAACAAAGAAGGTGAAAGAAAGGTGACTGAGACTGAGTCAGAGAAAGCCAAGCATGAAAACCTTGAAAGGAATGAAAATGAGTTGAAAAGGCAAGAAGGAATTGAGGTTGGGACAGTGTTTTGTCATGTAGCTACTAAGGAAATGGAAAGGCATCCAAGTACTGATGATATAGAGGCATGTAAGTTTGTCAAGATAGAGGTTATTGAGAAAGAAAAAATGAACACAAAGATGCATGGAAAAGGAAAGGAGATTCAAGAACAAGCGAGTAGTTTCAAGTGTGAAACTAGAGGTAAGGAAGAAGTAGTTGGACAAAATATTTGGAAAGGTGTGTTTGTAGATGTTAAGACAAGAACAAGATTGGACACAAGTGAAGGGACAATCAGGAGATGTTTATCAGGGTAGTCTATGTTAAAAAGGTAGAAGTTAGGTGGTAAGTTGATTGACCACAGAGATGGGGATGCAAGCCAATAGTATATGGTCCAAAGGAAGATGAAAATATCATTTGAATATCAAGGTGGTAGAGAAGACAAGGTTGAGAAATCTGTAGTTTCATTTCCAAGAGACTTGGAAAAGCTTTAAGGGCGGTTGTATGGTGTAGGAGCACCAATCTATTTCATCTAAATTTTATCAAGTGTGTTTGGTGATAGGTTTTCTTATGGGTTTGAGGTCTATTGGTGTGTAAATAAGGTCTAAATTGATCATTAATATGTATTAGGAGTTTATCTTTGTGAAAATGTAATGTCAAAACGATGCTCAAAAAACTGCAAGAATTTGTAATTGTGGGCCTTAGATAGAATTTGGTGTCTTGAGTCTTGGATTTTATTGAATAATGTCTTATTGGACCATTTAGTGTGGTAATGAGTCATTGTAATGTAAATTAGGAGGTTTAGGGGTTTGGCTTGCAAAATTGACAAAATTGTCAAAAGTTGTCAACCTAAAAGTTGCAAAGTTATAAAATTGCACCTCTTAGGAAGTCTAACAGTCTTTTGAATTGAAAAGGAAGTTTGAACCAATGGAGGAGATTTTTTTGTGTTTAAAAAGGTTGAATAACCTTGAAACAAGAGGTTGGAAAGGTTGTTTTTAAAGAATCCTCAATAAAGCTTCCTATTTCTTTAGTAATTTTGTGTTTTTGTATCCAATTTTTGGAATTGCAGACTTTGTACGTGACTGTAAGGTAGAAAATTGTTCCAATAATTGTGGGAAATTTTGAAGACCTATCTTATATTTTTTTTGAATCTATTTTTGTGGTCGTTTATTGAATTCAAGGAGATATTTTAGTAAATTTCTATTGACAGGTCTGTAGGTGCAGATTTAAGGGTTTGAGGCTTATTTAATAGCATAAATCCCATTCCACCTTCTTTATTTCATGTTGCTAAGTGGAATTGGCTCAATATGTTAGTTTTAGGATGGTAGAGTGGTAGGTTTGATCTGTATGAAGGATTTGGGTAAGTTTTGTGGACTATCTTGTGGAGAAATGGTGAATTAGGGCATGGAAGTGATGGTTTTGAGAGAGAGTTTGATGAAATATTGTGAGTAGAGGTTGTGTGAAGGTTTTGCGAGTGTGGGAAGACATATTAAAAGGTGTTGGATGTGGTGGTAGAGTTTTATGTGGTTGGTAACATAGATAACCAATAAACCCTACCCTTAATAAGTGGAAAATGAGGGTAATGATTTTTTTTGTAAGTATGGTACATGTATTGTAGTAAGTCCCTAGCAACAATGAAGATGTATGTGCACATTTCATGCAATTGATAATATGATAAATACTTGAGTGTAACCATTAGAACATGGTTGGGTCATGTGGGTACAACATATGATCAAAAAATCATAACTCTTGACAACCCCATAATGTGGTAAGGTAGTTTCTTAAGATGTGATTAGGTCACATGAGTACAACAATGTAAGATGTAAGTGTGGAAGCTCATATCAAGGTTTTAATGTCCCCCTTTTTGTGATAATATTATTATGTGTAAAATTCCTTGTTCCCAAGATATTTCATCCTCTCTCAAACAATAAGTTTGCTTCTACACCCCTCTTCTACTTTTGGTGTCATTTTAGGTTGTCTAAGCATTGATGTGTTTGGTGAGTTACGTATTCTAAGTGTCTATTAGTTGGAATTTTGGACTTCACTGTTCTAGCTTACTTAAAATACTTTATTTTCCTTTGTCCTCTTCCTTGTTGACCTACCATAGTTACCTATCCTGTCATCCTATTCCTTCCATTTTCATCAGGTTGTTAGGGTTTCCCATCCTAGGCCCCCTTTTCTTGTCATGTCACCATTAGCGACTCTTGTCTTATTGGAGTCTGAATTCTAATTTTCCTACCATATAGCTATGAGTTCCTCATCATCCTTGACCTTGAAATTTTGAAACTCCTACATCTTTTCATTATTTATCCCACCTATCACCTGATGTGTTAGTGTGCTATAGTGTTTAGTCTTGACACCAAACCTCAATTGAGGTATTGTTTCACTAGAGCATTATTTAATTAGAGGATGTGGTTCCACATGTATTTATTTCCATTAGTTTTGTATATATTTCTATAATCACCATTAATGTGGTAGTTAGGGTTTATGTTTGTGGTTCTCCTTACCATTAATCCTATGAGTTGTAAGTTCAAGTATCTTCTATCATATCTCCCAGCTACCTCTCTATGCACATGGATGTTGTTTCTACGCATGTTTCAAAGGAAAATAGTGTGCATGGGAACCCCCATGTGTGTACTTCTCTAGTACCCAATGATCTCCATGTTGACTTCAACCTCTTTGCAAATGGAATTTTAGTTTGGAAGTCTAAAAGTGAAAGTGATTTTTGAACACCCACACCATTCACTAACTAGACTATCTCAAGCACTCTTTAGATGAATATAAATTTGAGGATAAAATCCCACATATCAATAAGGATCAAGGACAAAACCTATTGGTTTGTGAGTGGTTGAGGGAAAAAACTTATTGCCTGAAGAAGTGACTCTCACCTAGAGGTCACAACTCATCTTTAATGGTGTTTGATATCAATGATATCAAGATGGTGTGATACTTACAATTGTTGTAGTATAATTATTTACTCTAGAGGTATCATGGTGGTGTTTATGCATATGAATGAAGTATACTGAAGTGAAAACAGTTGTGAACACTGGCCAAAACCTCCTCAGTCTATAAAAGTTTATAATGTAATATTTGCATTACAATTTTATGCTTTCTATAAATGTAAGATATATCTTGTAATAGTTGTGTTTGTAAATCAAGTTTAAATAAGTCAATGAATGCAAATTCATATCTCCAAATTGGGTTTTATCAAATCTAAGAAAATTTTCTACTATATAGTTTATTCTTACTTGTTAACCCACACAAAAATATTATGTTTTGATGTTATTTGTGTGATTGTAAATAAATCATCTTTTTTTTGTAAAATACGAGAAAGAAATATTAGGGTTTGTTGAGATTTATGGTTAAACTTGGTTTTTGATAAATTTAATAAGTGTATTTAAACTTTTAATTTATCTTTAATGGAGACCTAATCATATTACTAGGGCCCTTCAAATTAGGACAAAAAGATAATTAAATCTAAAGCACACCATTGATCCATAAAGGTTGTTATGTAAACATTAATGTATCTTAGGTGAGTATAATGAGATTTAAAGTATATTTTAGAGTTGTTAATATTGTTGGTGTGACCAATGATATAGTATTAGTTAACTACACCTGATCCATATGAATTCAAGGCATATTTAACCCACTAAGCATCAACCCCAATAAGATCATTCACTGTAAAAAAATACAAAGAATCCATTAAAACTAACATTCTAAATCATGAAAGCTTGGAAAACCTCTAATCTAATACATTGAAACTTATCCTATTGGGGGAGTGGTGTCACATTGATGTGGAATGGCGACCCTTTCCCAATCCTTTGGATAATGAGCTTGTTTCAATTGATTCTATTGAAAAGAATCGATGAAACTGATGAAAGATGTGTGATAAAATATTATTTAAATGCTAAATTAACATGATGAATGCTAAGATGATCGATATGGGTGTATGAGAACCTACTCTAAATGTATGCAAGCTTAAAAGGATTAAAAACCTAATTATAAAATATGCTAAATGTATGCATCTATGTTATCATGGAAGCCATTAATGGAAGCTAAGCTAATATGCAAGTAAATAAAGCTAAAATGATGTTAAATGTGAGTGCAAGTGCAAATGATTTTAACAACATAATTTGTTGTTAAAAGATGGATCCATTTGTCTCCAAATAGTGACCTATTTATAGGAAAGCAAATGAGAAATGAAGGGCTAAGATTGAAAATGCTAATCAATGGTCAAAAAGGGAAGAAGATGGAGTCATGGATCATGGATTCCCATCAAGGGTTGAGGATGCAAGATGATATTTAATCAAGGGCTCACATTCATCCAAACAAACACACTTTCAAAACTTGCACAAGAAGTCTTGTAAGTTAACTTGCACATGAAGTCTTGTGAGTTTGTTATAAGGAAGAATATTCCTTTTTTTCAAATGAGTGAAGAAACAGAATATTCTCATGGGTGAGGGAAATAGATATTTAGCAAATTAAAAAAAGTTTTCATGTGCAAAAGGGGAAGGAATATTCCTTTTGGAGGATTGTGCAAAGGAGGAATATTCCCTTGCAAGTGAGGGGAATTGGATTAATTAGGAATTTGATAATTAAATAAAGTTTCAATTATGCAAATTAGGGGAATTAGGATATTCATTAAATAATTTATTTATTTAATGGAAAGGGGAAGTGATATGAGATTTAATTAAATAACTTAGGGTTATTTAATTAAATAAGAGGACTTTAGGGAATAAATTAAATAATTTGATTTATTCAATTTAATAGGACAAAATGTTAGCATGAAAGGGGATGAATTAACCTAACTAGGTCAATTAGATTAATAGATGAAAATGAGGCAATTAATTAAATATCTAGGCTAATTTAATCAATTAAGTGAAAAGAGGATGGGTTTTAGGACGAAATGATGTTAGTTAGCCAATGTGACCCATCAAGACATTTTTAAGCGTCTATAGTTGGTAAATATTGATGCAAAATTAGGGTTTATATGGTGCCAATTTAATTATTATTAAATATATCAAATATTTATCCTAAATATTTGGTTATTATAAGGTATATTAGGGCAACAAGTTTTAAAATAGTATATTTAGAAGGTTTAATACATATTTGAATGAATATATTAGTAAGTACATATGGTATCACAGTAGGCCATCTTACCAACATGTTTTTTCACAATTAATTATTGTAGTACAATAATTTTATACATCTTAGTGACAAATATGGTAGGTATAACCAAAGGGAGATCAGAAGATAAAAAACTCCATATAAGTGCAAGAAAAAAATATGTTTGTAGACAAGGAGAATATCTCTAATGTAGGAAAAAACCTTGAAGCTTGGCTAGAGAGAAAGTTTGGTATGATATTGGACATGTTGGCACAAATGTTGTACAAAATAGTAATAGTAATATGAACATACCCAAACCACATAATAGAGAAGAAAAATCTTCAAAGGCCAACAACTATAATGTTACTTCCACCAACACATAGAGAACTGTCTTCATCTCATCTACAACATATTTCCAACCTACCTTCATTTGTAAGGAGGAAGAGGCCCCAAAAGTTGTATCCTAGAATTAAATCATTGATGATTGCATTTCTTGCCACATTAAGTACCAAACATTGCTAGAGGAAATTTGAGTCAAGATTCCCTTAGGAATTTTATAAATTTGAAGAAATTTGGCAAGAATGGTCTAAAACAAATTGAGACAACAAATTGCACATAGTTATGCTCAACATGCCTTAGGAAATCCAAAATTATCCCCCTTCGTGGGTCTATAAAATGCACCACTTATGCATGTGTGTAAAAACTAGACACATACCTAAATCTTAGGCTTATGATAGAGGATAAGGCTATTAAATTTTCTTTACATTTGGTGGGTATTGCACATGAATGGTGGTACCAAAAAATAATTGCTCAAGGCCACAACTTCATCAACTCATATAATGAATTTTGCAAGCTATTGATTAAGAGGTTTGGTAAGAAGGATCCAAATCTACACTTTAGAGAACTAACTCTACTCAAACATTATGGATCACTAGATAGTTATGTGACAAAATTTTAGAAGCTATCCATCATGGTACCTAATATCTCAGAGAGAATACTAGCCATTCTTTAATAGAGAAACTAATAGAATATCTCAAAGGATTAGTTAAAGCCTTTTAAACCACCTTCTATGCAGGAAGCAATCAAGAGGGCCCTCACACTTGAGATCACTTTTCCAAGAAATAGATTTCAAAGTAAGACATTATTTCCTATGAAGCCTCTCTATAAGAAGCCTCTATAGTGTGGGTAACCCTCTTGCAGGGTTTGGGGGTTGCACGTCTTGAAAGGGGTTTGGGCGCAGTGCCCTCAAAAGCCACATTTTTTATATATTTATTCATTGTAAATCTAGACCATTCACTATTAGATCACAAATCCAATAATAGAGATTATGTTGGATTTTTCCCTAGAAGACAACCCTTCTTTTTATGTGAGGGATTTGTATTACTCTAGTAGATTGTATTGTATTGTGAGGAGACTGTGATAGAGAGAAGAGGAAGTTATAGCAGATGTGTTGTAGGTTGTCTCCTTTAATTTTTGTTGGAAAAAATAAAAGGATTAATTGTTTCTTTATGGAGGTAGCCCATATTGGGTAAAGCACGTATATTTGTGTTTTGTGGTATCTTTATATTTTTATCTCTGCATTCATTTTATTGTATATTGCTTTGTGATCATATTCTTAAAAAAATGTCACTACAAGCTTCTAGTCGTGCATGAACTAGCTATTTAATACACATCTAAGGAAATTTGTTCTTGTTTTTTTATGACATCCTCATCTATACCAAAACTTGGGAGGGGCACTTGAAACAACTTGATGAGGTGTTAGGAATGTTAGAGGCATACGCTCTTTTTGTAAAAGAGTCTAAATGCGAATTTGACATAACATAAGTTTTATTTTTAGGTCACATCATCAACATGAAGGGAGTGTAAGTTGACATGGATAAGAACAAATCCATTATGGATTGATCTCCATCAAAGACTCTGTCACAACTGTGGGGATTCCTCAAAATGTGTAGCTATTATCAAAGGTTTGTTTATTTTTTTCCTATCTAGCTACTCCTTTGAGCAATCTAATAAAGAAACCAAGTTTTATATGGAATAAGGGGCACAACAAGATTTTGAGATGATGAAAGGGGTAATTAGCTCATGCTCAATTTTAACTATCATTGATGTCCCCTTCCTTTTGTTTTAGAGTGACACATCTAGAGAAGGAATAGGGGTTGTGCTCATGAAAAATAAGAATCCCATTTATTTTGAGAGTTGTAAACTCAATGAGGTAGAAAGATATTTCTCCATCTGTAATTGGGATATGCAAGTCATTATGTGCATTGACTAAGTTTTGGTAAAACTTGGTTGGTAGCCTATTTGTAGTAAAGATTGATCATAACAACCTAAAATAATTTCTAAATTATAACGACTTGAATGCGAATCAACAAAAATGGGTGAATAAACACCAATCCTTTGATTTTGATATTAGTTTGTTAGAGGGAAGAAAAATGTGGTCATTAATTCTATCTTGGAAGTCAACTCTCTACTAGTTGTTACACATCTTGATTGATTGGAAAGAAAAAATAATAATAAAATATAACAAGAATGATTTTTCCACTAATATTATGGAAGGGAAAACTATCGAATGAAAAATTCATTGTGGCCCATAAACTCGTCCTTTATAAGAATACAATTTACTTGGTAGTCAAATAAAAAATAAAAAATAAAATTCAAAGGGTTGTCCATGATACTTCTTTGGAAGGGCACCTTGGATATTTCAAAGCATATACTTAGATAGGAGGATATTCACATGGAAGGGACTCAAAGGTGATTTTCTTAGGCACATAAGGGAGTGTGTAGTTTGCTAGAATAATACAATAAAGAGAACATTTCCAACAAGAATTTTGTAGCATCATGGATTTTATCACAAGACTTCACAAACCCCAGGTTAAATATTGCATGTATGTGGTGGTACATCAGCTCCAAAAATATGCACACTTCTTCTCCATCTCTTCAAAGTTCAAGACCTAGAAAGTGGTTGATTTTTTCTTCAAATAAGAGAGAAATAAGAAAGGGTGGTTCATTGCTAGGATTTTAAACTAATACAATGCATCTACAATATGTTGGACACAATTCCACTAAAGCTCAATACACTGACTTAACACACTTCATGTTTCTCAACACTTACACCCACTCTACTCTTCTTCGCATCACATTTGCATGCTCTGCTTGGGTATTTACATCACCAATTTTTACAACACACACACATCTCATATCTCATCTTTACAACACCGAAATGAACTTACATTTATATGCATTACATTTGCAACCACTTACAACATCAATTAGGTCATCCTAATTAACGAGACATGTAATACATCAACCCGTCAGCTCAAGATCCAACCACACACAACTCAAAACTTGGCACACATAAAATAGGTTGGTAGTGACCTATAATTATTCTCTTAATATTGCTCAATTCATACTTTAACTTCACACAACCCCAAACTCTTTAGGTCAGCACCAGATAGAAAAAGACTGGTGACATGAACCATTTGTTCATCCACAACATAATGTGCGAACCACCAAAAAAATTCCCACTTGAACCACTCATGCTTCAAACACTTGTAAGTACTCCCACAAAACCACATAAGTAGATATTCTTCTGTGGTGGAATACAAAGCATTCCAATCATGTACTCTACATTAGTAACACTATCATTGGAAAACTCGATACTTTTCCAATCATAGCTTTTACACCAAAGGACATCAATGCATGAAACTTTAGATTTAAGATCCTCCAACATATACCAAAATTTCCTTATAACCACATAACTTGATTCTTCATGACGGAGCAATGCGGACCTCAAATTGGTTCACTATACACTGCAAACTGTACTCTGGGACAACCAAATATCAAACACATTTATTTTAAATTGGACCAAAACTCTTGCACCTATATAATAGATTTCCATCATCAAAATCACTCATACTCATCAAACAGTTGTACATCAATGACAACACCACATACACTCATGCTCATGTTTTAGGGTAGTGTAAGAAGTTGGGTCCACATTTAGGGGAAGTGTCATTTTTCAGCTTTAAAACATGTATCCATTCATTTTTAAGCATATGTACCCATTTAAAGTGTGTACTCATTTCAAAAAAATTGAAACTCACAATACATGTTTTTCATTTGGATTTAGGCTCAAAAGAGACATGCTAACCCAACACTTAGCCTTGGACCTGCAAGTACAATGTCGTGGCAATTTCAAGAGAAAAAAATAACTTTGGCAATATAGTTGATGAGGTTTTTTTCAAGATTACTTTATAAAATTAAAACCCATTATATGTGACAATGTCTAGTTTTCAAATATTTAATATCTTTTATTATTGGATTAATTTTTCTATTTTTTTATTAATTTATGAGGAAACTTGTCCATAAACTTGAAATGTCAAGTTTTCATATTTATTTAATAACTTTTAATTTGTTAATTTTCTTGTCAAAAAAATTATATGGCATCAATCTATAAACAATTATTTACACAATGAAAAAAAGAAAATTCAAAAAACGATAAGTTTAGGTCAAGTTATGAAGTTCGTACACAAGGGTTTTAAAAACCAACAATTAGGGCCAATAAAAAATTAATAAATAAAAAATATAATGAAAAAAACTATAAAAAATAACCTCATCAATATTCATTCTAATAGACATCTTTCACTAAAATTAATTAGAAAAATACTTTTATTTAGGTCAAGTTATGGTGTCTGTACACATGCATGGTATGGTCCTAAAAAAGTGACTTTTAAAAAGTGGTTTTCATACATGCATATTGAAAATTATTTTGTATCATTTGGGTATTAGAATAAACTACATATTTGAAAACTAGACTCAAAATACTAAATTTCATATTACTGAACATTTTTAAGATTTAATGTCTAAGTGCTTCAAATTTTAAGTCCAACTGTGAAAATTTCTGAAAATCAAGAAAAACACTTCCACTTTTGAACATTTGTTGGACCCAACTTCTTGCACCTACCCTTTCCAACGATCTCATCAATGACAAGAAAACTTCCAACATTAATTGTAGCTTCAAAACTTTATCTATAAATAATAACTCATGACTAGCAAAGTAATTGATTAACATATTGATGTTAGGCAAGTGGAAATTCATCTTTAGGAGATTTTTTGTTAATATATATATATATATATATATATATATATATATATGGTATAAATGTGAATATGACCATCGAGTTTTGCAATGAGCACCATATTAGAGATCCAAGGCAAGTAATAAATTAGTTTTATAAATCTACCCTTCAGCATCATTTATAATTCCTCTTTAAGGTCATTAAACTAGACTTAGGATGAATCTTCCTAATCTTTTTCTTAACATGTTTAGCATTGAGATCTAAGACTATGTTATGCATCATTATATTTGTATTAATGTTGACATGTCAGCATGCAAATATATCTTTTAATTCTTTAGGTAGTATGGTCATGTTACATTGCTTTTATTTTCCTAGACAATCACCTAGCTTGAGAATATTTTATTTATTGTTTGGGTCCCCTCTATATCATATGTACCACCAATTATAAGTGTGTTATGATATTTAATAAATGGTTGGCAAGAAAAACCTTAATATCACTATCAATAAATGGAGAATCTTCCCCAAAGTATGAACAAACCTCAAAAAATATGGGGATATCTATTATGTATGTGGGTTAATCCTCATACACCTTGATGTACTCCACTAATGCTTCATCATTTGTAAAAATATCAAATGAAGGATGTGTATCCATAGAACAATCAAGGACTAAATTAGGAAGAACTAAGAGTAAATTAGTTTCACTACTAATATCATATGAATAGCCTATTCCCTTACTATTATTGTTTTCAAGTATTTTGACAAATTTGATAATACATTTGTAAACCTAATCCTTTTATATTGTAACCAATCTTTTGTAAAATGATGTACCCTTTGCCATAATGATTAGACAACTTGGGTGAAGATACACTTTTTATAAAATTGGCTAATTTGGACCCATGAAAAGTATCACTTTTGCTAGAGTGAGTACCTATATGAGAGAATAGAGGTGATGTAGCATGTAAATCAAGATCAATGGTAAAAAAAAGAAGCTTGGTCTTCCTACTTTTATTTTCCTTTTCTAAGACGCGATGTTTCAAATTTTGATGAGCCCCAATCATCTTTAGGATCAATGTAATTATATTTTTTTAATTGTAGGCGATATCATAGATACAATTAATTTTGTTTGAGACATCCATGTTTTATTCTTCTCAATTACTTGGTGAGAATTGTATGAATTGTCAAAGATTGTCACACATTGCTTGTTTTAATGGGTGAACTTGTTTTTTATGAAGCATGGATAAGAAAAAACCCATTGCATGAATCCATGGATGCCTCAAAGGAATGTTGTATAGCAATGTTATATCCATATCACATGAAAAGTAATTTGAAGGATAACATTTCCTAAATTAATAGGCAAAGTAACATAACCAAGGGACTTATGTCTGACATTTTCAATTCCTTTAGTGATTACCTTCGATTTTGGGAGACTAGAGTAGGTAACTTGGATCACATGTAGGAAATATTTACTATATATATTCAAATCTAAATCTGTTTTTTAGTAATGCACATGTTACTCTAATTTATCTATAGCTAACCACAATATATAATAGTTTATACTCATGAATCACATGTGGTGATGATAACACATGAAGTTGAAAGGAAATTGAGACATTACCTTAAAGCATAGGTTACAAGATCTAGGCTAAGCCCTTATGAATAATAGAAAATAAAATAATTATGGTCTAAAATGTCCTTTAAGACATTCTTATGTTTTGTAGAGGAACATACCAAATCCCAAATGGATATTTTGGTGGGGGTATTATAAGAATGATCGTGATTATCATATGCCTTGTGTGCATATGTAGGTGTAGAATTAGTTAGTGGTATAACTAAGGCACAAAATGTAGGAATATGATCAATGCTAGCATGAGATGTAAAGCATGGAGAAGCTAAAGCCATATGATATACCTTCAACATATGATGTATCATCTATAACAATAGGTGTAAGTATATTATGTGCATCCTTCACAATAGATGTAGTATGAAGTAGATCATGTGAAGGAAAGGTTCTCAAAGTGAAGATACAATTAGAACCAAGCACACAATTGCCACTCAATAGGGAAGGGAAAGTGATGATCAAATCCTTGAATGAAAAAATGAACACTATGATTGTAAAATGCTTTCATTGACAACATGACGCCATTTGTGTGATAGAATTCCATATAAGTGAATCATGAACAAATGGGCCACGTCACAATTTGTATAAAAATGACATAATAAAAAAGGGAAGTGTGAATAGATACCAAGGATAAAGGACTGTGAAAATACTTGATGTGAAAAAAAATGCCTATCCAAGGATATAGTGTTCACAGGAGCATGTAATGAATATGAAAAACCCCAACAAGAGCAAGAAAATGATATGTCAATGAGGTAGAATCTATTGTAGATCATAAAGTCAAATATTAAATTAAATATGAAATATTTATAAAATGTGAACTCGCAAGTGAATGAAAGGGTGGTAGGATAAATGAAAGAAATATTATGTAAATAAGCACAATAGACCCTAAAAGAAAGATGGATTAATGAAGCACATGGGTACAAAAAGGAAGAAAAGATTTTAAATTATTTTATAAAAAAAAAAGATATAAAAATCCTAATAGGATAAGAAACCCTAGAAGAAAGCTAGATCATGTAAGATTAGATGGGTTCAACAAAAATGCAAAGGAAAACTAAAATTTCCATAAGATTAACATAAGCTAATTAAGTAAATGTAAACAATTAAGCACAAAACAACCTATAATAAATAATGATAAATGGGACTAATAAATTTCATAATTTGCAAAACCATTTTAAGAAAGTAAATGTGAAGGAGAAGAATACCTGGCTTTGTGATCGAAGAATTATCGTCTTTGTTGAAGATTCTAGAATTTGGGAAATAGTGCTTCTATATGTGTAAAATTTCCATAATTTTCAAAACTTGCACTAGATCTACGCTTTGTTTGGGGTTGAATTTGTATGTTGGGATCAAGTCCACAATTGCAAATTTGTCTTTTAGTGTGGACTTGACCTTATGTAATGTGGTATTTTTCTTTATAGTTGATTGAATGCTTTTCATTTGTTGCTCCTTTTGATATTTGAAGATTGGCAGTAATTAGAATACCTTGGCAAGCCTACTATTGTGTTAATAGGGGCATGCTCTCTTAGCTCAAACCATGGAAATGTATGAATGATAGAAAAACAACACTCTTAGTCATGCATATGCTCTTATTATGATCAAGTTGAGATAGGATGAGAGGATATTCCTCAATTCTTCGATGTGTAAATTGAATTCCTATAAATTCAAAGACATGATAATAAATCATACAAATTTATGATTAGTTAGTCCTAGGCAAAAATAATATAGATAGGAGTTAACTAAAATTTGTATTTGAAAAAATCAAATTTATGTTAGAGTAATAAAGTCATCACCTAATTAATTAATTAATCATTAATTAATTGGGTCACTTTATGCTTTATTACACTTAAGCTAAACTTAAGAGTGCTTTTATTTCATTATTTGCTTTAATTAATTAGTTGCTTTTTGCATGATTAGAGCCTCTAATATTAGAACATGTTGTCTCATTATTCCTATGAGGACACTTGTCATGTTCTAATTTATCCCTAATCTAGGGTTAGCTTTCATCCTTTTCATAAGGATTGATTCATTGTAATTTAATTTAATTCTCTACGACAACATATTCAATGCTACAGTTGTTCACATAATGAAAATTGGTGTTTTCATTAGATCTAAGTTGTTGGGCAATCATATCTTGCTTATTTCTTCATAGTGTGATAGGTTTATTGTTGCAGGTGATTCATGGAGCTACGAGAGTACATACATCTACTCTAACATGGTATCAGAGCACCAGATCTACAACTGCCTTGTCCACTTTTTTCGAAGAAATCAACTCATGCATTAATGTTTGTGATCCGTGGTCAAATTCTGAGCATTCCATTGAATCCAGAGTTACTGGAATAGTCAGGTTTTCCTTTCATTTCATCGAAAAAGACCTCCATTGTACAAACTAAAGACATAAAAACACACGCACACACGCACGCGCGTGCACCCACACACACACGCACACACACACAAATTATAATCTATTTTAATATTACTTTAAAAATATACATATATTTTTTAATAATACTAACTTTTCCAATAAAAGAATAAGTAAAAAAGTTTATACATGTTTTTTTAAAATTAAATAAATTACAGCATAATTTTCAAAACTTGATAAATCCAAGAATAAAAACTTTTTAAATTTAAATTTTGATTTCCCATAAATCCCTTCCACAACAAATTGTGAGGTGTATTGGAAGCTTTATGATTGGTGGGGTCCCCCACTTGGTTAGTGAGTGTGGATGAGTTGAAACTTAATGTATGGTGGTGGAGATAAATTCTAAATTCTAAATCAACTACAACCACAAAAATTAAGGGAGATATTAGAAAAACATGGTTCCCTTATATAGTTTATGGCCATACTTCATTAACATTTTCTATCCTTAAATATTTCAGCAATTTTTTCTTTTGATATCTAGGAATGATCTAACCTGCTTTACATTTGACATTTTGTACACTAAATAAATTCAAATGTTTTTTAATATACTCGTTCACTTTTAAAAAATATTAAATTTTAATCTTATTTTCAATAAATATAATTGATTATGTTTTTATAGACTTAATGTAGTATTATATTTGATTTTAGATCAAACAATTGAAATGTTTTTTTGTTACAAATAATTTTTTTTATGACATTGTAATATTTTTGTAAAAAGTGATATATTTAAAATGGATCATAACCCCCTTTATTAATGTCAAAAACTTTATTGCAAGCCCTCAACAAACACCCCAAGTCATTTAGAGGAAATAAAAGTTCAAACCAGTATATGGATTCTTTTAAATTGGTCTATTTTATCTTGACGTCGATGAAATTTTTTGTTCAATGCATTTGTAAAAAAAATGTAATTATCAACAAACAAATGCAAGTTAGTTTGACTAAATATATTGGACAAATGCTCGCCATCTTGACATGATCTTTTGAAGGAAACATAGATTAGACAACAAGTTCGTTACAAGTGGGGGTTTGATATCTTCACTTTAGGGTCTCCAAGGTAAGAATGTTCACAAATATATAGATCTACAAGCAAACAAGACCTTACTAATACAAGAATGTTCAATTAGTTGTCACTAGCATGCATATTCATCATTTTCCTATAAGTAGACGAGAACCTTAAACAATGCATAAATACTAAAAATATTATATATCATTTCCATCATAAATTAGACCTTTGAGGTTTCACAAGCAATAGATGTAAAAATATGAAATGCCTATAAATAATGCATATTTACTTGATTAATTTATATTCAATTCAAATGATTTATACTCTTTAGTTTTAGAACGCTTACTATGTAGAAACAAATAAATATTTTAGATGGGATTTTATTAGTTTCATACCATTTAGATTAATGCCCAACCCATTGGGCAAATTTTTTAAAGAGATCAATTAAATGTCAACAAAATTATTGATTAAAACTTTTATGACCATTTAATAAGGACCAAATAGTTCACATGGGGGGAGATAACACATTTGTTGTGGCAATTAAAATAGTGTTGATCTTCTTGAAACAATGATTTCTCACCATGTCCAAAAACAACCCACGTCATTTTAAATCTTGACAACCCACATCATTTTAAATCTTGCATTTTTTGACTTCTTGGAGTCCTTTCATCTTCAATTTAGGCATTCAAAAGCATAAATAGACATCGTAAATGAAAATTAGCAAATAGAGTGAAAGTATCCAAATGATGTTCAATCAAAAATTTCAATATTATAGTGAGTAATTGGGACTATGTATGGGACATAGCCAAATAAAGAGATATGTTGATCTCAAGGGTAGAACAATGCATGTTCTTACATTTTTCATGCTTGAGAGGTCTAGTAGTATAATCAAGTTGGAGATAGTGGATGAAGAGGCCATAGACCTCACTCTCATTGGAGTTCTCTTTCAATTTAGGTTCTCCAAGGTAAAATTCTTTGTCTTCCATTTTGTGGTTTCTTAATCTTAATCTTGCATGTTTAGTTACCAAATCATGTGGTATTAGAGTAGTTGAATTAGTATTAGGTTGAATTAATCCATATTTACTTAGTGGAAAGTTGTGTGATTGTTTTCATAGGTTGATGGTCACAATAGATCAATTGGGAAAGAATTGCTTCCTTTTCAAACAAACATTAAATCTTATAATTGGAAAATAGAGTTGAGAAGCATGGCAAGAGACTCATACCCTCTTGATGGGGAAAAAAGGTTCCTTAATCTAGAGTACGATGTAACAAACATATTTGAATCAACAAATATGTTGAAGGATTCCATGGAGGTTCTCATGTAGAAGTTGCACATGCTCATTGGAAAACACCAAAAACAAGGGGAAATCCCACTCTATAGATGAAGATCAATTCCATGGTGAAACAAGTCCACCAAAGACACCTTAGTTCAAGATTGAAGAAAAAAATGAATCCCACCATTTGAAGGAGAGGTAGATGCCAAAAACTTGACCATTGGTTACTCTTAGCATAGAATAAGCCATTTCCTTTGCGAGATTGAGAATGAAAAATAACACTTTAACTTGGTTTGAAAGTTTCTTACATTCCTTGGTTCTAAGAAGACAAGCTCCAATCAGCTCATGGGAATAATTTAAAAATTAATTTTATCCAATGTCATAGAGAGGAAAAATTCTATAGAGTGACAATTTTGGAAACAAAAAGAGGGAAAAAGTGTGCAAGAATACACTAGTGTGCTTTGAAGAAGTGTGTCCAATTGAACAAACATGTGCACGATGAGGATTTGATGGAATCCATTAGAGACATTTATATCCATCTTCAAAGGCTCATATTGCTTTCCAAACCCAATTACATTGTTGAGGCATGCTCACATGCTCACTACTTTGAGATAGAGGATCTAACTTCCTCTCTAAAGGGAAAGGAAAATAAGGTGAATGCCACACATTCTAAATTTGTAAGACATTACATCATTGTGATGTGAACAATCATATGGATGAAACTTGCTAGAAGCTATATCTAGAGAAGTCTCCACATTATAAAGGAAAAAAAATTATTATTATGTCTATCATTAGTAACTTGATTATAGTTAAGAGGTTGATTCCAAAAAATACACTAAAAAGAAGGTTAGTTTTTATAAATGGTACAAGAGGGAAATGGAGCACACATAATTTTTCAACATTAAGATTTTGGTGAAGGGGGTTAAAGTTGATGTACTTTCAACCCCACATCCCTCCCCCCCCCCCGCCACCCACATCATACTTCTCCCCATTTTTCCCAAGCTAGTGACATTTCTCAAGAGTTAGTTGAAAATATTGGTTTCAAAAAAGTTGAAAACCCCAAGCCATGCTCTTAAAGTTGGATAAAAATTGATCATTGTTGATTTGTTTATTTTTAGGTAATATAGATGGTAGTTTGGTCTTAAACATAAGTTTATTGATGAAGTGTTAGATGTTGTTCCATTGAATGTGTGTGAAATTGGTTTTGGAAGCCCTTACATGTTCTAATTTTTTTTTATTATATATGAGAAAACAATATTGCTTGTGCAAGGATGGTCACCACCTCTTGTTGTAGGCATACAAGGGCATGCCAAGCAATCCCAAGTCCTTAATCTTCAAGGACGATGCTTAGTAAAAGAAAATAACCCTTGAGTGGAAGAGAAATCTAGTGTATTTAGAACATTTTCATCTAGTTCAAACACTTAGATGTTTCAGATAGTTGGAGGTAGATATTCTAGGTTGTTGGTTAGAGCAATGTAGGATTTTGTGGTACCCATTTCATATGTTGAGGGGATCATATATCATTTTTTTGTCTTAGTACATTTTGAGAAAATAGTATGGATATGTAATATATAAATGGATCATAAGAAGAGTTAGTGACAACCATGAACTCGTGATGAAGAGGATCACATATTAAAGAAAACTTTGGATGAAGAGAGTTGGTGTCTTGAAAAGAAGAATTTTTTTTTTTAGATTTTGTGTAAAATAGGTGGTTCTAGTAGGATGTACCATTGAATTTTTGTAATCCCCAAATATTAGTCTCCTTAAAATGATAATTTCATTCCACATCCAAAAAACAACCAATGACATTTTTAATTTGACACCTTTTGATTTCCTAGAATCTTTTCACCTTCACCTTGGCCTTGTAAATGCATAAATAGTCATCATTAACAAAACTTAGTAGATAATTAGAAAATGTTCAAGTGAAGATTGATTTAATTTTAATCTTATAATAAAAAGTTGAGACTATGTATAGATTGCAGCGAAACAAAGAAAAGTGTTAAGAGTTTACCTTGATCTTAAAGACAATATTTTATGTTCTTCTTGTATGTCCAAAAGACCTAAAATTGTAAATGAATTGGTGAAAATGACCGAAATGACCATAAACCTTACTCTTAAAATCCTTCACATCTTCTATTCCATTGATACATACTCTTAATTTTTAAGAATTCAATAACTTAATTGATTGCTACAATGTTTCTTTTCTCTTTTATATTTGTAATTGAATAACATAGTAGAATCTCCCCACCTGTTCACAAATCAATACAAGTCCTTTTTGGGTCGTGTGATCCAAAATTTGGTTTTTCTTTAAAAAATTATGTATGAGGCATGTATCTCCAGACACTCACTTTGTTAGTATCTTATTAATGGCTTTAGGAAAATTCATTGTCAACAATTTATCGAAGGAAAATTCACCATCATGGAAAATTCACCAACGGAAAATTCAACGCCAATTAAAATTCACCGCCAGCAATTCACCAATATTTTTTAATATATATTTCAAAAACTTGGTGAATTGTTGGCAGTGAATTTTCCGTTGGTGAATTTTCCATAGCGGTGAATTGTTGGCAGTGAATTTCCCTTCGATGAATTGCTGACGATGAATTTGTCGGATGTCCTATTAATGCTTTAATTTCATGTAATGTAAAGTAGTTTTTTTATAGATGGTTAGGAGGTTTTAGAAGTAGTTATAAAGAGAAGCTTATATAACCCAAGATGATAAGATTTTAAATTAATCCCATGCAATATAGTTTGAGTGTATTTTTCATTGTCATTGGTAGTTATGGTGTAAAATTAATTTACTTCTCTCTATTTATAAAGTATCTTGATGATAGATCATGGAGTATGATCAGAAACATTGATGTAAACAAGATTGCACAAATCTAGCACTATTTGATCATGGCTTGTGGAAACTCCATGCTATTAATTAATTTTCTTGTGTACTTTCGATTCAACGGTGGTATCAGAGCTTATGGAAATGGATTCATGGTTAAGTCATGAAACTCTAAATTTTATGAAAATGAAGCTATTGCTAGATTCAATGGTGAGAAAGGTGCTTTTGAGGTTCGCTAGAGGAAGTTGTATGGTGGTTTCAACGTGGGAGTTGGAATGCAAGATAAAATTTTGAGTCGTCTTTGAGTAAAAGCCAAGCTTGGGTAAGTTGGAGCAAACATTAGAGATTTATTGTGGTAGTTTGAGTAGGCCACTTATGTTGTGACTGGTTAATATGATGACTAAAATGCTATATGAATGATGTTGAAAAAAGACTAGCGATAGGATTTTTTTATAAGATTTTTTAATTGGTTAAAGAGTTTTATTTCAAATTTGGAGCTGTAGAGTTCAAAACTTTAGATATTTTTTATGTACCAAAAAATCATGTGTTTTTATGTATATCTTTTGTTAAAAAATGATATGTATTTGTTTTTTGTTTGGAATTGTAAGGTTTCAATGGGTGAGTTTTTAGTTAGAATTGGCATTCTTTTTCTTTTGAAAATGGCTACATCTTCTTATTCATGTACATTTGGAGATTTTATGGTACATACTACATCTAATTATGCTTTTGGAGATAAGCAAGTCGTATCTTGTGAGTTAGAGGTCCATTAGGACCATTCTAGTTGAGAAATTATAAGGGTCAAAATGGAGATTGGAGGACCCATTAGGGGACTAGAGGACATTTCCATTCTTTAGTCAACTATTCACTTGGAATTTGAATATAACACTTGAATGTTATTTTAGTTAACTATTCACTTGGAATTTGAATGGAACACTTGAATGTTATTTTGTAATGAGTACATAGTTTTATTTTCAATTTTAGTGTTATGTTGTACTTTTGTTTTCCTTTTGTTTAGCTTTAATGAGGAGTGGTAAGTGTTCTTTGGATTTGTTTTTTGTTTTAATAATTTCTTATCTCATAGCTAAAGGAGGAAGAGATTGTATTGAACTTTGATCTAGTCATATGTGATTGTATGAGATAATAGGGGGTTGCTAGCACCAATAATATTGAGCAAAGTGAGGTTAGTGTTCTTGGGTTGGGTCAAGGACCAATACATAGTTCTAAAGAGTCATTGGTGAGCTTATGTACGAAGCTTACTGGGTTGGTCTACTTGAGAAAACCATGATTGTGCTTATATTGTAATACAAATAGAAAAATGGTAGAGGGAATGAGCTTGTTAGAAAAGATGTTCATTTTGTGGAGTAGTGGGTTTTTTGTGAAGTGTCATTAGTTGATTAGTACTAGGATGTATAATGTGTCAATTTACAAGTGTGATAAAGACTACTTGATTATTTCACTGTCACATGCTCCAAATTCTAATGCCCCAAATTTAACACTAGGAGATTAACGGACAAAAGATAACTGAACAAAATTTTCACTATAAAAAAGTGGCATTAAGAAAGCCACACAACACTCCTACATGCCCAAGGTGTCATAACAACATGTGATGATATGCTTGATACACACCAATACACAATGCATGGTGACACAATCTAAGAAGACTTTAAAACACCATGGTTGAAAAAAAATAAGCCAAGGAAGAGAGACATAATTATTAAAACCACTAAAACACCCTTCTAACATCTCTACTTGATGTAGGGGCATCACATAGTTTCAAATTACTTGCTATCTTTTTTTGGGGTTTTTAAAGTTTTGTTTTACTTTTGGTCGATTTTTTCTTGCCTTGATAGGTGGCGAATGTTGATGTAGAAGAGGATTTGAATTCTCCTTCTAACCTTCTGATTGCACAATAGAAAAAATAGTTATCATCGAGCAAAAAATGAGGCGGTTGAGTGGAAAACGATTTTGAAAAGAGGTCATGAGTTCTTGTGTTGGGAAAAAGAAGCTAATGCTTGAAAGTTTTGTTGTGTGTAAAGAAGGGAGAATGGCTCTTGGAGGAATCGAGCTGTGATTGCATGTAAGACAGGAAAAAGACAAATAACATGAACAAAGGATATGATGTAGGGAAGAAAAGCATGCTAATCGTGCACATTGATGTTGTTGTCCTAGTAATCTATTGTGGCCATCATGGTGCTCTATTTGCATAGTTCATGTTGGTAGCAATCGGGTTCAACCAACAATAAATCGAATCCTTTGTGTATCAACCACAATGAAGTGTTCAAAAAAAGCTTCCTTATGCCTCTGGCCAACAAACAACCTTTTGAAGCATTGTTATTGTTGTTGGTACCAACGTTTTGAGGAAAGCTTTGACTAAATTAAGTAATCTTGGATTTAATCGAACTTTGAGTAGTGTTGACTTTGTTGAGTGAGTTGTGTCAGCTTTGCTTTATTGATCTTTGTGTATTGTTGGTTGGCTATGTTCAAATAAGGTAGTCATCATTTTGGTATCAGAGCCATAAGTGATTGGGAAGGGTGAAGTTGAGAAAAACGCCACCAAGAAGAATGCCAAGAGGCGGTGCAGGGGGAGGTGCTTGAGGTAGTGGTCGAAGGGGCCATGAAGAAAGGATTTTGAAAATGTTATAGAACTTGTCGACAAGGTTGGATGTCATGGAGCAGGCACAATGAAAGAGAGTAATCACTGATGATGTAAGTGAAGTTGCAAATGAAGAGCAACCACCAATTGAGGACGAAGATCAAGAAGACCCGCTAGAAGGAGTGGAAGAAAGGTTGATAAAAGTGGTGATGAATGTAGGAGCTAAACCAAAAATAGAGGTCCCCGTGTATTCTGGAAGCCTGAATGGGGAAGAGCTCATTGGCTGAATCAATGATTTGGATAAGTACTTTGAGTATGAAGGTGTTGTGGAAGAAAGAAAAGTGAAGTTTTTCTATACAAGGCTCAAAGGCCACACTGTGATGTGGTGGGACTATGTACAGTCTGAGAGACGAAAGAGAAACAAGGAAAAGATAACCTTGTGGGACATGATGGTTGCCAAATTGAAGGCCAAGTTCCTTCTAGCAGATTATCAAACCAATATTTTCAGAAGATTGTAGAATCTGAAGCAAAAGGATATGTCAGTAAAAGACTACACGGAAGAGTTTTATAAGTTGGTGATTTACTTAAGCCATAGTGAAAAGGATTTGGAAAAGGTAGCTAGATACCTGAACGGTTTGAAATATAGTTTGCAAGATGAGTCGACTTTAGTTCCACCAAGAACTCTAGAGGAAGCCTACCAGTTTGCTATTAAGGCAGAGGAGAATATAATGAGGAAGTAGAATCAACAAGTCCAAGGTAGAGGACGAGGCTATGGAGAAAGAGGACAACACTATCAAGATGGAGAGGCAAGTAGTTCAAGTGGGAAAGTTAGTTCATAAAGAGGAGGTTATCAAGATAGAGGAGAAAGATCAGTTGTAAGCAATGGGTATCAAGGAAGAGGAAGAGGTTTTGTAGGGAAATGTTTTAAGTGCAACCAATATGCGGGTCACAAGAGTTGGGAGTGTCTATAATCTTCCCAAGGAGGTTACACAAGGCTTGAAAGGAGGAATCAGGTGATACAAGAAGATTAGGAGATTGCGGGATCATTTTCTTCGAGAAAGGAGGAACCTAAGTCAAGAGAATCTTTGTTGTTCAAAAGAGTGTTGTTGAAGCTGCCAAAGGAGAGTCATGAACTTGTACAAAGGAAGGCTCTACTCAAAAGGAAGTGCAAAGAAAAAGGTAAGTGTTGCAAGCTTATCATAGACAGTGGTAGTATTGATAATATTGTCATTGTTAAAATGGTAGATAAGATAGGTCTTAAGAGAACTACACATCCTACACCGTACAAGGTTTATTAGTTACAAAAGGGTCATCAGTTATTGGTAGATGAACAAACTTTGGTTGAATTTCAAATAGGAAGTTATAAGGATAGTGTTGTGTGTGATATCATGCCTATGGATGTGTGTCACATGCTACTTGGTAGACCTTGGAAATTTGACCAAAATGCCATACACGATGGGAGACATAACACCTACACTTTGGTGTAGGAGCACCTTGTGAGTTTTAAGCCTCCATGAGGAAATTCTAGTTTTGGATTGAGTTTGATGTTTTAAATATGTAATAAGGCCTATTTAGACCACATTTGATGTAATTGAGTCATTTTAGGGCCTAGGAAGTAATTTTATAAAAGTTTCTCAAATATTGCAAAAATTGATTAAAGTTGTCATGGCAAAATTGTAAAAGTTGCAAAATAGAGAAGTTGAAGAGTCAAGGGGTATTAGGTGTTGGTTGGCAGTTTGTGAGATCAAAACAAGATGTAAAAGGTTTAAAATACTTGGTATGGTCGACCACAAGGGTGGTGGCCATTTGGATGCAGGTTGGAATCAATAAACTCATTGTTTTCTTGCAAAATATGACTGTAATTTGTGTTGTATAGAAATGTACGAAATGGTATGAACCTAAAAATCACATGGTTGGAAAGATAATTTAATTTCAGAAATTTTTTGTTCTTACCAGCAATTTTGGAAAGGTCATTTAAGTGGTCTAATGGTTGAATCTTACTAGAAGCCCGTTCAGAAATTAACAGTGAACCCCAGGGACGCGTCCCCCCTGGGCCCTAGCGTTTCTAGAACGGGGACGTCCTGGAGACGTGGGGATGGCGTTCCCACATCTCTGGCAGTGCCACCATTGTTTTGGCTCACCGCTGAAGACACAGAAACGTCTCGGCGTCTCCGAGACGCCGAGGGAGACGCCTGGGCATCCCTCGAGCATCTCAGGGACGCCCAGGCGTCTCCCATGGCGGACAGCCAAAAAGTGATTTAAAACAAAAAATTAAGACATTTTTTTTATATTATATTGGTTCTATTCGAACCCTAAGGGCATGTGGGGCCCATCTACACTCTTACATGCCTTCAAAAGGCCCTCCAATCTTCATTTTTATTCACATTTGTATTTCTACTTGTTTGCTACAGCAAGAAGAAGAAGAGTGAAGGCTGAGGAAAGAGTGATTGGAGGAGTGAAGGAGTGATTGCAAGTGAAAAAGGAGTGTCAAGGAGCAAGAAGAAGAAGAGGAGGAAGATTCTTCACCTTGTTGAAGAGATTTTTCAAACAAAACTAAAAGGTAGGGTTTTTAACTGATTTTTTATTTTATTTTCTGATTTTGGATGTTTTTTCATTTCTTGTTGTTTCATTTTTTATTTTTTCTTATTTCATTTCTTGTTGTTCCATTTTCTAAATTAATTTGGAATCTTAGATTTTTTTTTGCAATTTAAAATATGTTGAAAAATTTAAAATATAGAGTTTTATTTTATTAATTTTAAAGTAGGGCATAGGCTGAAACTATGTGTTTATTGAATTTGTTTTTCATTTTGTGAAATGAAGTGTCAAAATGAGCTCCCATAGTCATGAAATGAGTGAGGATGAGATGGAAACTTATTCTCATAGTGCAAGCCAATCAGAATATGAACCTGAGCATGAGGATGAGCTCAATGAGGGGGGTGAGCATGGGTCAAATCTAGAAGGGAAAACTAGTTCCATAGCTAGTGCACCAGTTTCTACTGATTGCCCTTCCTAGCTTTTGGCAAAGTGGGCTAGGGTTCCTTATGATCCCAAATCTCCTCTCAAAAAGTTTGCAACAATAATAACAGCCCCAACGTCATCAATTGGTGGTACGAGGAAATGGAAATGCAACATTTGTGGTGATGATTGGTTTGGGAGCATCACCAGAGTTAATGCACACTTCCTCTTTTGGCCAGGAAAAGGTGTGGGAGCATGTGATTTTTTGAAGAAAGCTAAAAATTTGAAATACTGAATTGAGTTCAACAAGCTTTGGGGTGTTCCAGATGATGTGGCAATTCCAATGCCTACTACCTTGTCTGGTAGGCAACATATTCAGACTATTTAGCAGATTCAGGAGCAGCAAATGCAAAGGAAACCACATATTTCTACTCCTACATTGCATTAGAGAGCAGGAACATTGTCAGGGTCAGTCTCAAGACTTTCATCCACTTATAGCACTATGGCTGAATCAGAACAGGGCAAGGAGAAAAACAAGATGCAAAGTCAGCCTAACCCCATAGCTAATTTATTTAATGTGCCCTTGAGGGATTAGATAGATGATTCCATTGGCAGGTTCTTTTTTGTCAATGGAATCCCATTCCATGTAGCTCGATCTCCTTATTATAAGGAGATGATTTTGATGGTGGTGAGGGGAGGACCATCATATGTGCCACCATGTGAGCACAAATTGAGGACTACGATCTTGGATAACAACTATACCAAGATCAATTCATTGATGGAAACAATGAGGGCATGTTGGGAGGATTCTGGATGTAGCATAGTTATGGATGGGTGGATGGACATTAGGGATCGTCCACTCATCAATGTCATAGTTACATGCTCAAAGGGCCCATTCTTTCTCAGAGCGGTTGATTGTTCAGGGCATCGAAAAGATGTTGATTTTTAGTTTGAGATCCTTCAAGAAGCTATTGAGGAGATTGGGCTACAAAATGTGGTCCAAGTAGTGACAGATGTAGCACATGTGTGCAGAGCTACAGGGAAGCTTATTGAGGCAACATACAGACACATTTGGTGGACTCCATGTTGTGTGCATGCCATGAACAATGCACTCAAGGACATGGGGAAGATTGACTGGATTAGAGGAGTGGTCATCAATGCTACAGATGTGCAGATTTATATCTGCAACCACCACACTTCACATGCCATCTTCAGGAGCTTCACGAAGAAGGAGTTCTTGAAACTAGTTGAGACTAGATATGCATCCTATTTCATTATTTTGGAGAGAATGCTTGAGTTGCAAGAGCCACTGCAACTCATGGTTATGGCACAAGAATGGAATCATTGGGATGGGGCCAGGACAGAGCAGGGGAAGAAGGTGAAGGAGATAATGAAGAGTGATGCATTTTGGCATGATGCAAAATATATTGTCGCCATCATTACACCAGTTGTACAAGTCATCAGATATGGGGATGGGGATGCACCTAACCTTGGGGAGGTGTATGAGTGAATTGATTCTATGGTTGGTCAAATGAGGGCAGTTGTGCAAGAGAAGGACCCCACTTTAGCATTCTACAATGTTTACATTCAGCCTATTATTCAGCGTAGATGGGACAGCCTAAACACTCCCTTGCACATGGCTTCTTATGCATTGAATTTGAAGTGGTACATGCCTAGGCCTGGTAGAGTTACATCGATTCAAGATGATGAGGTGAAGGAAGGGTTCTTCAGGTGCATTGATAGGATGTATGATGCTGAAGCTGTTGGCAACATTCGCACTGAGTGGACGAAATTTGCTACTCTTAGGGGTTATAAGGCTGCAGCAAAGGCAGACATAAGAACTATGGCACAGGAGGATCCGATTTTGTGGTGGACTTGTCATGGACCGAAATCACTGACTACCACACTAGCCATTCATTTTTGTCCCAGGTTTCTAGTTCTTCAGCTTCTGAGAGGAACTGGTCTACTTATAGCTTCATCCACTCTCTTAAGAGGAATAGACTTACCTCTAGGAGAGCAGAGAAGCTAGTGGTTGTACATAGTTCCTTGTGTATCACTAATCGCAGGACACATGTGTACAAGGAGAGCCCAGTAGCATGATGGGATGTAGAGCCAAAGGATCCATCATAGATTTATGAGGATGAGGATGCTTCAGATATAGGGCTGGTTGGTGTTCCTTTGGCGGATCTTGACCTTGAGGAGTCTAGTGGTTCCAGTGATGAGGAGTTTTCCGACCTCCCGAGGGATGATTAGAGGCCTCTGCCTCCTTCACTACATTTTGTCATTTTGACATTTTGATTTTGTACTTGTTTTGATATCATGCTACTCATTGTAATCATCTTTATGATCAGATATTTTTGATATCATATAATAGAAATCTTCCATTTGTCGATTCAACAATTGTTACATTGTAGTATTGAGTATTACTATTCTAATTTCTAATTAGTAATTCGATATTGAAAACTTCAATATTCAATGTTCAATGTTCAAGTATTTACTATTTACTAATTTAGTATTTCAATTTTGCTATTTTACTTCTTAATAGTCTTATACATCTTTTCATAACTAGAATTTTAAGTACCATATGTATAGTATATAGTATATACACCTCCTCCCCTCTCCCGCCCCCCGCCGCCATCCCCCCGCTGTCTCGAAATTGAGGCCACTTTGTCCCCCCATCTAGGAAACTTGTCCCCCCATCCCGGCGTCCCCCTGTCCCCGACGCCGGTGGAACATAAGAAATTAAGGTTCTAGTTTTGAAGAAAAAATTCATATCTCCACTTTCCACCATTAAAATCTCTTAAAAATTGGTGTGAAGGTCTATTAGAACATACTCTTCAATATTCTACAAGTTTTAGGGGAAAAAAATACATTCTTATGCCTTTTTGAGAAAGCCCTAGGCTGTCCCAAGCTATTTTCATGAGTTTTCCATGTGAATTTGAGGAACTAAAGTAAGGTTTTGACAAAATATGAATGGAACTGCATGCGTAATGGTGTTTTGAGTTTGTGTAGGTGATTTTAAGAAGGTCTGAGGCTGTGTTATGTTATGGTGAGGTGTGCAACCATGTGGTTTTTGAGGGTTTGGACACATAAGGATTGTTGCCCCAACAAGTTTAGGGGTTTGTTAAATGGTTAAAGAGATGTCTCTTTGTAAATTAGGCCTAATTAGCCTAATTAGGACAATATAGAAGGTCAATTTTGATGCACATGTTCCAAGAAAGTCAATATTGATTTTGAAGTATGTGTTGTAACTCAATAATGGGTGTCTATATTAGTCATTTGTTGGTGAGGTCATTTGAGGATTTTGTGAGAAAAGTTGGGAAAAGTGGGTCTGATGTCCTACTAGTTTGACAAGGTGAAAAGTGAGAAACCAAGTCAAAATTGGTTTTGAGAGGAATAAATTGATTTGAGGCCTTTTGGGTTGACAAGTGAAGATTTTTGGAAACTTAGGTTGCATCAGAGTGGTATCGAAGCTTTAGGGATTAGATATTTGAAGGTGAAGAGTTAAAGGTTGAAGAAGAAGACAGTTGGAAGTTGAAAGGACAACATGGCAAAAGGAACCAGAGGGTTGATTGAAGAGAAGGAGATGCTATGGAGGAAGGCAATTTTTGAGACCAGATGCAAATGTCAAGACAAAGTATGTAAGGTAATGGTGGCTTCAGGTTGTTTGGATAATATGGTATCATAAGAAATGGTAGACAAGTTAAATTTGGAAAGGTTACCTCATGAGAATCCTTATTATGTTTCTTGGTTGGATAGTGGGCATTCTTTTTTGGTTAAGGATCAAGCATTTGTAGAATTTAAGATTGGTTTCTATAGAGATAGGCTTCTATGTGATGTAGTGCCTATGAATGTATGTCATTTGTTGTTAGGGATGCCATGGATATATGACAGGTATGCTCTATATGATGGAAGGCAGAATACTTATTAGATCAAGAAGGATGGGGTTTCATTTACATTGGAACCATTGATGGAAAATGAAGGACAAAATAAAGAAGCAAGGGTAATTATGTGTGGTAGGAAAGAATTTGTTCAAGTAGAGGATGAAGAGGAAGCAAAAGTTGAAGCCATTCCAGGGCTTGAAGATGACACGACAATAGTGTTGCATGATGTAATGATAGAAAGGAAAGAGGAAGAGAAGATGGTGTCAGAATCTAAGACAAAGGAGGCTAAGGAAGAAATCCTTGAGAAGGTACAAGATAAGTTAGAAAAGCAAGATGAGATCGTGCAAGAGATAGTGCAGTGTCCATTGATAGGACATGAAGTGTGTGAACTTGATAGTGCAAAGGTTTGTGGACCAGATGAGATGAAGATCCTGATAAGAGGAAAGTATGAGGTAAGTGAGAGTGAGTTGCCAAAGGAAAGGCAAGAATGGCCTAGAGAGGTCATAGTGGGAGACTTAATTTGTCCATTGATTGGACAAGAGGTTGGAGGGCAGTTACAATCTTCCATGATAGAGGTCTATAAGACTGATTGCACAGAGGTTCCAAGAGTAGAAGAACTGAAACTTGATGTGAAGATAGAAAGAGAAGTGAAAGAGGATGTTTGGTCAAGGCAAGTGAGTAAGTTCAATCATGCAACATAAATGATGAAGAAGAAATTCCTATGGAAAAAAGTTAAATGTTTGTTTGCAAGTACAGAGGAACATACACCATCAATTTTTGGCAAGAAGAAGATCAAAGTACAGTTTGTGAAGAAGCAATGGCAAGTTGTGAGCAAGTTCAAGGGAACTATTGGAACAATTTTCCAATACTTGAAAAAATGGAAGGGATTACCAGGTGCAAAAGCAAGTGAAGAGAAATAATGCAAGAAGGTTCAAGCAAATGAATGGAGCAGCAAAGCATTCAAGGGACTTGAATTTCTTTTGGCTGGGAGTATGGTGTAGGAGCACCTTGTGAGTTTTAAGCCTCTATGAGGCAATTCTAGTTTTGGCTTGAGTTTGATGTTTTAAAGATGTAATAAGGTCTATTTAGACCACATTTGATGTAATTGAGTCATTTCAGGTCCTAGGGAGTCATTTTATAAAAGTTGCTCAAATATTGCAAAAATTGGCAAAAGTTGTCATGGCAAAATTGTAAAAGTTGCAAAATAGAGAAGTTGAAGAGTCAAGGAGTGTTAGGTATTGGTTAATGTTTTATAAATAATAAAAACAAGATGTAAAAGGTTTAAAATACTTGGTATGGTCGACCACAAGGGTGGTGGTCGTTTGGATGCAAGTTGGAATCAATAAACTCATTGTTTTCTTGTAAACTATGACTGTAATTTGTGTTTTATGGCCATGTATAGAATGACATGGACATGAAACTTACATTTTTGGAAATATAATTTAATTTCAGACATTTTTTGTTCTTACTAATTTTTTTGGAAAGGTCTTTTAAGTGGTATAATGGTCGAATCTTCCTAGCAGCCCTGTTCAGAAATTAAGGTTCCAGTTTTGAAGAAAAAATTCATATCTCCACTTTCCACTGTTGAAATATTTTAAAAATTGGTGTGAAGGTCTTTTAGAACACACTCTTCAATATTATACAATTTTTTAGGGGAAAAAAATACGTTCTTATGCCTTTTTGAGAAAGCCCTAGGCTGTCTCAGGCTGTTTTCATGAGTTTTCCATGTGAATTTGAGGAACTAAAGTAAGGTTTTGACAAAATATAAATGGAACTGCATGTGTAATGGTGTTTTGAGTTTTTTCAGGTGATTTTAAGAATTTCTAAGGTGGTGGCATGTTATGGTAAGGTGTGGAACCATACTTATCAATAAACCCTCCTATACTAGCTAAAAACAAGGGTTTTGTGGTTTGGCATGGTGGAGTGAGTTTCTTTTGAGATAAATTGTGGTTTTGAGGGTTTGGACACATAATGATTTCTTCCCCAAAAATTTTAGGGGTTTTTTGAATGGTTAAAGAGATGTTTCTTTGTAAATTAGGCCTAATTAGCCTAATTAGGACAACGTAGAAGGTCAATTTTGATGCACATGTTCCAAGACAGTCAATATTGATTTTGAAGTGTGTGTTGTAACTCAATAATGGGTGTCTATATCAGTCATTTTTTGGTGAGTTCATTTGAGGAGTTTGTGAGAAAAGTTGGCAAAAGTGGGTCTGTTGTCCTACTAGTTTGACAAGGTGAAAAGTGAGAAACCAAGTCAAAATTGGTTTTGAGAGGAAGAAACTGATTTGAGGCCTTTTGGGTTGAAAAGTGAAGATTTTTGGCAACCTATGTTGCATCACACTTTTGAGAAGGATGGTCTCAAACATACTTTGTTGCCTTTTCAAGAACTAATAGAGGACACCCATAGCAATAATAGTAAGGTGATGTTGGTAAGAAGAAAATAGTTTATAAATAGAAAAGAGACAAATGAAGTTGCAACAGTAACTAGGGAGGTGAACTTTCATTTTCCGCAATGTTGCACAGGTGGAAATAATGCTGATTTGTGGGTAGGATAGCCAACTACGTGTGTTGACACAAATGACTATGAAGTTGGGGAAGCTATTGGTATTTTGAAGAATGTAGAGATATAGAAGAGTTTGAAACAACAGAGCCAAGATGAATACATGGGCATGAATCTGCATAGACAGAGTGTGGAGATAGCACAAGAGACTATGGAAGATGACTTGATTATTCAAATTGAGGTCGTTGAGAGAGAGTGGCTTGAAGTGACAGGAGGTGAGACTAATAATGTAACTATCAATGGAGAGGTAATATCTTAGTTTTCCAAACCCTTGAGTATAGTTGAAAATGATTTTCATGAATGTCATGATTGCAATGGAGGGATATGCGAAAGACAAACAAAATAGTGTAGTAGAGGTGACAAGCCACATTTTAGACACCATTTTTAATTTCTCAAATTGTGTGCTTAGTGATGTTGGAGTTAAATATTGTTTGAGGGAAAATAAAAATGAAGGGGTAAGATGCAACAATGAGAAGTTATTTGGAGAGTGGGCGAATATATTGGCAAAGATGAGATGGGGTGTGGAAATGGAAATTTCACCTGGAGAACATGAAGAGCATATTAAGGAGTTTGAGGTATGAAGGTCCGACCAAATGTTGGAAGAAAAGAAAGAGATAATGGTCATGAGTGGTCATTTCTTAGTATAATGGGTATACTACAAGTGTTGAGAACTTGGAAGGGTAGTCCTACTACCCAACTCCCTTTGTGAGCTACGCTCACAAACAACTCCTTCGAGGAGCCTAATGCAAGGGCATCACACAGTTTTGGGTTACTTGTTATTTCTGTTTTGGTTTTTTAAAGGTTTTTTTCCTTTGGCCAATTTTTGCTTGCCTTGATAGGTGGTGAATGTTGATGTGGCAAAGGATTTGAATTGTCCTTTTGACCTCTTGATTGCACAATAAAAAAATAGTTATCATCGAGAAAAAAAGAGGACAAAAAGGAAATTGCATGGACAGAGAGAGAGTTTTCCTTGCTAGAGGAAAAAAAAGAAATGGTTGAGTGGAAAACAATTCTGAAAAGAGGCCATGATTTCTTGTGTTGGAAAAAAGAAGCCGATGTTTGAAGGTTTTGTTGTATGTAAAGAAGGGAGAATGGTTATTAGAGGAATCGAGTTGTGATTGCATGTAAGACAACAAAAAGACAAATAAAGTGAATAGAGGATGTGAGGCAAGGAAGAAAATCATGCTAATCGTGCACATTGATGTTGTTGTCCTAATAATCTGTTGTGGCCATTGTGGTGATCTGTTTGCATAGTTTAGGTTGGTAGAAATCAGGTTCAACCAACAATAAATTGAATCCTTTGTGTATTGACCACTATGAAGTGTTCAAACAAAGCTTCCTAATGCCTTTGGCCAAGAAGCAACCTTCTGAAGCATTTTTATTGTTGTTGGTACCAACGTTCTAAGGAAAGCTTTGACTGAATTGAGTAATCTTAGATTTAATCGACCTCTAAGTAGTGTTGAGTGAGTTGTGTTAGCTTTGCTTTATTGATCTTTGTCTATTGTTGGTTGGCTATGTTCAAATAAGGTAGTCATCACTACCAAACCACCCTTATTTTTTACTCTAGGCTACAATAACTAAAAAGGCCATAACAAGTGTTTCAAACTTTAGAAATAAAATTCCTATGGTTTTGGATTTGGGATCCGAAGAGGACTTAGAACTTGTCCCAATCCATCTTTAACCTCCACCCTTTACCTTACAAGATTGACTAAACCCAATAGTTCATGACCCCTAGGCTCCTGCTCAAACTTGGGACTTGTTCCAAGTTTGAGGTTCTACCTATAGTTTGGGTCTTGCTAAACTACTAAAGCATTACTTCACACGCCTTGGGCTCACATGAGGACATGGGAATTTTCCACAACTCCAAGTCTCCCTCCCCCCTCCATAACTAGTGGCACAATGCTAAGCACACCTACTAATTCACAAGTGCAAAACCTCCATAGGGACTTGCAACCTATGGTTTCAAGCCCCTAATTTGACTTGGTCCCCATGGCCTACCAAATAAACCTCCAACTCACCCTTTTGCATGTAGACATTAGGAATCCATGTGCACTTGGGACTTATAAGTCCATATAAAATTTGTGGCCCACCAAGCAACTTCATAGAGTGAGACTTGGAATTAGACATAGTTTGAAGTCTAAAGTCCACTTTGATTCCTATAGCCCAACTGATAGGGAGGCTGCAGGAAGCAATCACAGATTCCTAGAAGCTGCAGGAATCAGTCACACTATTTTCAGGTGCTGCAGGAAGCAATCACAGATTCCTACACTAGGCCTTGTCATAGACCTCCTTGGTGAAATTTCCATTCCACCCTAACCTATAGGAACTCTACCTTTTCTAAGTTCCCCTAGTTCTCCTGCCAACCTCACTACCTTGTCAAGTTTGCAACTACCAAGCCAAATCTTGGTGCTATGAATCCTTCCTTCCTTAGCCTTTTATGCATCCAAAAGACTATTCCTCCCTCAATACATGAATGAATCTTGCAGGGGTGAGCGAATGTTTTCCAAAGCTCCAAAACAACCTCCTAGGGTTCTTGAAACTTCACTTAGACTCCATCTTACCAACACTTGCATGAAGCATATTCCATAGGTTTGGCCCTTGATCCACTATTTGGTCTCTGAACAAGGGTAAATTGCTTTTCCCTCCTAAACCCACCAAAGAAACATGGTTCTTGGCTTAGGAAATGTGTTTCCCCTACCTACACCTTCAAGATTTCTAGGATCTTGGCTCTGTCCAGGCCGTACTCTGCCCTCATGCAAACTCTGCCCAGAAAACTAGGGTTTCTAACTGTCTAGAACCAATTTTAGGACTAGTGAAATGTTCTCCTCCTAAACGGATTGCTGGGCTCTCCTCCTTGGTACCATATGTGGCCAATACCTTCCTCTAAATTCTCCAAAAATTATTTTTCGAAAATATTTTCTCCCCTGCAAGTTATCAACGTTGTTCTGCAGCCTTTCCTAAACGGGTCCTTGGCTCGCCTAGGGCAAGGCTTTTCTCATAGCTCCTGCAACCAAAGAAAACCTAACACCTACCACTAAAATATGTATAGAGATGGAGCCTTACCACATTCCCAACAATTCCATACTTCCTGGTATGGAGGGAATGCAGCCTAGAACACCATTTTTACACAGTTCCAGTCAAAACAGAAATAAGGAAATAAAACACAGAATTTACAAGAATGGATGAAACGATGGAACAGCTATCAAATGTGCCAAAAAAAACTTCTATAGGCTTCTATACATGCTAAAAAAACCTACAAAATTCCTCTTTTAATTCATTTAGCTACTGTCATGCAAACAAGAATAGAAAAACAGAAAAATAGGACAAGAATGTTGTTTTCTTCAATTTCTGGAAAAACAATCCGTACCAAGAACTTCTAACCCACCAAATAGGTCATGGAATGCCTTAAATATGCCTCCCCAACAATTTAGGTTCTTGGGTCGAGGCTTAAATGACCTAAAAACAAATTTTGTAAAACCCGCTGTGTTTTCAGACATTTAACAATTTTTGCCAGCCTAGCAATATGATGTTGTAAAATTATTTAATACTTGTCACCTTCTTTCCAAAAGTTCAAAAACACCCTAAGAACCTAAAATAATGGTCAAAATGACCTTATGATAGCACAACAAAATTAAGAACTTCAAAAACAAAAATAGTCCTTTGCCAGGTGCTCCTGCACCATTCTCCCCCTCTCAGCACAAACAACTAAGGAAGTTTGGGAGAGATCAGAGACATATCAATGCCTTGCTTCTTAAAATCTGCTTCTTCTACCCAGGTAGCTTCAGATTCATGCTTATCCTTCCATTTTACAAGATGCTCCATATACACCTTGTGCCTTGTAGTCTTTTTCACTCTTGACTCCAAGATCTTCTCTGCTTGTAGCTTGTCTGGAGTTGGTATGGACATGTTGCTGATGTCCTTGAATATTTCCTTACTATCCTGATCCAGATCCTTGACTGTCCCTTTATACTTGATCAGATCAGCTACATTGAACAATGGAGAGATGCCCAAATCTGATGATAACTCCACCTTGTATGCATTCTTGCCATATTTGGCCAATACCATACATGGACCCATTCTTTTCATCTGTAACTTGGTTGCCATTCCCTTCTGCAATCTAGATTTGTTGAGGTGGACCATAACATAGTCCCCAACTACAAATTGTACATCCTTCCTTGACAAATCAACATTCTCCTTCAACTTTTGGGTTGCTGTTGTGACTGTTTGCTTGACCTGCTCATGAATCCCCTTCATGGTCTGAGTGAAGTCTTCAACATGTCCACTCCTATTCTCCATAGATCCAAGATCTCTAAGTTCACAAATACCTCTTGGGTGCATCCCATACACAACCTCAAAAGGACTTCTCCCTATAGTTCTATTGACACTGTCATTATAGGCATATTCAGCTTGGGAAATCACCATATCCCATGTCTGTCCATATTCTTTAGTCAAGCACCTCAATAGGTTACCTAACACTTTGTTAACCACCTCTGTTTGACCATCAGTCTAAGGATGGTATGCTAATCCAAAAGACAGATTTGTTCCCAATTTGCTCCATAGTGTCTTCCAAAAATGGCTCACGAATTTCACATCCCTGTCTGATACAATAATTAATGGCAAACCATGGATCCTTACTATCTCCCTGAAGAAAAGATGGGCTATGTAACTTGCATCATGTGTAGTCTTGCAAGGAATAAAGTGACTCATCTTGCTGAATCTGTCCACAACTACATAAATACTGTCAAAACTAGTTTTGGTCTTAGGAAGACCTACCACAAAATCCATGCTCACACACTCCCATGGTCTATTTGGAATGGGCAGGGATTGATACAAACCAGCATTGCTAGCTCCCCCCTTAGCTTTCATGCATATAACACATTGTTCCACATATTTTCTAACATATTTTGCTAACTTAGGCCAGTAATAAAACCTTTGAACTAGCTCTAAAGTTTTGTTAATACCAAAATGCCCACTAAGACTGCCATTGTGTTTCTCTTGGATCAGATTTTCCCTCATTGATCCTCTTGGAACACATAACTAGTTACCCTTAAATAACAGTCCATTTTGCAGTGTATACTCAGCATATTGACTATGAAAATGATTTTCAAAATCTGAACATACCTTATAAGCTTCTGAGAAGTCTTCATCTTCACCATAGAGGTCTTTAAAACTCTCTAATCTAATGCTTTTCAGCTGTATCTCTTGGACTGTCAACATTCTCCTGCTTAATTCATCTGCCACTTTGTTTTTCTGTCCCTTCTTGTGCTTAATGGTAAATGTAAAGGCTTGGATGTACTCCATCCATTTCAAATGTCTATTGCTTAACTTCTCTTGGGTGTTGATGTAACTGAGTGCCTGGTTATCTGTGAAAACCACAAACTCTTTGGGCAACAAATAATGCCTCCACTTCCTAAGGGACTGCACTAAAGCATATAACTCCAGATCATAAGTAGAGTACTTTTTCTTGGCTTCATTGAGATTTTCACTAAAGAAGGCTACAGGCCTACCTTCTTGACTAAGTACTCCTCCCACTGCTACTCCACTTGCATCACACTCAACTATGAACAACTTGTCAAAACTAGGCAACAACAAAATAGGTTGGGTTGCCACTTCTTGTTTCAATTTTTCAAACCCTTTATCAGCCTCTTGAGTCCACTTAAACTTTGTTTTCATACCACCTTTGATAGTATCTAGGACTGGTGCACATATACCACTAAAATTCTTGATGAATTTTCTATAAAACTGAGCTAAACCATGAAAACTCCTTACCTCTGTTGTTGTGGTTGGTGTAGGCCAGTTTAGGATGGCTTCCACCTTACTTGGATCCATCTTTAGGGTTCCTTGGGATACTACAAAGCCTAGATACATAAGTTCTTGTTTGAAGAACTCACACTTTTCAAGGTTGATTGCCAATTGTTCTTCTTGCAGCCTTTTGAGAACCATCTCCACATGTTTCAAATGTTCTTCTGCTGTCTTACTAAAAATCAGTATGTCATCCAAGTAGACTACCACAAAAATCCATGTGAAATCCTTAAGCACCTCATTCATTAGTCTCATGAACGTGCTAGGGGCATTTGAGAGGCCAAATGGCATCACTTTCCACTCATACAAGCCATCATTTGTCTTAAAAGTTGTCTTCCATTCATCACCCTCCTTAATTCTGATTTGATGATACCCGCTCTTAAGATCTAGCTTGGTGTAATACTGTGCTCCTCCAAGGAAATCATTAAATCTTCAATTCTAGGTATTGGGAATCTATACCTAATGGTGATCCTATTAATTTCTCTAGAATCAATACAAAGTCTCCACTTACCTCCTTTTTTTGTTGCCAAAACAACTAGGATTGCACAAGGGCTAATGCTCTTTTGAATTAGACCTTGATTTAATTCTTCCACTTGTCTTGCCACTTCAAGATTTTGATCTGGTGTGAGTTTGTATGCTGCCTTGTTAGGCAATGAGGATCTAGGTATGAAGTCAATTTGATGACTTATTACTCTCTTGGGTGGTAGAGTTGCTAGTGTTCCATCACTCACTATGCTCTTGTATTTATCAAGCAAGTTTTGGACTGCTACTGGTAATACTGTCCTTTTAGCCTTTTCTTCCTCTTTGGACTGCATCATGATCACATATCCTTCATTCCCTTGGTGTAGGTCCTTAAGGAAATCCTTACCACTACTCAAAATGATGTTAGGCACCTTTGACTATCCTTCATCTTCCTCTGTCAATGACTGCAGTTTGAAGCTTCTTCCATCCTTCTTGAATGAGACGGTGTTCTCTTTCCCATCATAAATGGAACTTCTATCATATTGCCGTGGTCTACCCAGTAGTAGATGACATGCATCCATGGGTAATACATCACAAACCAGCTTGTCTTTATAGCCTCCAATTGAAAATTCCACTGTTACTTGCTCATTAACCAAAACACTCTACCCTTTATTCAGCCATGTGACTTTGTAAGGATTGGTATGAGGTACCTTCTGCAATTTTAACTTAGTTACTGCCTCCTCAGAGATGATATTATCTATAGAACCAGAATCTACAATGACCTTGCATACCTTTCCCAATATCTTGCACCTTGCTCTAAACAAAGCTCTCCTTTGCTTGGGTTCTTCCTTGACCGGTTGTCTAATCAGCACTCTATTAAACATCAGATTTTCACCTACTTCTGATTCTATATGACTGATCTCAGGTGATTTGACACTCATGGTATCCTCTTGTGCATAAGCTATTCTTTTCTCATTGCTAGATGAAGAAGCTTTCTCCAGGCATCTATAAGCTGGATGACCTAGCTGATTGCAGTGATAACATTTCATGGTGGCAAAGTAAGAGTTACTTCTACCTGCTCCTCTTCCTCTGTTTGAACCTCCTTGAGGTCCTCTTCCTCTATTAAATCCTCCTCTTGAAGATGTTTCACCTCCATGCTCAGTAAGCTTAGATTCTCCTTGGGTTCTTTGATCATTACCTCTTCCCTGGTAACCTCCACGCTGTCCTCTTTGATCTCTGCCTCTGCCCTTAGAGGACTGATCATGCTTTCTTTTGTTCCTCTCTTCAATCTTTATAGCCAGCTGATAACATTGGTGGACTGTCTTGGGGCTGAGTAAAGCCATCTCTTCCTGTATGTTCCACTTCAAACCATTAAGGTACCTAGCCACTTTTAGGCTCTCATCTTCTGCCACATTTGATCTCAAGCAAAGCTTCTAAAACTCTTCAATATAGGTGTTGACATCTAGGTCTTTTTACCTTAAACTCTGCCTCTTCTTGTGAAGTTGGATCTCACAATCATCTGGCATATATGCTTCTTTCACTTTAGCAACCATTCCTTTCCAGGTTGATATGGGCTGCTTACCTTCTTTTTCCCTTTCTGTCTGAACAAATTTCCACCATGTCAAGGCTGATCCTCTCAACCTTGATTTAGCTACCTTCACCTTATGTGCTTCAGTTACTCCATCACATTCAAAGTGATTCTCCATGCCATCTATCCAGTCCATGACCAAATCAGGATCCATCTTTCCACTGAATAACGGTATGCCCTCAAGTCCTTTTCCACTCAGAGCTTTCAATGCCTTCAAGAAAGGCTCCTCCTCCAAAACAGGGTCAGGTTCAGGGACTTTTTCCTCCTCTGGAACCTCTTCTTCCTTTGGCACTGTTCCTTCCAACCTTGCATTGTTCAATGCTTTCTCTAATTGCTCTATTCTTTCTTTCAGGGACTTGTTGTCCTCTTCTTGTTCTTCAACCCTCTTGGCTAACTGTGCATTTGTCACCATGGCGGGGGTTTCACTTGACTCAACTTCTGACATATATTCCTCTTTCCCAAATCTTTTGCTTGCTCTGATACCAATCTGATAGGGAGGCTACAGGAAGCAATCACAGATTCCTGGAAGCTGTAGGAATCAGTCACACTATTTTCAGGTGCTGCAAGAAGCAATCACAGATTCCTGCACTAGGCCTTGTCATAGACCTCCTTGGTGAAATTTCTGTTCCACCCTAACCTATAGGAACTCTACCTTTTCTAAGTTCCCCTGGTTCTCCTTCCAACCTCACTACCTTGTCAAGTTTGCAACTACCAAGCCAAATCTTGGTGCTATGACTCCTTCCTTCCTTAGCCTTTTATGCATCCAAAAGACTATTCCTCCCTCAATACATGAATGAATCTTGCAGGGGTGAGGGAATTTTTTCCAAAGCTCCAAAACAACCTCCTAGGGTTCCTGAAACTTCACTTAGACTCCATCTTACCAACACTTGCATGAAGCCTATTCCATAGGTTTGACCCTTGATCCACTATTTGGTCTCTGAACATGGGTAAATTTCTTTTCCCTCCTAAACCCACCAAAGAAACGTGGTTCTTGGCTTAGGAAATGTGTTTCCCCTACCTACACCTTCAAGATTTCTAGGGTCTTGGCTCTGTCCAGGCCGTACTCTGCCTTCATGCAAACTCTGCCTAGAAAACTAGGGTTTCTAACTGTCCAGAACCAGTTTTAGGACTGGTGAAAAGTTCTCCTCCTAAACGGATTGCTGGGATCTCCTCCTTGGTAACATATGTGGCCAAGACCTTCCTCTAAATTCTCCAAAAATAATTTTTCGAAAATATTTTCTCCCCTGCAAGTTATCAACGCTATTCTGCAGCCTTTCCTAGCCGGGTCCTCACTGGCTCGCCTAGGGCAAGGCTTTTCTCATAGCTCCTGCAACCAAAGAAAAAATAACACCTACCACTAAAATATGTACAAAGATGGAGCCTTACCACGTTCCCAAAAATTCCATACTTCCTGGTATGGAGGGAATGCAACCTAGAACTCCATTTTTACACAGTTCCAGTCAAAACAGAAATAAGGAAATAAAACACAGAATTTACAAGAATGGATGAAATGATGGAACAGCTATCAAATGTGCCAAAAAAAACTTCCAAAGGCTTCTCTACATTCTAAACAAACCTACAAAATGCCTCTTTTAATTCATTTAGCTGCTGTCATGCAAACAAGAACAGAAAAACAGAAAAATAGGACAAGAATGTTGTTTTCTTCAATTTCTGGAAAAACAATCCGTACCAAGAACTTCTAACCCACCAAATAGGTCATGGAATGCCTTAAATATTCCTCCCCAACAATTTAGGTTCTTGGGTCGAGGCTTAAATGACCTAAAAACAACTTTTGTAAAACTCGTTGTGTTTTCAGACATTTAACATTTTTTGCCAGCCTAGCAATATGATGTTGTAAAATTATTTAATACTTGTCACCTTCTTTCCAAAAGTTCAAAAACACCCTAAGCACCTAAAATAATGGTCAACATGACCTTATGATAGCACAACAAAATTAAGAACTTCAAAAACAAAAATAGTCCTTTGCCAGGTGCCCCTGCACCACCAACAACACAAAACTCTTTTAAGGGCGGGGTCTAAACTTCTTCAACAACCTAGAATTTTTCAATTCCAAATCTTGATTCTAACCCGACACATGGTTCCCACTAGGACCAACTAAGAAAATAAATTTCAAGGAATTGCGATAGTTTCTTCACTCAATGAGGCATTACTTCCTTGACAAGCTATTTAGAAATGGATTGAGGAAAACACTCAAGGGATCATGGGCACCAACTTGGCCACATGATATCATTCCAAAGGACATAGATCCCAGGGAATAAGGAGAAAAGTGACACTTGCTCCTTAACACAAGAGACATTATTGAATTATAGAACATGACTAAAACACTATAAAATGCTACACATGTTTGACACCAAGGTTGACACATGCCAAAAGTAAAGATGGAACACTCATCCATTATGTCGGGGCAATAAAATCCATCAAATAAGTATACATAAGCATAATCACAATATTAAATAATTTAATCCAAACATATATCATTATTATGATTTCAGCTTTAAAATATGCCAACAACCTCACAAAATAAGATGTGGAAAATACCAAATGATAACAATAGATCATTTACTATAAAGGATTTCATCTTAACCATGTATGAATCATAACCCACATCATAGATTATAACAAAGTACAATTATGAAATAAATACAATTAAATCTAACAGGATTACATGATAGATGATTCTTCCTAAACATAGAAGGATCACACTCCAATACATAAAAATATAATAAATATTATTACATCAATAATTAGCCACCTCCAAAGTGCTTGACTAACCATAAAGAATAATATAAATTGTCAAAACAAGAACACTTCTAACTCCCAAGAGATATTCAAAATGGACCAATGGAGGAATGTTACCAATATCCTAACCATATTACTATCATTGAGTGCAATAGATGTCTATGCCTCTCTAGGACACCCTCAAACTTTAGAGAATAAGATCATGGACCCACTGCTATCAAGGACAAGGTTTTCACGCATACAAAGCATACATGAAAGTACTCATGCCAATCAAGCACACAACATCACATGTGGAAACCCACACCAAATCAAGGAACACACACCAATTAATGCTCATAAGATAATATATGACATACACAAAAATCAATGCATATAAATAATGATCACAAATCATGTTAGATACCAATCCAACAAAGGGAAGGAGAAGAATCCTAAGCACAAGATAAAGTGCCATCACAATAGCCACTAGTGTCTTGGTAATTATGGAATCCATATACTTCCAAACTTGGTACCTACCCTTTGTAGCTAGACTAAGTCTCAAATAGCTTAGCTTCCAAGACCTAGCAATTTTTTTTTTATTAATTAATCAGTTAACCCAATGTGCCATCAATTATTACTTGATTAAACTTTACCACCATGTTTGTTGCAATAGTCCCTTTATGCCATGGAAAATAAGGAGAGCCACTCCTTTCCTATCATAGACTTCATCAATCCTCAAAGTCCAATGATCCAAGTTTACAAATTAGATGTGGCATACAAATCGATGTAGGAAAAATTTATATTTTAACAACATACTCAAATGATGCATAATCTTAAAATATTAAGGAGACTAATCTTCCCACAAAATAATTCATTTATATGAAGTCTAAATTGTAATTTTCATATTTTTCTTCAAGGTCAAAACCAAAAAAAAATTGAAGCTTGCATTACTAGAGTCACATGCTACCTCCAAATTTTCTATTTTTTTAACATTTAAAATAGAAAAAAATTCAAAAATTCAAAATACCCTTTTAATCTAAATATGCACAATAACCTTCCACAATCATTTTTTTTAATTTCTAATACACATTATTTTTCAAAAAATTACTACAAATTGACCTCAAAATACAAGTTATTTAAAATTAAAAAATTAAAATTAAAACTACAAATTGAAGCTAATTTATCCTTCTAATAACAAGGCCATATGCAAAAATTAAAGAAAAAAGTAAAATACCTTTCCAATATAAAATTGAAAGCAATGGAAACACACAAACACGCATTCCAATCTTCATGCTAATCCACTTCCAATCCCCTCCTAGATCAATCCCATCCTTTCCATTTCAATCTCCAACAATTCCAAAATAATTTCTTTCAAAGGAGGGGGAGAAGGTTTTTATAAAATGCCAAAAATGAGAAGTGGGGAAGGAAAGACCTTCTTTTCCCTTTTATTCCTTTTTGTTTCTTTTTTATTTTCTATTATTTTTTTTTTCAAATTTTTATTTTTTCTTCTTCATAAACATAGCTATTTAGTTATAATTAAAATCATTAATACACATACAAGTTAATTTAATATAATTGATATTACTTAAAATTGAATAAATTAAATTAAATTATTTTTAACTAACAATTATTTTATCAAGTCAAATATTTTATTTTGAAGGAATAATTAAATACATTTAATTTCTTTTATTTAAATATAATAATGCAACAAACCCTTTTCTACAAGAGCATAAATATTATATTTTTGGTGTAAGCATTAAATATTTGCAAACGTGATAAAAAAGCATTTCAATTTCAATTTAAATGAAATGTAGAAGGTAAATTAAACACATACAAAGGGTTCCACCACACTTCACAGGTTTTCACAACATATGAATTCTACAATCACCACTAATTTGGTTTTGAGTTAACATGGAGATTCACAAGGGTGAGATGGCTAAATGAAATCCATGTCAACTTTTCCACATACCAACCATTGGTATAATGCCTATAAATTTCCAACGTGCACTTAGGTCAAACATCAAACATAATTGCTTCATATAATAATATCTTAACCAACATAATCTAACTAACGTCGTATAAATCATAACATGATATAATATCAAAAAATTTATCATAAATCATCTACAACTAGCATGATCTAAGAACAAAATGCATAAGAAAAATTAACACAATGCAGAAATAATGAAATGATCTAACATACATGAGAAAAAAAATGCATCCCATAATCCATTGTTGAAAATCAAATGGAAATATAAAACCTCATAAAAAAACTTGATTGGTCATACAAAGCATCTCTAGAAAACACTCAATACAACATATATCATATGAATCAGTAAACACACAAGGAAAACACAAGAGTGCACATTACAAAAATCATCTTTTGGACCCCTTTAGATCAAGGGGGTTTGTTGGGTCTTGTGATCTAAGGTTTTGTTTTATTTAGTTTTAATAAAACTATGTATGTAACCTATGTATCTCATTTATGAGACACCCTTTATTAATCTTCATTTAGTTTATTATTGTTTGTAATTTCATGTAAGGTCATTTTCCATATAGGTGGTTGGGAGGTTTCATGAGTATTTATAATGAGGGGATTATATAAGCCAATATCATAATATTGTACATTAATTTGATACAATATAATTTCAGAGTATTTCATTATCACATGTATGTTGCAAGTATGAGCTAGTTTGGTGGTGTTGTCATTAATGTTGTCATTGATGTCAACACAGTTCAATATGTTGCAGATTGTACATGTATAGTTGAGATGTTGCTGAGACGTGAGTACATGGAGCTATCTTTATGATGTTGCAGATGTGCTGAATTGGTGTGTTTCCAAGTGCTTTTGAGAAAATTAATAAAGAAGAGAAGTCAGAATGTTGAGTGTGTTTAGAATGTGCTCTGGTATGTGCTTCACATTTCGCCTATGTTGATCCTCTGCTTGTGTGGATCTGAAGGTTTGATAATGATGGTATAGTGGTGATATCTCTTGAGTTTTAACTTCTGGTGTGATGGTATGTGAAAGTTACGCTCACCAATTTGTGAACTGTTCTGGCAGAGTTGGTCTTTTGTGGACTGGGAGAAATGTTTCTGCTCCGTAGTCCTCCGCTATTTTTTTTCAAATCTTGCGGATCTGGGATATGTCTTGTGAAGGTGATCTCTAGGTTCTAACAAATAATTTTGAGGTTTGGTGGTTTGGAAGTCACGTTTTTAGTGTTGCGTGTGTTTGCACAATCTAGATGGACTGATGTAAGGTGTTCATTGTTTGAAGTTTGTTACACTTGTCATGGATGTATCTGGAAGAATCTGAGATGTATTATCATGCATAATGAAGCATGTTGTGGTGTCCCCATGCCATCTTATTGGTGGGAAGCATGTACATCAATGTTCCTTTTTTTTTTCATTAGGTTTGGCTGACCTAGTGTTTACACTTCATTCAAAGAATAAAATTTAATTAAGGTAGCATGTGGTTGATCCAAGAATTTTTATTTTTGGTCTTGGTTAAATGTTCTATTGGTCCACTCTCATTCCTTTCCATTGCGGGAATGTTGAGTTTTCGACCAAATTTGAATTTATGAAATGAGTTTTTGTGGCTGACCTTGGAGAAAGGTTCTAAGATTGAAGATAGTATAAATGCAAGTTGAATTGTGAAGAGTTGTATGACAAAGTGATACAAAGTGATGAAGTGTGTGAAAGTGTGTTGAGGAAACAATTCTTCATTGTGTTGGATTCCTGAAGGCAGTGAGCTAAAGGTTTCTGCAATCCTTTATTCAAGGCTACAAATGTATGTTAATTGTTGTGGTGGATCTTTTGTTCTCTTTTGTATTTGTAGGCAGTGAGCATCCCTATTGGATAGTGAGTCCTTTTTGAAGGCATTGAGCCTTTATACTTGGATAGTGAGTCCTCTTCCGTGCAGTGAGCCCTTGGCAGTGAGCCTCTGTATTTAGTTTTATAATCTCTTTATATTGTGAGTTAACCCTCACCATGGTTTTTCCCTCATTGGGTTTTCCACGTAAAAATATGTGTTCATTGTGTTGATTTGCTTTATGTTATTTGTGTTTCATGCTCATACTTAATAATAGAATAGTGTGGTTGTAGAATTGATAAGTGTTGAATTTTTTAAGTTTGAATTTTGTGACAATTGATTCACCCCCCCTTTCAGTTGTCTTGCACCTGTTTAACAATTGGTATCAGAGCTTTGGTTTCTTGGTGGAGAGCTTAACCGCTTAAGGATTTGATGGCGCATAATTTGGCAATCCCTATGTTCGATGGATCTGATTACAGTGATTGGAAAGTGCAGATGAGAGGATATATTGTTTCTCTTGGTTACAAGACCTAGAAGGCTATTGAGATGAAGTATACTCCTTTGACGAATGGTCCACTTCTACAGATGAGGTTTCTGCTTATGAGGAGAATGAGAAAGCAAGGTATTCTATTTATAGTGCTTTATCTAAAACTGAGTGAACTAAGGTTCTTTCTTTAGATGATGCTTATGATGTCTGGAAGAAGTTGAAATAATTGTATGAAGGAAATGAAAGAGTAAATTTGACAAAGAAGTTGGCGGCAAAGAAAAAATTTGAAATTTTGAAAATGGAAGAAGGTGAAGAGTTTACAAGTTATTTCCAGAGGCTTCAAATGATAGCAAACAAAGTTAAGAATCAAGGGGGAAAGCTGACCGATGAAGATATTATTGAAGATCTTGATCACCCTACCAGATTGCTACAATGATAAGATCTCAGTTATTAAAGAGATGTATGATCCTACGAAGTATACTAAAGAATAGTCGTTTGACACCTTGCAATCATTTGAGATGAGAAAGTTCAGGAAAGAAGAAAGGAAAGAAGAAAAAATAGAGACAACATTTAAGGCAATGGAGTTTGAATATGATCCAGAGAGTGATGATTCAGATGAGTTGGAAGCGAACTTCACTAGGAAGTTGAAGAAAGGTACCAAAAAGTATAAAGGTATGTTTCCCTTTAAATGTTTCAGTTGTGGTAATATTGGTCATTATGCTTCAAGATGTCCGAATAGAGTTATACATAAGAAGAACAAGGATTATAAATATAAGGATAGGAAGGATAAGAAATACAAGAAGTTGTACTATGTTAAATAAGAAGCCATAATCTCTGATGATGAATCTGAAAATGAGGTTGATGATAGTGAATGCTTATTCTTAGCCTTGGAATGTAAATTTGTATCTGCTAACCCTAGAAAATGTGCAAGCAAGAAGGCTCCAGACAATAAGAGGAATAGGATGGAAGGTACTTTGGTTACCGATTTTCATGTAAGACATGATGAAGACTACTAGGTAATTGATAGTGGATGTTCTAATCACATGACCAAAGATAATAGTAAGTTCACTAAACTTGAAAGGTATGATGGTGGTTTAGTCATGTTTGGTGATGATTCTAGAGCTAAGATTTGGGGAAAGGTTCAATTAGTTTTGATGGAGTGCACAACACTGATGATGTATATTATGTGAAGGGTTTGAGGCATAACCTTTTGAGTGTTGTTCAAATGTGTAGCAATGGTTTTAAAATTGTGTTTCAAAATAATACCTATGAAATTAGAAAAGGGTTCATAAATGGAGATATGGTTGTTGTTGGAAGGATAACTCATGGAAACATCTATCAACTTAAGGGAGTTGATGGCCAGTGCCTTGTATCTCAAGTCAGTGAAAGTTGGTTATGGAACCAGAGAATGGGACATGTAAACTTTGATAATCTAGTCAAAATTAGTTCAAAATAAATTGTCCGAGGGCTGCCTAGAATCACAAGACCTGTTAATACTATTTGTAGAAGTTGTCAATTGGGGAAACAGACAAGATGCAACTTTAAGGGAAAAGAGCACTCTACTACTGGAATGTTGGAGTTAGTTCACACTGATCTCTATGGTCTGACTAGAATAGGAAGCCTAAATGGTGACATGTATTTCATGCTTCTTATTGATGATTATACTCAAATGGCATGGGTTTCTTTTTTGAGAGAAAAGACTTAGGCTCTGGATAGGTTTAAGGTATTCAAAGCAAGAGTGGAAAATGAAGTAATTTTAAAAATAAAATGTTTGAGATCTAATAGAGGTAGAGAATTAACTTCTAGTGATTTTAATACATTCTATGAACTGCATGGCATAAAGAGACAATTTTCTACTCCGAGAACCCCTTAGCAGAATGGGGTAGTTGAGAGGAAAAATAAGACAGTACAGGAAGTTGCAAGAACCATGATGAAAGAATCAAATGTACCAGACGTGTACTAGAGAGAGGCAATACACACTGTTGTTTATGTTCTTAATAGAGTTCAAATTAGAAGCAACATCACAAAGACTCCTTTTGAGTTATGGACTAGTAAGACTCCTACTGTGAAGTACTTCAAGGTATTTGGAAGCAGATGTTACATTAAAAGAGATGATGAAAATCTTGGAAATTTTAATGCTAGGTGTGATGAAGGAATTTTTCTTGGATACTCTACTACTAGAAAAGCATATAGATTCTTTAATAAAAGATTGAGAAAGATTGTTGAAAGTGCTAATGTGAACATTGATGAAGACATACATAGACCTATTGAGATAAGTGAAGTTGAACCTAATGATCATATCTGTGTACATGTACCTGAGGAGAATAAGGAAAAGGAAGAAGAATAGAAAGAAGAACAAATTGAAGAAGAAGAAGAAGAGAATGAGCCAGAACCTATTGTTAAGACTCCTAAGTATGTACAGAAGAATCATCCGGAAGAATAGATAATTGGAGATAAGAGCAAAGGTGTGAAGACAAGAAGTAAAGTAGCAGCTGAGGTAAATCTATGTTTACTTTCTAAAATTGAACCTATTTGTAAGTGAAGAATGTGAAGATGAGAGTTGGATGAAAGCTATGAAAGAAGAGTTACAACAGATAGAAAAGAATTAGACATGGGAACTAGTCCCTAGGTTTGTGAATAAGAATGTAATTGGTTCAAAATGGGTGTTCCGAAATAAGTTGAATGAAAGTAGAGAAGTTGTAAGGAATAAGGAAAGACTTGTATGCAAGGGATATTCACAAGTTGAAGACATAAACTTTGAAGAAATATTTGCCCCTGTGGCTAGAATGGAAGTTATTACGATGCTTTTGGAATTTTCTCCCCACAAGGATTTCAAAGTGTATCAGATGGATATTAAGTCAACATTTCTAAATGGTGAATTGGAAGAAGAAGTGTACATGGAACAACCTGAAGGGTTTCAGTTATTTGAAAAACCAGACATGGTTTGTAAGTTGAAGAAGGTGTTGTATGGACTGAAGCAAGCTCCTAGAGCTTGGTATGCAAGATTGGACAAATACTTGACAAAGAAAGGATTCAACAAAGGCTCTACTAACAACAATCTTTACTTCAAAGTGCAAGGTAACAAAATGTTGATAGTAGTTGTATATGTTGATGATATAATTTTTGGTGGAAATGAAGGCATTGTAAAAAGTTTATTGAAGAGATGCAAAAATAATTTGAGATGTCTATGATTGGTGAATTGAATTTATTTATTGGTCTCCAAGTGAATCAAACTGATAAAGGGATATTCATTTAATAATCTAAGTATGTAAGAGATTTATTGAATAATTTTGGGATGGATGTGTTGGCAAAACAAGGATAGACAACTAAGAGGGGGGGTGAATCAGTTGTCATATAATATATAAAATTTTCAAACTTAACTTAATCTTGGATCTGATGAATGAAAAATAAACCATGATCAATCAACACATCAAAAGAATAGAGAACACCAAGATTTTTATGTCGAAACCCTGTTAGGGGAAAAACCATGATGGATGTTAGTCCACAATATTATACTTGTTAAATAATGAAAAATAATGGGAATGCACATGCATTTAGGCACACTGTCTAGAGCTCACTACTCAAATACAAAAGGGCTCACTTCCCAACACTACAAAGTAATTTGGATTAGATATGTAGGGTATGAACTAAGAAAATAGCTTCTGCAAAAGCCTAATTACAGCTCCAGATAAGCACAAAAACACTCCTTCACACTTCGCTCAAACTTCTTCACACTTTGCTCTTCAATCGAATGAATAGATCAATATTCACACACTTTCTCTTCTCTAGCTTTTCTTCACTTCACTCACACCATAACTTTGCACAAACAACCATTCTTATATATCTTCAACCTAGATTTACATCAACAACTTCGTCGGCCAAAATATAAAACATATTTACAATGTCGGCCCCAAATTTATAAATAAATTTTTAATGCGAATCAAACATCATTGGATAATATTATGATACGACCCAAAACAATATCCTCGAGTGCACCAAACATTCAAATTTAAATCTCCAAGGATCCGTAACACATTCCAACCATCATGTTAGCTAAGAACATGAAAACCCAAACACACATGAGAAAAATCTTCGACCACGAGCACACCGATCAACGCGGACATACAATGAAGATAGAGAATGATCTAGAAGCATCCACAAGAAACAAGAACTAACAAAGATGCATCCACAACAACTGAGATTACTAGAATCATATAAACTTCAATCAAGAGCATTGATAGAAATCACAGAAACACTGTTAGAGCACAACTATCCATAACATGATCATATCTTCACATGGACCTCTGAAACTTTTGGTAGATGATCTAGATACTCACCAAAATAAACCCTTTAGTCCACAACAATTGATCTTCAATGTACAAAACACAACACCTTCTTGACCTACACTGTTCCATTGGAAACCTACAACTCTTCCTTCAACAATTTTCTCAATATCCTCGACATATGCAACCTTCAATACAATAATGCTAATAGTGTTGACATCAATGACAACCACATATTAGCAACACAACCAAAAAATCCAACAATCACCCCCTTTGGCATTGATGACAACACATGATGTGAAAAATACCATCAACACAACTACACTTACTCTCACTTAAGTTTTGACTCTTTTCCTCAATTTCTCTTCTCCCCCTAAAAAGATTTTTCACATTGCTCTTCTCCCCCTTTGACATCAATGGCAAAGATAAGCATTATCTTAACACATACAAGCTTTGAACCACATATCTACACATCTAACTACTCCCCCTGAGTAGCAGCCACAAAAACATGAATCTAGATCAGGAAATATCTATGAAGCACATGGATTGATGCAAGTAAATGCATCTTTTAGTTCATATTAGGAGGGGTAATCACCCCTAGCATCCCTCTGAGATACTCAAAAGTATCCTTCGAAAACGGCTTGGTGAAAATGTCTACAACATGTTCTTTGGTAGGCGCATACTCCAGTCTAACTTCTCTCTCATTCACTTTTTCCCTGAAGAAGTGAAACTTGATTGATATATGCTTGGTCTTAGAGTGTAGCACCATATTCTTTGATATATTGATTGCACTTGAGTTGTCACAGTATATGGAAATAGGTTCATCATATACTACTATGATATATTTTAGCATTTGTTTCATCCACATCACTTGAGTACAGTTATTTGCAGCAACAATATACTCTACCTCAATAGTAGATAGAGAAATGGAATTATTCTTTTTACACAACCAAGACACCAACTTCTCCCCTAGGAAGAAGGCACCACCACTAGTAATCTTCTTGTCATCTACATCTCCTGCCCAATCTGCATTAGTATATGCATTCAAAGTAAGATCATCATCCTTAGGATACCAAAGTCCAAGATCAGTTGTTCCTTTCAGATATTTGAAGATTCTCTTTACAACAGTCACATGAGATTCTTTTGGATCAGCCTGAAATTTGGCAACCATACATACAACATTCATAATGTATGGTTTGGTCTGAGTTAAGTAGAGAAATCCACCAATCATTGACCTATATATATTTTTATTTTCCTTAGGAGAATCATCATTCTATATTAACTTGCATTCAGTTAACATGGGAGTACCAACAAGCTTTGAGTCATCCATGCAAAACTTCTTCAGCAACTCTTTCACATATTTGGACTGAGATATGAAAATTTCATTGTCTAACTGAGTAACTCGTGTTGGGATTGATGCTTCAATCTCATAGGCTGAAACCTCTAAGAAAGCACGGTCACTGTGACATTCATGTTGTCTGGCCGATCTACTAGTTGATCTTGAACTGTCACTGTGACCTCCTAAATGTCTTGGCAATCGACATCTGAAACCTTCGGCGTAACTTGGACTGTCGGAATGATGTCTCAGTGACGATAGGAAGTCTTGTCGATATCGACGTGACCTTTGGTCTATCTGGCCGATGAGATAATCGGTATGACTTGCTCCTATCGGTAGGAAGTCTTGGTGACTGGGAGATGTCTGGCCGACAGTTGGTATCTATTGGATATAGGGGAGACTTGGTCGAAAGGGTTATGTTTAGGTATGAGGTCTTACCGATATGAATGTCTCGCCGATAGTTATCTTCTAGAGTCATCAGAGAAACTCATGTGTTTCAAGATGAAGTCTTGGCAACTTGGAAAGTCTCACCAACAGTGTGGTTTTCAGTTGGTCATTGGGGTAACACAAAGGTCTCGGGAAGATCTCTCAGTGACTATGTAAAGTCTTGCTGATGGGTATACCTTGGTGCCTTCGCGGTGAAAAAAGACTTCAGTGTGAAGTCTTGGCGACTTGAAGAGTCTCTCCAATAGTCTTCGGGGTGACTTGGTCACTCGGTGTAAGGTCTTCGCAAAAGACAAAAGTCTTGCTGACTCGGTATGATATGTTTCCTCGATGTGAGGTCTTGGCGAAAGACGAATGTCTTGCCGACTATCGGGTGCTTCGGTGAAACTTGAGGAGACTTGGTATAACCTCTTGGCGAGCGGTAAAGTCTTGTCGATGACAATGTAAGAAGTTGATGTGACTTGTGAGCATTGGTATGAGTCTTGCCGATGAGGAAACTCTCGCCAATGGTTGTCAGTATGACTCTTGGTGACTGTTTGATACTCGGTATGACTTGAAGATTTTGGAGTAATGTCTTAGTGAAAGCATATGTCTTGTCGACTGTTGTTTGGAGTTCGGTATAACATGATGAGCTCGTTATGAAGTCTTGGCGAAGAGTGATAGTCTTGTCGACTGATGAACTCTTCAGAATACCTTGTAATCTTCGGTGTGAGGTCTTGGTGACATGGTGAAGTCTCAGCGATAGCTTTCTAGACTCGGTAAAATTTCTTGCCGATAGTGAAGACTCTTGGCAATAATGACAATATGGGCTCTGTGGCATCGGGGAGACACAGTTAGTGTCTCACTGAAATGTGACATAGGTTGAACGCCTTTGACCAAGTGAAAGGTTGTCCTATGTGGTGTGACCTGGACATATTATCTTCCATGCAAGGAAGTGGAAACATCTACAATGCTGAGCTGGATGATTCGATCGTTGTGATCCGACAGTTGGAATCAAACCAATTCACTTAGCCTGTGAAGAATGAATTTATATATGTATGCATTGGATGTTCTGTAGTGTGTGTAGAGCCAGAGAGAACAAGAGAAGAAGAGAGAGGGTCGAGTGGTTGGCTGAAAGGCCGAGTCCGTGAGGCTGAAGCAGAGGAAGAGAGAGGCAGGGTTTTGCTGCTGGAATCTCTCCTAGCCATGAATGCCATGGTTGACCTCTCATGTTGAGTTTTGTACTAGTTGTATCCAGAATGAACAAGATTTAATCTCTGAAAAGGCTATGAGCCTGAAATTGTATTGTAACCATTTGTTGCTGAATAATACAATGGCTCGATCTTTGGAGTGTGGGGTTTTTTATCTGAAAGGATTTTCCCCACGTAAATCTGTTTGTTCTAGTTTTTGTCTCATCTTTCATGTCTGTTGGTTCTTGTTGTAGAATCTGTTAATGCATTTTATTGAATTTACACGTGCTTCTCTCAGAAGGATCAATGTGGGAAATAAATTGTGTCTGTTTCCGCTTTAGGACATAGTTGTATGTTTCTTTGAGGCAACCTAATGGAAATGAAAGTTACTGAAGGCACTACTGTTATGGAGGTTTCTCTGAGATGCCCCCAAAACCCCCCTTTTTTCCCTTACAAGTGGTATCAAAGCCTTCTTTTGGTTGCTATTTTTGGGTATTTCTCTTGTGAAGATTTCTTAGCTTGATAGGTTGGAAGAAATCTGGAGGAATGGATTGTTGTAATTGATCCTTTGGTGAGTGGAAGCCTTGTGGTATTCTGAGACAGCATGCAGCTTGAAGGATGGTGGAGATGGAGAAGGGAGTTGATCATGTTGTTTTGTTGTGATCTGTATCTCCTGGATGGTAGCAGTATAACCTTGGTGTATGAGGTGGATTTATTTTCTCCATGGCTATGTAGCAGTAAAGCTTTCATATTGGGTGTCTGTCTGAGAGGCTCCTTGATGATATGGAGAAGCCTAGGTTGTTTCTCAGCCATGGAAGAGAGTGCTTATGCTAGGTGGTGTTCCTTGGTGTTGGAAGTCACGGTTTCCTATTAACCTCGAATACATAAAGGCTATGGAGTTAATCATTATATGATTTGCAAGCTTCTGAAATAGATTTTCTCTTTCTCGGATGCATGTACATGTTGGTGGTTTAGATTTGGCTGAAAGGGGCCTGGATTTTATAAACTATTGTTTCCTTTTTTAAGGATGTTTTGTACTTGCATGGCTCTATGGTTTTGTAGGTTTTACATGGTTAAGCAAAACTTGTGGTTATGTGGAGTTGTTGTTAAGCTATTGTCTAGATCCTCGCTTTCGGGATGTTGCTGGATGAGATAGTTGCAATTCTGCATGCATGCTTTGTGCATGGTTTGAGGAGGTGTGTTTTCTTCTCTGCATGGGAGTGTTGGTACGTGATTTGTCACTTAGCATTCTTGTGGTGGTGCTTGGGGGTTCCTTGATTATGGTGCTCAGTGTGGACATGATTGGAAAATTAGATCTAGTGTGATATGGTGTTTGAGTCATGTTGTCTACATGGTTATTCTCTTTTAAATCTCAGTGTTGCAGTTTCCAATGTAATGAAAAGTTTGCATGTTCGATGTTTCTGATCTATGAGTTATGTGGTTGGTGGATTAGCTACCCATTGGCTGCAGTGTAATAACTTGGATGTGGACTGTCTTTATCCACAAGGTTGATTCTTTGCATGTGAGACTTGTTAGCTGGCCTTGTCTATGGTCACTTGTGCATTGGTGTGATTGCTTTGAGATGAGAGGATGGATATTGTTGAGTACCTGAATAGTCAGTTATGGGAATTTGAAGCAAGTGGTCATGATGCTTGGAGAGCTCGGATGTCACATTTCAGTGGGAGCTTTAGCAGTGACTGTGGGTTCATCACATGGTGGTGAATGGTCTTCTTTAGTGTTGTAGATGTTTCAAGGGGGAGCCCTTAGATCCTGTTGCTGTAGAAGGATTCTTTCACTTTTGCATGGACATTATTTGAAGATGTGCAACATCTTGGATCCATGGGGGATGCTTGGAGTCTTTGGATGAGGTGTTGGTGGTGCTTGATAGGTGATGGTGGTTTTTAGTTTGTTTGCTTTATGTCATGTATACTCTTGTGCACTGGAGTTTTAGCATTTTGCATTATACTTGAGACCATGGTGAAGTCACTAAATCATGGTATCTCCTAAGGGGATATGTAGATCATGGTGTCATGATAAGTTCCTAATTCAGATGATTGGAGCTTTGATAGTGGTCTAGTAATTCTTTGTGTATTGGGTGCTTTGATTATTTGCTTAATACTTTGTGATAGTGCAGTAATGCAGTTGAAGTTTAGCATGAGATGATCGGTTGCTATTACTCATGGATACATGAAGAATAAGGTGAGGCTATTTTTCTCTTATGAGAGAAGTGTTGTTGATCGTTACTCTTGATGGAGTCTTTTAGCAGAAAGTCCGAGAAGCCTACACCTTGGTTGAACGTGAGTTCAATAAGAGACCTATGAGGAGATTGCTCTTGGATTAGTCATGATGACTTGTATATCTTGAAGGAGTATTCTCGTTCACACTCTTGGTCTACTCGGCAGTTTATTTGAAAGGTATTTGGCCCATTATATTTTTTAGATGTGTTTTATGTTCACTTTCATGATATGGATCTTGAATTGTTGTCTAATGGTTCTGGAGGATTCATAGTGGAAGATGTACATCTTGTTTCATCTCCTTGAGTATTTACTGATGGGAATTGGTAGGAGATGATGTATGGGCTGATTTCCTGAAAGGGGAATGAAGTAGCTTGATTTTATTTTTGGATGAGAAGGAGATCATTCTTGACACAGCTAGCTGTTAGAATTGTATGTAGGAGGATGTTCTACAGGAATATGATGTGCAAAGTTTCTCTTTGTGGCTGTGAAGGTTTGTGGTGAGAGAAATGTTTCCTGTAACAGTTTATTGCAGGTTGTGCATGTCATTGTGGATATTTCCTTGGTACTACATGGTTAGATGTTCTATGTACTGTAATTGGTAGACTTGCGATGCCTTTTTTGATCTTTTAGATCTGGATTACTTAGGCAGTGGGAGTTCCTGTTGTGTTTTGTCTTCTTCGACTGGTTGGCACTTGGAGCTTGCATTCGCTGTTGATGGGTTTTTTTGAGCAGCATGATTTTACTAATGCTGATACCTTTGAGGTATGTGAGATTGGATGGAATAGCACGAGCTGTGGGTACTATTTTTCAGTCGTGTAGGTTTATCAGTTGGATGGAAGCAGTCATTCTGATTGTTGTTCTAACTGGTGTTATTTATCTTGTTTCTTGGAGAATGATTTCACTATTGTGTTCTTATTGAAGCTGTGAAGTTGATATTACTTCTGTATAGTGTTTGAGCACAGTGAAGTGGTAGCAGTATCTTGTTGATGGTATCACTGGAATCTTTTGCTTGTGTTCATTGGAATGGTGCTCATTCACCTTGCCTTGTATCTTTCTTCCTCAGGTAGCATGTTGGAAGATGACAGGGTTTGTTGCCTGAATGGTGGACATCTTAGATGTTGGAGAAGAATTCTTGATGGAGCATGAGAGCATGTTTGAGGTCTATGAGGTTTCCTGGAAGGCTGTGATCATTTGCATTTTGGTTGCTTTGTTGGACAGTGAGTTGTTGTTGGATGCCTGGTCTTTGTTGCAGATTGTCCCTTGGACTGTTATTTGTGGAAGGTCTGAACTAGTGGAGCTAATGTGGTCTTAGTGTCTGGTTGCTTTGAGAGGTGCCTATGTGATCTTCGTCAAGTGGGAGATTGTTGGGATTGATGCCTCAATCTCACAGACTGAAACCTCTGAGAAAGCATGGTCGCTGTGACATTCATGTTGTTTGGCTAATCTGCTAGTTGATCCTGAACTGTCACTATGACCTCCTAAATGTCTTGGTGATTGGCATCTGAAACCTTCGGTGTAACTTGGACTGTCAAAATGATGTCTCGGCGATGATAGGAAGTCTTGTTGATATCGGCGTGACCTTTGGTCTATCTGGCCAATGAGATAATCAGTATGACTTGCTCCTATTGGTAGGAAGTCTTGGTGACTAGGAGATGTCTGGCCGAAAGTTGGTATCTATCGGATATCGGGGAGACTTGGCCAAAAGGGTTATGTTTCGGTATGAGATCTTATCGATATGAATGTCTCACCGATAGTTATCTTCTAGAGTCATCGGAGAAACTCATGTGTTTCAAGATTAAGTCTTGGCAACTTGGAAAGTCTCACCAATAGTGTGGCTTTCAGTTGGTCATCGGGGTAACACAAAGGTCTCGGGAAGATCTCTCAGCGACTATGTAAAGTCTTGTCGATGGGTATACCTTAGTGCCTTCACGGTGACAAAAGACTTCGGTGTGAAGTCTTGGTGACTTGGAGAGTCTCACCAATAGTCTTCGGGATGACTTGTTCGCTCAGTGTAAGGTCTTCGCGAAAGACAAAGTCTTGCCGACTCGGTATGACATGTTTGCTCGATGTGAGGTCTTGGCGAAAGACAAATGTCTTGCCGACTGTCGGGTGCTTCGGTGAAACTTGAGGAGACTCGATGTTACCTCTTGGTGTGCGGTAAAGTCTTGTTTATGGCAATGTAAGAAGTCGATGTGACTTGTGTGCATTGGTATGAGTCTTTCTGATGAGGAAACTCTCGCCGATGGTTGTCGGTATGATTCTTGGCGACTGTTCGGTACTTGGTATGACTTGAAGATTTCAGAGTAACATCTCAGCAAAAGCATATGTCTTGCCGACTATTGTTTGGAGTTCGGTATAACATGATGAGCTCATTATGAAGTCTTGGCAAAGAGTGATAGTCTTGTCGACTAATGAACTCTTCAGAATACCTTGTGATCTTCGATGTGAGGTCTTGGCAACATGGTGAAGTCTCAGCGATAGCTTTCTAGACTCGGTAAAATGTCTTGCTGTTAGTGAAGACTCTTGGCGATAATGATGATATGGGCTTTGTGGCATCGGGGAGACATGGTTAGTGTCTCACCGACATGCCACATAGGTTGAACGCCTTTGACCGAGTGAAAGGATGTCCTACGTGGTGTGACCTGGACATATTATCTTCCATGCAAGGAAGTGGAAACATCTACGATGCTGAGCTGGATGATTCAATCGTTGTGATCCGACAGTTGCAATCAAACCAATTCACTGAGCCTATGAAGAACAAATGTATATATGTATGCATTATACATTCTATAGTGTGTGTGTAGAGCCAGAGAGAACAAGAGAAGAAGAGAGAGGGTCGAGTGGCTGGCTGAAAGGCCGAGGCCATGAGGCTGAAGTAGAGGAAGAGAGAGGCAGGGTTTTGCTGCTGTAATCTCTCCTGACCATGAATGCCATGGTTGACCTCTCATGTTGAGTTTGCTACCAGTTGTATCTAGAATGAACAAGATGTAATCTCTAAAAAGGCTATGAGCCTGAAATTGTATTGTAACCGTTTGTTGCTGAATAATACAATGGCTCGATATTTGGAGTGGGGTTTTTTATCCGAAAAGATTTTCCCCATGTAAATTTGTTTGTTCTGGTTTTTGTCTCATCTTTCATGTCTGTTGGTTCTTTTTGTAGAATCTGTTAATTCATGTTGTTGAAATTACATGTGCTTCTCTCAGAAGGATCAATGTGGGAAATAAACTATGTTTGTTTCTACTTTAGGACATAGTTGTACGTGTATTTGAGGCAACCTAATGGAAATGAAAGTTACCGAAGGCACTACTGTTATGGAAGTTTCTCTGAGATGCCCCTAGAACCCCCCTCTATTTTCCTTACAACTTGCAATCCCAAAAATAACTTCATCTCTCCAATCATACTCATTTCAAATTCACTCTTCATTTCATCATCAAACTTCATACATAGATTATCATCTCCTCCAAAAATAATGTCATCAACAAAGACCTCAATAATCAACTCTTTGTCATGATCCAACTCGAAATACAAGTTGTTGTCAGTAGTACATGTTACCAATTTTTCGCTACACCTCAATTGGTGGAGCTAGTTTAAATATTGTTATATCTTAAGGTGGAAAGAACAGTTATTTATGTTTATGCTCAAGTGTTATTTACACTTTATTTATCTTTTATCAAGTGACAGTTATGCAAGTGTTTGAGAAAATTGAATTTTAGAAGTATCACTCATGTTTTTTGCAAAATCAAATGGAGTATAGAACTGAATATACAAATGATAAAGCATCACAAAATGCTTTCATTTATTTCATGAAATGATTCACATTACAATATGTTCATTTGATTGCAATAATACAAATGAAAAGTACAACATTTCATTTTAATGCTTTTCTTTAAAAATGGAAATGAAAGAAAAAAATTAAATATCCACACAAGCTGTGGTTTTAGATAATTCTATTAATTGTGGAAAGTAAACTATATAGTTGAATGTAAAAAGAAATGAGAAAGCAAATAGCAGAAGACATATCCATCATTGCCTGATTCTTCATCTTCGGTTGAGACGTTGCTTGCTCCATCCTGCTTCCGCTCCTGAGTGTGCCTACAAGAGATTGAGAGGGGTGTCAATTAAGAGCTCAGGATATGAGTTATACTACAAGCTCTACCAACAGACATATAATTCACTCTTTGAAATGCATGGAATCAACTAAAGGAAGGAACAAAAACATGAACTAAAAAGAGAAACATCATCACCATACATTGTTTTTATGCTAACATTGTTCGTTTCCTTGTGCAGGTATAGCAAAATTCATGTAGCTGATTATCTTTTAAAGACCAAGCATGTGGGAAAAAATGGTCTCTGACAAGGGTAGATCTCAGCATGCTACCCCTCATTCATTACAGATGGGGCTGAGAGAAGGAGTGCAATCACCATTTTCGTCTGAAGTATACAATTGAAAGAGTAAAAAAGAGTTCATTCATCAAATCCATCAAGTTGATTGTTCACTCATAGCAATCAAATAACATGCTTTTTGAAAGCTACAGGTGGACAATGGACTTAAATGAGCTCAATCAATTCAACTGAATACATCTTTTTCATGATTCCAAATCACAGGTATTGTTGTACAGTTTGCATTTTTCTACCATGGGTGTTGTTATGCATCTTGTTTCATGATATTATAAGTGTTCTATCTTTAAGCAATGATAGTGAACATGCATACATAATTCCTCAACACAGAGCACTGTTTCAGATTTTCATTTTAGAAGAGAGCAAGGCATGAGACAATTTTTATTAAATGGAGAATAAAAATGCGTGAAGAGTGCCAGAAAGAAGAGCATACATTTGAAGGATAGTTGAGCATGAAGAGAGCTCCAGATTCTCATTAGAATGAAGGATGAGAAGTATCAATACAGTGACCAGTATGTTTGATAAAGTGAAGTAATGATTCAACAAAGACAACCAGTTTCATTTTGGATGAGAGTGCAGATGTTGCATTAAGTGAAGTGTATACATCACTGTATTTGAAAGGGAAACAATAAAAAATACACTCTTTTGGAGATTGTTCTGTCATTCAAGTGTATTTTCAAAGAATAATTTGCATGGGTCTAGGCAGACAAATATGGACAAATTGAACAAGAATTACAATATGTAGAAGTCGTTTCCAGAACGAACAGAGAATGACAAAGCATGGAGGAGCTGCTACAAGTACAGTAAACTAAAAATACAAGTGGAGCTATAGCCATAAAAATTTAAATCTAAGTTTAGTGCACAGAAATCAAGAGTATCGGTTATCAATTCAACATGCTCAATATAATCAAGGGTGAATGTTCTTAATGTGCTACATTTCAGAGACAAAATCTGCCACATATCTTGGCATAGAGTTTTGACAAAATCCAAATTTCTTTCATTTTTCAGAATACCCACATTAGGGTTTTGAGATTTAAATATAAATTTATTCGAAATGCAGAATACCCATATTGAGGTTGTTTATCAAAGTGAAATTTTCACAATTTCCATCCTACCCACCTTGGGGTTTTTTATAAAATACATATTTCTTCATTTTTACAAGTAATCATATGAAGGTTTGACAGGAATACTAAAGAAGAAAGAAATTTCTTTCATGAGTCGAGCCTAGAAAGCTTCAGTGTGACTTTTCAAGAATATACATGGCCGCGGCCTGGAGGGAGCTTTTGGCTCTTTTATGGTCTACCATTTCATAGAAAGAGAAAATCCTTCTAGTTCTCCATCAGACTTAAAATACCTAAAGCAAAAGTGACTACAGTGCAAGGAGTTCTTCACAGAATTCGTAACAAGAATCTCATAATGGCGCACCCAAAGAGAGGGATTTACAACCTAAAAATTTCATTTGGAGACAAAAGATTTCTATTGGGTCTATCGTCTAAACCCCAAGATCTAAAGAAAGATAATGAAAATTATACAAAGCTTATGTATAAATTGTATTGAAAGCATTACATGGTGCGGTCCGTAATGGGTCTGTTTTCCTTTAAAGGAAAAACAACAATGATTCTCTTCATAGAAGCTATTTTTGAAGCTTTTGTTTGATACAGAAAAGAAATACAAAGATGGAAGATGGAGCTTACCATGCGAGTTATAATGGAGCTCTCAAACACACGACCAAGCCTCACAGGAGCTTTCCAACATAGAGGTTGAGCTCTTCTAATGATGACAGAGCCAAACAAAAATAAAAGTAAACACAAAGAAACACAAATATACATCAGAAAGTGTGCCCATGCCGCGGCCTCAAGGCCAATAAAGAAGCTCAGAAACAAAGCAAAGAAGCTCGAAGGAGCTTAAAAAGGGCTTACCATCTTGAGGACATGGAGATTCAACAGAGATAACAATGATGAAGCTTGAATTTCTTCAAAAAAAAAGAAACCTTGGCTCATACATGGCAGCAGCATAGAGCCATTTCTCTCCAAGTCTTCACTCTCAAAAGTACGAAATGATAGGGCATTCTTTGGTTTTGTTCATTAGGGTTTTCCCCAACCCTAATTCAACTTAGGGGATATATTGTTTTAATTCTTGAAATATCTATGCCAAATAAAATACCATGGTGGCCAATGAATGATGATTTCCTAAGTCCATCAATAGTGAAGGTTGATTCCCATGCCTTAGGAATTTTGAAATAATATGCCCTAAGCTTAGTCAAGCACATGATCATCGATCCTTGCATTTTGAAATATAAAAGCTTAATAAAAAATCACATGGTGGTGGGTTTCTTATGTTTAGGTTCCCATTGACATATCAAACCCTAATAATATGTGCCTTGATTTATTTTATTTTATTTTAGATTGATTTTGAAGAAATCAATTAAATGTAATGTTGAAAATACTTTTTCCTTGGAGGATAGACTTTCATGCCTTAGGCATTTTATTGATTTTATAGAAATCAATTAGGATATTGATGAGAAGAGATATGCCTTCTAATTTTTATGATTTTTTGAGAAAATCAATATTGTAAATGGAGATATAAGTTTGTGATTTTTTGAAAAAGATTTCAAAAAATATTTAGTTGCAAAAAACTAAGTCAAATTGAGAGAATATTAAATCTGCAAGCTATGTAAAGCAGGAATAAAAAAGATTGTTTTATTCTTCGCTATTTTTAGCAGATTGATGTTGTTTTCTTCCTTGGTCAGATTTGAGATTCATGTTGGAGAGATAAGGTGTTTTTTTTAATTTAAAAGCAAATTTGGCCTATTTTGAGAGGCTTTTCAGTATGTATTTGCAAAAAGTGTGTTTTTCCGCTTTTGTGCAAACTTTTGAGGTAGTTTTTGATACCTTTCCTTGAGCTTTCTTCTTGAGCTCAAATTAGGGTTTTGGAGATATATATTGTGAAAAACTTAATGTTTTTCTAGTCCATATTATAGTTTCTTGCTGATAGACATTTTTGAGCTTGTAAACTTCCTTTGTACTTAGTTTCAGATTTTGGGCATACTCCTACAGTTGAATAAAACAACATTCCTACTTCTCATTTTTGTGTCTACTTGTAGTTTCAGTTTGATGTTATATTGTGATTTCTTTTTACAGAATCCTTCTTATGTCCTAAGACTATAATTATTGATGTAGAAAGTTCAAAGATACAGGTTGCATATTGTATTTAAAAATCAAATCTTCATGCAAATTATTTATGTGTTAATTGTTCATGAGAGGTTGTGAGATATTGTGTTTTTCTGAAAGCTGCTTGTGAGAAAAAAACCAGAATCATCATTAAATCATTATCAAGTCCTGAAAATCATTTTAAGTTATAGATTTTAATTTTAGTTGTTCTCTATCCATTTTCCTGAAAAATTATTTAGAATAGGATTGTCATTTGGAGAACCAACTCACTCTGGAGATTCTCTTTTCACAGAAGATCACCCACATCTGAAAAGAGTTTCCATGTTTCAACAGATAGTCTAATTTTGGAAATCTGACAAAGGGTGCATATCTTATTGATAACAGTTTTTGGCACACCCGGTGGGACTCTAAAAATCAATTTCAAAGAAGTTTTAATGTTTTAATGTTGTTTGGTGTATGCAGCAAGTTATTCAGCCTTTTGGAGGCCCATTTCAATATACCTAGTGACTCCAATCTTGATTTTATATGCAGAATTAGTGCATCCTACACATGAGAAAGGTTCAAACTAGATCAAGTTCTGCACCTTTTGAATATCGACATTTGTCCACACCACGAAGAAGAGGCAGAACAACAAGTTGTTTGAAACTCCTGCAAGGTCAAAATTAACACCTCCTATTTTCAGCTCTTTGGTTTTATCACCAATAATCCTGGTTCCAATATCACAAGCACCGCTAATGGCAGTACCAATACAACACCCGTTTGCACCTTTTAATAGAGGCGGTCCATTAGACATTGTTCAACATGACGACATCCTAGTTGCAGCCCTTAGAAACCTGCCATACTTCACCAGGGAGGATCACACAACACCGGTTGAGCATATTCATGATGTGGCTACCCTATGCCCAATTCGCAATATCATGCAAGAGAATGTCGCATTAAGACTCTTGGATGCATCACTCAAGGGGAAAGCATTGCAATGATTTAGAGGCCTTGCAACCAACTCAATCATGACATGGGATGCATTAGGTAATGTCTGTACTAGTATTTTGTTGATAAATCTGATAATCTGTCCCTATTGGAGCAATTAAGCACCATTCAAAGGGTGCCACACAAGCACTTGGCTGATTTCAACTATCAATTTCAAAGAACCTGGGATAGGATTCCTGCAATGGTAAATCCTTTACCAGCTCATGCTTTTCTATTTTATTTAAAAGCCTTAAATAGTAAGTTTCAGTTATGACCCAATCTATGGGTGGGCATACACTCCCTAACGCTTATGACATCGCCATTAGAGCTGAAAATTGTCTCATCCAAGCTGGAGATATAACCCCTAGACCTTCTATGCCTTTGTTTCCTGAAATACAACCACCTATCCCTATTGCTTTACCTCCCTTAGCTGATGTCCTGCCTGTTCCATCGATAGGTTATCATAATGCAGCCCAAGAGATTGTTGCTCCAGCCCAAAACAAAGAAATTCAAGAGATTAAAAGTATACTCAAGACCTTCGGGAATGATCTTGTGAACATTAAGAAGCAAGTTGGTCATGAACATAAGCCTTATCAAGCCACTTATCAATAGAACCAACCTAATAGGCCAACCTTTCAGAATGATTATCAAGGCTAAAGGAAGAGTCTTAACCCACAACCATTCCAGCCATACAACCCAAACACAGCCAGTTCGTCAAAGGAACTTGTACCACAAAATAATATTTCCCAGGATTGCGATTGGTGTAATCCATGCAATCATCCCCATAACCAATCAACATGTGCTAACGACATGAGAAATCAGGCCTTAATGGTCCAAAATAGCTATGCTGGTGGGGAAAATGTTGCAGATCAGAATCAGGAACATCAAGATAACCTTGAAGTTGCCTTGCAAATTGGCAGAGTTCTGAGTTCTATGGCATGAATGACCAGGATCAAAAAAGTTCTGTTTCAGCCAATACCAAATCAAAAAAGAGAGCTATGGATTTGGGGCAGCAAGCTGGAAATTCATAGCAGCAGCCTACAAACAGTAAGCAACCCATTTCTTCATCAAATGTTAACATTGCAACGCAACCTAAAGTGCAGATTCTGCAAAGAGGCCAAGAGATACCTAGCAAGGAGCAGTCAAAGATGCACTTGTAGCCTTTGTAGAAGCAAAATGATGCTAGTGTTACAAAAAACTAGCAGAAGGTAAATCCCACTTATTTCAATATTGTTGAACACCTCAGAAAAGCTACTATCAGCATGTCATTATTAGATGCATTGCACATCCTAAGTCAAAAATTCTTGCTACAAGACGCTTTAGCTGAGCTGTCTATTTCTGATGATACTAATCAAGGGGTTACTAAAGTCGTGCTTGCAAATGATCTAGAGGTTAAGAACGACTAGAAGAATAAAGAGGTAAAGCCTCCCCCATTTTACTTAAGTCCGATTATTGGCGATAAGATTGTTCATAACTGTATGGTTGATTCTCATGCCAGTAGTTCAGTCATGCCTAAGAGTTTAGCCGATAAGTTAGGTCTTGTTTACGAGCCTAATCCCTAGAAAGGCGTAGTACAGTTAGATGGGTCTGCTGTTAAAATTGTTGGTATAATCAAGAACTTAGCACTTACCTTGCATGCATCCCCGAGTTTTTCTATTCATCAGGATATACATGTTATCGATTTACCACCGCACTTCGCCATTTGTCTCTTGAGGGATTTTACAGCCAAGTTGGATGGGTTTTATTCCTTTGATTGGTCTCATCTATTTTTTAGAGCAAGGTATGGTACGAAAGTGACTATAAAGTCTGAGCCTCTAGCCAAAGACCATATCGAACCATATTCCTCGAATCATATAAACGTTAACCTCTACGCCACCCCTGTATTGGAGGAACAAACCATGAAATCAAACTGCAACACCCTTATAGAAAATATGAATCTAGATGAATGGGCAGCTGAAGATCACAAGCTTGATCCTTTCCAACACATAGATGAGATAGGATTAGGAGTCTATATGATTCGCGAACTTGATTTTGATATGCCTAATCTTTGCAAAGAGGAACAGTATGAAGAAACAAAAAATGAGCTTTGGAAACTTTATTTTGATGGTTCGAGAAGCAGTATAGGTGTCAGAGGTGGAGCTATGCTGATTTCACCAGAGGGTGATAAATACTTTTCAGCTTGCAAATTTGCTTTCAGTGGTTCAAATAACACAACTGAATATGAAGTGTTGGTGCATGGCCTCGAATGGGCTCGAAAGAGAGGTATCAAATGCTTGCAAGTTTATGCTGATTTAGAGTTAATAGTAAATCAGGTCAGAAATCTAAATGCTGCAAAAAATGACTTTCTTAAGAAATATAAGCATCGTGTATGGGATTTAATGGAAGATTTTGATGCTTTTAACATTGTTTCAGTTCCTAGAAATGAAAATAAGCATGTTGATAGGCTCGCTGCCATAGGAGCCCAATTTGATGTTCCAAACGAAATTCACAAAGTAGAGGCACATCAATATGTAAAAATAGTGGTCAAACCTTCCGTGCCTGACAATAATGTGATTTGGTAGGTTTTTGATAACGATGAGCAAATTGTAAATGTTTTAATTGTTGAAGCTGAGTTTGCATATGGAAACAGCAAAAGTGGCAGCAACAGTATGATAACCAGATTGTGTAGTTGAAGACCAACAAGCTGCCAAAAGGTTTGGTGACCTTGGAATCTGTGTTCAACTCAGTGGACCAAGTGCGGAAAGACAAGTGCAACCTGACTGTTAAAGAAGAACAATATGAAGCAATTGAAATCTTCAAAGGTAAGCTTCTCAAGCTAGGAAAGGTATGTAATAAAAAGGAACAACAAGCATTTATTTTGTTATGCTACAAATTTAGTGATGTTTTTGCTTGGGAGTATAAGGATTTGAAAGGTTTTGACCCTAAACTAGCCCAACATACTATTGAACTAGAACCTGATGCAAAACTAGTAAGGTAGAAACAAAGACCTCTTAATCCCAAATTAGAACACCTTATGAAAGCTGAACTGAATAAATTAGTTGAGAGTGGTATTATTTTTCCTATCAAGCATACTTCTTGGGTGATAAACTTAGTTCCAGTTAGGAAGAAGAGTTGTGAAATCAGATTGTGTGTTTATTTTTGAGATTCAAATAAAGCATCACTAAAAGACCACTACACACTCCCTTCCATGGAGCAAATTCTGCAGGTAGTTTATGGTTCTGACAGATTTTATTTGCTAGATGGTTACTTAGGTTACAACCAGATTCTAGTAAAACAAGAGGATCAGTTCAAAACAACATTCATGACTAAGTGGGGCACAATGGCCTACAAAAAGATGCCTTTCGGCTTATCCAAGACTGGAGAAAATTTTCAGCGAGCGATGGACATGGCTTTTCATGGCCTCATGAATAGGTTCATTCTGGTATATTTAGATGACATTACTATTTTTTCTAGAAATGCTAATGAGCATCTTGATCATTTAGAACAGATTTTTTAGAGATGCAGAGAGTTTGGGGTGTCTCTCAACCCGAGGAAGTGTATATTTTTTATACACGAAGGTAAACTCCTTGGACATATTGTTTCAAAGCAAGGTATTTCTATAGACTCTGAAAGAGTCTTTGCAATTCTTGATTTACCTTTACCAGCTCACAAGAAAGGCTTGCAAAGCTTTCTTGGAAGAATAAATTTTGTGAGGAGGTTCATACTGAATATTGCAACTTTGTTGTAACCTCTCACTTTTATGCTTAAAAAGAATATGCCTTTCTACTGGACCAAGGAGGGTAAGAGAATTTTTGAGCAGATTAAAGAAGCCCTTGTAGCTGCCCCTACCCTCTTTAATCCAAGGTATGACAAAGATTTCATTCTTTATGCATTTGGAGGAATTGATACTATTTTTGCTATGCTTTGCCAGCAAAACAATGAAGGTTTGGAGCAACCTGTGGCATTTTTCAGCCAGGTATTACATGATTATGAGGTGAGGTATTCTTTTGTCAAGAAGCATGTTTTTGCTATTGTAAGAAGCCTAAAGAAGTTTAGGCATATGCTGTCAAATAGCAAAATTCACTTACTGGTTGCCCATTCAACTATTAAGGATTTCTTACTTAACAAGGATATTAATGATAAGCATGTTGGTTGGATAACCAAGGTAATGGAATTTGACGTTGATATTAAGGTAACTAAGCTCGTTAGAGGAAAGGGTTTGTGTGAACAGATTGTTGGGAATGAAGACAACCGTTTAAAAGAAGCTAAAAATGTTGATAGAGTGCTAAACAATGATGATGCAGTTGTTGTTCCAGTTTCTTCTACTACTTGGTTGCAACAAATGATGCACTATTTACAAACTGGTGAGTGCCCCAAAGGCTTAGATAGAGCAAAAAGAAGATATTACAGATTGCAGGCTATTCCTTTTGCAATTATTGATGGCATTCTGTATAGGAAAGACTTTCAAGGTGTTTTATTAAGGTGCATTAAGCCTGATTAAGTCAATAAAATTTTAGTAGAATTTCATGATGGGCCTTCAGGAGGCTACTTTGTTGCAAGAACAACAACCCTAAAAATTATGCCAGTTGGTTATTACTGGCCAGACCTATTTAAAGATGATATTGCTTGGGTGTGAAGATTGAAAAATGTGCTTTATTTTTGAGAAAACAAAGGCTTGTAGCTCTGCCTCTGCATCTGATTCAAGTGGAGCAGCCCTTTGCCAAGTGGGGCTTAGATTTTATTGGGCCAATCAACCCGCCTTCAACCGCGGGTCATAAGTGGATACTTACTGCCACATATTATTTTACCAAATGGACTGAGGCGGTTGCTTTAAAAGAAGCAAATGAGACTTATGTGCTTAATTTTTATCAGGTCTTAGTGTCAAGATTTGGTATTCCAGATTCAATAATTTCTGACAATGGTTTGGCTTTTATCAGTTTAAGGATTTTTGATTGGTCAATCAGGAATAACATTTATTTGAACACATCTTCTAATTATTATCTGCAAGGCAATGGTCAGGTGGAATCTACAAATAAGAATATGATTCAGATAATTAAAAAGACAGATGAAGACAATCAACGAACATGGCATGAAAAGCTAAAGTTAGCTCTCTGGGCTGACAGGGTGACTCCTAAAAGGGCCACTAGTTGTTCTCCTTATGTACTTGCTTATGGAAAAGAGGCTAAGTTGCCAGTTTCTATTGAGTTTCCTACTTTGAGTTTCGTTAAGGAGCTAGAATTCCTGAATGAGCAACCTCTTGAAGTGAGATTTGCATAGCTGGTAGAGCTTGAGGAAACTAGAAGGGAAGCATTAAGACAACTTGAGATACATCAAGCTCAGATGAAGAGCCCTTTTGATAAGAGGGAAAGACCACGAGAGTTCACTATTGGTGATCTGGTCTTCAAGTGGAATGAAATATTCTGAGCCAAATTTTTTTCAAATTTTCAATAACAGTTTACAAACAAACGCACCCGTTAAGGTTAGATCTAAACCAAAATGATGCTGAATCAACTCTAATGAGAATGTACACCAGGATCCTGATGTGGGCAAGGTGTGAGCATTGGTCAAAGGATCTAAATGCAGAAATAGAACTGGAAAGAACACTAACCAAGAATGGCGCCGATGATGGAGAGCATATGGTCAGAGGATCTTCTACACTACAAGTACTGAAAGAAAACTCAACACTAAGTATGTGCTACCCAATCCAGTATGGAATTGAGGTGACCATATGGTGGATTGCTAAGAATTAAAATGCTTTGAAGGGAAAAGCTAGAATGTTGAAAGTAACTTGACACCCAGAATGTGCTTTCAAACCCGGAGTGGGAAAGGAGCTACCATAGGGCAGAGATGTAAGATATTACAAGCAACTTCAGAAAATATAAGATAAGCATTACAAATCAGAATTGAGCAAGATTGAGAACTGCTACCAGTACTACTGTCAGCTTACAAAATGATAGAGAAGGCCTTGCTATGAATGTGAACCAAGAGCTGAATAAATCTGCAACAATATATTGAATCTTCTTCATAGGTTAATAAAGCTTAGATCAAAAAACCACTGTAAAGATCAATTTGACAAATCTGATTTATGACAGTCCTATTTTCCCATGCATGAACAACAGCCCTGAAACTCGCTATTTCGCTCACAACTCTCTCCAGATTCACTCAAATGTCATGAGACAGAATGCAATAGGATCCTAGGCTAATGGCGACCAAGATTGAACACTAAAACCCATTCAAAAGACCCTATATTAATTATGCATGATTTTCAAGACAATAGCAAGTGGTACAGCCCAGCAAGAGGGTGATTTCTCTTTAAAAATTAAATGCTTGTCTAAAAAATCTGAAACTCAAGGAAAAGTTTCGACCTTCTCAGACTGAGAGATCTAGACAATACCCAGAATGATATTTTTTGTATTTTTTGACTTATAAATGAAAACAACAATCTGCTATGAAGAATTTGCAATTCCTGAAACTCTCTAATATGCATAAACTGATCTACAAAACCACACACTGACTACAATGCATAAATCCACTACAAAACACTCAAAACTAGACTACCTCACCACTAGTCGCTATCTTTCAAGCAGAAGCAATGCCAAGCTAGGAGGCTTACATTTCTTGAAGCAATCCCAAAGCCAAACCGCAGCATAACATTCTTGTAGACAAAAGATACCGAAATGAGAACCAAAGGCTTCCTTTTATAATTTTTCGTTGACCTTCTCGAAACCCTAATCTTCTTTTCAGAGTCAAACCCTAATCCTTTAAAAGATGGCGTCCCTTTCTTCAAAGCTTCAATTTTAAATTTTAATTATAATTTTATTCCTTCCTTGAAGTTGGTGTCCAACTTATGCTTGGAATAAATCTTTAAATAAAGATATAATCAATTCCTTAAATGAGGCGCCCACCATAAAGAACATCTTTTAAAACAACTTAAAGTGAAGTTGCTAGGCCAAGGGGGTCAATGTTAAAATATAACATTAAAACATGACTTAATTAAAATAATCCAACTTATCTCTCCAGTTATGCCCCAAAGCCAAAATTGAGAAAGCCAACTGAGTCGACTGAAGAGGAAGGTGAACTGTGCCGAGACCAATAGGACCACTACCAGAAATAGAATTTACTAAAAATAGTAAATTCCATAAAATGCTCAAAATGCCAAGAAAAACATATCACTATGAAGCTCTCTGAAAACCCAGAAAGAATCCACCATTGAAACAACCAACCTCAAGCAAGAGCATCCTTCAAAACAAGAAACCCTAATTTCACCTTCCGAATAGCCTACGGGTCTCCAGAATAGGCCAACAGTCACTGGAAAGATCATGCTCGAGAAGGGGACATTACAATCCGCCCTCCCCAAGATTGCTTATCCTCAAGCAATCGCAAACCTGGATGCTGCAGAATCTCATCATTCTCCCAAGTTGCATCCTCTATAGGCAAGTTTTTCTACTTCACCAAGTATTCTCTGATTGTTCTTTTCCTCAAAGAATGCTCTTGAGAATCAAGAATCTCCTCTGGAATTAAAACCAACTGTCCTTCTTCATCCAAGGGAGGCAACCGTGATGAAGTAGTAACATTATGTCCAAGCACCTTCTTGAGGCGAGACATGTGGAAGACATTGTGCACTTTGCTACTTGAAGGTAGCTCCAACTCATATGCTACTACTCCCACCCTTTTGATAACCTTGAACAGCCCATAGAAGCGAGGTTTGAGCTTCTCAGCTCCACTCTTCTTGAGAGTAGATTGTTTGTAAGGCTGTAGTCGAAGATAAACCATATCCCCAACCTCGAAAGAGCGCTCAACACGCCTCTGATCAGCATACATCTTCTGCTGATTCTATGCAATCTGAAGATTGTTCTTCAATGATTTCATGATGTCTTGACTCTGCTGCAATAAGTCCTTGGCTTGAGGAGCTTTGCTATCGCCAAATACCAAATCAGCAAAGCTAGGTGCTTCATAACCGTAAAGGGCCAAGAAAGGTGACATCTTTATTGACATATGAAAGGAAGAATTATAACAATACTTGCCTATGTGAAGCCACTTAACCCATGCTCTTTGTTGCTCTGAAACATAGTTTCTCAAGTAGCCTTCCAACCACTTGTTCACTATTTCAGTTTGTCCATCTATTTGGGGGTGATAGCTAGTGCTTGGAGTAAGCACCGTAGCACTCATTCTGAAGACCTCTTGCCAAAAAGTGCTTAGGAACTTGCTGTCCCTATCACTCACAATGTTTTTTGGCAGCCCATGTAACCTAAACACCTCATGAAAAAATAGATCTGCAACTTGGGCTGCTAAAAAAGAGCTGGTAATGGCGAAGAAGTGAGAAAATTTTGTTAGTCTATCCACTACCACATAGATACAATCCTTCCCTTAGGCCTTTGGCAACCCTGTGATGAAGTCCATCGATATGCTTTCCCATTTTTGATTGGGAATAGGAAGAGGTTGCAGCAAACCAGCTGGTAGAGTATGCTCATTCTTGTTCATTTGACAAACGAGACACTCCTGAATGTAGCGTTGAACTTCTCCTTTCAACCCTTTCCAAGAAAATCTTTCCCAGATCTGCCTATATGTCTTAAAGAATCCTTGGTGACCAACAAGTAGAATCTCATGAAATGTCAACAAAATCTTCTTCCTGAGCTTAGAATCAGCCACCAGAAAGATTCTACCCTTGTAGTGTATCAACCCTTTAATCACCTTGTACCTTTTGTCATGAAAAGTACCCTCAATGATGCTGGTTGCAAACTGATTTTTGGCATAATCAGCAAGCAACATGTCCTTCCAATCAGTGGTAAGCTCACACAATGAGCTCAAATGGGGTCTCCTAGATAGAGCATCAGCCACAATGTTATTTTTCCCTTTGACATACTCAATGTCAAAGTCATAATCTTGAAGCTTACTCACTCACTTTTGTTGCCTCTCGTTCAGATCTTTCTGATGCATGAAGTGTTTGAGACTATTGTGATCAGTCTTGACCATGAACTTGTTTCCCACCAGATACTGTCTGAACTTAGCTAATGCATGCATAATGGCAAGCATTTCCTTGTCATGAATGGAGTAGGTTCTTTCAACACCTCTTAGCTTTCTACTCTCAAACACTATTGGATGTTTTTTTTGCATCAAAACAGCCCCAACTCCTTCACCGGATGCATCACATTGTAGCTCGAAAGGCTTGGAGAAATCCGGAATAGCCAAAACCGGACAAGAGCTCATGATCCTCTTAAACTTATCAAAAGTAGTTTGAGCCTTTTCTGACCAACAAAAAGCCCCCTTTTTCATGAGGTTAGTAAGAGGAGCAGCATTCTATGAGTAACCCTTCACAAACCTTCTGTAAAATCCACATAGACCCAAAAATCCTTTCAATTGAGTCAAGTTCTCAGGAGGTGGCCAATCAACAACTACCTTGATCTTTTCAGGATCAACCTTCACTCCCTCAGCACTGATTATGTGACCAAGGTAAAGTAGCTCCTCCATTCCAAATTCACATTTGGATTCTTTGGAAAACAAGCATTCTGATTCTAGAATGTTGAGCACTTCCTCCAAGTGCTTGAGATGTTCTTCCCAAGTCTTGCTAAAAATCAAAATGTCATTAAAGAATATCAACAAAAACCTCCTCAACTACTTTTGAAAAACTTTGTTCATACAAGACTGGAAGGTAGCAGGAGCATTAGTCAACCCAAATGGCATGACTAGAAACTCGAAGTGACCATAGTGACATCTGAAAGCTGTCTTCTCAACATCAGATCCTCTCATCCGAATCTGGTGGTAGCCCGATCTCAAATCAATATTTGAAAAGAACTTCGCCCCATGTAGCTCATCAATGAGCTAATCTATCCTTGGAATGGGGTATCGGTTTTTGATGGTGCTTTGATTCAAAGCATGATAGTCCACACACATGCGCATGGTACCATCCTTCTTCTTCACAAGAACCACAGCTGAAGCAAAGGGACTCTTGCTTGGACGAATGAAACCCATCTCCAAGAGTTCCTGAATATTTTTCTCAATATTGTCCTTCTGCTTCTTAGGGTACCAATATGGAGTTGTAATAACTGGTTTAGCTCCTTCTTTGAGCTCTATGATATGCTCCAAACCCCGTTCAGGTGGTGGTCTAGGAGGTAAATCAGCAAATACCTTGCTCTTTTTTGTGAGTAAAGACTGAACATCAGGAGGATAGTCTCTCTTAGTGTCAACCGGACTAGCAGGAAGAATCATACATTCTACAACCCACTCAACTTGATCATGATGAACCAGCCTTGCCATTCTCTTGAATGACACAACCCGAGGGCCCCCATTGGACATTCCTCTTAGTACTACTCTCTTCCCATCGGATTGAAACTTGAGCTCCATAGTTTGCAGATTTAAGGAGATCTCTCCAAGGGAACGCAACCATTGAATGCCTAGAATGGCATCCATATCTCCAATGTTAACTACATAGAAGTCGTCCTTGACTTCATAGTTTCCCAATTGCATAGTCATGTTTGAGATCTTCTTGGTACATGAAATGTGGAATCCATCAGCAACCATGACCTTAAAGCCTTCAAACTCCTCTATTTGCAGCCCCTTCTTTTTCACCACAACTTCATCAATGAAGTTATGTGTTGCCCCAGTGTCAATCAAAGCAACTATTCGCTGCCCCTTAATCATCCCTTGAACCTTGAAGGATTCATTTCGCTGAAAGCTCGAAAGCTAAGCCAAAATACCTTCACTTTCCTTTTCATCTTCAGACTCTTCTAGGACTCTTTCCACTTCACTATCTTCAAAATCAGATTACTGGTCTGAAAAATCAGAATTACTTTCACCAGCTAAATAGTACTCAATCTGATTAAATTTAACTCCCTTTGGGAAAACATGATCTTGAGACCATTTTTCCCTACACCGGAAACATAACCCCTTTCTTCTGAGTTTGTTTAGTGTCTCTGGATCTAATCTTGTGACATGAGGATTATGATGTTTGAACTCCTTATGCTAAGGTCTCAAAGGAGGTCTTTGATGAGGTCTTTTTCCTTTATCCCCTTTGTGAAAGGATGGCCTAGGTTGAAACTTTGCCTTAGGAGCTACCCACTCCATGTTTCTTGCCTTCTTCATGGCCTCCTGTAGGGAGGGTGGATCAAAAGCCTTAATCCAACCCTTGAGTGGTTCCATCAAGCCTTCACTGAAAAGGATCACCAACCGCCTCTCCGTGATTCTAGTGACCATGACTAAGAGTCTCTAGAACTTAGCTATGTAGGCATCAACTGTGCAATACTGCCTCAACTATTCCAATTCTCTGAAATGAATTTCAGGATCTTTTTTCTCAAACCTCTCGATGAGCCTATTGGTGAACTCATCATAGGTTGTGATAGACCGATGATCCAAGGTGACTAGGCCATGGTACCACCACTCGTGCACCACCCCATCTAGGTGTAGCGTAGCGAACTTAATCGCCTCCTCTTCTGCCATGGGTCTGAGAGCTAGATAGTTATCTAGCTTCTGAATCCAAGCTCGAGCTGAACTGTTATCACTCCCGTCATAGTGTGGAAGTATAACCTTGTTGAAAGCTTGATACAAGTCCCCTTGAACTGTTCTTCTTATTTTCTCATGATGTCTCCCTTGTCCCTTATTCTTTCTTTTATGATCCATAAAGTCATTATAGGACATATCCATCTTGATTTCATCAGAGAGAATCATACTCCACATGGCCAAGTCTCAACTGCTCCACGAATGAAGCATTCTCTTTAGGTTCAGGCTGAGTGTTTACTGGTGCCAAGAAGGTGGGTTTGAATGGCCTGGATGAGATGTAAGTGTTGTTTGAAACAGGCTGAGCAGCATGTCCATCATGTTGGTTGGAGGCACTATGTTCTCCTCTATGTCCAGGGTTACTTTGTGGAGTTGTATTCTGGCCCACTTTCCCCATCATGAGAGATACCATATCCATTAGGGCATCCATCTTCCTTTCAAATCTCTTTCTGGGACTTATCAATCTCTCTCTTCCTTTTCCAATATCATCTATGTTGCTGGTAAACCTCTCGTTACCCCCAACTGATCTCTCACCTTCTACCATATCTATTTCCTGAGAAGACTCCCAATGAGCCCTCAAGACCTCTAAAGCTGTCTGACCTTCTAGAGCCTGATAGGGATGAAACTATTTTCCAACTTTCTTGTCTTCTCTTGCTATGTATCTCTTTTCTATGTCACTCATAGATGGTTTGTTCACAAGATGGCAAGATCTTGGCTCTGATACCACTGAAATATTCTGAGCCATTTTTTTTCAAATTTTCAATAACAGTTTATAAACAAACGCACCCGTTAAGGTTAGATCTAACCCAAAACGATGTTGAATCAACTCTAATGAGAATGTACACCAGGATCCTGATGTGGGCAAGGTGTGAGCATTGGTCAGAGGATCTAAATGCAGAAATAGAACTGGAAAGAACTCTAACCAAGAATGGCACTGATGATGGCGAGCATATGGTCAGAGGATCTTCTACACTACAAGTACTGAAAGAAAACTCAACACCAAGTATGTGCTACCCAATCCAGTATGGAATTGAGGCAACCATATGGCAGAGTGCTAAGAATTACAATTCTTTGAAGGGAAAAGCTAGAATGTTGAAAGTAACTCGACACCCAGAATGTGCTTTCAAACCTGGAGTGGGAAAGGAGCTACCATAGGGCGGAGATGTAAGATATTACAAGCAACTTCAGAGAATATAAGATAAGCATTACAGATTAGAATTGAGCAAGATTGAGAACTACTGCCAGTACTACTGTCAACTTACAAAATGATAGAGAAGGCCTTGCTATGAACGTGAACCAAGAGCTGAATAAATCTGCAACAATATATTGAATATTCTTCACAGGTTAATAAAGCTTAGATCAAAAAACCACTATAAAGATCAATTTGACAAATCTGATTTATGATAGTCTCGTTTTCCCATGCATGAACAACAGCCCTGAAACTCACTATTTTTCTCACAACTCTCTCCAGATTCACTCAAATTTCATGAGACAGAATGCAATAGGATCCTAGGCTAATGGCGACCAAGATTGAACACTAAAACCCATTCAAAAGACCCTATATTAATTATGCACGATTTTCAAGACAATAGCAAGTGGTACAGCCCAGCAAGAGGGCGATTTCTCTTTAAAAATTAAATGCTTCTCTAAAAAATCTGAAACTCAAGGAAAAGTTTCGACCTTCTCAGACTGAGAGATCTAGACAATACCCAGAATGATATTTTTTGTATTTTTTGACTTATAAATGAAAACAACAATCTGCTATGAAGAATTTGCAATTCCTGAAACTCTCTAATATGCATAAACTGATCTACAAAACCACACACTGACTACAATGCATAAATCCACTACAAAACACTCAAAACTAGACTATCTCACCACTAGTCGCTATCTTTCAAGCGAGAAGCAATGCCAAGCTAGGAGGCTTACATTCCTTGAAGCAATCCCAAAGCCAAACTGGCAGCATAACATTCCTATAGACAAAAGATACCGAAATGAGAACCAAAGGCTTCCTTTTATAATTTGTCGTTGACCTTCTCGAAACCCTAATCTTCTTTTCAGAGTCAAATCCTAATCCTTCAAAAGATGGCATCCCTTTCTTCAAAGCTTCAATTTTGACTTTTAATTATAATTTTATTCCTTCCTTGAAGTTGGCATCCAACTTATGCTTGGAATAAATCTTTAAATAAAGATATAATCAATTCCTTAAATGAGGCACCCACCATAAAGAACATCTTTTAAAACAACTTAAAGTGAAGTTGCTAGGCCAAGGGGGTCAATGTTAAAATATAACATTAAAACATGACTTAATTAAAATAATCCAACTTATCTCTCTAGTTATGCCCCAAAGCCAAAATTGAGAAAGCCAACTGAGTCGACTGAAGAGGAAGGTCAACTATGCCGAGACCAATAGGACCACTGCCAAAAATAGAATTTTCTAAAAATAGTAAATTCCAGAAAATGCTCAAAATGCCAAGAAAAACATATCACTGCGAAGCTCTCTGAAAACCCAGAAAGAAGCCGCCATTGAAACAACCAACCTCAAGCAAGAGCATCCTTCAAAACAAGAAACCCTAATTTCACCTTCCAAATAGCCTACGGGTCTCTGAAATAGGCCAACGGTCACTGGAAAGATCATGCTTGAGAAGGGGAAATTACATGGAATGAATATCAGAGTAGACCTGGAAAACATTCCAAATTCGATGCAATTTGGGATGGGCCTTATATGATCACGGAGTGCAAGGAGCACAATGCTTTTCAACTTTCTAAGTTGACTAGAGAGGTGTTGTCTATCCTAGTTAATGGAATCCACCTCAAACATTTCCTTTGAGATAAGTTCTATCTTGTAAATAATTAGAGTAGTTTTTGCAAATAAGTGTGTTATGCACATTTCTTTTCAGTAGTTTTCTTTTCCCTAAGCGCTGTTGTGCATGTTCTGTTGGCCACCAGGGCCTGTTAGTTTGCTTTTTGCATTGTTTCATTTTGTTTTTCTGCTGTTTGGAGTGTTGTTGTTCAAGTTTTTTGAGTTTTGGAGGGGGCAGATTTGACTTCGTGCCCAATGGAGTTTTAAAAGGCAACTGATCAAATGCTTAGCTGGCAAGCATTTAGCAGAAATTGCCAAAATGTTACCAATTTTTTGCTATAGCTCAATTGGTGGAGTTGGTTTAAATATTGTTATATCTTAAGGTGGAAAGAACAATTATTTTTGTTTATGCTCAAGTGTTCTTTACACTTTATTTATCTTTTATCAAGTGATAGTTATGCAAGTGTTTGAGAAAATTGAATTTCAGAAGTATTACTCATGTTTTTTGCAAAATCAAATGGAGTAGAGAACTGAATATACAAATGATAAAGCATAACAAAATGCTCTCATTTATTTCATGAAATAATTCACATTACAATATTTTCATTTGATTGCAAGATTACAAATGACAAGTACAACATTGCATTTTAATTCTTCTTTCAGAATGGAATATAAAGAACAACATTTAATTATCCACACAAGCCGTGAATTTAGCTAATTCCATTCATTGTGGAAAGTAAACTATATAGTTGAAGGTTAAAAGAAATGAGAAAGAAAATAGAAGAAGACATATCCATCATTTCCTGATTCTTCATCTTCGGTTGAGACGTTGTTGCTTGCTTCGTCCTGCTTCCACTCCTGAGTGTACCTGCAAGAGATTGAGAGGGGTGTCAATTAAGAGCTCAGGATATGAGTTATACTACAAGCTCTACCAACAGACATATAATTCACTCTTTGAAATGCATGGAATCAACTAAAGGAAGGAACAGAAACATGAACTAGAAAGAGAATAAATCATCATCATACATTGTTTTTAGGCTAACATTGTCCATTTCCTTGTGCAGGTATAGGGAAATTCATGTAGTTGATTATCATTTGAAGAACGAGCATGTGGGAAAAAATGGGCACCCACAAGGGTACAGCTCGGCATGCTACCCCTCATTCATTATAGATGGGGCTTAGAGAAGGAGTGCAATCACCATTTTCATCTAAAGTATACAACTGAAAGAGTAAAAAAGAGTTCATTCATCAAAGCCAGCAAGCTGACTGTTCACTCATAGCAATCAAATAACATGCTTTCTGAAAGCTACAGGTGGACAGTGGACTTAAATGAGCTCAATCAATTCAACTGAATACATCTTTTTCATGATTCCAAATCACAGGTATTACTGTACAGTTTGCATTTTTCTGCCATGGGTGTTGTTATGCATCTTGTTTCATGATTTTACAGTAGTAATCTATCTTTAAGCAATGATAGTGAACATGCATACATAATGCCTCAACAAAGAGCACTGTTTTAGATTTTCATTTTAGAAGAGAGAAAGGCATAAGACAGTTTTTATTAAATGGAACATAAAAATGCATGAAGAGTGCCAGAAAGAAGAGCATACATTTGAAGGATAGTTGAGCATGAAGAGAGCTCCAGATTCCCATTAGAATGAAGGATGAAAAGTATCAATATAGTGACCAATATGTCTGATAAAATGAAGTAATGATTCAACAAAGACAACTAGTTTCATTTTGGCTGAGAGTGAAAATGTTGCATTAAGTGAAGTGTATACATCACTGTATTTGAAAGGGAAACAATAAAAAATACACTCTTTTGGAGATTGTTCTGTCATTCAATTGTTCTATCATTCAAAGTGTATTTTCAAAGAATAATTTGCATGGGTCTAGGCAGACAAATATGGACAAATTGAACAAGAATTACAATATGTAGAAGTCATTTCCAGAACGAACAGAGAATGACAAAGCATGGAGGAGCTGCTACAAGTACAGTAAACTAAAAATACAAGTGGAGCTACAACCATAAAAATTTAAATCTAAGTTTAGTGCACAGAAATCAAGAGTATCAGTTATCAATTCAACATGCTCAATATAATCAAGGGTGAATGTTCTTAATGTGCTACATTTTAGAGACAAAATCTGCCACATATCTTGGCATAGAGTTTTGACAAAATCCAAATTTCTTTCATTTTTTAGAATACCCACATTGGGGTTTTGAGATTTAAATACAGATTTATTCGAAATGCAGAATACCCATATTGAGGTTGTTTATCAAAGTGAAATTTTCACAATTTCCAGCCTACCCACCATGGGGTTTTTCATAAAATACAGATTTCTTCATTTTTACAAGTACCCATATGAAGGTTTGACAGGAATACTAAAGAAGAAAGAAATTTCTTTCATGGGTCGAGCCCAGAAAGCTTCAGTGTGACTTTTCAAGAATATACATGGCCGCGGCCTAGAGGGAGCTTTTGGCTCTTTTATAGTCTACCATTTCACAGAAAGAGAAAATCCTTTTAGTTTTCCATCAGACTTAAAATACCTGAAGCAAAAGAAACTACAGTGCACAAGGAGTTCTTCACAAAATTTGTAACAAGAGTCTCATAATGGCGTAGCCAGAGAGAGGGATTTACAACCTAAAAATTTCATTTGGAGATAGAAGATTTATTTTGGGTCTGTCGTCTAAACCCCAAGATCTGAAGAAAGACAATGAAAATTATACAAAGCTTCTGTACAAATTGTATTGAAAGCATATACATGGCGCGGTCCGTAATGGGTCTGTTTTCCTTTAAAGGAAAAACAACAATCATTCTCTTCATAGAAGCTATTTTGGAAGCTTTTGTTTGATACAGAAAAGAAATACAAAGTTGGAAGATGGAGCTTACTATGCAAGCCATAATGGAGCTCTCAAACACATGACCAAGCCTCACAGGAGCTTTCCAACATAGAGGTCGAGCTCTCCCAATGATGACAGATCCAAGCAAAAACAAAAGTAAACACACAGAAACATAAATATACATTAGAAAGTGTGCCCATGCCACGGCCTCAAGGCTAGCAAAGAAGCTCAAAGGAGCTTAAAAATGGCTTACCATCTGGAGGACATGGAGATTCAACAGAGATAACAATGATGACACTTGAATTTCTTCAAAAAAATGAAACCCTGGCTCATACATGGTGGCGGCTCAAAGCAATTTCTCTCCAAGTCTTCACTCTCAAAAGTGTGAAATGATACGGCATTCTTTGGTTTTGTTCATTAGTGTTTTCCCCAACCCTAATTCAACTTAGGGGATATATTGTTTTAATTTTTGAAATATCTATGCCAAATAAAATACCATGGTAGCCGATGAATGATGATTTCCTAAGTCCATCAATAGTGAAGGCCGACTCCCATGCCTTAGGCATTTTGAAATAATATGCCCTAAGCTTATTCAAACACATGATCATCGATCCTTGTATTTTGAAATATCAAAGCTTAATCAAAAATCACATGGTGGCGGGTTTCTTATGTTTAGGTTCCCATTGACATATCAAACCCTAATAATATGTGCCTTGGTTTATTTTTATTTTTTTTTAGATTGATTTTGAAGAAATCAATTAAATGTAATGTTGAAAATACTTTTTCCTTGGAGGATATACTTTCATGCCTTAGGCATTTTATTGATTTTATAGAAATCAATTAGGATATTGATGAGAAGAGATATGCCTTCTAATTTTTATGATTTTTTGAGAAAATCAATATTGTTTTTTTTTTTTTTTGAAAACAAAGGGGTAAAAACTTTATTAGAAATTAGAAAAGAGCATTACAATAATAACCAAGGGACCCAGCCCCAGAAAACAAGGTGAAAAACCCCACAACATAAAACAAAATCAACTATCCCCATGTATCCTCCTATCCTCCTCCAAGAACCGGTCTAAATCCAGATGCAGCTCAGGGTTAACCTGATCCCAATCCTCAACCTTCCAACCACTATCATGCTCAGAGGCCCATTTGGCCAAGCAGTCAACAACACGATTCCACTCCCTCGGGATGTGAACAAAGGATGCCTCCTCCATCCGAGAACTAACCTGAAGAATTCATTGAACCACTGAAGCCAACTACCAATTTATATAAGATATCTTTCGCTCATTCAAGAGATTAATCAAAATCTATGAATCAGCTTCACAAATAACCTTTCTCCATCCCAAAGCAAGGGTCCTCTCAATAGCAAGAAGAATTGCCAGACCCTCCATGAAGTTAACAGTCTTCACCCCCTCATGTATAGAGAACAAAAAAATCACCGACCCATCTGAGTCCCTACCAACCCCACCAATTCTAGCAGGCCCAGGATTTCCCCTAGAAGAACCATCAGTATTGATCTTTAAAAATCCATTGTTAGGAGGTAACCACCTTCCAACCCGTTGAACCCTCTTTTTCCCATGCCTATAGTTCCTGGAACTGACAAAAGATGAATGAATTTCTTGAAGACCTAGTCTGGCCACCAACTTAGCATCACCTCTCTCCAAGGGGAAAACCACATCACATTTAGCTAAAACAGACTCTTGCACCATTCCAAGCATACGCATCCAAACTTGTCGACCCACCAACTTCTGATCACGAAAAATTCAGCGGTTCTGCTCTAGCCAAATCTGCCAAAGCAGAAAGGTAGGGCCCACGAACCAAACTTCTTGCAAAAAGGAAGCCATAGAAGGAGGTCTTCCCATACTATCCCAAAATTCAACCAAAGAGCACGCATGAATACAAAGAAGCTTCCACACCTCCCACCACCAATGCCAAAGCTGCACAAAAAAGGGGCACCAGAAGAATAAATGTGAAGAATCCTCTTCCGCTCCCCCACACAAAACACAAATTGAAGGTCCTTGAAATCCCCGTTTATGAATGTTATCCCAGGTCAAGCACCTATTCCAAGCCAAATTCCAAACAAAGCAGTTGTATTTAGGCCATGAGAGTTTATTCCACACCCTTTTCCACCAATGAACCTCTGCCCCAGTTAGCTTCTGAGCCAATAACACCTGATAACCAAAAGCAACAGAGTAAACCCCCTTAGGATTATGGGTCCAAGCAAGAATATCCTCTTCCAGAAGAGAAATACAACTCCTACTATGAAGAATCTTGTGAAGCTCGGCACTTTCTTTCGCAAGTCCCAAATCTGGCCACTTTGCGGGATCCTTCCAATGAGCTACCTCCAACTGACCAAAAGAAGCAATAGACTTGAAGTCACTCACCCTAGCCTAGCCAGCCTCGAGAAATCTTTGGCACAAAGGAAGTAGGTTGGGGAACTGAGAAGTAAGTGGAGGGAATCCATCCCAAGAATCTGACCAGAAGAGAGCTTCAGTTCCCCGTCTATAGATCCAAAATAAACCTTCCTTGATAAGCTTTGCACCCTTCTGAAGAGTATTCCAAATCACTAAACCTTTCCCCTCAAGAGGGTAACGAGGGAGATCCTGCCGTGGAATCCCCAGGAAATACTTATGAGATAATATCCTGGCCCATGGCTGATCCTGTTCCACACACCATCTCTAAAATAGCTTAGCAGCCACAGCCACTCCGAATAACGTAGATTGTCGAAGACCAAGACCACCAAATTGCTTTGGGCTGCACACAACATCCCACCTGACCAGGCTCCACTTGGAAGATGCCAAACTTCCCGCCCATAAGAAGTTCCTTTCAAGAGAATCCAACTCCCTTAGAAAACCCATCAGAGCCACCTGAAGCATACATCTGTAGGTAGGGAGAGCCTACACCACCGACTTGAGAAACTGAACCCGCCCCGCAAAAGACAACCATCTGTGGGTCCAATGATTAACTTTTGCATGGAACTTATCAATAATATTCTACCAAGAACCCTTGGGAAGATGGTGAAAAAAATTGGGAAACCCAGATACGTCAAAGGGAGAACCCCTATCTGAAACCTTAAGATATTAGCAATTCTTCTCTGTATGGGGAGCGACGTATTGAAGAAGAATATGGAAGACTTCTCCTCATTAATCAATTATCCTAAAGCAACAAGATATATTTCCAACACCTGCCTCAAGTTAGTAGCTTCCCTAATAGTAGCCATCCCCATCAGGGCAGTATCATCAACAAACTACAAATGAGATTGTGAAGGCAAGTCTCCACCCCATTGCCAACCCTGAATGATGCCAAGCTCCACCCTTCTTTTCAACAAACGTCCAAGGCCTTCCACAAGAAGTAGAAAAAGATACAGAGAAAGAGGATCCCCTTGGCGCAAACCCCTTGAGGCACCAAAAAGTTCAGAATGATCTCCATTTATCAAAACTGAGAAGGAAATAGAAGTGACACAACTCATGACCCATTGGATCCACTCCTCACCAAAACCAAAAGAAACAAGGATCTTTTGCAAAAAAGACCATCTAACCCTATCATAAGCCTTAGCCATATCCAGCTTAATGAACATAGCCTTCTCATGGGAGTTGTCCATGGAGTGGATGGTCTCCGTAGCAATGACAACCCCGTCAAGAATCTGTCGACCCACCACAAATCCACTTTATTCCTCTGAAATCAGCACTTTAAGCCACTTCTTCAATCTCTCAACCAATAACTTTGAAATGATTTTATAAGCCACATTGCAAAGAGAGATAGGTCGGAACTGAGATAACCTATCAGCCCCTTCACACTTGGGTATGAGAGCAAGGAAGGTGGAATTCAGAGCACGAAGCATCTGTTTATTCCTCTGGGACTCAAGGACAACCGCCAGAAGATCCAACTTTATGATATCCCAGAATTCCTGAAAAAATTCAATCGGTAAATCATCGGGACTAGGAGCTTTACCCTTCTTCATCTGAAACACAATCCCCTCTAGCTCATCAAGAGAGATATCTTTCATCAGATACTCATTCGCCTCCCTAGATACCAATTGAGGAATACAAGAAAGAACCTGTGCTTCCTCAATAGAGCCCCCACGTGAATCCTCCCTAAATAAAGTAGCAAAATACTGAGATGCCTCAGCAGAGATTTCCTGAAACGAAGCAAGACGTTCACCCTTATCATTCACCAGAATAGGAATGGAATTACCATGCCTCCTGTCCTTCACAGAATTGAAGAAGAAGGTGGTGTTTTTATCACCTTCCTGTAACCAATCAACCAGGGCCTTTTGCTTCCAATAGATTTCTTCCCGCAATTCAAATTCCTCAACCACTTTCAAAGTCTTAGCTTCCTCCCTTAGAAGATCCTCAGAGGCCCCATTCTCACGAATCAACCGTGTAATATTATTCAACTCCTCCTAGGCAGCAATCTTAGCATGAAAGATATTACAAAAACATCGCCAATTCCACCTTTTAAGCTGATATTTGACAAACTAAAGAAGCTTGGAGAATGTGTACATTGTCGTACCAAAAGTTGGTCTACCAATCCGCCACCACTCAGCCACATGTTCATGAAGAGTAGGATCCCGTAACCACATAAGCTGGAACTTGAATGAGGGAGACCGAGGCCCCCTTGTAGAGAAAATACTAAGCTTAATAGGCCAATGATCAGAACCTCTCTAATCAAGAATTTCAGATCGAGTGGACCATAAGTCTCCAACCCAATAATAGGAAACCAAGAATCGATCCAGCCTCTCAGTAACACAACTCTCACCAATTCTCCTATTATTCCAAGTGAAGCGACCATTACTTGGCAGAACATCAATAAGATTTAATTCAGAAATGCTATCTCTAAATAACAGAGCAAAACGCTTCAACCTAGGAATTCCACCTCTTTTCTCAGACAACTCCACAATAGCATTAAAATCACCAGCCATAACCCACGAATGGTAAGGAGCTAAGCTATGAACAAAACGAAGATGGGACCATAGAATTTGTTTACCCAGAAACTCAAGAGGAGCATACACATTAGAGAGGAGAATACACTCACCAGTCTCATACCAAGAGGCGACTAGGGATATAGAGGATCTAGAGGACATCCACCAAAGAGGGAAAATCTTCCGAGGGTTCCAAAAGCAAGCCACCCCTCTGGAAGCACCAAGAGCCCCCACACACTGGAATTCACCATATTTCCACAACTTAGGAACCATGGCCAACATATTATCTACAGATAATTTAGTCTCCTGAAGAAAAAGAACATTCGGAGAATGATTCCTAACCAAATCACGAACAAATTTTTGTCGAGGGCCACTGTTCAAGCCCCTTACATTCCATGAGAGAACAATCATTTTTGGGGGAATGAAAAATGTGAATCCAGAGTATTGACTGGCCCTGAGTCCACCAAAGTTTCCCTAGTTAATTCAATCTTCTTCATATCCTTTTTCCTTCACAGCTTGGAAGTCCTGTCACCAACCCCTTTCTTCAGTTCATTTTGCTGAATACCCAAATGAGAGGAAGCCAAAGAGCTCTTCCCCACATCCTTGCCTCCTTTTAGGGGCAAGGGGGAACCACCTCCACCACTCTTCGAAGCTCCAATAGAAGATTCTTGTTCAGTCTAGACAATCAATTGTTGATCCGTATCCATCTGCCCAACCCCAATCTCCTGCACAACCTGCATGGCCTCCAATGGTGGCCCATCCTATCCTGTACCCAAAGTTCCCTGATCCAAGTTCAGCAACCCTGGATTCACTTCCTCCTGGCTGAGATCATCCAGCACCTCAAACCTATTAAAAGTTTCATCATCCTGCATCCCCCTCAAGGTCTACTTCTGGCCCCGATTCCTATTGCGAGCCTTGACAGGGACAACCATCATCTCCATTACCATCACCCGGAATAGGCTCCTTACCAATATCAGTCCTAGGTGGATTACGAGAAGGCTAAGAAGGTTGGGGCACCATAGGCTTATCCCTAGGGCACCTACGTTGCAAGTGACCATATTCATGACAAAGACGACACCAAAAAGGTAGGGTTTTGTAATCTAGCTGTTGCACCCAAGTATATGATCCAACACTCACTTCAACAGAATCTGGCAGTGGCTTGCTTAAATCAATTTCTACACAGATACGAGCAAAATTCATTACCTTTTTATATTGCATCTGTTGTGAAGACCCAACAGGTTTACCGAGCATTGAAGCCACCAAATGCAACACGTCATCCCGCCAACACTCAACTGGAAACCACGACAACCGAACCCAAACTGGGATCCAACTCGGTATTGCCTCAGTCGGGTTGAAGCCAGCATGCCATGGCTTGATAAACAAACCCACCTAGTTATAAAAATAGGGGCCACCCTCGAAGACCTTATTCCGATCTGCCATGCAATCAAAAGAGACCATAAAAAAGTTGTTCACAAGGAGCCTAATCTCCATCTCCCCCTCTGGCATCCAAGTCCACTGAGCCCAGGATTCCAAAAATTGTAGTGAGACTCTCAAACCCATGAACTTACAATAAAAAGAGTGCCTTGAATAGTATTCAATATCATCTGCAAGCATTTCCATTGGGATAATCAACTTTGGTCACTCTTTGCATCTTTCCAAACACCCATTAATCTTCGTTATTCGGGAACCACTAACTGATCCTAGATCATTCATGTCCATCTATGAAGAAAATAGTGTATTATCAAAAACATTCACTCCATGCACTGAAGTCTTTGAACCAAATGCTGATCGGAAATCCAATTTGGGGCTAGCCCCAAATGTTTCCCCACCCGGCATAGCAAAAAACAAGATCCCCAATAGGCATGCAAACCCCCAGGACACTTTAGCAAGAAATGGAAAAAAAGAAAAGACCCCAAGGGAAGGATCAAAACCCTTCCACCCACAAGCCACCCAAACAGCAGCAAGAAGGCCTCCAGAAAAGAAAAAACCCCACCACCACAACCCCGATAGCTTCAAAAAAACCCCCCCACAACGCAAAAGCGAGCAACACACAGAGAACGAGCTAGGGCACGGTCACCCTAGCTCGACTTGCAGAGCACGCGAACGCCATCTTCCAGAAAATCAATATTGTAAATGGAGATATAAGTTTGTGATTTTTTGAAAAAGATTTCAAAAAATCTTTAGTTGCAAAAAACTAAGTCAAATTGAGAGAATATTAAATCTGCAAGCTATGTAAAGCAGGAATAAAACAGATTGTTTTGTTCTTCGCTATTTTTAGCAGATTGATGTTGTTTTCTTCCTTGGTCGGATTTGAGATTCCTGCTAGAGAGATAACGTGTTTTTTTTTCTTTAAACGCATATTTCGCTTATTTTGAGAGGCTTTTCAGTATGTATTTGCAAAAAGTGTGGTTTTCCGCTTTTGTGCAGACTTTTGAGGCAGTTTTTGATACCTTTCCTTGAGCTTTCTTCTTGAGCTTGGATTAGGGTTTTGGAGATATATCTAGTGAAAAACTTAATGTTTTTCCAGTCCAAATTATAGTTTCTTTCTCATAGACATTTTTGAGCTTGTAAAATTCCTTTGTACTTAGTTTTAGATTTTGGGCATACTCCTATAGTTGAATAAAACAACATTCCTACTTCTCATTTTTGTGTCTACTTGCAGTTTCAGTTTGATGTTATATTATGATTTTTGTTTACAGAATCCTTTTTATGTCCTAAGACTGTAATTCTTGATGCAGAAAGTTCAAAGATACAGGTTGCAAGTTTTATTTAAAAATCAAATCTTCATGCAAATTATTTATGTGTTAATTATTCATGAGAGGTTGTGAGATATTGTGTTTTTCTAAAATATGCTTGTGAGAAAAAAAACCAGAATCATCATTAAATCATTATCAGGTCCTGAAAATCATTTTAAGTCGTAGATTTTAATTTCAGTTGTTTTTTATCCCTTTTCCTAAAAAATTATTTACAATAGGATTTTCATTCAGAGAACCAGCTCACTCTAGAGATTCTCTTTTCACAGAAGATCACCCACATCTGAAAAAAGTTTCCATGTTTCAACATATAGTTTGATTTTGCAAATCTAACAAAGGGTGCATATCTTATTGATAATAGTACCTTTATTGAATCCAAGCTTTAGTAAATATTTATCCAGTCTAGCATACTAGGCTTTGGGGGCTTGCTTGAGTCCATATAGAGCTTTCTTTAATCGAAAAACCATGTCTTCCTTATCAGTTAGTTGAAATCCATCCGATTGATCAATATATACTTCTTCTAGCTCACCATTCAGAAAAGTTGACTTCACATCCATTTGATAGACTTTATAGTTCTTATATGCAACATAAGCAAGAAATAGTCTTATAGCTTCAATTCTAGCAACAAGGGAAAAGGTTTCTTCAAACTCAATACCTTCCATTTGTAAATACCCTTTACATACCAATCTTTCTTTATTCTGGACCACTTCACCTTGTTCATTCAGCTTATTCTGAAAGACCCATTTAGTACCAATCACATTTTTGTCTTTATGTCTAGGAACAAGTATCCATGTATCAATATTTTCAATCTGCATCAGCTCTTCTTTCATAGCTTACATCCAGTTTTTATCATTGCAAGCTTCATTGACATCTTTAGTCTCAATCTTGGAAATCAGGCAATACTCTTCTACAATATTTCTTCTAGTTTGCACACCTTTATTCTTGTCTCCTATAATTTTATTTTTAGAATGATTTAGCATTACATACCTTGGAACCTTAGGACTTTCTCGAGCTTCTGGTTCTTCTGTTCTTTCTTCTGCACTTGCTTCTGTTCTTTCTTCTGCACTTGTTGTCTCCTGCTTCCTGACTACCTTGATTTACCAAAACAAATGGAAGTTGTTTTACTGAAACATATGGAATAATTTGAAGTTGATTCTATGTCTGAGAATTTTTTCCTTTGTTTGTACTATCTTCCTGGTCATTTAAATCATATCCACAATATATGGATGATTTAGCAGAGTCCTCATTAACTCTGACATTTGCACTCTCAACCATTTTTCTTAATATTTTGTTATAGCACCGGTAGGCCTTGCTTTTAGTAGAGTAACCTAGAAAGATTCCTTCATCGCTTCTTGCATCAAACTTGCCTATGTACTCATCTCGCTTGATGTAGCATTTGCTTCCAAAGATATTAAAATACTTAACAGTAGGCTTATAACCAAACCATAGTTCAAAAGGAGTCTTACCAGAATTACCATTTACATTTACCCGATTTAAAGTGTATATAGCAGTGCTTACAGCTTCACTCCAATAGATGTGAGGCACATTTCCTTCAATCATCATTTTTCTAGCAGCATCCATAATTGTTTTGTTCTTCCTCTCTGCAACCCCATTCTGTTGAGGGGTTCAGGGAGCAAATAACTATCTTTTGATTCCATGCTCTTCACAAAAATAATTGAACTCCCTGGAGGTGAACTCACCACCTCTATCTGACCTTAGGCATTTTATTTTTAGACCTTTCTTGTTCTCTTCCATAGCTTTGAAACTTTTGAACTTCTCTAATGCTTCACATTTTTCTCTTAAGAAAGCAACCCATATAATTCTAGAGTAATCATCAATAAGCAACATAAAGTACCTTTCTCCATGAAGACTTCTAACTCTAGAGGGACTGCATAGATTAGTATGTACCAGCTCCAGTAATCCATTGGAATGATGCTATTTGCTTTGAAAAGAAACTCTTGTCTATTTTCCCATCTGACATTCCTTGCATATTGTGTTAGCAGGCTTCACTAGCTTAGGTAGATCTCTTACTACTTGAGTGGAACTTACTTGACAATGTTATCAAAATTCACATGACACAACCTCCTATGCCATATCGAGCTTTCATCTACTTGAGCAATTAAACAACTTTCACTAGCAGCATTCAGGCGAAAAATATTATCTTTTATCTTTTTACCTGAAGCAATTACATTTCCAGAACTTCCAAGTATCTTGCATCTTCCACCTTTGAACTAAAGATCATAGCCCTTATCAACCATCTGTCCAACACTCAACAGATTGTGCTTCAAGACTTCAACATAAAGGACATCATCAGTGTTATGCTTACCACCAAGACAAATAGATCCTCTGCCATGAATCACACCAACATTGTTATCTCTGAATCTTACAACCCCACCGTCATACTTCTTTAGACTTACAAATTTTCTTTTGTCACCAGTCATATGATGTGAGAATCCGCTATCTATAACCCACTCATCCTTCTCTTCAATTCGAGCTATAAGAGCTTTCTCAACTTTAGCGGATTCAGTAGCCACTAGACCATTTTCCTTGATAGCAAGGAATACCCATTCATCTTCATTTCTATTATCTTTATCAAACTCTTCATCAGTCACTCCTTTAGCATAGTAACATTTCTTTTGAAATCTAGATTTGTTAGGCTTAGTCCTAGGAACTCTTTTAGGACACCTTGATGCAAAATGGCCTATTTTATTGCAAGAGAAACATTTAATAGGCAACATTCCTTTATACTTACCTTGTCCTCTGCCTTCTTTCTTCACAATCAGTGCTTTGAACTCTTCTACTTCTCTTTCTTCATCTTCAAGCTGTTTCATTTCTTCCTCATACTTGAATGACTTTCTGGAGAACTCTCCCAGATCATATCTTTGCTTGTTTCTTCTAGATACAGTAGCCTTAAATGCAATTTCAGTCTTGGGAACAGATTCACCAAATTCACTCAACTCAAAGGCAACAAGTTTACCAATTAGTGTATCCCTTGTCACATTTGTTACTGATCTAAATTCTTCAATAGCATGAGCCTTTTCTTTGTAGGAGGGAGGAAATTATATAAGTACTTTAGCTACAATTTCTTCCTCTTCTAGGGTACCACCAACACATCTAATACCCATTACAAGTTCATTTACTCTTTCCATAAAATAAGAAATATTTTCATCTTCACCCATCTTCAAATTTTCATACTTTCCTTTCAAACTTTTTAGCTTAGCCATCTTCACATGCACATCTCCTTCATACAAAGTTTCTAGCTTCATCCAAATATCATGAGTTTTCTTCAAACCTACCACATTTATCATTTTTGATCTATCAAAGTACTCAACAAAGCTTCAATAGCCCTGATATTATTCTCAGCTTCTTTAATTTCATCAACAGTGGAAGGACCATTCTGAGGAATAACATATGGATTCTTTGTAATCTTCTAGTAGGGTTCACCAATACACCTCAAATGACACTCCATCATATCTTTCCACAATGAGTAGTTTGTTCCATTGAATCTAGGATTTTCCTTCTTGTATGATGCCATCTCAGATCACCTCAAGCTTTTCAAATTCTTCAAAGGAACCTGCTCTGATACCAGTTGTTGGAAAAACAAGGACAAACAACTGAGAGGGGCGGGGGTGAATTAGTTGTCACAAAATATTTAAACTTTTAAAACTTTACTTAACTTAATCTCAGATCTAATGAATGAATAAGCAACACATCATAAGCACATAGAACACCAATATTTTTGTGGAAGTCTTATTAGGGGAAAAACCATGGTGGATGTTAGTCCACAATATTATACCCTGTTAAAAGTATAATGAAAAATAATGGGAATGCACATGCATTCAGGCACACTGCCTAGAGCTCATTGCTCAAATACAAAAGGGCTCACTACCCAACACTACAAAGCAATTCGGATTAGATCTGTAGGGTATGAACTGAGAAAATAGCATCTACAAAAGCCTGATTATAGTTCCAGTTAAGTACAGAAACACTCCTTCACACTTCGCTCAAACTTCTTCACACTCTACTCTTTAATTAAATGAATAGATCAATATTCACACACTTTCTCTTCTCTGGCTTTTCTTCACTTCACTCACACTATAACTTTCAAAAAACAACCATTCTTATATATCCACAACCTAGATTTACATCAACAACTTTGTTGGCCAAAATATAAAATATATTTATAATGTCGGCCCCAAATTTACAAATTATTTTTTAATGTGAATCAAATGTCATCAGCTAATATTATGATGCAACCCAAAATAATATCCTCGAGCACACCAAACATTCAAATTTAAATCTCCAAGGATTTGTAACACGTTCAACCATCATGTCAGCCATGAACATGAAAACCCAAACACACATGAGAAAAATATTTGACCACGAGCACACTGATCAACACGGACGTACAAAAAAGATAGAGAATGATCTAGAAGCATCCAAAAGCAACAAGAACTAATAGAGAATCATCAATAAAAATTGAGATTACCATAATCACATAAAATTCAATCAGGAGCACTAGCAGAAACCACATAATTACTGTCAAAGCACAACTGTCCATAACATGATCAAATCTTCATGCACACCTCTGAAACTTCTGGTAGATGATCTAGATACTCACAACAATAAAACCTTTAGTCCAAAACAATTGATCTTCAAAGTACAAAACAAAACACCTTCTTGAGCTACACTATTCCACTAGCAACCTGCAACTCTTCAACAAATTTTTCAATATCCTTGACATATACAACCTTCAATACAATAATGCTAATAGTGATGACATCAATGACAACCACATATCGAAAACACAACCACAACATCCAATAGGATGATTCCAAACTAGTTAGTACTCCTATGGTAACTAGATGTAAACTGAGCAAAGATGATGAATCTACTAAAACTGATTAGAGCAAATATAGATCTATGATTGGTGGACTGTTGTATCTTACTACTACCAGATGGCATATTATGCATGCATTATGTCTAGTTTCCAAATTTCAAGAAGATCCTAAAGAGGCACATGTTACAATTGTAAAGAGGATATTTAGACATCTTAAAGGAACACCAGATTATGGCTTATGGTATCCTAAGGGTGCTAATTTCACCTTGAGTGCTTATACTGATGCAGATTGGGCTAGTTCTGTGGATGACCAAAAGAGTACCAGTGGAGGTGCTTTCTTTCTTGGTGGAAGATTGGTTTCTTGGTTGAGTAAGAAGCAAGACTCAGTTTCTTTATCCACTACAGAGGCAAAATATATTGTTGCAACACCCTACTGCACACAGGTTTTGTGGATGAAGCAAACTCTGAAAGACATTGGAGTAATATGTGATGAGCCTATTCCTATTTTTTGTGACAACACAAGTTCCATAAATATTTCAAAGAATCCATTTCTACATTCAAGAAAAAAACACATATATATCAAATATCATTTCTTGAGAGAGAAGGTGTTGGAGAATGAAGTTAGACCGGAGTATGTGACAACAAAGGAACAAATTGCAGATATATTTACCAAGGCTCTTCCGAAGGATACTTTTGAGCATATTAGGGAGAGGTTGTGGGTCATTGTCCCTTTGAACTAGGTGCACATGAAGGTGCATCAGTCCAGTGAATTCATAGATTCTTCATTTATCTGGACTAATAAATGGGTCTACTTCACAGGCAGAGTAGAAAAGGTTTTCATTGTTGCAGTATGAGTATACCACTAAGGCGGAGTGATCAAAGTCTTTGATCTTTGCCATTGATGTCAAAGGGGGAGAGAAATTCATGTGAAAAATAGAACTACTGAGGAAGAGAAGGTTTTCTCCCGAGATATTGTGTAAGATGTTGTCTTTGATGGTTTTTCACATCATGTGTTGCCGTCAATGACAAAGGGGGAGATTGTTGCAAGTATGAGCTAGTTTGGTGGTTTTGTCATTGATGTCAACATAATTCAGTATGTTGTAGATAGTACATATATAATTGAGATGTTGCTAAGACGATGTGATTACATGGAGCTATATTTATGACTTTGCAGATGTGCTGAATTGGTGTGTTTCCAAGTGCTTTTGAGAAAATTAATAAAGAAGAGAAGTCAGAATGTTGAGTGTGTTCAAAATGTGCTCCGGTATGTGCTTCACATTTTTCCTATGTTGATCCTCATGTGCTTGTGCAGATATGAAGATTTGATAATGATGGTTTAGTGGTGATATCTCCCGAGTTTTAACTTTTGGTGTGATGGTATGTGAAAGTTATGTTCACCGATATGTGAATTGTTATGGCAGAGTTGGTCTTCTATGGATTGGGAGAAAAAAAATTTCTCTACAGTCCTCTGCTATTTTGTTTCAAATCTTGTGGATTTGGGATATTTCTTATGAAGGTGTTTTATGGGTTTTGACAAAGAAGTTTAAGGTTTGGTCGTCTAGAAGTCATGTTTTTAGTGTTGTGTGTGTTTGCACAGTCTAGATGGACTGTTGTAAGGTGTTTAGTGTTTTAAGTTTGTTACACTTGCCACAGATGTATCTGGAAGAATATGAGATGTATTCTCATGCATAATGAAGCATTTTGTGGTGTCCACATGTCATCTTGTTGGGAAGCGTGTACATCAATGTTCATTTGTGTTTTCATTAGGTTTGGTCAACCTAGTGTTTACACTTCATTTGAAGAATAAAATTTAACTAAGGTAGCATGTGGTTGATCCAAGACTTTATTTTTGGTCTTGGTTAAATGTTTTATTGGTCCACTCCCATTCCTTTCCACCGCGGGAATGTTGATTTATCAACCTAATTTGAATTTATGAAATTCGTTTTTGTGGTCGACCTTGGAGAAAGGTTCTAAGATTGAAGATGGTATAAATGCAAGTCAAATTATGAAGAGTTGTATGACAATGAGATACAAAGTGACGAAGTGAGCCACAAATAATAAGAGAAAAAGTGTGTGAAAGTGTGTTGAGGCAGTAGTTGTTCATTGTGTTGGATTCCTAAAGGCAGTGAGGTAAAGGTTTCTGCAATCCTTTATTCAAGGTTGTAGATGTGTGTTAATTTTTGTGGTGGATCTTTTGTTCTCTTTTGTATCTATAGGCAGTGAGCCTCCCTATTGGACAGTGAGTCCTCTTCTGGGCAGTGAGCCTCTGTATTCAATTTTATAATCTCTTTATATTGTGAGTTAACCCTCGTCGTGGTTTTTCCCTCATTGGGTTTTCCACGTAAAAATATGTGTTCATTGTGTTGATTTTCTTTCTATTATTTTTGTTTCATGCTCATACTTAATAACAAAATAGTGTGGTTGTGGAATTGATAAGTGTTGAAGTTTTTAAGTTTTAATTTTGTGACAACTGATTCACCCCCCCTCTCAGTTGTCCTGCACCTGCTTAACAATGTAATCATTGTGTAAAACTATTTTTTCTATGTACTTTTGATTTAACAATACCAAGTCACTCAACTAGAGGTTGTTGGTGCACAAGTTGAAGGGGTATGGTGGAGCCTCTATAATTTTGAGAAAATGATGCACTGGATCTTCACCTAGTTGTTATATGTTTCCTTTGTGCCCAAGGGTAGAGTTTAGGATTTTGGTTCAAAATCCCTCATTTCAAATTTTATAGTCATAAACCCTTGGGAATTCTAATTCTTTGGTGACTTGTTGTACCCAATTACTGGTCACCTGAGTCATGACTTGAGCCATTAAATGTGTATTTTCACTGGCCCTTTGGTCTAGGTCTATCATTTGTCGAGTACTTTCCATCATTTTAATCTTTCCTTTGGTCGGGCGAAATATTTCCTAAGTCAAAAATAACTTGTCTTAAGTCATTCATTCCCAGGGGTCTAAGTCTTGTCAACCTAGTTGGGTTCCCTTTTAAAACTAACCTTTTATGCATGTGCAGGTTTGTCAATTGTCGAATCAAAGGATTAAATCTCGTATGTTGCCTGCTAGCCCCACTAGATTAAAACAATAGTTTCCAAGATTGTCATGAGGTCAGCGAGCTGCTGACATGTGTACCGCTACAAGTGTGGGACCTGATCTCCACTCACATATCTGACACCTTGAAGTTTCAAATCAATAGTGGTGATGCAATGTTGAGATTATATTTCAACCATTCCTCGCTCACCCCATGGGATTAAAATAATGTCTTTTAAAGGAAGCAGGGTTAGTGGGTGAATGACACATGGATCTCTTCCTCTACTTGGAAAAGGATGGTTGAGCCCACAAAATGGATGAGTTGGCATCCTAGCCGACAAATTTTTATTGGTTGAAGGGTTGGTGAGCGACAACAATGGAAATTCAAACTTTGCTGACTCAATCTGAATCATCCAAAGTACCATCTCACCAAGGATCTACGGTTGACATTCAAAACTGAAGATATGGACGTAAGGGATGCTCTATCTCGTGCGAGCAAGAATTAATGGCAGAATACACACACAGGATTACCCAAGCTTGATCCTGATGCACATGAATGATTGATTTTCAGCAATGATTGAAGATGATACACAAATTTTGAAACATTTGGGTGATTAACAGTTGTGATTCAACATCCAACGGTTGATCATCTACTCACTTGTGCTGGCTTTTTTCAAGCATTGATGATCGACATGCTCAAGTTTCTCAATAAATGGGAGTTGATAACATTTGTTTTTCACAATTGCAATCAAAAGCTAAAAATTTCTAAGTCTGAGAAAGGGGTGGTAAGAGTTTTGTATTATACAATTTCTTCATAGGTTGATAAGAATTATAAGGATTTGAGTGTTTCTACTCTGCAAAATCTTCTTAGGGAGAAATTAGTGAAAGGCCTATCTGTAATTATGAAGTCTTATTGTTCCCATCATATTCTCATTGAAAATGAGTAAACCCAATGTATCTACTTCCCCATTCCAAAGGTCTAGGAGACTCAGTTTGTTTGATTCACATGATGATATTCTTGAAAATGGACAAGGAACACCTAGAGTTCTAGTAACTCCAAAGGGCAAGGAGAGTGCCCATGGTAAGAAGTTTGTTCAGGAAGGTGTCAAGAGCACCTATCATCTGAGGAGTAGGGTTGTACTGGGAGAATCGTCCAAGGTTAAGGAGAAGGAGCTAGTGAAGTCTATGAGGGAGGAAAGGAGGAACAAGTATAACCAAGCTTACATGGGATGACATAGTTCTCCCATTGTAATCTAGGACGGTCCCTCAGATAGTGAGGATGAAACTAATTCTAGCTACCGCCAATATTTACTCACCATGGCCAATCTAATGGACTCTGATGAAGATGAAGTGGTGGTTTCTCTTGTTTCTACAAAGACATGAAGTGGACGTGTGTACTCTAGAGTTAATTAAGAAAGATTTCATCTTGGTCCTAGCTTTTGTTCGGTAATAATATTGCCTTGGTAGTGTTTTCGTCCTTTTCTACATGTGTTTGGGTTTTTGTCCTTTGTGTAAACTTGGAGGCTTTCTAGTTGGTATGATGAATAATCTTTTTGCTCGATGTGGATGTGGATTTTGGAGGCTACTACAATGACTAATGGTGCCTTTTGTTAGTTTGGTTTCTCTCCTTCGACAAGTCATGGGTTTTTTTTTTTTGCTTTCCCCTGCTCTGCAAATGATTACATGTAACCGTCTGGGGAATATTTCAAATTTAGATGAAATTAGTTTTAAAATGAAAATGAAATGTAATTTTTATTTAGCCTATTGCTTGTTGCTCCCTTATTCTATAAAATGGATTTCAAGGTTGGTTATAGGGGTTCGAATTTTAGGTCTCAAAATGGTCTAGGTGGAAAAGCTAAGCTCATGAAGGAGCATATTGTAAATAGATGAAATGATGAATATATCAAGAATGATTCTAGGGTTTGGCTTATTATGTAATGATCTTAATATAATTTTATAGTAGTAGTAGTAATAGAAGAAAGCATCAATTCTAAAGCATATACTCTCCAATTTCTTCCAAATTATGAATAAAAATGGTTAATGATATTTTTTGTTTGTCTTCAATTGTTTTGATTGAATGAGTGATTTTTTTTTTGCTTCAATTCAAAGAATTGATTAAATGCTAAAATAAGGTCACAGGTTTGGGAGGAAAGAACATAGGATCGATAAGTAGTTGTGTTTTAGGTATAGTGAGTTGAATACTACAAGGTAGTATATCAATAGCCCACCAATTACTGAGTTGAAATTGCTAAGGTATTATTGGTTATTATAGATGTGACTCCATTAGCCCAAATGGATGAGGCACTGGTCTTTTCATTAGGTTATCCTAAAGATAAATGAGTTAGTCGTGCACCTAACCAAGGGCTTGGAACAAGAATAAAAATCATTTAAAAATCTTTCAATTACAATGTACCAATCTGAAGTATCATTCCATTCCTTGCAATAGATAGTAATTTGTTTAAAGGTCTTCCAATATTTGATGAATGTCATCTATTTGCACTTTATAGGAATTTATTTGTGTGGAATTTATTGATTTGCATCTCTCATGTTTAATATGTACACTGCCATAAAGGTCTGCCACAACTTTAAAGTAGTATGTCCATTAGACAATTAAAGGAGAATCATCTGTTTACAGTGTGTTTGGTACTTTAGCACACAAGTATCTGCAAGCATATTGTTGGGATCACCCTCCTAGGTTTAATAGAGCCTGAAGTGTAGGGGAGAAAAGTGTAGAATCCATCTCCCGTTTGTTGGCCACTAATCTTGAAGTTCTAGAGCATAAGGACTAGCTACCCTTTAGAGGATTTTCGAGGTTCATCTGGAAAAAATACCAATAGATTGGTGACTCTGCTAGGGAGAAATTTTAATCTCTAGTTGCAGACTAATATTTCACAAAGTCATATTATTTTCTGATCTAAAAATTTGGTTCAAATATTGAAGGAATTCATACCTAGAGAAAGAAATTGTTGCAGTAAACTTCAAAGTTTCATGATCTATGGTGCTCTATTGGTGAAAGGAACTCAGAAGGATAGTTATCTTTGAAAGAGCTTCATATTGCTTGAAGTTCAGTCCTTTGTAAAGAGAGGTGGCGACTCTATCAAAAGAACCTGATTAAGATGTGAAGAAAGTTTCAAATCTACAAATATTTCCAATCAAGAAGAAGAATTCACAGCAACTGCAACATACCTAGGAATTTTTCATGTTATGGTTTTCAAGAAGGATAAATTTGTATGTGTGAAAACCATATTTGAAAGTCTTGAAATTTTTTGGTTCCCTATTGAGTGAAACTTGTTGGAAAATTATTGACTCAATCTCACAGGCTGGAACCTCTGGAAGAGCAAAGTCGGTGTGACATTTCTTTGGTCTGGCCGACTGGCAGTTTGGGAACCTTGTGAAATATTCTCGTCATTGTGACCTTGTAGAAGTCTTGTCGAATGCATTCACCTTGAAGTCTATCATTGTGAAATAAGGCAGTCATTGTAACCTCTCACCGCGTGGAGATCTCTGGCCAATAGGCCATTCAATCAGGCGTCGAGGAGACTCATAGCGATCGAGGGCTTCAAAGTGTCTTTCAACATTTGGGAAGAATTCCCAGTGACATTAGAAGGTCTTGCAGGGATACACATTGAAGTCATCAGGATAACCTATCGTGGCTCAGTGAGAAGTCTTATTGAAAGTAACATGTCTTGGCAACAGTGTTGGATCTTTCGGGGAAACCCTTGGGTGATCGGTAAGAAGTCTTACCGATAGTGATATGTCTCACTGACTCGAAGTAACTTGAGGATCTCGATGAGAATTCTTAGCGATGAAGGATTGTCTTGGCGACAATGTAACACTCAAAGACATCAGGGAGACCCTTGGCCGAAAGACTTGTTTTGATATGATGTCTCATCGAATATTGGATGTCTCGCCGATAGTATGTGGGGTCATCGGTTTGATGTGACTCTTGGCGAACAATTGTTTCAGGATAACATGGAAGCCTCGGTAAGAAGTCTTGCCGAAGGCTGATTCTCTCGTCTACAGTGGAACACATCGATATGACTTAAAGGCTTCGATATGAAGTCTTGGCGAAAGCGGTAAGTCTGGCCGACAAGATAGACTCGGGGTGACTTGGAACTTGCGGGGTGATGTCTTGGTGAAGGGTATTTGTCTTGCCGATAGGAATACGATGGATGACAGAAGTTTCAGTATGAATTTGGAACCACGATATGATCTCCTGGTGAATGTGGAATGTTTGGCCGATCGTAGGTCTTCGGTATGACTTAAAGGCATCGATATGATGTCTTGGCGAAGTGTGATTGTCTCGCCGATGAGGCAATCTATTGTCGGTATAACATAAAGGGCTCGATATGATCTCTCAGCGAATGACTAAAGTCTTGGTGACTAAGGAACACGTTGGAATGACTTATAAGCTCGGTGTAATGTCTCATCGAATGGCAATTGTCTCACCGATGAGAATGCTGAGTTCGGTATAACATGAAACTCGTTGTGACGTCTTGCTGATGGAGATGACTCTTGGCGACAATGTGTAATCGGGTCTTGTGGCATCGGGGAAACACTTCTAGTGTATCATTGACATGCAACACAAGTTGAACGTTTGTTGACCGTTTGGGTGACTGTCCTACGTGGTGTGACCTGGATGTATTATCTTCCATGCAAGGAAGTGGAAACATCTACATTGCTGAGCTGGATGATTTGATAGTTGTGATCCGACAGTTGGAAACAAATCATTTCATACAGCCGAAGCCGAAGAGAAGTGAATAGCTAATGAGATAAAGAAGACTCAGAGATCTAACAAGATGTGAAGGCTGAGAGGCTGGTTGTATGGTCGGGGGGCCTTGAGGCCAGAATAGAGGAGAAGAGAGAGCTTCTGATCATGAATCTTGTTTGACCTCTCTTATGTTGATCTGCACTGTATATGTGATGGTATTGTAATAGTGCAAAGATCATTTAGTTTGAGAGGGTGAACAGAAACTATACAGGGAAATCTGTTGTTACCAGTTGTGTCCAGAATGAACAAGATGTAATCTTTGAAAGGCTAAGAGCCTGAAAATGTATTGTAACTTCCTGTTGTTGAATAATACAATGGGTCGATCTTTGGAGTGTGGGGTTTTTTATCCAAAAGGATTTTCCCCACATAAATCTTTGTGTTTTGGTTTTCTCTTTCATCTTTCATGCTTGTTGGTTCATGTCGTAGAATCTGTTAATGCTTGTTGTTGAATTTTACATGTGTTTCTCTCAGATGGATCAATGTAGGAAATGAATTGTGTCTGTTCCGTATTTGGACATAGTTGTTCATGTCTTTGAGGCAACCTAATCGAAATGAAAGTTACCGAAGGCATTACTATTTGGAGTTTTCACTAGATGAGCTCCTAGATTTCCTTACAAGTGGTATCAGAGCCTTCTCATGGTTGTTGGTTCTGGAGATTTCTCCTGTGAAGATTATTTAGCTCAAGAGGCTGGAAGAAATCTAGAGGAATGGACTGATGTATTGATCCTTTGTTGAGTGGAAGCCTTGTGGAAATTCTGAGACAACATGTAGCTTGAAGTATGGTCAAGATGGAAAAGGTAGTTGATCATGTTGTGATCTGTGTCTCCTGGCTAGTAGAGATTTAACCTTGGAGTATGAGGTGGATTTTCTTACTCTATGTTTGTGCAGTAGTAAAGCTTTCATATTGGTGTCTATGTGACAGACTCTTGGTTGATATGGAGAAGCCTATGTTGTTTCTTAGTCATGGAAGAGAGTGCTTATGCTAAGTGGTGTTTCCTGGTGTTAGAAAGCACTGTTTCCTGTTAACCTCGAATGCTTGAAGGCTATGGAGTTAATCATTAGATGATTTGCAAGCTTCTAAAATAGCCTTTCTCTCTTTCTCAGATGCATGTACATGGTGGTGGTTAAAGGTTGGCCTGAAAGGGGCCTGGATTCTCTTGAACTACTGTTTTCTTTCTAAGGATGATTTGTACTTGTATGGCTCTATGGTTTTGCAGGTTTTACATGTTTAAGAAAAACTTGTGATCATGTGGAATTGTTGTTAAGCTATTGTCTAGACACTGGCCTTTTGGGGTGTTGCCGGATGAGATAGTTGCAGGTCTGCATGCATGCTTGGTGCATGGTTTTGAGGAGGTATGAATCTTTCTCTACATGGGAGTGTTGGTAAGTGTTTTTTCACTCAGCATTCTTGTGGTAATGCTTGTGGGTTCCTTGATTATGGCGCTCGTTGTGGACATGATTGGAAAATCAGATTTGGCATGGTTTGGTGTTTGAGTCATGTTTTCTATGTGGTTATTCTCTTTGATATCTCAGTGTTGCAGTTTTCAATGTGATAACAGTTTTGCATGTTCGATGTTTGTGATCTACGAGTTATGTAGCTGGTGGATTAGCTACCCATTGGTTGTAGTGAGATAACTTGGATGTGGACTGTCTTTATCCACGAGGTTGATTCATTGATGGTGCAACTTTGTTAGCTGGCCTTGTCTGTGGTCACTTGTACATTGGTGTGATTTTTTTGAGATGAGAGGATGGATATTCTTGAGTACCTGAATAGTTAGTTATGGGAACCTGTAGCAGGTGGTCATGATGCTTGGAGAGCTCGGGTGTCATGTTTCAGTGGGAGCTCTAGCAGTGACTGTGGATTCATCACATGATGTGAATGGTCTTCTTTAGTTTATAGAAGGGTTCTTTTGCTTTTGCATGGACATTATTTGAAGATGTGCAACATCTTGGAACCATGGAGGACGCTTGGAGTCTTTGGCTAAGGTGTTGGTGCTTGACAGGTGATGTTCTTAAGTCTATTTGCTTTATGTCATGGTATACTCTTGTTTGTTCACTGGAGTTTTGGCATTGTGAATTGTACTTGAGACATTGGTGGAGTCACTTGAAGCATGGTATCTCCTATGGGGATGTGTAGATCATGGTGCCATGATAAGTTATTGATTCAGATGATTGGAGCTTTGACAGTGATCTGGTAATTCTTTGTGTATTGAGTGCCTTAATTACTTGCTTGATACTTCATGAAAGTGCAGTAATGCAATTGAAGTTTAGCATGAGATGACCAGTTTCTAGTAATCATGGATACATGAAGAATAAGGTGAGGCTGTACTTCTCTTATGAGAGATGTGTTGTTGCTTGTTACTCTTGTTGAATTTTTTTAGCAGAAAGTCTGAGAAGCCTACACCTTGGTTGAACGTGAGTTCAATAAGAGATCTATGAGGAGATTGCTCTTGGATTAGTCATGATGACTTGTTTGTCTTGAAGCAGTATTCTCGTTCCCACTCTTGGTCTACTCGGCAGTTTAGCTGAGAGGTATTTGACTCATTATATCTTTCAGATGTATTTTATGTTCACTTTCATGATATGGATCTTGAATTAGTTTAACTTTTGGTTCTGAAGGATTCATAGTGGAAGTTGTACAATTTGTTTTATCTCCTTGAGCTTTTGTGTTATGTCATTTACTGATGAGAATTGGTAGGAGATGATGTATGGGCTGATTTCTTGAAATGGGAAATGATTTAGCTTGATCTTCTTTAAGAAGCTTACATCCATATTGATTACATGATATTAGAAGTTGGTTTGATCTTGGTGATTGAATAGATGGATTTTGTTAAGGCTTTCTTTTGGGATGTGAAGAAGATCATTCTTGACACAACTAGCTGTTAGAAGTGTATGTAGGAGGATGTTCCATAGGAAGATGATGTGTAGTGTTTCTCTTTGTGGCTGTGAAGGTTTGTGGTGAGAGAAATATTTCTCGTGGCAGGTTGTTGCAGGTTGTGCATATCATTGTGGATTTTTCTTTGGTACTACAGGGTTATATTTTCTTTGTGCTGGTATTGGTAGGCTTGTGATGCTTTCTGATCTTTCAGATCTAGATTTCTTAGGTAGTGGGAGTTCTTGTATGTGTCTTGTCTTCTTCGACTGGTTGACACTGAAACTTGTATTTGTTGTTAATGGATTGGCAGAAGTTGAATAATGGTGATACCTATGAGGTATGTGAGATTGGATAGTATAGCACAAGCTGTGGGTGCTATTTTCAATCATGTGGTTTTATCAGTTGGATGGGAGCAATTAGTCAGGATTGTTGTTCTAATTGATGTTTTGTATCTTGTTTCTGGAGAATGACTTCACTGTTGTGTTATGTTTGAAGCTTTGAAGTTGATATTGCTTCTGTATAGCGTTTGAGCACAGTGAAGTGGTACCAATATCTTGTTGGTGATATCACTGGGATCTTTTGCTTGTGTTCATTGGAATGGTGCTTATACACCTTGGCTTTGTATCTTTCTTCCACACGTGGAAGATGAGAGGATTGTTGCTTGAATGGTGGACATCATGGATGTGGAGCATAATTCTTGATGGAGCATGAGAGCATGTTAGGATCTATGTGGTTTCTTGGAAGGTTGGGATTGGTTGTTTTGTTGGACAATGAGTTGTAGTTGGATGCTTGGTCTTTGTTGTAGATTGTCTAATGGACTGTTATCTGTTGAATCATGTTGATTGGGTGTCTTGAGTATTGCAGGGTTTGAACTCGTGGAGCTAGTGTGGTCCTAGTTTCTGGTTGCTTTGAAGGTTCCTGTGTGATCTTCGTCAAGTGGGAGATTGTTGGAAAATTTTTGACTCAATCTCACAGGCTGGAACCTCTGGAAGAGCAAATTCGGTGTGACATTTCTTTGGTCTGGCCGACTGGCAGTTTGGGAACCTTGTGAAATATTATGGTCATTGTGACCTTGCAGAAATCTTTCTGAATGCATTCACCTTGAATTCTATCGTTGTGACATAAGGCAGTCATTGTAACCTCTCACCACGTGGAGATCTCTGGCTGATAGGCCATTCAATCGGGCGTCGGGGAGACTCATAGCGACCGGGGGCTTCAGAGTGTCTTTCAACATTCAGGACGAAGTCCCAATGACATTGGAAGGTCTTGCCAACAAGGATACGCATTGAAGTCATCAGGATAACCTATGGCGGCTCGGTGAGAAGGCTTACCGAAAGTAACATGTCTCGGTGATAGTGTTGGAGCTTTCGGGGAAACCCTTGGGTGATCGGTAAGAATTCTTATCGATAGTGATATGTCTCACTGACTCAGAGTAACTTGAGGATCTCGGTGAGAAGTCTCAGCGATGAAGGATTGTCTTGGTGACAATGTAACACTCGAATACATTGGGGAGACCCTTAGCCAAAAGACTTGTTTCGATATGATGTCTCATCGAATATCGGATGTCTCACTGACAACATGTGGGGTCATCAGTTTGGTGTGACTCTTGGCGAATAGTTGTTTCGGGATAACATGGAAGCCTTGGTAAGAAGTCTTGTCGAAGGCTAGTTCTCTCATCGATAGTGGAACACATCGATATGACTTAAATGTTTTGGTATGAAGTCTTGGTGAAAGTGGTAAGTCTGGCCGACAAGATAGACTTGGCGTGACTTGGTACTTGCAGGGTGATGTCTTGGTGAAGGGTGTTTGTCTTGCCAATAGGAATGTGATGGACGACAGAAGTTTCGGTATGACTTTGGAACCATGATATGATCTCCTAGTGAATGTGGAATGTCTGGCCGATCGTAGGTCTTCGGTATGACTTAAAGGCATCAATATGATGTCTTGGCGAAGTGTGATTGTCTCGCCAATGAGGCAGTCTATTGTCGATATAACATAAAGGGCTTGATATGATCTCTTAGTGAATGACTAAAGTCTTCAGGACTAAGGAACATGTTGGAATGACTTATTAGCTCGGTGTAATGTCTCATCGAATGGCAATTGTCTCGCCGATGAGAATGTTGAGTTTGGTATAACATGAAGCTCGTTGTGACATTTTGCCGATGGAGACGACTCTTGGCGACAATGTGTAATCGGGTCTTCTGGCATCGGGGAGACACTTCTAGTGTCTCACCAACATGCGACACAAGTTGATCATTTGTTGACCGTTTGGGTGACTGTCCTACGTGGTGTGACCTAGACATATTATCTTCCATGCAAGGAAGTGGAAACATCTACATTGTTGAGCTGGATGATTCGATAGTTGTGATTCGACAGTTGGAAACAAACTGTTTCATAGAGCCGAAGCCAAAGAGAAGCGAATAGCTGATGAGATAGAGAAGACTCAGAGAGCTGACGAGATGTGACGACCGAGAGGCTGGTTGTATGGTCGGGGGGCCTTGAGGCCGGAACAGAGGAGAAGAGAGAGCTTCTGATCATGAATCTTGTTTGACCTCTCTTATGTTGATCTACACTGTATATGTGATGGTATTGTAACAGTGCGAATATCATTTAGTTTGAGAGGGTGAAAAGAAACTATACAGGGAAATCTATTGTTACCAGTTGTATCCAGAATGAACAAGATGTAATCTCTGAAAGGCTAAGAGCCTGAAACTGTATTGTAACTTCCTGTTGCTGAATAATACAATGGCTCAATCTTTGGAGTGTGGGGTTTTTTATCTGAAAGGATTTTCCCCACGTAAATCTTTGTGTTCTGGTTTTCTGTTTCATCTTTCATGCCTGTTGGTTCGTGTAGTAGAATCTGTTAATGCTTGTTGTTGAATTTTACATGTAGGAAATGAATTGTGTTTGTTCCACATTTGGACATAGTTGTTCATGTCTTTGAGGCAACCTAATCGAAATAAAAGTTACTGAAGGCACTACTATTTGGAGTTTTCACTAGATGCACTCCTAGATTTCCTTACAAAACTAAGCACTAAGAAAGGGAATAGTAGTAGTAATTTTACATACTTCTAAGGTGTAATTTGAAATTTTTGTATTATGATGGAGAAGTATGGTTATCTTTAAACTTTTCCCATTAGAGGTTCTTAAGTAGATAGAGATGGAAAATTTGTATTCCAAAGGCTTAAGATCTTTTTGCAAAGGGAGTTTGAGTTTCCCTATGTAACTGCAAGGTTGATATGACAAGGCTTGTAAAGGTGTGAGAAAATTTATTATCAACCTATGCATCCTAGTATGGTTCTTAGTGCAACCATGGTTTGTGATTAGCCCCAAACAAGTTTTCAAAGAGGTTCTAACACTGAAAGATATAAAGCCATAAATTTTTATGGTATTAATGGTTACCCAAATGCCATTCCATCTAAAACCAGGGAACACTTACCAAAATTCAATGGTGAGAATTCTAAATCAGCAAGTAGGCATTTGCAAGAGTTTGTTGATGTGATGGATGACTATGAGGTAGATCATGAGGATGTGATCATGAGGCTATTTTTTCAGTATCTAAAAGGAGATGCAAGATATTGGTTCTCTTATTTACCAACATGCTCTATTTCTTCATGGAGTGAGTTCATGGCAGCATTTATGGAATAGTTTGGTGAAAGGGTTGATCCCGTTTCAACAAGACAAAAACTTATGAACATCCATAAAGAAGAGGATGAGCTTGTCCTGACTTTCAATCTTAGATTTGCAAAGCCATTAAGGGATATTCCAAAAATTTTAAGACCAAATGATGTAGTGTGTTTGGTGGTGTACTTAGGTGCATTTGAGGGAGAGGGTTATCTGCTAAGAGATAAAGAGCCTGAAACATTACACCAGATATATCAAATTACCATGAATATCAAGAACAATCTGAAATATTCAATGATGAAAGGATACATGGTTGCAAGTGTTGGTCATCCTAGCACACCTCATGCAAATAGAATTCATGGATCAGACAATAGAAATGGTTGTCAAAGTGATAATGCTTATGTTATGATTTCTCCATCATCACAATATGCAAATCATAGCGAGCTCCAAGTTGAATGTTAGCATAATTTGAGCAGTGTTGATCAAACATCTTTTGTTCAAGGATTGTATGAAATGAAGACACAAGGGAGAATCACCCTATGATTTGTTCTCAAAATTTATGGATGCTTTTTTGGAGGTTCCCAAGAATTTTAGACCTGAAAATTCAACATGTATTGATCTATTTTGTGAAATTTATGAGTCTCAGCTGAGTACTTTGACAAAGGAGTTGAAGCCTCACAGTTTTGACTAGGTACTTGATTGGATAAAGACTGTTGAAAGAGCCCAACATAATTATGCATAAATTATGATGTCCCAAAATGTTGATGGCAATTGTCCTATTGAAGAAAATCAAAAAACAATACAAACAAGTGAAAAGAGTACATCAGAAAATGAGTATCCACCTTGTTCTATTGATAAAGGTAATGATTGTAATCAACTCACAAGCATCACATATGAGGATCAACACAATAGTGAGGAAGAAAAAGATACATGGTATGATGATAAAATAGATATGCATAAAAGATCTTCTTGTAATATCTTAGGTGATGAAGAAATAAAAGAGGTGCGAGATGTCATCCCATGTCATGTTTTGATTAGTGAAAATAATGCAAGTATTGTGGATACATCATCACAAACCAGTGAGCATGATCTTGAAAATGTAACTTTAAGCATTCATTTTGAAAATTTTGAGCATGGTTTAGGTAATGATGAATTTTCATGTGATGATGATCATGATGAGATTGAAGTTTCTCATTGTTTCCCTGAGGATTGTGACTGCTCTTATAATGATGATCTAGAGGTATTTTCTTCACATGAAGGATGCAATGATACAAATGCTCATGAAGTCACTTGTCCACAAGGGAATGAACAAATTGCGTATGATGAATACCTAGAATGTAGTTCAGGTTTTCCATCAATGGAGCATGTTAATTGTGTGAATAATGAGGAATTTGAAAACAAGAATGTGTGTGTTCAACATGTTGATCCTGATCCCAATGCTATAAATGATATAGATGTTGATGAATATGCTTGTCCCTGTTGCTCATGATTTTTTATATGAGGCTGAGATGGAAATTTCAGATATGTGTGTTGAACACTTAGAGGTGAAATGAAAGATAGTATTGGTTGTTGTGAGTTCAAGACCGATTGTGATTATGCCTATAAAGAGGACAGTGATTGTAATGATTTTGAATACAATGATGATATGAAATATTTTGAACTCCATGTGGAGGAGACAGAAGCTTTCATGACAACAATGAATGTAATGTAAAACACCTTATTTGATGAGCCTCCATCTTCACTAGAGATGAGAAATGATGATCCTTATTGGTGCAGAGATAATCCACTTTTTCTTGTGAACTTTGATGATGCATCTGGTACAGGGTTAGAATGTGGCCTTAAGCAAACAAGGAAACACATTGATGATATCCTTGAGGGCATTGCCTATGAATTTTTTACATTTGATATAGATGTTGCAGGTAAGGATTAGTATGATGTCAAAAAATTTGATGTCAATGATCACGTGGACTATGAATGCTTCACTTTCTCAATTCAAACAGATATGCTTGTATTGGAGTAGGCTAATGAGCATATTGGTTATATACATTGATTCGATTAAACTATGGGTTTAATTTATCCTTGCAATTCTATCTTTAATTGATAAACGAGTTTGGATCGATCTTCAAGAATTTTACAATAATTTCCTCATTTTAGCCTTCAAGTGTCAATCCGGGGGCGTAAGCTTGTGAACAGTATTGCGGCAATCTACCTAAGGGATGAAACTAATGAACTAAGGGGGGATGGATGCATCTAGGAATTTAAAACACACTTTTCAATCTAAAATTCAAAAGCACATTTCTTCAAATCATAAATGAATGGAATCCTTTCTTTAATTACTACCTACCTATTTCATCCAATCTATCTATTTTTTATTAAACTTGAATAGTGCAAATTTAATATCTTAGGATATACACTCCTTAATATAGATATTAACAATGACCATTACAATAGTAAAAATAATAATACAGTTGCTAAAGATATATTGAAATAGTGTAGGTGACAGGAAGTTGAATTGCGACAGGAGGCCAAAGTGCGATAGGAAGATGAAGTGCGGCAGGAAGATGGAATGCAACAAGAAGATGGCGTACATCAAAGAGATGGAATACAACAAAAAGATGGAATACAATAGAGAGATGAAATGTGAATGGGGCGTGACAAGAAGTTTTATAGAATGAAACACAACATAGTCCGAAATGGAAAACACAATAATTAATCTGCAACAAAAACATACTTCTTGTTCCTCAAATCACAATTACACTCCATAGAGAATTCATTGCAGTTATTTTAGTACCAAATTAATCACACAAAATGTATTATTAATGATCTGTAAACTTGAATAGAAATTACACTAAATTACAACGCACTTGAAAAACATACATTTGATAGGAATGGAATTGCATGAAATGCAAAGATCTAAGCTAACAAAATATAAAACAATATCACCAAGCTTCCAGAGAGGGGGCCCTTCCTCCGGTTCATGAGGTGAGCAGAAAATAATTGGTTACTCTAACTCAAGACATGAACAACTGATTAATCATTCAGGAACAAAAAGATATCTTCAATGTTCTTAATTATGTATATTCTATCTATTTTTTTTTTAGATCTTAGCACACACACACACACACAAATATATATGTCTAGTCTTTCGAGTATCACAAGATAAAACAAAAACAACATTGCATTTTGTTATGGCCGATGGCCAACAAACTAGATTATTATAGTTCTTGGGTTGGTCGTAGGCCACAAACCTAAAACAGTTATAAAAACAACTTGTTTGAAATAAAATATATAAAAAAAATAGGCAGGCTTCCATCACATTCAGCTCGTGTATGTCTTTCAAGGTTTATCGTTCACATGACTAGTTTCTTCTTTGCATCTAGTTCCTGTAGCAAAACCATCTAAAATATATTATTACCTCAACGATTTCAGCATTCTGAAAGCATTCTTTCCTCTTTGAAAACATGTCAAACATTCTTTATTTCCCTAACAATTAATGGAAAGGACTTAGGAGAAAGGAAAAATGGAAATGGAATAAGGGGAAAAGGACATAAAAATTGAACACAGTTTTCACCCATTATAGTGTTATTCCTTGCATAACCACCCCATTTTGTTTTTGGTCAAAATGGGCCCCCCTTGTGTTTTTTTTTCCTTGGTGTTCTTGTTTGGGTCTTAGGAGTTGTTCTTTTTCCTCCTAAGTCTTTGTTTCCTTTGTTTTTGGCGGTTCAAAACGCAGGCCAAAAATGGACTTAGAACCTTTGCAAAGTTCCAAATTTGGTTTCTATTCTAGTTTTGGCCCTGCTCCTTGCCTTGTTTTTTTCTTTGTTGGCTTGTTTTTCTTCGGCTCTTGGGTTTGTTTTCCCCCTTGGGTTTTCTTTTGTTTTCTTTCCTCTTGCCTTTCTTTTCCTTTTTGCAAGACCGGAACTGGAATGGAAACTGAACCTAAAACTTTGTAAAAGTTTCGAGTCTGGGTTTCGTTCTTATCCCACTCCCTTTTGTTGTCTTGTGTTTTGTCTCGCTTTGTGTTCTTTTTCAGGATGGGTTTTAGCCCCGGTCCTGCTTTCCTTTGTCCTTTTTTTTTTCTCTGTCGGTTTTCTTTACCTTTGTCGGGAGTGTAACTGGAGTTGGACCCGAACCTAGAACTTTTCCAAGTTTCAGAGTTAGATTTGGTTCTGATTCCACCCCTATTTCCTTTGTTGTCCTTTTCCTACCGCGAGACCAGAGCCGGATTCAAAATGAAGTATGCAACTTTGATAAAAATTTTGGCTCTATCTCGACTCCGCATCTACTCCTGTTTTTCCTCTACTGTTCACGGTGGTTGCGTACTTGTTTTTTCCCTGTTCTGCCCTTGACCAACTACATTAATGACATTAATTACAGTCTCCTCACATGCGTGAAATGTTTTTTAAAACCTTAATCAAGGTTATTTGGCTCATTACACTTACTCAGAGTGTTTTTATGAACAAAGTGCCTAGAGAACTCGAGGAGGAGCGTGATTTTGCTACGGGCGAGTGTGCGTGAGCGGATCTCTATCAAGTTTCAACCTTTCTAGTAGCATTTTGAGGTAGGTGGGTTTTCCCCATTCTGTTTCATGTTTTCCCATTCGTTTTGTTCACTTTGTTGTTCTTCGCGTGTTCATGAGACTTTTCCCGTGAATCTTCATTTTTTTCTATTTTCCTATTGGTGCTTTTGTTTGTTTTTTTTTTTTTAGTTCCTTCCCTTTTCCATTTTCCATTTTTCTATTGTGTTCTCTATTCTATTTTCATTTGTCTTTTGTCGTTGTCATTGTTTTCAGTGGTGTTTTCTTTCCACCGTTCCCTAGTTTTGATTAGGGCTTTTCCTTTTAAGGGATTATGGTGCCTTACTATTGTTTTAAATTCTTTCTCAACCCCCTCGATTCTCACTTTGTCAATCTTATGGGTTTTGATCGTAGGGTTTTTGATGCCCTAGTTTTGATGTAAGTTGGAAGGCCGTATGAGTTAGGATTTTTGTTTTGTGCCCTTTTCACGTAGTTTCCCTAACTTGCTTGATTCGATCCCGTTCATTTGGGTAGAGTTGAGCTCAATTTTCTACCTACTCGTGTCCTTGTCATTCATGTCCAAACTGGTGTCGATGTGCAAAGAGAATCCTTTTAGTTTTGATAATACACAATAGAATCAGAGTCGGAGACGAACTCATCCATTGAACTTCTGCATGAGATTTCAGTTCCAAAAATGGGTCCACCTCTGACCAATTCCAATCCCGATCCCGATCCCTTCAACTTAGTGAGGCTGGGTCATCAAATGTTATAGGGTATTCAAACTTTGAAAGTTTTAGTTTTGGTTCTGGTTACGGTTCCAGTTCCGATAATGTTATTTCTTTCACTTCTTTGGTTCTTGATTTTCTCCCAGTCCTGGTCCTGACAAGTTTGAAATTTCACTAAGTATGGAGGGTTACCTAGGGAAGAATAGAGAAGTGTGAAAGGATAACACTTGTAATAATTATTTTCATACCTTTGTTAGCCTAATACAAGCTTGTCTTGTAGGAATAAACCATGTCAGGAGCATCAAAGGAAATCTCACAGAAGGAAGGGAAAATTATAGAAAGTTCCAAAGGATTAAAGCCCAAGAATATCAAGGTGGAGCAATTGACCTATACTTTGAGGTACAAACACAAGGATGCTACTCTCACAACTAGTAAGGTAGATTCAAAATGGGAAGACATCATAGACACAAATCTACGCCCATTCAACTGTGAGGAGCTGCTTGTGGAAAATTTCTGTGAAGAGGTGAGTGGAAGGACCGAGAGAATAGCCCAATCTAGGCTGGCACATGTTACACTTTTCCCCTTATCAATCCAATTCTGAGAGCTCATTCTCATAGAAACAGGGGCATACAACCCCTTTTCACGATAGTGTATGGATCTCCAAGGGAATGTGATCATTGATCTATCCCCATAGATTATAAGGTTCATGTTTAATGCACCTACCCCAAAGAACCCCTAGCAATTGACTAAGGCAAAGGCATTGGAGTTGTTTAAAAAGGAAAATGAAACCAATAGGTCCCACATGAATAAGAAATGGTTGAGAACTAAGAAGTCCCTCACCAAGGTTCCTGAACAACCCAAGAGGGGAGACTTCAAGAAGGATATTGATGATCTAATCTTGATGCTTTCTAGAGTATTTGGGAAGATGGACTCAACATAATTCAAGGAATGGATGTTTCCATGTATTCAAACCATTTTAGATGGTAGGCAACAATTTGATTGGGGTATGATTTTTTCAGACAACTTGCATAACCCAATTCTCAATGTGGGGAAACCCAAAAGTTTCTTTATGACCTCTTATGTCATATATTCAGCAGCAAGAAGGGGCATATTCCCTAGTTTAAATGTAGTGGGCACCTTAGGAGAGGCTCCTGGGAAAAATAAGTCTTGGGAGAACTATGATCAATTGACCCTACAAACTTTATAGTTACACTATAGAAGGGTCAATGATGCATTCCTCAATGCCATTATCAATTGGTTAACAGGAGATGTTGGGTATAGAATGAGCAGAGAAGCCATGGCTTTCATTGCTGAATGGGGACATTGGTACATCCAATACCCCAAGTTCTCTTACTTTAGGTTGGCTAGCTTTGATGGACATCCTCATCAACTTCCAAGATGTTGCAGTGATAGGATGGTACTTATGGAATTCATATATCAGGCTTTGGGAGTTAATACAAAATTTGCAAACAAACACAAGCCTAGAATCCACAAATTCCCCATGAAGTTGGGAGAATACTATTGTGCTCATAATTTGGCTAAAAAGGCAGTGTGTGAAGAGTTGAGATATCTAAACTTGGGCTTGTATACAGCCAAGAAGCATTTTGATCCAGAGCACAAGATGAATGGTATTGCTCCTACCATTTTTGACAAGCATTTTAACTTGTTAGAAGATTTTTGGATTGATATGTAAGATGATTATGATGTTAGGAAGATGAACTATGAAGGGCTTACCATCCCATAGATGATTGAATATGGGGTGAAGGAGGACATTCACTATCAGATGATGGTGTGGTTTTGGACCTCAGGTATGAAGCTAAAAACGTAGGCACCAAAAGCTTGGAACCAATAAATTGGGATGAGGAAGAATTTATTGATATCAAACAACTTGCTAGAACAATCATGGATAGAAGAATCCAATGGGTGGTCATGAGGAAAAAGGATCCATAAGCTCAATCCTCAAAGAAGAGGAAAGCAATAGGTACCCAAGGGTATAAAAGAACAAAGAGGACAACTCCTAAAGAATAATTGGAGTACCTTCCTACTCGCTCTGGGGGAGATGTTGATCCAGGGATGTCCACTCAAGAAACTCAAGAGTCACAAGGTGTAGAGGCCACCATAGTTGGAGAAGGAGCTCCATCTCAACCTTCTCTCCCAGAGGATTCTACTAGGAAGTACTTGAAGGCAACCTTCATGAGCAGATTGAAAAGGACAAATAAAAAGAGGTTGATATTCATGGCATTGACACTAATTCAAAGGCTACATAATCAAACCATGAGACCCTTGTGATCACCACTATTGATGACATTAATGATGCTAGAACTAAGCATGTATTAACTACAAAAGACCAGTGGAAATTGTTTGATGATTCCAAGAAAGAGGTTGATGCCAAAGCACAAGCTGAGGCACTTGCAAAGCAACAAGAGGTTGAAGCCATAGCCAAGATTGAAGATCTTGCAAGGAAACACAAGGAAAAGGAGGACCTACTGCAGCAGCAAAAATAAAGTGAGTGGAAAGCCAATGTAGAGAGGGAGAAGTTCGCCCTATTGCAGAAAATTCATGACCTTGAAGAGGAGAAGGCCCGACAGAGGAGAAAAAAAGAGGAACTTGAAGCCAAAGACAAGGCTGCAGAGGAAGCTCAAAGGAAGCAAGATGAAAAGGGGCTCTTGCTAAAGAAGTTGGAGACAAAAGAACAAGCCAAGTATGAGAAAGAATCATCCAAGATGTTGGATAGAGTTAGGAAATTGGAAAAACAAAGAGATGACATGTTGGAGTAGAGGAGATTAGAGGAGGAAAGAGAGAAAGTTGAAGCTGATAGGATTGCAAAGGAAATGGCAGAAAAAGAGAAACAAGAGGTCAATTCCCAACCTAAGGTAACAATCTTGCATCCCTCTCCTCTACCACAATGTCTTCACAACAAGTGGTTACTCCTCCTACTACCCCAACATGGTTGAAGCTCAACCTAGAAAAGAACCAAATAGTCAAGCCCCAACCCTTGAATTGGGATGATATGATGAAAGAGATCAAGAAGGAAAGACCAAAGAAAAAGGAAAGATTCCTTCACTTCACCAAGCTGACAAATGCTAGAGAGATTGTGGCTGAATGTGTCATTTCTATGGTGGACAAGGACATATCAGAAATGTAGTTGAGTGATTATCAATTGGGTATGGTAAACTTGAGAAGACCTACAAGAACCAGTAGATGGACTTGATTGATATTGTGGCATCTTCCACCAAGTCAAGAATGGTAAAGGACAAGAAAAGGAAGGATGAGCTCAAGGCTCAATTAGATCAATTGCATAGGTTTTTAAAGTACCTATCTTCTCCTATTTCTATATAAGTTCCTGCTCCTACAATGCCACTTTTGTTGAGTAAATATGTTGGATAGATGGATTGATAGATTGAACCAAGAGGTGGAGGAGTTACTTGTTGAAGCCCACAAGGTTCATAAAGGAGCATTGGAATCATCCAATGATATGACTACATATGTTGAGGTCCTTTGGAAGAGAGAAGAAGAATATAGAGAGAATGTGAAGAAATTGAAAGAAATTACTAAACTACCTCAACAAACACTCTTGGAACAATCTATCCTCGAAGAACGTAATGAAGATTTCATTAATAAAACTATCAACATTATCAGATTTAGGACTTCATTAATTTTTTCCCATAGAAATGAGGTACAACAGGCTGGCAAGGATTTGACACATCAAATTGTAGAGTTGGAACCAATCATAGCTATGATGGTGAATGAAGATGTCCCTGTCAAGGATGGTTTCCCTCTTAATGAGTTAAGAAACAAATAGAATAATATATTTCAAGAGGAAATGCATAAAGGAGATGATGGAGATGATTTTTTGATTGTCAGGCTCATGGACATCAAAGAGGTAGTAAAGATTGCTCAGAAGGAGCTTGCCAAATTAGATGATATGCAGAAATTCACCTCTGCTAAGTTGAGAAGAATAAAGTTTGAGGATAGTTGGGTAGATTGGTTGGATGTGAACATGATTAAACAAGTGTTAGATAGCTATGATGAGTACCTACTTGAAAAGAAGACAGGGGAGTAAAGTGTATGGAATATTCTTGTTTGAATGAAGCATTAGATGGCACGACCAGTTGGGAAGCTCTCCCCTATTTTTCAGGATCATAACATAGTTTCAACTAAAAGATACCCTAGAAATTCAACCTTCTCCTTGTGCACTAGATTTTGATATAGATTCATCAACAAGTGAATTGAAGATCATGATGGGCATTCATCTCATACAGCTCCAGTTGCTCCCTGATTGGTGGATCTCAAATTTTTTATTGGAGGAATTAGTGTTAGGACTTGTCTATATGTAGTTTTTCTCTCCATGTTGTAAAGGTCGGCTAATTGAAGAAATATTAGCAGCCTAAGGAGAATTTTAGGACAATTTCTATAGTTTTATGCAAAGACACTTAGACACTTTTACATTTTTCAATACAATTCATGTTATTTCCAAGTTTTAGTCTTAATGGTGAGGTCAATGAACAATAGTCATTCGTATGCCAGTGAATGTTGTACATAAATGTTTCTTATTTGATGAAATTCAATAGAAGATTTTGAATCTAAGACTGTTTCCATTGAATTATTTGTGAATGAAATTTTCTTTGTGTTCATTGATCTAAGAATTTTAATGATGAGTTGATGATATTTTCTTGTTAATTTTGAAGTTTAGTAATGATGAATGATCTGTATGTCTTGAATTTTCACTATGAATGAATGAAATTCTATAGATTGTATCATTTTATGGTTTAGTTATTTGGAAGGAATGCTCATTATGAAGTTTTGTATGTCTGAATTGAAGGAAATCTACATTTATTTTTTGTTGTCCTGAGCCCTAGTCTATCTTTTGATATTTATTTACACCCCAAAATGTTAGAATGATTTGTATAATGGAGTTTGTATCCCTTTTACCAGTAGGCCCCTTGAAAATTATAGTTGCATAGGCCACTAAACAACATCAACATAGTTGAGAACCAACTATAAAGACCTTGGAAGATAGGTTGCTTTAGGTTATTTATCTTTTTCAAGCGAAATAGGGTAGAAATATCTTGTTTTAACATTGTTGTGTTACTTTGACCATCAACAAATTTGGCGCTAGAAGGAGGGCCTGGAGGAACAAACTGGCTCAAATAGGGTCCTTTTCACCAGAAAGGTTTGAAAGAGTTCTCAGATCTACTACAAATCCAGAACCGTTAGTTGAACTCCAAAGCCCATAGAGTTTTGATCCCTCCGTTAACACCACCACTTACTCCACCTGGGTTTCCACCAACACCATAGGTGGTACAACCAAATCCACCACCACCACCTATGGCATTCTTTGCCAACAATTTTTTGCCACTAGGAGTCATTCCTGGTGGCACACACCAAATGCCAAAGAACCCGAAGAAATTTTGCCCCTGGTACGCTCATGGAAAGTCAAGAAGTGATAAAGATCGCGTACAAGGATTCAAAGATACTTGTATCAGTGCTCAAATTTCCCACCATGATGTTGCATGTAGGTTGTTTCCTTATTCATTGGGAGACATGGCTTATAACTGGTATCTGAATCTGCCTACCAGTTCAATCTTGAGCTAGACAAACTTAGAGAAGGCATTCATTAACCAGTTTCAAGTTTATGTTGATCCCGCAATCCTATATCATCAGTTTGCCACTATCAGGAAAGAGCCCCATGAACCATTACCCCTGTTCAATACCAAATTTCAAGGGATGTACAGGAGGTTACAAATCCATACTTGGTGGCTGAAAATATTGCCATCCAAGCTTACCTGAAGGCCATAGATCCCCTTATTGGCTTATTTTTGCAGAGAATTATTTTTGCAGAGAATGTACAATGTAAATGACATTAATTCTCTTTCCAAATTTTCCCACCTTGCTATTAAACTGCAGCAGCAGATCAATTTACAAGCAGGAGGTCTAGGAGGAATTTTCCCTCCTCTAGGATACTCCCAAGTACCTAATCCTACCCCAATGTTTAATACAGTCTCAGGGATGTCTCATTCTGCATATGGACCCTTAGTTGAGTTACAATATCTGTCTCAACTACTATTCTTTAGTGGCTCAACTCCAGACCCCTCACAGCAAGTTGAAAATCCTCATAATCAAGTTGGATTATCTAACCCCATCACACATGCAACAACTACAACCATTGCAGAAAGTTAACGTACTACTCACCTAACAAAAAATTTGGATACCCTTAAGAAAAAATCGTCCCAGATGACCAATGAGATGGCACAACTCAAATACAACCCCCCTCAAAACAAAAATAAAAAATTAGAACTACCAAAACTAAGGAAGCTATTCTAATTAGGGTAGTTATTCCAATCAGAACGCCAATCAGAATTAGAGGAATTTTCAAAACCAAAATTCCCCCAATCAAAATTACCAGAAACAAAATAGGGGATACAACCAAAGATCCAATAACAATAGAAAATGGAATACTAGGCCAAACAATGGGGGAGTTTCCCAAAACTACCAAGCTAGTGATGACAAACCACATACTACAAATGTGGCAGACCTTAATTTTATGACAAATTAGTGTAGGTTGCATGAGACTGCAACACATTATGAGGTCAACCATTCAGAAATGGAGAAGATGGTTAAGATTGCACAAGTTGATGCCCTATTGCAATGTTCTCCCAACAAGAATGGAGGATCCATAGATATGGACATGGCTTATGAGCTCTTTGAAGAAGATTCTACTTTCCTTGGGAAAGAACAAAATGAGCCAGAGGAAGATGTATATGATGCTCAAGCCTTCCAATCCAAAGGAGGTCATTTCCTGAGGAATCAAAATAAAGGCCCGTTCACCACATCTGCTCCTCTGAACACTATAGTTCCACCCAATCAGAATGTGGACAACAACCCGCCTTCATAAAAAGGCCCACCTAAATTTCAAAACAAAGGTAACTCATCTTTTGTTCCTAAATATCAAATGAAAAATGGCGTGGAATTTGATTTTATTTCAGAGATGCAAAAAAAAATACTTCATTATCATTCTTTGATATCTTAAAGTGGTGCCTTGCCCAATGAGACAATGTGTTGAGAGCTTTGGAAGAAGTAGATTGGTCAAAAGGAAAGAATAAGGTGACTTCTACCAATGAAATGAATGCAGCCATGTACAAAGGTAAGATAGGGACCCCACCATTCCTTCTAAGCATGAGAATCTTCAGAAATAACTTGCATAACTGCCTCTTGGATTCCAAAGCATCAGGTAATGTCATGCCCTTTTCTATTTGCAAAAAGTTAGGTTTGAATCCGCTTCAAACTCACAAGAAGGTAATTCAGTTAGACAAAACTGAGGTTAATGTGGTACGGGAACTAAAAAATATTTATGTGTGGGTTGCATCTGACCCACAGATCCAAACTTATATGGATATCCAGGTGGCTAATATCCTTGAGATATACGGCATGCTTCTAAGCCAAGACCTGATGAAAATCATTGGGGGTTATCTATCATTAGACTTTTCACACATGTGGCTGCCATGGAAAGGGGTAGCAACACAAATTAGGATTGAAAGTGAGCCTCGTCTCAAACATATGATCACTGAGTACAATTGTCCTAACAAGGTAGTGTACTTTGAAACCGAGATAGGAGTATATAAAAGAGAGGAAATCTTGACCTTTTCAATGTTTAATCCTGATAACCTACAACCTTTAGAACATAGCAACCCAAGATCCACTTTCAACCAGCAGGTTCTAATTAGGAAATTGCAACAAGATAGGTTGGTTCTGGGAGAAGACGTTGATCTATGGAGTCTGCTACTCCCTAACAGGTGCATAATTCATTATCAAAGTCATTTTGAATTGACATGTCAACCTTGTGTTGACATCCTGAACCATGTCTGTCAGGTAACGAAAACTTGTGAATACCAACATGAAACACCCTCGAATCAGTTTTCTTTTGAGGCTAGAGATGCCACTATTTTGACACGAACCCATACTATACAAGAATTCCTTCCCCTAATCAAACACACTTAGGTTTCATCTGCCTTGGGAAAAGAGGTTGCAAAATCTCATAAGTTATCTGATACACCTACCCCTTCCAACCTTTTGATCCCCAAAGGTTTGTTAAAAATAATAACCAACTGTAAAACTACAGATCAAGATCAGATTGAAGAAGAAGTATCTACACAGGTTCTAAATCTGAGTGAAATACCTAATGATCATTTCTCAGACCACCCCCCATGTTCAAAAATTATAAACCAATCCAAGCTGCCACCTATTTCTTGCAAAAAACTACCCTCGGCTTGTCCTAGGAAAGAAATACCCACCCCATATCAATTGTGGGTCCTCAAAATTGACAGTTCTAAGTCTAAATCAGGGAGTCGAGTGGGAGTTGAACTAACAAACCCGAAAGGGAAAACATACTTTGCTTCTTATAGGTTGCAGATCGGTTGTACCAATAATGTGGCAGAGTATGAAGCACTGGCTAGAGGACTGATGTTTGCGGATTTGAAAAAGGTTACAACTTTGATAGTTATGGGAGATTCTGAGGTCATTGTCAAGCAAATTCATAGTCAATACACATGCCATAACAAGAGGCTAGTTACGTACAAAAATAGAATATGGAATCTGATAGAGGAATTTGATGCCTTTGGGATCAAGTTGATTCCCAGAGAGGACAACCAGATTGGAGATGCACTTGTTATTGCTACCAGTACCTTGGAACCCATGCAAGATTCTAAGTTGAAGAGATTTTTAGTGTAGTTTCAATTCCAACCATTATAGATAACATTCAAACTTTCTAGGTCTTTGATGATGACCAGCAATTACTTGCCTTCTTGGCAAGTACAGACATCTTTGAAGGGAAGATTATTGATGAATCAGAAAGAGATCAGGGAGAGTGGGATCTAGAAATATGTGATGTGGAAGGGATAATGAACCTGAAAACAAACAACATTCCTAAGGGAATGGTAGCATTAGAGAGGATCTTTGACTTTGATCCTCGAGCCCATGAAAAGTTTCCTACTGATACCAATGAAGGGAAGTATGAGTCAGTTAAATTGGAAGATTTAGGCACTGAAAATAATTTTTTCATTGGCAAAACTTTCCCCAAACACATTCAAGAGAAAATTTTGGCAGCATTAAAAGCAGATATAGAGCCATTGCTTGGGGATATGAAGACTTGAAAACTTTTGATACATCAGTAATGACACATACTATCCCCTTGAATCCTGAAGCAAAGCCTTTTCACCAAAAGCAGCGCCCAGTTAATGCCCTGATCGAGCCCTTAATTTAGAAGGAAGTGTAAAATTTGTTGTCTGCAAGGATAATCTTTCCAGTAAGGCATTCGACTTGGGTCGCTAACTTGGTTCTGGTTCATAAAAAGAGCAGAGAGATTAGCTTATGTGTTGACTTTAGGAACCTTAACAAAGCCTTAGAAAAAGACAATTACCCTCTTCCTTCTCTGATGAGGTGCTGCAAATAGTAAATGGTTTGCAAATGGTGTCATTCCTGGATTGATATTTAGGATACAATCAAGTAATGGTCAACTACGGGGATAGGATGAAGACCACCTTCACTACTAAGTGGGGGACATTTTCTTATCGAAGGATGTCATTCAGCCTTATCAATGCTGGAGCTACCTTTTAGCGAGCAATGGATGTGGATTTCAAAGATTTGGTAGGTAAGTGTATTATTATATATGTGGATGATTTTATTGTGTTTTAAAAGAATAGAGAAAACCATGCTACAAACTTGTAAAAGGTCCTTCAAAAGTCCATAAGTTATGCAATCTCCCTTGATCCAAAAAAGTGTGTGTTCAAAGTTTCGGAAGGAAAATTACTAGGCCACATAATATAAGAGAAGGGAATTTCAGTTGACCCAGACATAGTGAAAATCCATTCTGAAATTGACCATGCCTGGTAGCAAAAAGGAGATGAGGTCCTTTCTTGGGAAGATAAAATGTGTGCGTAAATTCATAACTGGGTTTGCGAAGATCGTCAAACCCCTCAATGAAATGATGAAGGATGCTAAGATTTACTGGAGAAATAAGGCCAAATCTGCATTCTCATAGATTAAACAGTTTATTTCGGAGGCACCTGTTCTAATTAGCCCTAACTATCTAAAGCCTTTTTACACATATTCTTTTGCTTCTGACCATTCTTGTGCTACTGTTTGACACAACAAAAAGGTGAAGGAGATGAAAGGCCGATTGCTTTCATGAGTTCTTTGTTCAAGAATGCTAAAGTTAGATGTCCACCTTTGGAGAAATGGGCTTTTGCACTGGTGCGAGCGATCAAGAAGTTCTGACACTATATCATCCGCAGTCAAATCATTGCCATAGTTCCTGACCCTATTGTAAAGTCCCTTCTTATGCAGAGCAAACTGGGGGAGAGACAAGGAAAGTGGATGGAAATATTACAAGAATTTGACCTTGAAATACACTCGATGAAATTGGTCAAAGGAAAAGGCTTATCCAAGGCAATGGAAAATGTTGATACTAAGATTACCTATCAGCATTATATTATATAATCATTTATAGGTGATCCTTGGTATGCTGATATGATCTTTTTGTTGCTAAATAACAAATGTCCAAATGGGATGAATGCCACTCAGAGGAGAGCACTCAAGCTGAAGAGTTCCCACTACATGCTAAAGGGGGGAGCTTTATACCAAAGAAACTTTGAGGGTGTTTATCTATGCTACCTTGATCAGTAGCAAGTGAAACAAGCCATAATGGAATTTCATAGTAGGCATGGTACTAGACATGGTTCTGTTGATTCCATGGCTCATGAAATATTAAGATCAGGTTACTATTGGCCCCATGTGTTCCATGATGCTCACCAACATGCAAGGACATGTCATACATTCCAAACTTCCACATCCAGGTAATGTAACCCAGTAATGCCACTACAACCGGTATATGAGGTAAGACCATTTTCCCTATGGGCATTAGACTTTGTAGGTGTGATTAACCCCAATTCTTTTGTAGGTCACAAATTTATTTTGATGGCAACCGATTACTGCACACGTTGGACTAAAGCTCATCCTTGTCATAACAACACCACCGAGGTTGTCATCAAATTCCTTAACGAATGCATCGTTACTAGGTTTGGAGTATTTTTTTCCCTGATATTTGACAATGGCCCTACTTTCTCTTTTGCAGAATTTATTCAATGGGCATACAAGCGTAAAATTGTGTTAAAGTATTCCTCTAATTACTACCCATAGGGAAATGGAGTAGCTGATTCTATGAATAAAAATCTGTTGGAAGTAATTAAGAAGCTGTTAGAAAGTAATCCTAGGGATTGGCATACTCAACTCAGATTTTCCTTATGGGCAGATAGAACTCGAATCAAGGCTGCCTTAAGAAACTCGCCATTCAAGTTAGTTTATGGCCAAGATCTAGTATTTCCTATCCATCTACAAATACATGTTCTTAGGTTCATGCAATAATTTTACTCAAATGATGATATGATAGAAGTTAGGCTAACCAGTTTGTTGAATCTGGAAGAACAAAGAGATGTTGCTTTACAGTAGTTTTCTAAACATCAAGTTGTCAAACGTTGGTTTGAAAAAAGAGAAAAAATAAAAGCTTTTAGAATATCTGACCTTGTACTACTATGGGATAATTCCAAGGAAAAGAAAGGAGGCCATCAAAAGTTCAACAGACTTTGGTTGGGTCTGTATCAAATTGCTAAGATCCTTGTCGAGAATGCCTTTTGATTGAGCACTTCAATGAGAGAGCCTGTTCCATTGCCTGTCAATGGGAAGTTTCTCAAACACTATTTTGGCCCATGAGGGTCTGATGTTCTATTTGGATGTATATATGTAATTAGTTGGTTTGTTTGTTTGTTTGTTTGTTTTGTTCTGCTCTTGCAGTTGTGTTTTTGTTCTTGTGTCTTGAGGTGACTTTTTTTTTTCTTTATTTCAAAATACGGAGTGGTTATTCACTATATGCTGAAGGTATTAGGAGAGAAGTTGGTTTAGGTATTTTTAGGTATATTTGTACAAATTTTTCATTTCAATACATGTTTCTTGTGTTCTTTTTAAGTAGCATCCTGAAAGGTTACGAAAAAATAGGTGTATTGTAAGTAATCTCATAGACCACATCTGAATTTTTCACAAAGTAATTAGAAACATTTTTTTTATGGAGGCCTTTTTGTCTCGGGATAATTTTATTTTTGATTTAGGTGAAAAATCTGAATCTTGACACTGTCATGAAATCCATTGTAGTTGTCAACCCAAATTTTAGAACGATAAATCTGAGTATTGAAGAAAAGATCAAAAGAGAAATTATTCAAGTAAGCCTATACAAAGAGAAGAAAAGAGAACCATTAATTGATGGCAAAACTCAATATGAGAAGGGTAATTCAAGTATCTCTATCAGGGCTATGCACGCCTAGCTGGCAGTAGAGCAATGCTTTGAGAGAACTAGAGGCATCTTCATTGGGGCTATGGATGTCTTTTTGGCAGTGGTGAAACACCCAGGATATCATTGCACGAGAGTCATAGGGATTCAACTCACGTAGCCTAAATCTTTAATATAGTTATTTCAGGATGAGAAGAACTTTTACTGGAATAGATACACCATACATGCACACACTCAAATTCAATGTGGTTATTGCTTATTTACATTTGAGATTCTAGCTCAACCTTGTTTTCCATAACTGATCATACTAAAGTTTAAAATGTATATTAACTAGAGGTTCTGGGTGACTGAATTCTTTAGTATCTTGAAAATGGGTAAACCATTTTCCCAATTGAGTCGCCATTTGTTATGCCTTGCATAACCACCCCATTTTTTTTTGGTCAAAATGGGTCCCCCTTGTGTTTGTTTGTATTTGGTGTTCTTTTTTGGGTCTTAGGAGTTGTTCTTTTTCCTCCTAAGTCTTTGTTTCCTTTGTTTTTGCGAGTTCAAAACATGGGCCGAAACTGGACTTAGAACCTTTGCAAAGTTCCAAGTCTGGTTTTTGTTCCGGTTTTGTCCCCACTCCTTTCCTTGTTGTTTTCTTTGTTGGCTTGTTTGTCTTCGGCTCTTGGGTTTGTTTTCCCCCTTGGGTTTTCTTTTGTTTTCTTTCCTCTTGTGTTTCATTTCCTTTTTGCGGGACCGGAACCAGAATGGAAACTGAACCTAAAACTTTGTAAAAGTTTTGAATTTGAGTTTCATTCTAATCCCACTCCCTTTTTCTTGTCTTGTCTTTTGTCTTGTTTTGTGTTCTGTTTTGGGATGGGTTTTGGCCCCGGTCCTACTTTCCTTTGTTATTTTTTTTCTCTATCGGTTTTATTTCCCTATGTCAGGAGTGTAACCAGAGTCAGACCTGAACTTGGAACTTTGCCAATTTTTGGAGTCAGATTTGGTTCCAATTCCACCCCTGTTTCCTTTGTTGTCCTTTTCCTACTGTGGGACCGGAGTCAGATTCATAATGAAGTATGGAACTTTGATAAAGTTCTTGGCTCTATCTCGACTCCGCTTCCACTCATGTTTTTCCTCTACTGTTCATGGTGGTTGCATACTTGTTTTTTCCCCTGTTCCACCCCTGACCAACTGCATTAATGACATTAATTACATTCTCCTCACACGTGTGAAATTATTTTTAAAACCTTAATCAAGGTTATTTAGCTCATTACATTTACTTAGAGCATTTTTACGAATAAAGAGCCTAGAGAACTTGAGGAGTGTGATTTGGCTACGGGCTAGCGTGCATGACTAGACCTCTATCAAGTTTCAACCTTTCTAGTAGCATTTTGAGGTAGGTGGGTTTTCCCTGTTCTGTTTTACATTTTCCCATTCATTTTGTTCACTTTTTCGTTCTTCATGCGTTCACGGGAATTTTCCCGTCAATCTTCGTTTGTTTCCATTTTCCTATTGGTGTTTATGTTTGTTTGTTTGTTTTTTTTGTTCATTCCCTTTTTCATTTTCCATTTTTCTATTTTGTTCTCTGTTCTATTTTCATTTGGCACATGTTGTTTTCACCATTTTTCTATGGTGTTTTCTTTCCACCGTGCCCTAGTTTTGATTAGAGCTTTTCCTTTTAAGGGATTATGTTTCCTTACTGTTGTTTTAAATTCTTTCTCAACCTCCTCTGTTCTCACTTTGTCAATCTTACAGTTTTTGGTCTTAGGGTTTTTTATAACCTAGTTTTGATGTAAGTCGATGGGTCGTACAAGTTAAGGTTTGCATTTCGGGCTCTTTTCACGTAGTTTCCCTAACTTTCTTGATCCAGTCCTATTGGTCTGGGTAGAGTTGATCTTTATTTTCTACCTCCCCGCGTCCTTGTCATTCATGTACAAACTGGTGTCGACATACAAAGAGAATCCTTTTAGTTCTGATAATACACGCTGGAATTGGAGCTAGAGATGAATTCATCCATTGAACTTTTGCATGAGAGTTTTGTTCCGAAAATGAGTTTGCCTCTAACTAATTCCAATCCTGATCATGATATCTTCAACTTAGTGGGGTCATTTCATCAAACGTTACAGGGTATTCAAACTTTGAAAGTTTCAATTTCGGTTATGGTTCCAATTCCAGTTCTGGTTTTGATAATATTATTTCTTTCACCTCTTTGGTTCCTAATTTTCTCCTGGTCCCAGTAATGGCTGGTTTGAAATTTCACTAAATATGGAGGGTTACCTAGGGAAGAATAGAGAAGTGTGAAAGGATAATAATTGTAATAATGATTTTCATACCTGTGTTAGCCTAATCCAAGCTTGTCTTGCAGGAATAAACAATGTCAGGAGCATCAGAGGAAATCTCACAAAAGGAAGGGAAAATTGCAGAAAGTTCCAAAGCAATAAAGCCCAAGAATATTATGGTGGAGCAATTTCCCTACAGTTTGAGATACAAACACAAGGATGCTACTCTCACAGCTAGTAAGCTAGATTCATAATGGGCAGACATCATAGCCACAAATCTAGGCCCATTCAATTGTGAGGAGCTACCTGTGGAAACTTTTTGTGAAGAGGTGACTGAAAGGACCAAGAGAATATCCCAATTTGGGCTGGCACCTATTACACTTTTCCCCTTATCATTCCAATTCCCAGAGCTCATTCTCACAGTAGCAGGGCATATGACCACCTGTCAAGATAGTGTATGGATCTCCAAGGGAATGTGATCATTGATATATCCCCATAGATGATGAGGTTCATGTTCAATGCACCTAACCAAAAGAACCCCAATAAATTGACTGAGGTAGAGGCATTGGAGTTGTTTAAAAGGGACAAGGAAACCAATAGGTCCCACATGAACAAGAAATGGTTGAGAACTGAGAAGAAGTCCCTCACCAAGGTTCCTAAATAGCCCAAGAGGGGAGACTTCAAGAAGGAGATTAATGATCTAATCTTGATGCTTTCCAAAGTATTTGGGAAGAGGGACTCAACATACTTAAACGAATGGATGTTTCCATTCATTCAAACCATTTTAGATGGTAGGAAACAATTTGATTGGGGTATGATTTTGTCAGACAGCTTGCATAACCAAATGCTCAAGGTGGGGAAAACCAAAAGTTTCTTTATGACCTCTTATGTCATATATTCAGCAGTGAAAAGGGGCATAATCCCTGGTTTAAATGTAGTGAGCACCTTAGGAGAGGCTCTTTGGGAAAAATAAGGCATGGGGGAACTATGATCAGTTGACCCCGTAAACTTAAGACTTACACTACAGAAGGTTCAATGATGTATTCTTCTATGCCATCATCAAATGGTTGACAAGAGATGATGGGTATAAAATGAGCAGGGAAGTCATGGCTTTCATTGTTTAATGGGGAAATTGGTACATCCAATACCCTAAGTTCTCCTATTTTAGGTTGGTCGGATTTAATGGACATCCTCATCAACTACCAAGATGTTGCAGTGATAGGATGGTACTTATGGAATTCATATATCAAGCTTTAGGAGTTAATACAAAATTTTCAAACAAACACAAGCTTTCAATCCACAAATTCCCCATGAAGTTGGGAGAATACTATTGTGCTCATAATTTGGATGAAAAGGCAATGTGTGAAGAGTTGAGATATCTAAACTTGGGCTTGTATACAACCAAGAAGCATTTTGATCCGGAGCACAAGATGAATGGTATTGCTCCTACCATTTTTGACAAGCATTTTAACTTGTTAGAAGATTTTTGGATTGATATGTAAGATGATTATGATGTTAGGAAGAGGAACTATGAAAGGCTTACCATCCCACAAATGATTGAATATGGGGTGAAGGAGGACATTCACTATCATATGATGGTGTGGTTTTGGACCTCAGGTATGAAGCTAAAAACATATGCACCAAAAGCTTGGAACCAATAAATTGGGATGAGGAAGAATTTATTGATATCAAACAAATTGCTAGAACAATCATGGATAGAAGCATCCAATGGGTGGTCATGAGGAAAAAGGATCCATAAGCTCAATCCTCAAAGAAGAGGAAAGCAATAGGTACCCAAGGGTATAAAAGAACAAAGAGGAGGACAGCTCCTAAAGAATAATTGGAGTACATTCCTACTCACTCTAGGGGAGATGTTTATCTAGGGATGTCCACTCAAGAAACTCAGGAGTCACAAGGTGTAGAGGCCACCACAATTGGATAAGGAGCTCCATCTCAACCTTCTCTCCTAGAGGATTCTACTAGGTAAGTACCTGAAGTCAACCTTCATGAGCAGACTAAAAAGGACAAACAAAAAGAGGTTGAGATTCATGACATTGGCACTGAAGTTGAAAACATAGGCACCAAAATATTGGACCCAATAAATTGGGATGAGGAAGAATTTATTGATATCAAAAACTTTGTAGAATAGTCATGGATAGAAGCATCCAATGGGTGATGATGAGGACAAAGGATCTAGAAGCTAAATCCTCAAAGAAGAGGAAAACAACAGGTACCCAAGTGTATAGAAGAACAAAGAGGAGGACAACTCCTAAAGAACAATTGGAGTACCTTCCTCCTAGCTCTAGGGGACATGTTGATCCAAGGATGTCCATTCAAGAAACTCAAGAGTCACAAGGTGTAGAGTCCACCACAACTGGAGAAGGAGCTCCATCTCAACCTTCTCTCCCAGGGGAGTCTACTAGGGAAGTACCTGAAGGTAGCCTTCATGAGCTAGCTGAAAAGGACAAACAAAAAGAGGTTGAGATTGATCACATTGACACTGATTCAGAGGCTACACAATTATACCATGAGCCTCTTGTGACCACCACTACTAAGGACATTCATGATGTTGGAACTGAGTATGTATTAACTACAAAAGACTAGTGGAAATTTTTTGAGGATGGAAAGAATGAGGTTGATGCTAAAGAAATAGTTGAGGCACTTACAAAGCAATAAGAGGTTGAAGCCATAGCCAAGACTGAAGAGCTTGCAAGGTAGCACAATGAAAAGGAGGACCTCCTACAGTAGCAAAAAGAAAGTGAGTGGAAAGCTAATTTAGAGAGGGAGAAGTTGGCCCTATTGCAGAAAATTCATGACCTTGAAGAGGAAAAGTCCCGAAAGAGGAGAGAAAAAGTGGAACTTGAAGCCAAGGCCAAGGCTACAGAGGAAGCTGAAAGGAAGCAAGATGAAAAGGAGCTCTTGCTAAAGAAGTTGGAGGTAGAAGAACAAGCCAATCATGAGAAAGAATTAGCCAAGATGTAGGATAGATTTAGGCAATATAAAAATAGAGAGATGACATGTTGGAGTAGAGGAGATTAGAGGAGGAAAGAGAGAAAGATGGAGCTGATAGGATTGCAAAGGAAATGGCAGAAAAAGAGCAACAACAAGAGGTTGATTCCAAATGTAACAATCCTGCAACCTCTCTCTTCAACCACAGCTTCTTCACAACAAGTGGTTACTCCTCCTGCTGCCCCAACATGGTTGAAGCTCAAACTAGAAAATAAAAAAATAGTCCAGCCCCAGCCCTTGAACTGGGATGATATAATGAAAGAGATTGAGAAGGAAAGACCCAAGAAAAAGGCTAGATTCCTTCACTCCACCAAGCTGACAGTTGTTGGAGAGATTATGGCTAAATGTGCCATTCCTATGGTGGACAAGGATAGATTAGAAATGTAGTTGAGTGATTGTCAACTGGGTACTATAAGCTTGGTAAGGCCTAAAAGAAACCAACATATGGATTTGATTGATATTGTGGAACCTTCCACCAATTCAAGAATGGTAAAGGACAAGCAAAGGAAGGATGAGCTCAAGGCTCAATTAGATCAGTTGCATAGGTTCTTAAAGGACCTATCTTCTCCTATTTCTATACAATCTACTACTCCTACAACACCAATTTTGTTGAGTAAAAAGGAATCTGATGATCTTGTTGAGATGAGAAGCAAGGTAAAGATGTTGGATAAATGGATTAATAGATTGAACCAAGCGGTGGAGGAGTTACTTATTGAAGCCCACAAGGTTCATAAAGGATAATTGGAATCATCCAATGATATGACTACATATGTTGAGGTCCTTTGGAAGCAAGAAGAAGAATATAGAGAGAATGTGAAGAAATTGAAAGAAATTACTAAACTGCCTCAACAAACACTCTTGGAACAATGTATCCTCGAAGAAGGTAATGAATATTTCATTAATAAAACTATCAACATTATCAGATTCATGAATTCATTTATTTTTTCCCATAGAAATGAGGTACAATAGGCTGGAAAGGATTTAACACATCAAATTGTAGAGTTGGAACCAATCATAGGTATGATGGTGAATGAAGATGTCCCTATCAAGGATGGTTTCCCTCTTGATGAGTTAAGAAACAAATGGAATAATAGATTTCAAAAGGCAATGCAAAAAGGAGATGATGGTGATGATTTTCTGATTGACAGGTTCATGGACATCAAAGAGGTAGTAAAGATTGCTCAGAAGGAGCTTGCCAAATTGGATGATATGCAGAAATTCACCTCTGCTAAGTTGAGAAGAATAAAGTTTGAGGACAGTTGGGTAAATGGGCCGGATCTGGACATGCTTAAACAAGTGTTAGATTGCTATGATGAGTACCTACTTGAAAAAAAGACAGGGGAGTAAAGTGTATGGAATAATCTTTTTTGAATGAAGCATCAGATGGCACAACCAGCTGGGCAAATCTCCCCTATTTTTCAAGATCATAACACAGGTTCAACTAAAAGATCCCCCAACAATTCAACCTTCTCCTTGTGCATCATATTTTGATACAAAGTCATCAACAAGTGAACTGAAGATCATGATGGGTAGTCATCTCATGCAACTCCAATTGCTCCCTGATTGGTGGACCTCAATTTTTTTATTGGAGGAATTTGTGTTAGGACTTGTCTATATGTAGTTTTTCTCTCCATGTTCTAAAGGTTGGATAATTGAATAAATATTAGCAACCTAAGGATAATTTTAGGACAATTTCTATAGTTTTAGAATCTTTTTACAGTTTTATGCAAAGACACTTAGACACTTTTACATTTTTCAATACAATTCATGTTATTTCCAAGTTTTAGTTTTAATGGTGACATCAATGAACAATAGTCATTCGTATGCTAGTGAATGTTGTGCATAAATGTTTCTTATTTGATGAAGGTCAATAGAAGATTCTGAATCTGAGATTGTTTCCATTGAATTATCTATGAATGAGATTTTCTTTGTGTTCATTGATCTATGAATTTTAATGATGAGCTTACGATATGTTCTTGTTAATTTTGAAGTTTAGTAATGATGAAGGATTTGTATGTCATAAATTTGCATTATGAATGAATGCAATGGTATAGATTTTTCATAGATTGTATCATTTTATGGTTTAGTTGTTTGGAAGGAATGCTAATTATGAAGTTTTGTATGTTTGAATTGAAGGAAATCTACATTTATGATTTGTTGTCCTCAGCCCTGTTCTATCTTTTGATGTTTATTTACACCCCCCAAACATTAGAATGATTTGTATAATGCAATTTGTATCCCTTTTACCAGTAGGCCCCTTGAACATTATAGTTGCATAGGCCACTGAACAACATCAGCACAGTTGAGAACCAACTACAAAGACCTTGGAAGATAGGTTGCTTTAGGTTATTTATCTTTTTCAAGAGAAATAGGGTAGAAATATCCTATTTTAATTTTTTTTTGTTACTTTGACCATCAACACATACATTACAGGATGCATGGGTTCCAAAAGTTTTTTGATTGTATCTCTCAGTCAAACACTTTTTATGATGATGAGAGAAGTTTTGAGAACATGGCATGTATGATTGATGTTTCTAATCACAATAGAATTGATTGTGGGGAAATGCTTGGTAGAACTGTTGATCCACTACAAATAGTAGAGAATAAATTCTTTGACAAAGGTAAGAGTTGGCTTCAAGTTTTGGGGACTTGGTGCCACCGATTTGAGGATTGAAGCCTATTGAATTGCATGAGAGTCTAAATGGTATGTACACTAGAGGAGGCTTCTGGAAACATTGAAAGGGAAGACCTATTGTATAGTCCTGTAATTAGTGTATATAGGTTTGGTGTGCTTGCTTTTGGTTGCATCTGGTTGCCCTGTTTTGGCAAGCTCCCACTACAGCCAAAAAACCTTCAGACTTTTAAGAGAAAGGCATCCCAAACTCTACCCCAACCATTAGCTCTGATACCAAATTTTTAAAATGGAGGTGATTATGTAGCTTAATACTTTGTAACAATATGAGATTGTAGATCTAATTATTTTTTCTTTGTTAAAATTTATTTGTTGATGATTATCTGTTTAGATTCATTTTACCACTTGTAGAAATAGACATAAGATTGTAGAAGAATAAGACCAGAAGATAGAAGTGACACAACACCATGGATAAACCCTTTTGGGAAGAAAATCTACCACCATAATCAATAGTGCTTGTATTATTTAACCTTAGAACAAGATTACAATAATTCTTTATCAATCCTTGCTTGAGATGCTTCTTTTTCCTTAAACAATTCTTCTTCAAAACTTGCAATAAAATCTGATAAAACTCTCTTCAACTTGCTACAATTTATAGACAATAATGAGCCTTGTAAACTTCAAAGATTTTACAATTACAAAGCACAAAGCTTATCTCACAAAACCTATGCCTATTCTTTGCAAGTAGAGTTCTTTTGTGAAAAACAATGTCAAACCAAGTCCATCAATTTGGGCATCAAAAATTGAAGTGCTAACTCAATGTTGTTTTCAAAGATATCTTGTAAGCTTCTCCTCAAAGTTGGTGCCCAAGAATGGGCCCACTTAACTCAGCCTTATAAAATATCTTCACATGCAAAATTGTTAACTCCAAGATGCCAACTTGGGCACCCAAGGTGGGTCCAAGTCAATCTTTGTTAACTGAAACATATCTCTCCATCAATTCATGCAAACATGATGCATGATTGATCATCTCCACTTAACTAAATGTATCACCTATTATCTTTCATGCAACTCAAGTCATTAGTCATGCATTCCAAGTCAACTGAAGTCAACTAGCATTCAACTGAAACTAACTACATGTAACTAAAGATAACTGAAAAATAACTGAATTGAACTGAACTAAACTGAACTTATACTAAACTGGACTGAATTGAATTGAACTCCACTCATATAAACATAAATTCCTAACTTCTAGGATCTTTACATGCATTACTGAAGTGTTATCTTTCTCCAAACAGTTAACTTAACTCAAGGTGAGTTCCACCTTCCATGTGGGTGCCCCATGGGCTCCTATTTTGTAGGATCTCTTCATGGGAATCCCCACATGTTCCTATCATTTAGAATTAATTACAAATGTCAATTTACATGTTCATTTCATTTGAATTCAATCTCTTTCTAATCCTAATGTTGGGGAACACTTTCCAAGGATTCAGGAGATACATGAAATTTGTTTAGGATTGCAATTAAATGGCATCCTTGAAGAGATACATGATCCTACGAATTATACTAACGAACGGTCATTCAACACCTTGCAAGCATTTGAGATGAGAAGGTTCAGGAAAGAAGATAGGAAAGAAGAAAAGACAAAGACAACATTTAAGGCAATGAAGATTGAAGATGATCCAGAGAGTGATGGTTTAGATGAGTTGGAAGTGAACTTCACTAGGAAGTTGAAGAAAGGTACCAAAAAGTATAAAGGTATGTTGCCCTTCAAATGTTTTAGTTGTGGTAATATTGGTCATTATGCTTCAAGATGTCTGAATAGAGCTGTACATAAGAAGAAACATAATTATAAAGATAAGGATAGGAAGGAATCTTTGATGATGAATATGAAAATAAGGTTCATGATGGTGAATGTTTATTCTTAGCCTTGGAACGTAAATCTGTATCTGCTAACCTTGGAAAATGTGCAAGGAAGAAGGCTCCGAAGAATAAGAGGAATAGGATGGAAGGTACTTTGGTTACTGCTTTTGATGCAAGACAGGATGAAGATTACTGAGTAATTGATAGTGGATGTTCTAATCACATGACTGGAGATAAGAGTAAGTTCACTAACTTGAAAGGTATGATGGTGGTTTAGTCATGTTTGGTGATGATTCATGAGCTAAGATTTGTGGGAAAGGTTCAATTATTTTTGATGGAGTGCACAGGACTGATGATGTATATTATGTGAAGGGTTTGAGGCATAACCTTTTGAGTGTTGGTTGGATGTGTAGCAATGGTTTTAAACTTGTGTTTCAGAATAATACCTGTGAAATTAGAAAAGGGTCTAGAAATGTAGATATGGTTGCTGCTGGAAGGAGAACTCATGGAAACATCTATCAACTTAAGAAAGTTGATGGTCAGTTCCTTGTATCTCAAGTCAGTAAAAGTTGGTTATGGCACCAGAGAATGGGACATGTAAAATTTGATAATATGGTCAAAATCATTTCAAAAGAAATTGTCTGAGGGTTGTCTAGAATCGCAAGACCTGTTAATACTATTTGTAGAAGTTGTCAATTTGGGAAATAGACAAGATGTAGCTTTAAGGGAAACAGAGAAGATTGGGCATAGGTGAAATTCAGGTTTGGAGTTCGAGTCTTCTACACCATTCACTTGGAGATACCAGAGCGAGCTTCATCAAGTTTTTGGGGATCATTTTCAGACATGTAATATGATTTACCAATTTGTTTAACCAATATCGATAGAATGGATTTGTTCAGTAATTTAACATGCTTAGTATGTAATTTTGACGGTAATCTCATCTAGCTGGAAGTTATTAGAATTTGTATCTTTAAAGGATTTTCATTAATCAAATGAATAATGAATCACTTTGCTTCAAATTTCTCAGTCAATTGAGCTAGCCTAACCTATTTTTACCATGCGAAGGGAAATGAGTTTATTTTTTTTGCTCATATGAGAATACATTGATATTGGTCCATTGCTCTTCCTTTGAACCTAACTGAGGAAAACCTCCCTCCTTTCTATCGTCCTGAATCTGAATACCTGACTGGTTTAGGGATCAAAATATATTCTTGTTAGTAAATCCTGAACTTGAATGCTAATTTGAACCTTCCAATTAAATGCTCTGAGATTATCTAGTCATAGCTAAGGTCGACAGTTTCCCCTTCACTTTGCTTCATAATATTTGTATGGAAATGGGAAACTTCTTCTCAGTTGTGTTCTTTTCATGTCTTATCATTGCTAAGGGTCTGAAGGTATCTATTTCTCAACAACTATCACTTTGTTCCTCTATCCTTGATTGAAAAAGCAGTTTGCTACCAAAGAAGAGAAATGATTAAGAATCTGGCACTCTTAAAGGTTTAAATAAAATAGCATATCCTTAAATAAGAAAATATTTTCAAACCAAGATATGGTAATATAAAGCCTTGAACCAAGAAATTATCATGTTGAGCAAGGGTGAGAGTGCCAGTATTAATAAAAATCCTTGGCCAAGGTATGATGCCAGTTAGGCATTGGTCAACTATCATGAACCAAATGTACATCTGGTCAGAATGATCCTTCCGATTAGGAGGTACCTACAAATGAGGGATCGACCAACAGTATAGGTTCATGACATCAGGCTCAGAATGGCATGATGATAATTTGATCCTTGTCGATTACCCTTGTGAAGGGTCAAGTTCTCCAGATGAAGAAACTTGGGATACCAATAGGTCTTGGATGGGCGGAAAAGCCCTTGGTGATATTTCTCTTTCTCTCAAAGATAAAGTTGTTCAAGCAATTCACCATAATGATGGTCTCATATTGTATTATTTTCTCTCTCATAATTCCAGGTACATTCCTTTGCTTATTTAAGTTTACAATCAATGCTACAATAAATGTTATTCCCTTTTAGTTAATTGACAGCTATTTGTTCTTTCAACTAAAATGGGAAATCTAAAAGTTAGATAATGTTCTTCTATGATTTCAGTTATATAAAATCATTTAGTTGTTTCCTTTCAGCTGAAACTGAAATTTTAAGAGTTAGTTGTGAAATTGAATATTATGTATTTATTGAAAATTGGTTTTATTTTCCATTCAAAATTCAAAGGAAATCCTAGCATGAAAACAAGTTAGTTAATTTCAGCTGAAAGCTAGTAGTTAGAAACCTTCCTTTAACTATAGATTAATTAGAGTATTACATATAGTATCAGAGCTATTAGGTTTGACACTGAACCTTGGGGCTCATCATGCAAATTTAGAAAACTGAAATAGCTGTTGGTGTTTTTCCAGGATGTTGATATGAAAAACACCCCAGAAGAAGATCTGAGACCCTATTTTTGTCTGACTGTGGAAGATCAGGCTTCGATATGATTACTCAAGTTGCTCCTTCCCATCAGATTCGGAAACAATGGATGAAGCCCTGAAGAGACTTTGGAAGGAAAGAAGAAAATAGAGAGCCTCTAGGAAGGAAATTGTGAAGTCCACCATATTAGCTGAGATAAATAAAACCAATACTCTGAACCTCTCAAAGCTCCAAAGAAAACCTAAAACATTTGAAGGAGATCAAGTTCCAAATCTTGGCTATAGACTCATTCCATTTTTAGAGATTAGTGATCAAGAGAGCCTATCACTGATAGCAAAAATGATTCTTGAATAACTAAAAATGAACCAATCACAAAAAGTGATAATCATATGGTAACCTTTTGTAATAAATCTATCACGGGTAGTGATAGAAATTTTATATTATTCATGTAATAAATCTATCACAAGTAATGATAGAAATTTTGTATCATCTATGTATTAAATCTATCATAGGCAGTGATAGAAATTTTGTATCACCTATGTATTGAATCTATCACAGGTAGTGATAGAGATTTTGTAACTTTTGATGAACCTATCATAGGGAGTGATATTCCTTTTGTAAACAATTGAAAATTGAATCAATATCAAATTTTGTGAGCTATTTTTGCTTGAAATTTAATTTGACTTGAGTCTGAGAATATTTGATTGTTAGTTGCAAAAGAAAACTCCTTAACTTATGTAAACTATTGAATAACAATAAAAATCAAAACTAATTAGAACCATTAATATCTCCAGGAACTTCATTGGAATGGAAAATTTCAGAAATGGGTTCAAAGGAGATCAGGATAATAATCCCATGGCTAAACTAGATCAACTATTGAATCTGATGAATGCAACCCATGCTTGATTAGCCAACCTTGAGAGAAAGATAAAAGGAAAATCTAAGTAAAAAGGTGAAAGGTCTGAAAACCAGAGCGAACAACATGAGGATAATTCTAAAACATTGAGTATGGGAAACAAGAGAAGTAGATTGGTTGATGAACTTGCTAAAGACATGAAGAAGATAAAACCCCCTAAGTTCGAGGGCTCCACTTCGGGAGATGCCACTGAGGCATGGTTAACTAAAATAGAGAAATATTTTGAGTTTAGGGATTACTCAAATAATTCCAAAGTAGCATGGGCAACCTACCAATTGGCAAGGGAATATGCCACATGGTGGGAAAACAAAAGGGCTGAAATGGGTTTGGCGGTGGCCGAAGTGACATGGGAATAGTTTGTGAGAATATTTTTTCAAAGATGGTTTCTGCAATTATATTATGATCAAAAGTTGTTGGATTTCGAGAATCTCAGGCAAGGACCGTTATCTGTCAATGAGTATTGGGAAAAGTATACCCAACTATTAAAATATGTTCCTCAATATTGGCAGGATGAAAACTTTAGGCTATGAAAGTTTATAATGGGATTGAACAATCATATAGGGGGTCCAGTGGATATTTTATCACCTCGGACTATGGACGAGGCTTATGAAAAAATTTTATGGCAAGAACAGAGGTTGAAGAAGGATGATTCTCTCAAAGATAGAAAACATAACAGAGACAAGTGGGATTAGTCACACCAGAATTTTAAGAAGAAGGGCTACAAGAATAATCAGGATGAAACCAATACAAGCAAAGGTCTGAAAAAGAAGGGACCACCAAAGGGATGCTTCAATTGTGGAGAAGAACATTATGCAAACCAGTCCCCTACTAAGAATCAGCATGGGCAGTAGTAGCGAAAACCTCTACCACCTCAGTAGACAGCCTCCCAATAGAGAATCCATGCAATAGTAGACCACAAACAAGATGAATACCATGTCACTCCTATTGAAACTCCAGGTGTAGGATCCTAGGGTGATCACAGTCGATCCACTTAGAGTGCTCGAGGTGCACAAGTTATGCTTACGCAACCACAAGGTTATGCAATGCAAGGTCCAGTGGGACTAGTACTCTGAGGAAAATGCTTCATGGGAGGATTACGATGAAATCCTTCAGAAATTTCCCTATCTTTTGTTGAACCATTGAGAATTTTATATGTGTGTGTGTGTGTGTTTTTGTGTGTGTGTGTGAACCTATGAATAAACCATCATTGAGGACGATGATTCTTAAGGGGAGGAGTATGTTACATCCCCTCTAACTTAAACATGTTTATGGCAATGGAATTATGTCGTTATGTTAGTTGCAAGTAACTACTTTTCATGTGAATGTGAAATTGAGGATAAAATAATTTTTTTATATGTATCGTAAATGTAAATGTGAAAGATTTTCTTTTATATGCGAAAATGTATATGATGATGAGATTATATTTTAACATGTATATATACGTCGTGAATGGTCTAACCCTAGTCTTTTTGTCAAGTGGTTGCAGGATCGTCAACACACGAGGGGAAAGGGAAATATCATTAGGGAGAGGTCATGGTTAGCAAAGGATCAATTTTATCATCATACCTTGAGTCAGTGTAAGATAGTTGCATCAAATTCATAACTTGGCCATAATTAATTTAATTTAATTATTGTTTAAAAAATAAAATAAAATTATATATTAGCAATCTCCTATGGAGATCAGCGAACCAATTCTTGGAATATATCCTAGGAGAATTGCTATGGTTATAAAAGAAAATATTAAATTAACAATAGTAAAAATAATTCCAATGCCATTAATCTAAATATAAAATATAAGTAAGGCTTAAAATCAAAAATTAATTAATTGAAAATGGGAGTCATCAGTTTTTGAAACTAAAGCTTTTTGTCATCTTTCCTTCTTGCCTCTGAATGAATCGGCCAATAAGGAAGCTAAGCAGTCGTGGGGGCTCATGTAATCTTGGAATGGAGGTTTCATGGAAGCATTCACAATTAATCTGGAGGCATCTCTTTTTCATTCACTTTCTCTTCTCACACTATGAATCTTCTCTAGGTCGTCTTCTCTGCAGATACCAATGGCTTACTTATGAAACTTAGTCGTTCTCTCTAGAAGTGAATATCATCTAGTCTTAGCTTCATTTTAGCTACTCTCATACCTTGTCGAGCTTCCATCTTTCTCTCCCTTCATTCACTTTTTGCTTACATCATGAATCCTATTTTTTCTTCCCTGAGACGTATAATCATCTGATCTTGGCTTCATATTTGCTGCACATATACCTTGTTGGTTCTTTCTTGTGCTCTCTCAGTGCTTCTTCATTTAAAAATGAATTATGGTGGCAAAAACCTTGGGAATTCATTGTTAGGAATAGGTGAAAGTCAGGTTTGGATTTTGAGTCTTCTGCACCATTCGCTTGGAGATACCAGAGCGGGCTTCATCAAGTTTTTAGGGATCATTTTCAGGCACGTAATATGATTTACCAATTTGTTTAACCAATATCGATAGAATGGATTTGTTCAATCATTTAACATGCTTAGTATGTAATTTCGATGGTAATCTCATCTAGCTGGAAGTTATTAGAATTTGTATCTTTGAAGGGTTTTCATTAATCAAATGAGTAATGACTCACTTTGCTTCAAATCTCTCAACCAATTGAGCTAGCTCGACCTTTCTTAACCATGTGAAGGGAAATGAGTTTTTTTTTTTGCTCCTATTATAATACATTAATATTGGTCCATTGCTCTTCCCTTGAACCTGAATGGGGAAAAGATCCCTCCTTTCTATTCTCCTGAACCTGAATACTTGACTGGTTGGGGGATCAAAATATATTCTTGTTAGTAAATCTTGAACTTGAATGCTAATTTGAACCTTCCAATTAAATGCTCCGAGATTATCTAGTCATAGCTAAGGTCGATGGTTTCCCCTTCACTCTATTTCATAGTCTCTATATGGAAATGGGGAAACTTCTTCTTAGTCATTTTTTTTTCATGTATCATCATTGCTAAGGGTCTAAAGGTATCTCTTTCTCAACAACTATCATTATGTTCCTCTATCTTTGATTGAAAAAGTAGTTTGCTACCAAAGAAGAGAAATGATTAAGAATTTGGTCACTCTTGAAGGTTTAAAGAAAATAGCATCACCTTAAATAAGAAGATATTTTCAAACCAAGATATGGTAATATAAATCCTTGAACCAAGAAATTATCATGTCGAGCAAGGGTGAGGGTGCTGACAACAAAGGAGTGTCAGTATTGATAAAAATCCTTGGCCAAGGTATAATTCCAATTAGGCATTGGTCAGCTATTACAAACCAGATGTACTTTTGGTCAGAATGATCCTTCCAGTTAGGAGGTACCTATAGAGGAGGGATCGACCAGCGGTATAAGTTCATGACACCTGTTGGCAAAACAAGGACAAACGGGTGAATCAATTGTCACAAAATATTTAAACTTTTCAAACTTTACTTAACTTAATCTCAGATCTGATGAATGAATAGTAAACCATGAAAAATCAACACATCAGAAGCACAGAGAACACCAAGATTTTTTACGTGGAAACCATGTTAGGGGTTAAACCACGATAAATGTTAGTCCACGATATTGTAACCTGTTAAAAGTATAATGAAAGATAATGGGAATGCACATGCATTCAGGCACACTACCTAAAGCTCACTACTCAAATACAAGAGGGCTCACTTCCCAACAATACACAATACTACAAATTAGATCCATAGGCTATGAATTCAAAAAATAGCTTCTACGCAAGCCTAATTACAGTTCTAGTTAAGCACAAAAAAACTTCACTCAAACTTCTCCTCACTCTACTCTGCAATCGAATGAATAGATCAATATTTGCACACTTTCTCTTCTTTGGCTTTTCATCACTTCATACACACTAACTTCGCTCAAACAATCACTCTTATATATCCGCAACATGAAATTACACCAACAACCTTATCGGCCAAAAATTTAAAACATATTTACAATGTCAGTCCAAATTTACAAATAAATTTGCAATGCGAATCAAACACCATCAGCCAATATTATGATGCAACCTAAAATAATATCCTCGAGTGTGCCAAACATTCAAATTTAAATCTTCAAGGATCTACAACATGTTACAACCATCATGTCGGCCAAGAACATGAAAACCTGAACATACGGAGAAAAATCATCGACCACGAGAACACCAGTCAATGTGGATGTACAACAAGGATAGAGAATGATCTAGAAGCATCCACAAACAACAAGAACTAACATAGAATCATTCATAGCAACAAAAATTACTAGAATCACATAAACTTCAATCAGGAACACTGATAGAACCCACATAATTACTGTCAGAACACAATTGTTCATAGTATGATCAAATCTTCACACGGACCTTTGAAACTTTCGGTAGATGAACTAGATACTCTCAGAAATAAACCCTTTAGTCCAAAACAACTGATCTTCAATGTAAAGAACAAGACACCTTCATGATCTTCATTGTTCCACTGGCAACCTGCAACTCTTCCTTTAACAATTTTCTCAATATTCTCGCCATATACAACCTTCAATACAATAATGCTAATAGTGTTGACATCAATGACAACCACATATCAGCAACACAACCACAACATCCAAAAATCTCCCCCTTTGGCATTGATGGAAACACATGATGTGAAAAACACCATCAACACAACTCTCAATCAGCACTTACTCCCCCTTAGATTCTAACTCTTCTTCGTTAACCTCTTCTACATGATCTTCTCCCCACAAGACTCTTCTCCCCAGATAAGCAACAGTTTTTCACATGACTCTTCTCCCCCTTTGACATCAATGGAAAAGATAAGCATTATCTTCCCACATACAAGCTCTGAACCACATATTTGCACATCTGACTACTCCCCCTGAGTAGCAGCCACGAAAAAATCAATACAAATCAGAAAATATCTATAAAGCACACAGATTGATGTAAGGAAATGCATATTTAGTTCATATCATGAGGGGTAATCACCCCTAGCATCCCTCTAATATACTCAAAAGTATCATTCAACAACAGCTTGGTGAAAATGTTTGCAATCTATTCTTTGGTAGGCACATACTTCAGTCTAACTTCTTTCTCACTCACTTTTTCCCTCAAGAAGTGAAACTTGATTGATATATGCTTGGTATTAGAGTGTAGCACCAAATTCCTTGATATTTTAATTGCACTTGAGTTGTCACAATATATGGAAATAGGTTCATCATATACTACTCTGATATCTTTCAGCATCTATTTCATCCACATCACTTGAGTACAGTTATTTGTAATAGCAATAAACTTTGCCTTAGCAGTAGATAGAAAAATGGAATTCTTCTTTTTTCTCAACCAAGACACCAGCTTCTTCCTTAGGAAGAAGGCACCATCACTAGTACTCTTCCTGTCATCTAAATCTCCTACCCAATCTACATCAATATATGCATTCAAAGTAAGATCATCATACTTAGGATACCAAAGCCCAAAATCAACAGTTCCTTTTAGGTATTTGAAAATTCTCTTTACAACAGTCACATGAAATTCTTTCAGATCAGCCTGAAATCTAGCAACCATACATACAACATTCATAATGTCTAGTTTAGTTTGAGTTAAGTAGAGAAATCCACCAATCATTGACCTATATCTTGTTTAATTTTCCTTAGAAGAATCATCATTCTATGTTAACTTGCATCTGGTTACCATGGGAGTACCAATAGGTTTTGAGTCTTCCATGCCAAACTTCTTCAACAGCTCTCTCACATATTTGGACTGAGATATGAAGATCCCCTTATCTAACTGAGTAACTTGCAATCCTAGAAATAACTTCATCTCTCCAATCAGGCTCATTTCAAATTCACTCTTTATTTCATTAGAAAACTTCATACATAGATTATCATCTCCTCCAAAAATAATGTCTTCAACAAAGACCTCAATAATTAACTCTTTGTCATGATCCAATTTGAAATACAAGTTGTTGTCAGCAGTACCTTTATTGAATCCAAGATTTAATAAGTATTTGTCTAGTCTAGCATACCAGGCTCTGGGGACTTGCTTGAGTCCATATAGATATTTCTTCAATTGGAAAACCATGTTTTCCTTATCAATTAGTTGAAATCCATCTGGCTGTTCAAAATATACTTCTTCTTCTAGCTCACCATTCAGAAAAGTTGACTTCACATCCATTTGATAGACTTTATAGTTCTTATATGTAGCATAAGCAAGAAATAACCTTACAGCTTCAATTCTAGCAACAAGGGAAAAGGTTTATTCAAAATCAATACCTTCCATTTGTGAATACCCTTTACATACTAGTCTTGCTTTATTCTGAACCACTTCACCTTGTTCATTCAACTTATTCTGAAAGACCCATTTAGTACCAAACACATTTTTATCTTTAGGTCTGGGAACAAGTATCCATGTATCATTCTTTTACATCTGCATTAGTTCTTCCTTCATAGCTTCCATCCAATGTTCATCATTACAAGCTTTATTGACATCTTTAGGCTCAATCTTGAAAATCAGGCAATACTCTTCTAGAAAATTTCTTCTAGTTTCTACACCTTTATTCTTGTCTCCTAAAACTTGATTTTTAGAATTATTTAGCTTTACATACCTTAGAATTTTAAGATTCTCTCAAACTTCTGGTTCTTCTATTCCTTCTTCTACAATTGCAATTATCTCTACTTCCTGACTACCTTGATTTACCAGAATAAATGGAAGTTGTTTTACCAGAACATATGGCACAATTTGAATTTGATTATGTGTCTGAGTATTCTTCCCTTTGTTTGTGTTGCCTTCTTAGTCATCTAAATCATATCCACAGTATCTGGATGATTTAGCAGAGTCTTCATCAACTCTAACATTTGCACTCTCAACCATTTTTCTTAGTCTTCTGTTAAAGCACTGGTAGGCCTTGCTTTTAGTAGAGTAACCTAGAAAGATTCCTTCATCACTTCTTGCATCAAAATTGCCTATGTCCTCATCTCTCTTGATGTAACACTTGCTTCTGAAGATCTTGAAATATTTAACAGTAGGCTTATAACCCAACTATAGTTCAAAAGGTGTCTTACCAAAATTACTATTGACATTTACCTAGTTTAAAGTGTACACAACAGTGCTTACAGCTTCCTTCCAATAGATGTGAAGCACATTTCCTTCAATCATCATTGTTCTAGCAACATCCAGAATTTTTTTGTTCTTCCTCTCTGCAACTCAATTCTGTTGAGGGGTTTGGGGAGTAGATAAATATCTTTTGATTCCATGCTCTTCACAGAAAGAATTAAACTCCCTGGAGGTGAACTCACCAACTCTGTTTGACCTTAAGCATTTGATTTTTAGACCTTTCTCATTTTCTGCCATGGCCTTGAAAATTTTGAACTTTTCTAATGCTTCACATTTTTCTCTTAAGAAAGCAACCCATATCATTCTAGAGTAATCATCAATAAGTAGCATAAAGTACCTTTCTCCATGAAGAATTATGACTCTGGAGGGACCACATAGATCAGTATTCACCAGCTCTAGTAATCCATTTGAATGATGTTTTCTCTGAAAAGAAACTCTAGTTTGTTTTCCCATCTGACACTCCTTGCAAATTGTGTTAGCAAGCTTCACTTGCTTAGGTAGATCTCTTACTGCTTGAGTGGAACTTACTTTAGCAATGTTATCAAAATTCACATGACATGGCCTCCTATGCCATAACCAGCTTTCATCTACTTGATCAATTAAACAACTTTCACTAGCAGCATTCAGGTGAAAAATATTACCTTTTGTCTTTTTACTTGAAGCAATTACTTTTCCAAATCTTCCAAGTATCCTGCATCTTCCATCTTTGAACTGAAGATCATAACCCTTGTCCACCATCTGTCCAATACTCAACATGTTGTGCTTCAATCCTTCAACATAAAGAACATCATCAGTGTTATTCTTACCACCAAGACAAATAGATCCTCTGCCTTGAATCACACCATCATTGTTATCTCCAAATCTTACAACCCCACCATCATACTTCTCAAGACTTACAAATTTTCTTTTGTCACTAGTCATATGATGTGAGCATCTGCTGTCAATAACCCACTCATCTTTTTCTTCAATTCGGGTTGCAAGAGCTTTCTCAACTTTAGTAGATTCAGTAGCTACCAGACCATTTTCCTTGATAGAAAGGAACACCCATTCATCCTCATTTCCATTGTCTTTATCAGACTCTTCATTAGTCACTCCTTCAACATAGTAACATTTCTTTTGAAATCTAGATTTGTAAGGCTTAGATCTAGGAACTCTTTCAGGACACCTTGATGCAAAATGACCTATTTTGCTGCAAGAAAAGAATTTAATAGGCAATACTCCTTTTTACTTACCTTCTCCTCCGCCTTCTTTCTTCACAATTAGTGCTTCCAACTCTTCTACCTCTCTCTCTTCATCTTCAAGTTGTTTCATTTCTTCCTCATACTTGAATGACTTTCTGGAACACTCTCCTAGATCATATATTTGCTTGTTTCTTCTAGATATAGTAGCCTTGAATGCAGTTTCAGTCTTGGGAACAGATTCACCAAATTCGTTGAACTCAAAGGCAACAAGTTTACCAATCAGTGTATCCCTTGTCACATTCGTCAATGATCTAGTTTCTTCAATAGCACAAGCCTTTTCTTTGTAAGAGGGAGGCAATGATTTGAGCACTTTAGCTACAATTTCTTCATATTCCAGGGTACCACCAGCACATCTAATACCCATCATTAGTTCATTTACTCTCTGCATAAAAGAAGAAATATTTTCATCTTCACCCATCTTCAAATTTTCATACTTGCCTTTCAAACTTTGTAGCTTAGCCATCTTCACATGTACATCTCCTTCATACAAAGTTTCCAGTTGCGTCCACATCTCATGAGTTATCTTCAAACCTATCACATTTTTCATTTCTAAATTGTTAGAGCACTCAGCAAAGCTTCCATAGCCCTGACATTATTCTCAGCCTTTTTAATCTCATCAGTAGTGGAAGGACCATTCTGAGGAATAACATATGGATTCTTTGTAATCTTCCAGAAGGGTTCACCAATACACCTCAAATGACACTCCATCCTATCATTCCACAATGAGTAGTTTTTTCCATCGAATCTAGGACTTTCCTTCTTGTATGATTCCATCTCATATCACCTCTAGCTTTTAAACTTCTTCAGAGGAACCTGCTCTTATACCAATTGTTGGAAAAAAAATGACAAACAACTAAGAGGGGGGGTGAATCAGTTGTCACAGAATATTTAAACTTTTCAAACTTTACTTAACTTAATCTCAGATCTAATGAATGGACAGTAAACCATGAACAATCAACACATCAGAAGCACAAAGAACACCAATATTTTTTACGTGGCAACCATGATAGGGGAAAAACCACGGGGGATGTTAGTCCACAATATTATACCCTATTAAAATTATAATGAAAGATAATGGGAATGCACATGCATTCAGGCACACTGCCTAGAGCTCACTACTCAAATACAAGAGGGCTCACCATCCAACAATACACAACAATATGGATTAGATCCACAAGGTATGAACTGAGAAAATAGCTTCTACACAAGCCTGATTACAGTTCCAGTTAAGCACAAAAAAACTTCGCCCAGACTTCTTCTCACTCTGCTTTGCAATCAAATGAATAGATCAATATTTGCACATTTTCTCTTCTCTAGCTTTTCTTCACTTCATACACACTAACTTCTCTCAAACAATCACTCTTATATATCCACAACATGAAATTACACCAACAACCTTGTCGATCAAAAATATAAAACATATTTACAATGTCGACCCAAATTTACAAATAAATTTGCAATGCAAATCAAACACTATTGGCTAATATTATGATGCAACCTAAAACAATATCGTCAAGCTTGCCAAACATTCAAATTTAAATCTTCAAGGATCTACAACACGTTACAACCATCATGTCAGCCAAGAACATGAAAACCCGAACATACAGAGAAAAATCTTTGACCACGAGCACACTGATCAATGCGGACATACAACAAGGACATAGAATGATCTAGAAGCATCCACAAACAACAAGAACTAACAGAGAATCATGCACAACAACAAAAATTACCATAATCACATAAACTTCAATCAAGAACACTAACATAACCCACAAAAATATTGTCATAACACAACTATTCATAGCACGATCAAATCTTCACGTGGACCTCTGAAACTTTTGGTAGATGAACTAGATACTCTCAGCAATAAACCCTTTAGTCCACAACAACTGATCTTCACTCTTCCACTGGCAACCTGCAACTCTTCCTTTAACAATTTTCTCAATATCCTTGACATATACAACCTCCAATACAATAATTCTAATAGTGTTGACATCAATGACAACCACATATCAGCAACACAACCACATCATCCAACAACACCAAGCTCAAAATGGCATGATGATAATTTGATCCTTGTTGATTACCCTCGTGAAGGGTCGGGTTCTTCAGTTGAAGAAACTCGAGAGACCAGTAGGTTTTGGATGGGCAGAAAAGCCCTTGGTGATATTTCTATTTCTCTCAAAGATAAAGTTGTTCAAGCAATTCAGCATAATGATGATCTCATATTGTATTTTTTTCTCTCTCTTGTAATTCTAGGTACATGGCTTTTCTTATTTAATTTTACTATCAATGTTGCAATAAATGTTATTCCCTTTTAGTTAATTGACAGCTATTTGTTCTTTCAACTAAAATGGAAAATCTGAAAGTTAGATAATGTTCTATGATTTTAGTTATATAAAATCAATTAGTTGTTTCCTTTCAGCTGAAATTGAAAGTTTAAGAGTTAGTTGTGAAATTGAATATTGCATATTTATTTAAAATTGAGTTTCTTTTCCATTCAAAATGCAAAGGAAACCCTAGCATGAAAACAAGTTAGTTACTTTCAGCTGAAAGCTAGTAGTTAGAAACCTTCATTTAACTATAGATTAATTAGAGTATTACATATGGTATAAGAGCTACCAAGTTCGACCAGGTTCAACATTGAATCTTGGGGCTCATCATGCAAACTTAGAAAACTGAAACAATTGTTAGTGTTTTTCCAAGATGTTGTTGATCCAGAAAACACCCCAGAAGAAGATCTGAGACCCTGTTTCTATCTGACTATGGAAGATCAAGCTTTGATATGATTACTCAATCTGCTCCTTCCCATCGGGTTTAGGCTCTTGGTTACCTGGTCATCCCTAGTTGTTCGATGTTGGTTAGTGCTGACAAGTGATGTGTTGTAGTTCGGTTGATTTAGGCTGATGGTTGCCTAGCCATCTCGGGTTGTTCTTGGGTCCAAATTCCCTTGTATATTTTTTTTAGGCTTAAGGTTCCCGTTAAAACCTTTCTTGGTGTAGATTTGAGTTTTCAACTTATTTTTGTTTAATTTTATTATGTTTTGCTACTGGTTGTCATTGTTGTATTCTACAGCAGCTTGGTCTCTTTGTGCAGGTTTCGGGTCCCTGTTAAAACCTGCTTGTTAATGGTTTCAAGTCCATTGAAAACCTATTTTCCCCCTTAATCAAAACTATAGATTTCATATTAAATAAAAGATGAAATAAGATTAGCGTCAATTATAAGCAATTGACCATTAAATATAATTAAATAATTGAATAAGAAGTAAGAAAGAGAATTAAGGAAATAATAGATAAGAAGAACCACCTTTCAAATTCTTCAATAATAAAAATGGCAATATCTATGTCACTCAACGAATCTAATAAAAAATGATGTCCATCTTTTTGATATATTACTACTTGGCTTTAGTGATCTAATTTTCATTGAGCATTATGGATGTAATTGTTCATAGTTTGTTGGCCTTGGTAGTAATCACTTCCAACATCTTGGCCAACCTTCTTGATTCCTTTCTAGTGCCTTTACTTTAATTAAAAAATATTGGTTTTAAAATTGGGGCTAGATTAGGATGTTGTGGGTAAGAGGTCACGAGGTCCAATCTCCTCGTCCTTGTGGTACCAAAGGGTGTATCATGCTAGCATCACTAGTCACATAAAAAAAATTACTAGGCACACTATAATTTATAGGGGCCACCTAATTCTTGCAGTCTAAAAAAAAGATTAGAATGATAGCATGCCAACATCTTATAACAATACAAGATTAGAAAAAATAGCTAAATATCTTGATTTCTAGCTATGTTTAATTATGGTTTGTCTACAAGTTTCGCACATATTTTTCTTAAAAGAATTAAATTAGAGGAAGGATTTTTTTCCATTAAGGCATTCTCATCACCTAATATAATTAATTACACAAGTACACAAGTTGTCTACATGACCCAATATAAATAACTTAAGAGATGTGTGCCACATGTCGACATTACCATCCACCTAAATACATTGTAATATTATATCCCTAGGTAGATAACATGTCATCCCTCCTTGACATGTTTTATCCTCAAAACATGAGAAGAAGCCAAAGAGTATTTTAGTTACAAGTCATTACAAATATGACACCATGACCAATCATCCAACCATGCATAGTTGATCTTTGTAGTGGTTTTAGTTTGATGGTACTTAGATCCTATCCTTGATCCAAATTTTGTTGTACCCATTTAAGTCCATTCTTATCAAAGCGAGTATTTTTTCCATGAATAATGATTACTTCTATGTTGCCATAGATTGTTATAGTTGTTCCTTTGATTCCTCATAGATCCATAGTGATTGGATTATTGATTCCTTGTATTATCATTCCTCCTTAATGGCTTCCTCCATGACTCTTTCCTCTTGCAATGATGTGGATGCCTATAAATTGCACCCTTTGCTATTATTGGAATATTCTCATATTTTATGCCTTTTTTGCCACCTGTTTTATTGGATCATGAAGATAATTACTTCTCTTCTTTTTTCTTTACATCTTGCTACTTTGTTTTTTCTTTGATTCAATGGTACAATCTTTGGTAAATTCTTGAACTTGCTCTTTTGTGAATTTCTTTTGATTATATTATGTGTAATATATCATATTGTTACATTTTCCACCTATACCAAAGATTCATGAACTTATTTTGTACATGGATGATTATTGTTCCCAAAGATTCTAACCAAGGGTAACCAAGAACAATACCCAACCCATCCTTATGTAGAGCATAAAATTTTGAATGCAACACATATTTTTCCATAAAGAGCTTCAAATACTTTAAATAATGAATATCCTTAGTTGATTTTTACTTTCTTTGATATTTTTTCTTGTACTATAGTTTCTTAGACAATTTCATATTGATTAAGTTATACTTGTTACTATGGTTTACAGCAACAACAATCTTTTCTTTTTGAATATGTCCATGAAATTGAAGGATTAAATATTTCTTCCTTGGGGCCAATGTGCATGTACTTCTATCCCATTTTCCTTATTCTTGTAATTCTTCTTCTTCTTCTAAGTCTTCTTATTCTCTTTTTTCTTTATCTTCTTCTAAAGAATAATTTCCTCAATTTTTTGTTTGCAACATTCTATATTGCTAGAGAAAAAATCTTGGAATTGATTAATATAATCCTTGAATATACTTGTTTATAGTAATTTTGTAATTTGGTTGAAATAGCTATACATAATATTTTCACCATAATTTGTAGTGAGTTCCTCTTAGAAAATAGACCATTTGATAACCCAGCCCTTCTTATACTTCTCTTCACATATCTAATGATACCAAATGAGTTGGTATGATCCCAAGTATAAATAATTCTATTGTAGCTTTTTATTAAAATGGAACATGATGAAGATCAAAGAACTGGTCCATTTAAAAAACCCAATTGGTTGGATCCTTATCATCAATCTTTTGCATATCTATATTTGGTATGAAATTCTTACCCATAAAAATTACTTAGGAGGTGATATATTTTTAGATTTGATTCAAATCCAAAAGAATTGTGGCCTTAATAAGACATGTCTTCTTCCCAAGTCTTGTGGAGTGAATCCACCCAATATCCACAGAGGTTATGAGAGAAGCTAATTATGTTTGTATTTCATTGATACCTTTTGTTTGAGCCAGTACCACTAGATCTCCTCCTTAACCTTGGTGGTTGATATATTTATAGAATATTGAACATCCATAAGGTATATCTCCTCCACAATTGGATTATTATTCTTAGGAGACTTCCCTAGGGTGATGGGTTTCATTTCCTTGGCTCTTCTTGAAACCCTTGTTTTTTATTAGAGGTAAATAATGAGTTTTGAAGGGGCCCAGAACCCTTTACAAAAGAAAGTAGTTGAAGCTAAAGAAAACTACATTAAGTATCAATCAGCCCAAAAACATCAAACCATCAGCAAAAATTCAGCCAAAAAGGAGGACCCCATCCAGCAACACTACATGTTTTTTAAGAATATCAGTCGCCTCCACTTCGCTCATCACAGCATTATGAGCATCATCCAAAGCATCAGGAAAATATTTACCAAAAGCCCCAACCTAAGCCTTAGTCTTGTTTCTAGTTCTAGTCCTAGGCCCATCCATATTCACCTTAGTAATCAAAACATTATTCTTTTCCCCACCCTTCTCAATAGTAACCTCCTCCTCTATCAGCTTGCCACCAACACCAAACTCTTCAACATGAACAATTTCCTTGAGTCTTGGCACTAACAAAAGGATAAGTAACACCAATAGATTCAAAATTAACAACATACTTAGTCACCTCCCCACCCTTGACCATACTAGCACAAAATTTCTCCAATTGGTCCTCGAGGATAAGGATTCTAGCTTCTATATTTTGTTTCATCTTAAGAGTTTCTTCCACCACAATGTTCAAGGAATTAAACAATTCATCAATCTAGTTTTGAATAGAGGACTCTTCAGCCTTACTCATAGCACCCCTAACTTTGACATTAGTCATATTAAGTTCATGAAAAAACCATTTGAACAAATTAAACAAAACAATGGAACCCTCTCTAGCAATTCCCAGCACATCAGAGATATCTTCCCTATCAAAATTAAAAACCCCCTTCCCCACAACATCTTCCTCCTCAGAGGAGCTAACCTTATCCTGACTGGTAGATACTTCCTTACCTTTCCCAGTAGCAACTGACATTTTGATTTTGCAGATGGAATTCACAATCTCCTCAGCCATAGCATTTCTTTTCTTCATCCGCTCCAGAACCATAGCCTGGGTCTCCACAACATCCTGCCCACTAGTAGCCCCAACCTTACCTTTTTATTGAAAATTCGGAATCACACTCGGGGAATCATCATCATCCAGGCCACCCATGATCGTGAGAGGAGAGACCCTCTTCAGTAATTGACTCACAGTCCTTAGAACCCACTTCTTCTTACTTCCTTCCTCCATCTCCTTCTTCTACTTGGTCACAGTGGGTGTCAAAGATGCTTCACCATATAGATCATTCTTATCCTTCACACCACTAACAGTAAATCAGCACCACCTCATCACTACAAGTCTCATAACCCTTGTTAGGGCTCTGCTCCCCTTTTTTAGACTTTCCCACAACAGGGGGTTGTGGACCATCCACCAAAGATGCAAGTGATTCTGGGACAAAGTCCACATCCTCCTCAGAATACAACTCCTTTTCCAAAATAATTTTCCTTTTCTTCCCTTTTTTTCTAGTCGGCTCCTCTTCTGAGGCAGTCTCATACTCCTCTGCTGGCTTAGGCTGCTTACCCTTCGAGGTAACAACTGGCTTAACCACCTCAAAAGACTTAGCATATTCAAAAATTAAAAGGATTAACCCCACATCCAAAATAGGGTTTTTGTGGTTTTTCTTATGGTCTTTGAGAGTGACAGCATGAGATAATAGGGAAAATAGATCATTTTCTTGTGGCTAAAATGATTAAGCAAAAGGAAGTGATAAGCATTTACCACAGAGAAATGAACTTCCAGGGTGATATAACACGAGTTCTTTAGCCACATCTCCCCACAACACCTTAAGAGAGCTCCTCTGGTAGTGCCCACTCCTCGTAGTCTTCAAGTCATTAGCGTCATCCCCCTTGAAGAAACTTTGCATAACAGTTTGCGACTCCTTTTTGTCTCTAAAAACTTTCATACCATCCATGGATAAAATAGTGAAATTTGCTATAAATTCTTCATTCACATCAAACTTCATTCCGCCTAGCTTCAACACTCTATTATTCCACATGCCTTTGCAAAAAATTTCATAGTCTATGGATTGTTACCATGCAATCTCTCCAGGTATGGGGTCAACCCTCCTTTCTCCAACACCTGCCAAACCTTCGGCTTCTTCTTGACAACTTTGAAAGAGAAGGGCTCCACATGGTTCCCAGCTCCACCCATGTCTACATAATTTGCAGAGTGTAAAAGCTTGAGAGCTCTAAATGCAATGAGAAGGAACCTTAGGAAGACAATGCAAGGAGTGCCTAGAATCCGTGTGAAAACCGAATTAAGGAAAAGAGTAATTAAAATCATAGAGTTTCATTCCCTACGAGTTTCATCCATCGTACCATTAGCTCATTTCAAATCAGGCTTACCATACTTCCACATAATCATCGGCCATGTGAAGATTGACATGCACACCGCAAGCCATAATAAATCATTATGCAATTTAAATTTGGCAATCATTGTTAATACTTGCTATTGCCTCTATAGGGAGGGGGTCATTCAAACCCCATTCCCTAACACCTCTAACTCCAATATTAGTGAAGACATCCGCTAGCCCATTACCCTCTCTCAAAATATGAGAGATGTAATATTCATCAAAAGAATTAAGAATATCCATAGAGTCCTTAATCAAGGACTCAATAGTCCAAGAAGGGGAAGCACAATTTTTCAAAGTATTGATGATATTAAGAGAATCACCCTCTAGCCATTTTTTCTTATAGCCTTTTACTTGTGCTAGCTTAAGACCATGATAGGCTACAGCTGCTTCCGCATAGTGGTTTGTCCAAATTCCCAAAGGGAGTTCTTGAAACCCTTTTTTTATGATGCCACCAAAATAATTTTCACAATAGCTTATTCAAAACAAATTAGAATAATCTAAAAAAATACTATAACTTGGGTTCATATCTCACTTTTTTTTAAAAACCTCCATGAAATTCACCAATTTGTAGTATTGAGAGTGAATTTGGTATAAAACCTAATTTCACAATATTTCCTCAAATATATTCCAAATGAACTCAAATTTGGACTATAGTAGCTTCAATATATCCTTGATCAACCCTCTATAATTTTTTTGGTAATTTGCAACATAAGATTGAATTTAATGGAAACCACAATTTCATAATAATTCATCCAAATAACCTCAATTTGAGAGAGAAATGCTTCCCAATTTGACCTCTTGAGATTAAAAAAAAAAAATCATTGATCCTTTCCCTCTAATTGCCAAATTCATTCGTTGACACCACTTGCAATAAAATAGCTTGCATGAGAAGAATATAATAGGAAATATGAAGAAAATAATTTATAATACCTCAGAATAATAAGTCACTTCAAGGGGGAGACCTCAAAATATCTTCAATAAGAACACAAAACTTAATATATTGATAATAAACTAACTGCTAGCTCCTACACACACACACACACACACACACACACATATATCCTATTTGTGCCTTGGCTTCCATCCATGGTGACTTAGATACCTAAATACAATATCTAAGATAAATTAATTACCTAAATAAGATAATAATAGTCATAGAACTTAACTACTCATAACCCTATGCACTCTATAGGGTTAAGGGTCTAGTAGCTATGGTATTAGAGAACAATTAAAAAATGGACCTTAAAAAATTAAAATAAAGTGGTTTAAATTTTATTTATTATTTTTATTGTAATGCAGGAGCATCCATGGCATAGTGGCTATCCTGTGTCAACAAATAAATATTTCATTTTATTGCAATTTTTGGTGTGAATTGAATTTCATATTTTGTCTCATGAAATTCATATTTTGATGTGCATTTAGATGTTATGTCATGCTGAAAATTTGAAATTTGGAGTTAATTTGGAGAAAGCAGGATAGGTGGAGATAATAGAGAATATGTTTTAAAAGAAAAAATCCTAAGAAAGCAAGTGGGGGCATGGGTTTCTTGGAGACCTCCAATCATATTTGTAACTCTAATTTTAAATTTCAAGACTCCTAACACTAGTACAAAAACAACAATAATGATTAAATAAACTATTAAAAATTGCATATAAATGACTAATTTTGGTCACGTGACCATTAGTAGTTTATTGTCGGTCATTTATAACATGACCAAATTTATGACAACTATTTTAGTCATTTATCTAGTCATTGATTTGGTCATTGATTAAATCATTAATTTAGTCGTTAATTTATTCATTGATTGTTGTTAACTGGTCATTTATTTAGTCATGGTAGTGAATTATTTAGTCATAGATTTAGTCATTAATTTATTCATATATTTAGTCATTGATTGTTGTTAACTGGTCATTTATTTAGTCATGATAGTCATTTATTTTAAACATGGTAGTCATTTATTTAGTCATGGTAGTCATTTATCTAGTCATTGTAGTCATTTATTTAGTCATGGTAGTCATTTATTTAGTCATTTATGAATTAATACTTTCATATGTGTATGTAAACTCATATGTTTGGAGAATGAAAATTTTGTTGTGATTGATTTAGATATAAAAATTTAAAGCTCTTATGTTATATTGGAAAAATTAAATTGAAACAATCATAAAACTTGAACAAATCTACTCAAAGGATTGAATCAACAAAGTTAGAAAATAATTCACTATATATTCAAACTGTATATAAAATATGTTACAAAAAACTCTATATATAGAGTTTTGAAGACAAAATCTTTCGCACTATGCAAACTGCTCATTTATTATGCTTTTAGAACTGAAAAAAAACTAAAACTAAAACTAAAAAGTCATTGGTGTGAATGCATGTTTCAGTGATACCATTGTTGCACATGGGGTGGGCTATAAATGAATCTAGAAGACACTAATTTTGCATTTTCTCCTTGTTTTGTACCTGTCCACAATAAAAAAAACTAAAAAATTGTTAATATTTTTAAAAGATTTATGAAACTTTGAAATATGAAAAAAAAGTGGGATGATAAGGAATTTCACAGCAATAATATGAATAAAGTGGGATGATGGGATCTTAATTTGGAAATTTTGACCCAAAAAACCAAAATATTCAAGTTAATATGATTCAAGGATCTCTATTATCTAATCACAGCTTGCAGCTAACAATATGCTAAAAGAAAAGTCAATATTTCTAAACAACAAGTTTTTTGAGAAAACCTGATAAACACAAAAGTGGGTAATCTAAAAAAGTTCTCCACAATTGCACTTCAAATAAATAACAATAGATCTGCAAAAAAAATGAAACTAAACACCAATTTGTATTGAGAATCACTATAGAAAAGTTTAGTTACTTATTGATACAACTGAGATGCCTTAGAGAACATAAAATGTGTCTTTGCAACATGAAACTAACTTACCCAAGGTTGGATACCCAAAACCCAATGTGGCTATTTGTCTATCATGAGCATATTTAGGATTTTTTTCCATTTTTTACTGCTTTCCCCTTAAAGCAAGTAACTTGGTGGGATAGGTGTCCAGCAGCCTAGATATGCATTGTGCAATGGCTCAGCCATTTTTTGTTATTTTCCCCGCTGCTATTAGTTTTGGATCCTCCAAACTCTTCATCGTTGGTATTCACCTTTCACTTTTCCAATTTTGCGAGCTACAACCTGAAAAATAAGGTTTCGACAAGGGTTTTAGAGTATGTTTATTAAAATGACATTATGGCCAAGATCCTTATTTTACATCTAGCATAGACAAAAAACCATTTTCTAACTAAACCATTGTGCCAAAATACAATAGTTCACATATTTCATCTTTAAATCTAGAATAGAAGAAATCAAACAGACATTTCCATGATAGAAGTGGTGCTCAAAAACACAAATGAAGAAACAAGCCGATACTAAAATACCTTTGGTCGCCAAAAGAGATCTAACCGTCAAAGTCATGGAGAGTCTTGCCTTGCCTCTTGAGAGCATAGACTACATCCATCATTGTCATTGTCTTATGTCGCGCATGCTTAGTGTAGGTGATGACATCCCTCATGAAATTCTCCAAGAAGATATTCAAAACACCCCTGGTCTCTTCATACATCAAGCCATTGATATGCTTGAAACCTCCTCTCCTAGCCAAATGCCTAATGGCAGGCTTGGTAATGCCCTGGATGTTATCATGGAGGACTTTCCTTTGCCTCTTGGTGCCTCCCTTGCCCAAACCCTTGTCACCCTTTCCACGCCCAAACATTTTGAATGCTAAGATGACAAATCAAATCTTAACAAATTCATTTTAGGTTTTTCAATTGTTAATTTTATTTTTTATTTTTCCCATTGTGAACTCACGCCTAAATTGTTTTAAAATGGATGCCAAAGTTAATTAAAATGCAATGTATATAGATGTATTTTGCAATGAAACTCGGTAATGTATTATTGGTAGGTCCGTCATTTTTATTATTATCCAATGGAATGACAAATATTGTGCCTCATATAATCTTATATTTATATTAAATTAATATTATAATATTAGATTATTATATAATATTATATTATTATAATATAATATTATAATATTAATATAATATTATATTATTATATTATATTATAATACAACCCACTCCCTCAATTCGAAATATTTTTTTTAATTATCCACTTTAATATCATATTGTCTAATTTTTATTTGTGTGACTAATTATTTAGTCATTTTTATTTGTCTGACCAATTATTTAGTTGTGATTTTACCCAATGACCAAATTAGTCACTTATGATGATCAAATTAGTCATTTATTTGCCAAATTATACTAGTGTAAAAAATAGGGAATCAAAAGGTGGGCGCCCAAGTTTGAAAAAGTTGATTTTTGCTTTCATTGAAAAAACAAGAAAACCATTAAAGCACTGTCATCCATTCATTCACAGCAAGTCTTGGGGTTTGAAAAGCATATTTTATTCAATGTTATTAATGCAATTTAATTTAATTGGGGGTTACAAGAGTTGGGCGTTGTTTTTTGAAGGTGGAACTGAAATGAAAGGAAATTCAGTTGAAATGAACACACATTTTCATTTCATGTGGATTGGAGTTGTTTAATGAAAATCAATTTCATTTTGAATGAAGTTTTTTTTCCCAGATGCAGGAGAAGAGAAGGGGGGGCGTAGCATACCTCCAGGAAGATTTTTGATGGTGTTGTTGTAGATTGGAGTTGGTTTATAAAGATAACATCATCAGCAGTTGTAGATTGAAGGGTTGAGTTGTTGAGGGTGGTTATTTGTTACAAGTGTTGGAGAGAAGCTTTGTTTCAAAGCTTTAATTTGTTGATTGCAAATCATTCTTATCGCATTTACTAGGAGTCTTTTGAGGGGCTTGTTGATTGTAATTTCATTTGCAAAATTAATAGAATTTGGAGTTGTTGGTTGCAACTTGCAATCCAGAAGTTGAAAAATTGTTGCAAGAAGTTATTTCATGTGTTGAATGTTTACCAGTGGATTGTGTGAGCCTTTTAATTTTATTTTTGTAAGAGAGGAGGACTATTGCATGCAAGACCCCAGGTCATGGAGAGTCAAGACGTGAGAGGCTTCCCTAACTTACCTTAGCTAAGTGTAATGTTAGGAAATGTGAGGTAAGAGTAACGAGGACAATGAGGCCTCTCAGTTACTCTACAGACCCGAAACATAGGAAGGGACTAGGTGAGCCAATTTTTAGGTTTAACACAACGCCTCGGAAAGCTCTTTGTCCGAGGACAAAAGCACGGTCTTTGGACGTCAGTGCAAAGTGCTGGCGTCTCAAAAGTGTGTTGGCGTCTGTACAACCAGACAATGGTGAAGGCGAAGTCAAACCAACAAAACTAGCTAATGGCCCAGCTGACTAACTAAAGGTCTAGAATGATGTGATTAAATAAATGAAATACTCTCTAATATTATAAAGTAAATAAACAAAAGTAAAGAGAGCAAGGAGGATCTCACCAAGGAATTAGTTCACTAGCTGGTCTTCCGAGAAGCACGTACTCCTACACACATAAAGAGAGGAGAATGTTGAGTGGATGTATAGGGGTCTGCCTCAGTCAGACCCCCGTTTAGGTGTTCCCACCTCCATGGACAGCCTAGGAAACAAGATAAAGGAAAGCAATACAATAAAGAGCACAAAAGAACTACAAAACAGTAAAGTGCTAACTCAACCAAATGATAGAGGAGAGGAGAGGGAAGCTTACCACCTCCACCAAGAGCACTCAAGGCTGCTTGGGGGAGAAAATGAGAGGAACTCAAGCCTCTGCTACAATGGTGTGGTCCCAAATTTTCTCTACTGACGTGATGGAATGTTTCTTTGGTTGCAATAGAATGCAAGAATGTTGCTTGAAGCTTGTAATGGATGCAAAAGAGTGTTGAAGCTTATGGAGTGATCTCATCACTTGGAAGAAGATTGAAGATGTGAAGAGATGAAATGCTTGTTCAAGAGGTGAATATAAAGAAGGAATGAAGAGAAATGGCCATATTCGGGTCGTTCGCCCGAAGGGAGCATTACAACTTGACTCCCAGTGAGAAGAGTAATGCCTCTGTAGGTTCAGCCACAAGAATCTACTAGGGACGTAATTGCGTCGCGTGGATGGTTGAGTGTCGCACGGGTGTCCCTGACAGAAATGCCTCCATCGACACTCAAAATAGGCGCCAAGGGGGATGCAAGCAGTGGGCTTAGGTAGAATTAAGCCTCTGAACTCAATTTTCTAAGGTGGATAAAGGCAAAAAGGGGATTTGCACATGGGGTGAAAATTTACTCTTATACATTTTTCCCCCACTTTAGCGAGCATGAATACTGATGATTGCTCGGTAAAATAGATCAAGAAAGATTAAGGTTAGAAATATATACCTGAACCATCAAGGAAGTAGACCGCGATCTAGAAAACCTGAAGGTGCAAGGAAAGAAAAGGGCTTCATAGCTGCTCGGAACTATGAATTTAGAAAAACAAAGCATCTTACAGGCCTGTTGACTTGCAAGGAGGCAACCCCCAAGATCTCTCGCATGAAGGAAGCCTTATGAAGTAAGCACCTTACAGACCCGCATACCTGCAAGGAAGGTATCCTCCAAGATCTCTCACATGAAGGAAACCCAAAGGAAGCAGACTCCATAGATTCAAGAAGCGGCGACACATCTACTTGCAGATAGAACATGTCAAAAGCAATGACACATCTACCCGTAGATAGAACATGTCAAAAGCAGTGATAGGTCTACCCGTAGATAGAACATGTCAAAAGCAGTGACACGTCTACCCGCAGATAGAACATGTCAAAAGTGGTGACACATCTACCTGCAGATAGAACATGTCAAAAGTGGTCATGTAGGAAAATAAACGAACAGTCACGCAGAATGTCAATAAGTAAAACTTTCAAAGGGATCCCTCGGGAACCCGACGTGGAAAAGAGGGGTCTAATCAAGGGATGTTCTATTTGAAAGGTGAGGTCTAGTCAGGCTACCCCCAAGCTAGACACGAAAAGGTGAATGGAATAAGTCTAGTTGGGCTGCCCCCAGGCTAGACGTGAAGGAATCCATTCGAAATAGACTTTCAAAGAAGGGTCCCTTGGAAACCCGCCGTGAGGAAAAAGGGGGGTCCACTTAAGGGACACACAATTCGAAAGTAGTTTTTCTTCTTAGAGAAATCCGCCATCAAGCAATCCTTTTGAAATATGTTCACACAATTCATCAAGGAATTCGAAAGGAAGGATATGCCCCCATGCGAGGGGAAATAAAAGTTGTTCCCACTTCGGAGGAAGGTCCTCAAGTCCTTTCTTTATGAACCCATGATGAAGGAAACACATTCCATTAGGGTTCCAAGTTGAGAATGTGATTCTAAGGAAAATTTTGTGAAGACTTTCAAGAAAATATTTTTTGGCAATGAATGCATTTTCTGAAAATCGAAGTATTAAAGAAAGGCGTTGTCACACATGAAAGGGACAACTCAAGCAAAGAAGAGAAAAATATAAAGAAAGCAAAAAGAGAGAAAACAAAAACAAAGGACATAGGGGTAGCCTAATATTTTGGGGTCAGAACTGCTCATAAATATATATATGTATGTATATATTTAATAGTATATAAATGAACTGTCATCAACCTCCTACTATAACAAAAATCAGGCACAAACATAAAAGAATGATGATACAAATAGAAGAAGGTTTACGACACAAAAACCACACCTGTATCCAAGCACCAACGATGGTGATGAGGGTCATTCAGGCACACATAGCACAAGCATGGGGGAACACATGCACACTGACACAAGATCAAGAAAGGGGCTCCTCCTAACATTGATCAGCCAAGAGGTCATCCACTTCCCAATCTAAATCCTCGTAAGGGGAAGGGGGACGAGCTTGCAATGGTAGGATGTTAAGAGGAGGAGAATCTGGCCCTCTCGCAACAAGGGTTAAGGAAGAGGTCCCCTCGAGGTCCTCTCCGCAGAGCTCTTGTGGAGTTAAGGTCAGCGATCTCGCGAAGATCGTCGACAGGGTCGTGACCTTGTCCACGGAATTATACATACACCCCACAAGAGTGTGGTGTCTAACTTCAGCGGATGGGACAAGCTGTGTCTGAGGTTCACCGCTAAGCTCGTCGAATGAATCAAGAGCGATGATGAACTCAAGGGAAGCCGAGACTGGTTTTGTTATTAGGACAAAACAAGTCAGCATGGGGTCATCATGTGGAGAAGGCAAGGTCCTCTTATGTTCTCTGTTCCCAAAGGGACCATCCTCTGCCTCTCGTTTCTTTAGAGGAGATGAACTCCCCACGGACGAGGCCAGAGGTGCAGAGGAAGAGGAGGAAAGAACCACAATGGATACAACCGAGGTATTAACCCTATCCACAAGCTTCGGGAAGGGATGGATATCCAGAATGGAAATTAACAAATGTGGCTCCACTGAACGAGCGATGAACACCTGTACCCATTTAGGGTTAGGTGCATTCATACTCACAACGGAAGCCAAAATCAGTATAGAGCCAAACTGAAGAGAAGCAAAAGGAAGGGAGGAAAACGATGTTATAGGAGGCTCTGAAGCAAGGGCGGTCATTTCTTCCTCCTTTTGCGAGGTGGCCTACTCGGCCAGGAGATCCTTTCACCAACACTTGCGTTCATGTGCAAGGTGGTTTCTATGGCTCTTGGAGTTAGAGGCTAAAGTTTGTGAAGGGAAAAGAGGTTCTTGCTCAACCATAGGAATGTCCACTACGACCGTTTTTGATAGAGGGATAGGTTCCTGTATGGGAGTAGGAGGAATAGGCTGAGGAGCGACAGGAGGAGTCAACTCAAGAACCTCGGCAACAGGCCTCTTTCCACTCACTACCTTAAGAGTAGGAGCAGTAGGAGGCCGCGAGTCAAAATCTCTATGAGAACCTTTCTTTCTACTATATAAATAATACCATGGTCTGGGGTATTCATTAGGGAGGTCCACGATCCTAAGTTTGGGCCTACCCCAAGGAGGAATCATTGGACTCAGTGGGTAGCCGCCAGGCTGGCTCATCCAATACTCTTCCCAAGAAGGGGGAGAGGATGAGGCAGACTGGGAGGAGGTAGCCTTCTCTTTTCCTTTATGGGAAGGAGAGGGAGCTGGCGTGGACTTCTCCTTCTCTTTCAGAGAAGGAATAGTAGTCGGTGCGAGCTTCCTCTTCTCTTCTCGGGAAGAGGAGGTGACTGGTTGTTCTATCATGGGGGGTCAGCTTTGGCTCCCCTTTTCCCCCAATTTTATACTTCACATAGTTCTTGTAAAGTAGGCCCATTCTCGAAAGAAGTGGACCGACTGGGGAGGGCCAGAAGTGATCAAATGAATATCCACCATGGGACACCAAGGGCTAGTATCTAGTGTCATGCACTACGTGCACGACACCTTCATGGGAGAACTTCAAACACTTGTGAATAATAGAGGAGATTCCATTCATGGAGGCGAGCCAAGGTATGCCTAACTTCAGCCTGAATAGATCTGACTCTAGGATAACATCGAAGATTGTGTCAACAGCCCTAGGTCCAACAAGGATGGACAAAGTGATCGAGCCATAAGGCTTAAGGGACATACCATCGTGTGTACGGATGGTAGATTTTGTTTCTTCATATTTTTCCTTTTGTAATGAATTTAATACTAGTGTCTCCTCAGTGATAACATTCACACAACTCGCAAGGTCTATCAAGACTCCTGTCATAATGTTACCATTGACATGAGCGAGAATCTAGAGAGGTGAAGGTTTGTTGTTTAAGGGTAAATCCTGTGATGTAAATGTAATATCCGGCGAACCAAGTGCGGGTGGAACAGTGGAAGTTACTGTGACCATATTAACATAGGCCTCAGGCTGTGTAGAAGAATCAGTGGGATCAATAATCATGTTAGCAGAGTGTGACGAAAATGGGTCGGTGTATATCTACAATTCACTATTAGCCTTTCCTACTAATTTTTTAGCATTTTGTTTGTTCGCATCGAGATGAATGGTATTGTCCTCGATCCAGTCTTGTATTTCATGTCACAGCCATATACATCATTCGATATCATGTCCATTAACATGATGGTACTAGAAATAAGTGCTCCCATCATACCAATTAGGGTAAGGTTCTTTAACAGGATTAGGAGTCTGTAGAGTTGCGATCTTATCCTTCAATAGCTTATGTAAGACAAAGGTATAAGATTCTGATAACTTTGTGAACTTCCAGTTGCGTTTGAGGCCGTTGTCATTAGCAGCAGCTACTACATTCACAATGGCTTTACCTTTCCCAGAGATTGATACAATGGACTTCCCCTTAGAACGGGAGCATGAGGATCCCCCAAACTAAGCAACCGTTTGCTAGTATTCTCAGAAGGCCACACACAAGTGTGCGAAAGAAGGGTATTTCATAAGGGTAGACTTCTCTTGCCAAGGCCTTCATAATTTCCCTATGAACACCTTTTGCACATCAGAATCGAGCAGCTGATATGAGATTTGTGAAAGGAGCGCTTGATAACGTGCTATGAAATCAATGCTCTTTTCATTATCTCCTTGTTTACATCGGATGAGATCTGAAAAGGTCATCTTTGGCCCAATGTTTGCTTGGAAATGTCTAAGGAATTGATTTACAAGTTGATTGAATGAGAAGATAGAGTTGTCAAGAAAGGAATAGTACCACTCGAGTTTCGTATCCTTGAGGGATCGAGGAAATAGTTTAGCCATCAACGCGTCATGATGGAAGAAGTCAGTGCAAAGGGTGTTAAAGGAAGACACATGTGTCTACATATCTCCTTTACCACCAAACTTCTCAAATTTAGGGATCTCCATTCCTTGAGGGAAAGGAGTGTTCAAGATGGCAACCGACAATGGGCTATGTTGGAAGAAAGGTTGGAAGATAGGTTGGGCAGAGGCTTGGGAAATACTCACCAACTGGCTCTACATCTTACCCATATTCTGAAGGAGAGTGTTTAGAATAGATTCATTAGAAGATAGAGGGCCAGAGGTGAGAGCAACGAGGACTGTGAGGCCTCTCAGTTACTCTGCAGACCCAAAACACAAGAAGGGGCTAGGCGAGATGGTTTTTAGGTCTAACACTACGCCTTGGAAAGCTCTTTGTCTGAAGACGAAAGCGTGGTCTTTGGACGTCCGCACAATGCGCTAGTGTCTCAAAAGTGCGTTGGCATTTGTACGACCAGACAACAATGAAGGTGAGGTCAAGCCAACAAAACTAGCTAACAGCCCAGCTAACTAACTAAAGGGCCAGAATGATGTGATTAAATAAATGAAATACTCTCTAATATTATAAAGTAAATAAACAAGAGTAAAGAGAGCAAGGAGGATCTCACCAAGGAATTAGTTTGCTAGTTGGTCTTTTGAGAAGCACATACTCCTACACATAGAAAGAAAGGAGAATGTTGGGTGGCTATATAGGGGTCTGCCTTAGTCAGACCCCCATTTAGGTTTTCCCACCTCCACGAACAGCCTAGGAAATGAGATAAAGGAGAGAAATACAATAAAAAGCACAAAAGCACTACAAAACAGTAAAGTGCTAACTCAACCAAATGATAGAGGAGAGGAGAGGGAAGATTACCACCTCCACCAAGAGTACTCAAGGCTGTTTGGGGGAGAAAATGAGAGGAACTCAAGCCTCTGCTACAATGGAATGGTCCTAAACTTTCTCTACCGACGTGATGGAGTGTTGCTTTGGCTGTAATGGAATGCAAGAATGTTGCTTGAAGCTTGTAATGGATGCAAGAGTGTGTTGAAGCTTATGGAGTGATCTCAATGCTTGGAAGAAGATTGAAGAAGATGTGAAGAGATGAAATACTTGTTCAAGAGGTGAATATGAAAAAGGAATGATGAGAAATGACCATATTCAGTTCAATCAGCCGAAGGGGGCATTACAACTTGACTCCCAATGAGAAGAGTAATGCCTCTGCAGGTTCAGTCGTAGGAATCTGCCAGGGACATAAGCGCGTCGCGCAGGAATCCCCAATAGAAATGCCTCCACCGACGCTCAAAATAGGTGCCAAGTGGGATGCAAGCAGCGGGCTTAGGTGGAGTTAAGCCTCTGAACTCGATTTTCTAAGGTGGATAAAGTAAAAAAGGGGATTTGCACATGGGGTGAAAATTCACTCTTATACAATTTTCAATTGAATAATCTAATTTAATTAGCTCCATACATTAGTGGTATCAGAGCAGCAAAATCTTAAATGTGTAACAGACCATCGAAGAGAGGCAGTTGCACCAGGATTGTGTTGTGAGTGTTAGAGAAAATGTATGCAAGAGGAGCCCACCGTGGAAAAGGAAGAGGAAGAGGAGATAATTTTTTCAGAAATGATGATTTTAGAGCCTTGAGAAGGCAAGTTGAAACTTTACAAAATGAGATAAGGAGAGGATTTGCAAGAATGAGAGACCTAGGAAGTGATGATGAAGATGAAAGCACAGAGAATGCTAGTTTGGATACTAAGAAAAGAGAGGAAATTGCAGTTGTATACACCTAAAAATGGTCACATCACATAGTCTGGTAATTAATTAAATATTTTTAATATTTAATTAAATCTCCGAATTCCATCTGCGTATAAATAAATTTAAATAATTTATTTATATTGTTCATTACTTCATTTCAATTAAATAAATAAATTTTATTTAATCATCTTTTCGTATTCATTTCTTAATTAATTAAATAAACATTATGATTTATTTATATTAATTATCAATAATCTTGGCTTGAATATTTTATTCAAATAAAGATTAAGTATTCTATTCTTCTAATATCCATTCACAATTAAATATTCCTTTCTTTTACTTAAATTCTTCTAATATCCATTCACAATTAAATATTCCTTTCTTTTAATTAAATTCTTCTGATATTCATTCATAATTAAATATTCCAAAATATTTAATTAATTCTTCTAAAGTCACATCACAATTAAATATTCCAAAATATTTAATTTAATCTTCTATAGTCTTAAAATAAAAAATCAAACTCAATAAATGAAATTAAATAAATTTATTTATTTAATTTGCATTATCTTCAACAACCGTGAAACAAACTGCCAAAACTGAAAAATTAAATTTCTCTGTTCCTGTGCAAGCTTGTTCCCGTGGGTTGAAGATAGGCATCCATCCTTCTCTCCAACCTCCCAACCTCTTCCATCTTCTTCTCAACCTCTCCATCTCTCACCATTCAAACTTACCAAACAACCTCATAGCCGTTGATTCTTGCCAGCCAGGATTTTCCCTGCAAAAAACTATAAATAGGATTGTCGGGTCTTTGAAATCATATAGAAGCTTTCAGCAAGAAAATTATAGTCAATTTGCAATAGCATAGCCTTCATAAGCCTTTTAGCATTCCCATTTCATAAGCATAGTATAGAATCATGGCATATTCACTTCAATTCATAGCATCTTCCATTTACAGCCCCTGTGCATATCCATCAGCATTCTCACCTTCACCAGCATATAGGATAGAGAACTTCCTTTGCATACTCATTCTACAGACTGCCATTTGGAGAAGCCAAGCTTACATAATCTAAGAGCAGCAGCTTCGAACAAATCTCTGGAGATAGAGAAAGATGGAACACTTCTGAAGAATTCATATTTATATTTTAATTTCATTTCAATTTCTTCAGTTTAAAGTTCTATCATTTGTGTTATTTGTTTCAATTTGATTAACATATTAACATCTACACAGCAGCAGTTCCAAATGACCCATTGCTAAAAGCTTTAACAAAAATGGGAAAGAGACCAAAAATGGAGGTGCCTACATTTAATGGAATTCTGAATCCAAAGGAATTGGTAGAATGGCTTAATGAAATGGAAAAATATTTCAAATTTGAAGAGATAGAGGATCATGATAAAGTGAGATTTTCCAAGACAAGGTTGAAAGGACATGTATCAATATGGTGGAGAGAGGTTCAATTAGAAAGACAAAGAAGATTAGGAAAGGGAAAATTATAAGATGGGATAAAATGGTAGAGAAAATGAAAAGGCAATTCATTCTAGTAGACTATGAGCTGGAATTTCTTAAAAAGATGTAAAGCTTGAAGCAAGGAAGCAAGACAGTAAAGGAGTACATAGAAGAGTATCACATAATACTCATTAGAATTGGACATTCTGAGGAAACCAAGGAGAAGGTTGTAAGATACCTTAATGGTTTGAGGTCAAGTATACAAAAGGAAATGACATTGGTTAGAGTTGTGACAATGGAAGATGCTTATCAAATAGCATTGAAGATAAAAGAAAGGCTAAATAAAATATTTGAATGTAAGCAAAGAGGAAGAGGCCATGAAAAGGAGGTTGAAGGAAGAACATATGGAGCAGACAATTATCTGAAAAATTAGAAAAATAAAGACCAAGGTAGCATCAAACAACATAGGAATGAAGAATTTTATGGGTCAAGAGATCAAAATCAGAGAGGTAGAGGAAGATTGGGTAGAGGTTTTGGAAGAGAAACCTTTCAAGGAACTTGTTTTAAGTGTGGGGAAGAGGGTCACGGAGCATATGACTATCCTCATGAAGAGCAAATAACAAGAAGGGTTGAAAATCATAATAGAGTAGCAAATGTGAATAGATAAGACGTAGGATCATCACATTCAGAAGAAGCAGAAGATGGTGAAACTTTATTAACATTGTTAAATGAAGATGATAAACACATTCAAAGGAGAATTTTTCTTAGGACAAGATGCAAGTGTGAAGGAAAGGACTGCAATTTCATTAGTAATAGTGGAAGCACAAACAATTTTGTGTTTGGTGAAATGGTAAGTAAGTTACAGCTAGAAAGGAAGAAGCACCTGAATCCATATCGGATAGCATGGGTACAAGATGACAAGAAGCTTTTGAATAGCGAATAATGTGAAGTAAAATTTAAGATAGGAAGCTATTATGATGAAGTTTTATGTGATATTCTTCCAATAGATGCTTTTCATATTCTTCTAGGAAGACCTTGTTAATTTGACAAGAAGGCAATGCACGATGGTTATGACAACACATACACATTGATGTAGGATGGGATGAAACACAAATTGAAGCCATTGAAAGAAGAAATGGGTAAGGTTTGGAGCAATGCAAGGTCTTGTTTGGTTGATGAAATCAAACTTTTAGATGATATGAAGCATGATTATGTTGTCTTTAACACTAACCGTGATGAAGATGAGAAAGATGATTTGCTAATGCAATTGGAAGAAATCGAAAGAGAGTGGAATGAGAAAATTCAGCTGACACAAAGGATGCAACCAAAGGTAATGAGGTAATTTCTAATTTTTATGCTTTTTATGATGAGACTAAGGATATATATGCAACAGTAGATGTGTTGGAGATAGGTGAGAGTGATGAGCAAGATGTGAATGTGAAGTTGGATTTTATTGATGATTCCTTGTTTGAGAATGATGAAGGTGAAGATTCCCTGATAGAAGAACTTGATTACTTGTTGCAAAAGTTGGATGATGAGGCACAAGATTATTATTATTCTAACATTTTTTTGGGTGTAGAAAATCAATTTGCAACAATAGAGTTTCTTTCTAAAGGCACCAATAGAGTGACAAGTTGCATTGAATACAAGGCAAAAGAAGAAGAAGAAGGTATAGCAACAAGAAAGGTAATACAGAACACATGTGTTGAAGAAGAAGGTATGAATACCATTGATTTTTTTCATTTTGATAAAGAAAATTGGTGGGAGGTAGAGTTTGATAATTTGTATTTCATGGGGATGAGAAGAGGAAAGATGAAAGGGAATACTAATGTGAAGGTGCAGGATGAGAGGGAAAAAAAAAATTCCAATAAACAAGGAGCAGAGGTGGATCCAAGATAGACATAGAGTATACACATGTTTATGAGTTTCACTCATGAAATATTTCTTTTCTACTATGGGTTCCTGATGCAGGAGCATACATGGCATAGTGGCTATCTTGTGTCAACAAATAAATATTTCATTTTATTGTAATTTTTGGTGTGAATTGAATTTCATATTTTGTCTGATGAAATTCATATTTTGATGTGCATTTGGATGGTATGTCATGTTGAAAATTTGAATTTTAAATTTGGAGTTAATTTGGAGAAAGCGGGATAGGTGGAGATAATGGAGAATATGTTTTAAAAGAAAAAATCCTGAAAAAGCAAGTGGGGCGTGGTTTCCTTGGATACCTCCAATCAGATTTGTAACTCCAATTTTAAATTCCAAGACTCCTAAAAAATAGAGAATCAGAAGGTGGGCACCCAAGTTTGGAAAAGTTAATTTTTGCTTTCATTGAACAAAAAAGAAAACCATTAAAGCAATGTCATCCATTCACAACAAGTCTTGGGGTTTGAAAAGCATATTTTATTCAATGTTATTAATGCAATTTAATTTAATTGGGAGGTTGCAAGAGTTGGGCATTGATTTTTGAAGGTGGAGTTGAAATGAAAGGAAATTTAGCTAAAATGAACACACATTTTCATTTCATGTGGATTGGAGTTGTTTAATGAAAATCAATTTCATTTTGTATGAAGTTTTTTTTCTAGGATACAAGATAAGAGAAGGGGGGGCGTAGCATACCTCTAGGAATAGTTTTTGATGGTGTTTTTGTGGATTGGAGTTGGTTTACAGAGGTATAACATCATTAGCAGTTGCAAATTGAAGGGTTGTGTTGTTGAGGGTAGTTATTTGTTGCAGGTGCTGGAGAGAAGCTTTATTTCAAAGATTTGATTTGTTGATTGCAGATCATTCTTATTGTATTTACCAAGATTCTTGTGAGGGGCTTGTTGTATCCCATTTTCTTTTGAATTGATTATAATTTCTTTGCAAAATTAATAGAATTTGGAGTTGTTGGTTGCAAGTTGCAATCCAGAAGTTGAAAACTTGTTGCAAGAAGTTGTTTCCTGTGTTGAATGTTTACTAGTGAATTGTGTGAGCCTTCTAATTTTATTTTTAATTAAATAATATGATTTAATTAGCTCCATACATTATATTTCTATAAGTTCTTAAGGAATGAAGAAGCATAGGACAAATTTATTGATCCAAAAAAAAATTGTTAAAAATATTAGATCACTCAAAATTCATGGAGTGCTAAAAACAATTATTTAAATATTTAGATCTACATAATTGTTAACTTGTTGATTATTTTATGACGTCAAGATTTCCAATTACCAAGTATCTAATTTACAATTGTTTGGTAGGGGAAAATGTAATGAAATAACTTGCACAAGGAAATAATATAATAGAAAATATGCTACAAATACTTAATACTACTTGAGGATAATAAGCCACTTTGAGGGTGCAAACATCCAAAAGTCTCCAATGAGAACATTATGGTATTTGATGGCTAAATGAAATGAATAAATATGCAATATGATGAAACTACTTTTAAATGCTTATATGATGCTTAAGTTATATTGTGAATTGATTTATATGTTATCAGCTAACTACAAACATGTTGCTCTAAGTTGGATGCAGGAAAGTTCGAACCCTCAAGAGGGGGAGGGAGAGTATCACCCAAGAGAAGAGATTGGTATTGAAACATTTAGTATGTCTATCTGAGTAGACGCACACACTCACTTGCATAGGTTAGTGAAACCTTGTCGAGTCAATCTAAGCTTTGTATTGGTAAGTCTTGAACCTAAGTTGATAGGTTTGTGAGTTGTTAGGGAAAATGATGTTTTTTTTGTCTTTGTTCCTCCTTGACTGTTTAATTAAATTAAATTAAAATGCTAATACCATTTGTTAAAAGCATAAATAACTTGTATTGTATAATTAAATAATATATATGAATATATATATAAGACAAAGCATATACATGTACTTAAGTAGGTATGAATATACATAGATAATAGTATCTACTTATATTCATATATACATATATGTATGTGCAGGCAATTAAATGAAATATATATATATATAATAGTATAATATATATTAATATATATATTATATTTTCAATGATTTTGAGAGACATGATAAGTGGTTGATATGCCACGTGTATACCAAGTACATGAAAATTATAGTTATTGGTAAAAGGTTCACCTAGTTTTGGCACCACAATATGCATATATCAACTTATTATTGTTGTCACATGGAGGTTGGAAATGCACTTATTATAGTTGTTTAAACAGCCACCTAAAGGTGGGGACTTGGAGTTTAAATGCATGTGTTTCTATTAAAATGCAATCCCATGACTTGGGAACAAGGCAATTAAAAGAGTTTGAAGGCATTTTGACTACCAACATGCCATCTTTGGAGAGTGTTTGTGCAACCATAAACTGCATAACAACAAAATACTGAGTCACCTAGCTAGCCGTAGCAAGCAAATAACAAAGTCAACTTGGTTTTGTTATCTATTGCAAATTGGAAATTGCATTATTTAGTGTTGCATCTCATTATATGAGTTAGTGACGTTCTTTGACTTGTTCAAGAGCTAATAGTGGCATTCCAAAGAGCATAGAAGACTAGTTCATTCTCACGCCTAGAAAAGTTTTTGAGTGGTGGCAGTTATTGTAGCACTATTCAAGTCCAAATGGTAGCTTATTTATATTAGTATTAAACCATTTTTAGTATAAATTGGTAGTAGTTGCTCATTGTTTGGTTTTTCATTAGTTTTGTAATCTTGGACCCAGAATGTTGCAAGGGCGTAACAAGGTATTCGAGATAGATGTGTTAAACCTATTTAGCTGAATAATTGACACAAGTGAAGTCATCACTATTGAAAGAGATTCTATTTGAGTCAATTAACCTTTGGGTCAAACCAAAAGTAGATTTAACCATAGGTGAGTAAGATTTCAAAGTCAAGTTAGAGGTGGGTGAACATATGACATCGTTTCCTTAGAAAGTGGATGATTATATATATCAAAACTTTGGCCAAAGTAAGTGTAAAAGTCATTGCTTGCACTTTTCGATTCGTCGTTCTCCAAGTTTTCATAGCTTATCAGTGGTTTCATGCATAGTTGGAAGGTGTCCATAGTTGTATGACCATACTTGTTATGTAAGACACAACACTAGATACTTAGATGGAAATATTAGAGGTTCCTATACTAAACTCTTCGTCGAAGGGTAGAGCCACTTCCAGTTGGAAGGTGTGCGGAGGACCGTCAATCCATGGTTGGAGGTAAAGCGCTTGGATGATGCTCTCCCTTTTGCATATGACACATTGAGACTTTTGAAATAGAAGAAGTAATCCAGATAAGGATACCTTGACCTTTTTCTCTTGTAAATTATGAAATTGTATATATGATCATGAATTATATTTATAAATTATATTTGAAAATGTGAGTTTCATTTACTTGAATTTTATCTATGATATTTCAATTATGCAAATGTTATATGAAGTTCTTTATGTAGCATCCAAATTTTGTTATTAAAAAAAGAAAAATATTTTCTATTCTTGGAAAAATTGAATTATTCACTTCATAAGTTAATTCTTAGGTTAAAGTTATAAAAATTGAGTATGTTACATGTGATATCAGAGCTACTAGGTTCAACACTTGGACCTATAATCCCATTATGTAAGATTTTCCTCAAAAATTACCAATAGCTAAAATTTGAAATGTTCTTATGCCAGAATGGTGAGAAAAAGAAGAACAAGGAAAATAGTAAGGAAATTTGTTTCTCGAAACTTGTCTAACTTTAGGACTAAGAAAGAGTTGTCCACAGAGATTAAAGTTCTTAACCATATTAGCTACATAGGAGGTGATTGGCTAGCTGACTCTAAGACAATGGTTGAGGCACTCAAGCATATCAGGCTAGAGAAGTAGCCGGATGTAAGAGTTGTGAAGGTCATTGATCCTATCTCTATGGTCAACTAGTCAAACCATCAGCGCATAGGGAGATTCCCTTTGGTTGTTGTAGGAATGCACCTGTGATTAATAATAAGGTTATGGATGAGTACCTACGAGTACATCCGCCCTCCAAAATTGTTTATTTGACTCTAAGGGTGAGGAAGAACCTGAGGAAATCCCACTTTTTAATAGTGACCTGTAGTCGCAAAGAGTCAAAATTTATTTATTAAATAAGGATACTATGTAATCCACAAATAATATAATAAAATTTCCATTTAAATAAGTTGAAAAAATTAATATGATTAATGTCTAATGATACAAATGCTAAATTAGAGGAATTAATTGTAAGCATAAACTAAAAAACTTCAAGTTAAGTAGAAATTTCAACATATTACGAATCAGAACAAACTATGAAGGTAGCCAAGAGACATGACAACCTTTTGTCAACCCCAATTCAAAAACTAGATTTAATCCTAGCAATGTTAATTGAAAAAAGAGTGAGATTGGGTAACCTAGAGTAAGAGGTTAGAGGCTAGAGTAGGCCAGAAAAAGAAGCATCTCACAAAATTAAAGATGAAAACAGACATGAATGCACCACCCAGAATGGGCATGGACAATTCAGAGTCAAGGCTTGTTAATGATAAAAGAAACTGACTAACACTTAAAGTAACTAAGGTTATGAAGAAGATGAAGCCATCAAGAAATATAGATAAAATTTTCTTAGAAAAGTCGGTTGCAAGGAAAATTTTTGATCGATAAAGTATGCAAACCAGATAAGAGCTCAGGCAGAGCAGTGTTGGTTTGAAGCTAAAATTGAACTTCCAAGTTACTCAATGAGAGTAAATATTTAAGTAGCACCTTAGGAACAAAGTGTATTTGCGAGGTATACATAGTGAGGGTAAGTTAAGGCAAGTAACAGTCATTCAGCTAAAGAAGGCCAAGAAGAAGAATGTTAACTCTTTGCAATCAAAATGGAGAAAATAGATGAATATCAAGAGTTCATCTTTTAAGATGATTTAATGAATTATGAGTCCTGGAAAAACTAAGGGAAGAAGAAGAGTATATGGATCAAAAAATATCATATATAGATAATTCCCTATTCAATGGGGTTTGATGATGTATTCCTAGTCAAATCGCCTAGAATACTTCCTTAGAAAACTTTTGACTTCTCCAAAGACAGTTTCTAGATCAGAACCTTATATCCAAAGTTCTTATTGAATTACCACAATAGAATTGTTAGAGTTGAAGGCTTAGCTATAGGAGTTGTTAGCAAAATATTTGAATGTTTAGAAAATGTCAAAGGAATTTGACCAAATAAATGAGAAGTAACTACAACACCAATTCTAAAAGTTCTTGATTCGGAAGGCCAATTTGTGGTTATCATTAATGCCTTGGGAAAAGGTGTTTATGCAAGAAGAGAAAGTTATCACCTATGAGTCTAAGAAAGTGAATTTATATGAACAAAACTATGCTCCACATGATTTTGAGCTAGGAGCAATTGTTCATGCTTTATAATTATGAAGGCATTATTTTCTTGGGAAACTTTTAAGTTTAAGATAGACCATCATGGTCTAAAGTATTTTCTTACCCAATCAAATCCGAATGCTCATTAAAGGAAATGGCTTGAGTTAATATCGGACTATGATTTCAAAATCAATTATATAAAGGGCAAAGAAAATCGAGATGTGGATGCCCTAAGTCGAAGGAGACATATCTCCTCGATGACATCTATTCAATCTGATTTCAAGAATAAAGTATTGCAAAATTCCATGGGAGATGAACAATATGAGCAATTCAAACAAGCTCTCATGAACATTCCTCAAGATTTGAGGTATGAAGAGTTTAATTTTGATCCAAATGGACTATTAAGAATTAGAGCAAGGATGTATATACCAGAATCCGAGGAGTTAAGCAATATAGTGTGGAAAGAAGTTCATTTTGCACCTTATTCAAGACATCCTAGAGTGATAAAAAAACATGATTGATGTGAAACCACTATATTTCTGGAAAGGATTGAAGAGAGATGTTGCAATATTTGTAGCGAGTTGTCTAGAATACTAGAGGGTGAAGTTATAACATCATCATTGATAGGACTTGTATATCCTCATGAAATTCCAGAGAGGAAGTGGCTGATCATTATTCTGTATTTTGTACAAGGTCTTCCTATTTCAAAGGATAGGAATAATGTTATTTTAGTAGTGGTGGACAAGCTTGCCAAGGTAGCCCATTTCGTAGGGAGAAACTTGATAGATGGAAAACCAATTATAGCTTGTAAGTTTGTGAAAAAAAAGTGTTTTGGTTGCATGGTGTTCTTGAGAAGGTTATCTCAGATAGGGATGTATGTGTAATGTTAAGGTTTTGGTAAACCATATTCACCTCATTGGAAACTCAATTGAATATAAGCTCATCTTATTACCCTAAGCTCATCTTATGGCTTGTGCTTCTAGAATTGTGTTGCCCTAGTTCTATTGAAGATGATTTTGGCATTTGGAAGCAACGAGCTTAATTGATCCATATGTTTTCACTGGTTTGGCTCACTGTGTGTCAAGCACTATTTTTGAAGTTGATGAAGCATGTTGGATCTATTATGGGTCTCGGTGAAGCGTGTGTTTAGGTCACCCTCATTCTAATTCCACCCTAGGATGTTTGGTGCTGACCTAATTTGAATTTGAAGTTGGATGGCCGACTTTGTATATTTTCAAGGTTGGAGATAGTATAAATAAAGAATGTGCTAGCGATGAAAACTGTACATAAGAAAAGAAGGAAGATAAGTGAAAGAGCATACGCGACTTTGATGCTATTCTTAAAGTGTGTGAGTTAGGTGTGCGGTTGTTCAATGTGAAACTTAACGTCGAGTTTCTGAATGCAGTGAGCAGAAGGTGAACTCTATCATTCATGCAAGTTGATCAGTGGTTGTGATGGAATCTTTGTTACATTGGGATTGTTGTCTCTCTGTAACAAGTCTTCTTTGTCTTCTTTGTATCTTTGTGGTAGTGAGTCCTTTGGGTTGTAGCCCTGTGGACAGTGAGTCTAGACAGTAAGTGCTTATTTCAGGCAGTGATCCTTTTTGTAATCGGTTTTGATATTCTCTATAGTGTGAGTTAATCCTCATCGTGGTTTTACCCTCATTGGTTTTTCCATGTAAATCTGGTGTTATTATGTTTGTGCATTTGCATTTGATGGCTAATCACTTAATCAGTTTATGTGTTAGTTCCAGTAATTGAGTTTAAGGTTATAATTTGTGATAACTAATTCACCCCCCCTCTTAGTTGTCCTATCCAACAATTGGTATCAAATCTTGGTTCCTTGGTGAAGAGTTTAACCGCTTGAGGAAGGTCCGAGATGGCTAGAAAAATGGTCTTTGATTATCCGAGGTTTGATGGAACTAATTATGGTATTTGGAAAGTGTTGATGGAAGAATATCTAGAGTATTGTGGAGAAAGCTTATAAGAATCCCTACACTCCTCCTTCTAATGGTCCAAGTACACTTGAAGAAATTAGAGCACTTGAAGCGAATAACAAGGCAAAGTTCATATTGAAGAATAGTTTGGTACATTTTGAGTTGATTAAGGTTCATAACTTGAAGACCACTAAAGAAGTCTAGGATTCTTTAGAAAGAGCACATGATGGTGATGAAAGGGTAAAAGAGGCAAAATTACAGAATTTGGAAACACTGTTTGATCTTATACATATGTTTGAAGATGAGAATGTTAAATCCTATGTACAGATATTGGATGAGGTAGTGGTTGGAATGCGATCTCTTGGCGCTAATATAAATGAAACTAGAATTGTAAAGAAGATTCTCAGAACTCTTCCTGATGCTTACAGTGAAAAGGTGAGTGTTATTGAGTAGACTCTAGATTATAATACTTGTAGTAAAGATTTTTTGCTAGTATTTTTTACATCTTATGAGATGAGGAAGCCGAATCTAAGAAGTGGAGGCAAAACAGAGACTGCTTTTAAAGCTACAATAACTAAAGATCCAGATGAAGAGAACATTGATGAAATCGAGGCTAACTTTGTAAGAAGAATGAGAAAAGGCTCTGGTAAGTATGAAGATAAATTTCCCTTTAAGTGTTTTAGTTGTAGAGAAATTGGTCACTATGTTGCAGAGTGTCCAGAAAGAGCTCAAAAGAATAAACAAAGATATGAGAAAGAAAAGAAAGGAAAGAAGATTAACAGAGCTTACTATGTTAATGAGAATGCTAGTATTTCATATGAAGATTCAGAATATGAAGATTTAGATGACAATGAATGCTTGTTCTTGGCGATTAAAGATGACCCTGCTTCTACAAATTCAGAAAAATAGTCAAAGGAAAGTCCTCCAGAGAAGGAGAAGGAGAAGAAGAAAAATGAAGGTACAATTATCTCTTCCCTACTTGCTAAACAGGAAAAGAATTTTTGGGTAGTTGATAATGGTTGCTCACATCACATGACTGGTGACAAGAGTAAGTTTGTGAAACATGAAAAATATGATGGAGGTCAGGTTATGTTTGGAGATGATACTGGTGCTAAAATTTGTGGGATAGGTTTAGTAAGTTTTGATGGAAAGCATCATACTGATGATATCTACTATGTTAAGGGTTTAAGGCATAATTTTTTGAGCATTGGTCAAATGTGTAGAAAGGGATATATGATCTTTTGTTTAAGGATGAGAAGTGTGAGATCTGGAAAGGATCCAGAACATTGATTGCTATAGGAAAGAAATCTGAAGGGAATATTTATTAGCTTAAAGGTGTTGATGGATGATGTTTTATGACTCAGATAAATGATAGCTAGTTATGGCACGAGAGAATGTGTCACATGAATTTTGATAACTTGGCAAGGATTAGTATTGTTCAGGCCGTGAGAGGTCTACCAAGAATTACAAAGCCTGTAAATGCTATCTGCAGAAATTTCCAGTTCGGGAAGCAGACAAGAAATCATTACAAATCAAGAGAACAATCTACAACAGGATTATTGGATTTGGTTCATACAGATCTTTTTGGTCCCATGAGAGTGTGAAGTCTACTTGGTGAAAGAGGCAATGAATTCACCTCCCACAAGTTCAATATGTTTTGTGAAGTGCATGGAATAAAGAGACAATTATCTGCTTTGAGAACCCCTCAAAAAAATGGAGTTGTTGAAAGGAAAAATAGGATAGTTCAAGAAGCTACTAGGTTAATGATCACTGAAGCTGGATTACTAGAATTTTATTGGAAAGAAGCTATTCACACTACTGTATATGTATTCAATCAAGTTCAGGAAAGAAAAAACAGTACAAAGACTCCCTATGAGCTATGGCATGGAAGAATTCCTACAGTTAAATCTTTCAAGGTATTCAGAAGCAAATGTTATATCAGAAGAGATGAGAAAACATTGGGAAAGTTTGATGCAAGAAGTGATGAAGGAATATTTCTTGGATACTCTACTAAAATCAAGGCATACATATGTTTCAACAAAAGATTCAGGAATATTGTATAAATCTCGAATGTGAAGGTTGATGAAACAATGAAGAATTATATTTATATTGATGGATATGTGTCTAATGAACATGATTGTGTAAGAATAGAAGAAATTACAGAAGAATAGGATAGAGATGAGTAGAAAGAACATAATGAAAGAGAAGAAGATGCTTCGGTGATGTCCCCTAGAACACCGAAATATGTACAAAGGAATCATTTAGAAATTCATATTATTGGAGACAAGACAAAAGGTGTGTTAACTAGAAGCAAAGCTACTGCTGAAGTAAATTTGTGCTTATTTTCTGAATTGAGCTAAATTCAATAAGTGAATCCTGTGAGGATGAACATTGGAAGGAAGCAATGAAAGATATTTTGTAGATTGAAAAGAATCAAACTTGGGAATTGGTCCCAAGACTGGCAGACAAAATTATCATTGGATTAGAATGGGTATTCAGAAACAAGTTGAATGAGAACGAGAAAGTTGTCAAAAAAAAAGCAAGGCTTGTGTGTAAAGGCTACTCACAAGTGGAAGGTGTATATTTTCAGGAAACTTTTACCCCGGTAGCAAGAATGGAATCTATAAGGATGTTCTTGGAATTAGTTGCTTATAAAGATTTCAAAGTCTATCAAATGGATGTCAAGTCAGCATTTTTTGCTGAACTAGATGAAGAGGTCTACATGGAACAACCGGAAGGATTTCAATTAACAGATCAACTGGGTATGGTATGCAAATTGAAGAAATATTTGTATGGACTGAAGCAAGCTCCTAGAGCCTGGTATGCAAGGATAGATAATTATTTGAATCGGCAAGGATTTAACAAAGGTATGACATAGTAATTTGTATTTCAAGACTAAAAATGATAAAATCTTGATTGTAGTTGTATATGTTGATGACATTATCTTTGGAGGAAATGAAAATATGTGCAAGATGTTTGTGGAAGATATGTAGAAAGAATTTGAAATGTCTATGTTTGGCGAGATGAATTTATTTCTTGGGCTACAGATTAATCAAACAGAGAAAGGAATTTTCATTTCACAATCTAAGTATGTGAGAGAGATGTTGAGAGAATTTGGGATGGATGGTTCCAAACTGGTAAGTACTCCTATGGTGACTAGTTGCAAGTTGGGTAAAGATGATGATTCACCTAAGATTGATCAAAGCAAGTATAGATCTATGATTGGTGGAATACTATATTTGACTGCTACTAGACTGGATATTATGCATGTGGTTTGTCTTTTAGCTAGAGTTCAAGGAAATATGAAGGAAACACATGTTACTGCAGTTAAAAGAATATTTAGATATTTGAAAGGCACTCCGGATTATGGATTATGGTATCCTAAAGATACTGATTTTACACTCAGTGCTTATACAGATGCAGATTGGGTCAGAAGTCTAGATGAAAGAAAGAGTACAAGTGGAAGTGCATTCTTTCTTGGATGTAGATCGGTGGCATGGTTGAGTAAGAAGCAAGATTTGGTCTCTTTTCCTACTATCAAAACTGAGTATATTGATGTTGCATCTTGTTGTACACAAGTTTTATGGATGAAATAGACATTCAAAGATATCACAGTGCTACATGATGATCCTATTTCTATCTTATGTGATAACACAAGTGCAATTAACAATTCAAAGAATCCTATGATGCACTCGAGAATGAAGCATAAATCTATCAGGTATCATTTCTTAAGAGAGAAGGTCATGGAGAATGAATTCAATCTTGAGTATGTTTCGACAAAGGATCGGATTGTAAATATATTTACAAAGGCTCTTCCTAAATATACTTTTGAGTATTTCTGAGATAAGCTAGGGGTTATTTCCCCTCCTTTTACAAACTAAGATGCATTTGGAGATGCATCAGTCTGGGGGATTCATGGTTCTATCTTTTTGGATTGGTGTTTTTGGTGGCTACCCCTTAGGGGGAGCAGCCAGATTTTTTAAGTGTTTTCATTATAAGTATTATGTTTTCATGTCAAAGGAAGTTTCAATAGAAATATCTTTTGCATTTTCCATTGATGTCAAAGGGGGAGAGAGAAAGCGTGTGAAAAAGAAAGAAAAAGAGAGAGAGAGAGCATGTGAAAAGGAAAATAAAGTTAATAAGAGAAAGCAGGTAATGAGGAAAATGATCTTCTAAAGGGGAGAAGCAAAAGGAAAAATCTTGAGAATTATTTTCAGAACCGGTATGGTGTCTTTGATGGCTTTTCACATCATGTGTTGTCATCAATAAAAAAGGGGGAGATTGTTGCAAGAATGGAAAGAGGAATGAAGTGTTGTCATTGATGTCAACCGGTCAGCTGGTTATCTACTAGTTGTTGATTGTATATGTTGAGGATATTGAGAAAATTGTATTAAAAGAAGGTTACAAGTATTCAGTTGTTGAGGATATTGTTTTGGTGCTTGTGAACTATGTTTCTTTGTGTTCTAATTGAGGTCTAGGAGAATTGTTGTTGGTCTCGATTTCTCTTTGTTGAAGTCTTATGGCTTGTGGCTCTAGAATTATGTTGCCCTAGTTTTATTGAAGATGATTTCGGCATTTGGAAGTATCAAGCTTAATTGATCCATGTGTTTTACACTGGTTTGGCCGACCATGTGTCAAGCACTATTTTTGAAGTTGAAGCGTGTTGGATCTATTATGGGTCCCGGTGAAGCATGTGTTTGGGTTTCCCTCATTCTAATTCCACTCTAGGATGTTTGGCGCTGACCTAATTTGAATTTGAAGTTGGATGGATGACTTTGTATATTTTCAAGGGTGGAGATAGTATAAATACAAAATGTGCTAGCGATGAAAATTGTACATAAGAAAATAAGGAAGATAAGTGAAAGGGCAGACGTGACTTTTGATGTTATTATTAAAGTGTGTGAGCTAGGTGTGTAGTTGTTTAGTGTGAAGCTTAACGCCGAGTTTCCGGATGTAGTGAGCAGAAGGCGAACTCTATCATTCATGCAATTTGATCAGTGATTGCAGTGGAATCTTTGTTGCATTGGGATTGTTGTCTCTCTGTAACAAGTCTTCTTTGTCTTCTTTGTATCTCTGTGGTAGTGATCCCTCCGAGTTGTAGCCCTGTGGACAATGAGTCCTTATTTCAGGCAATGAGCCTTTTTGTAATCGGTTTTGATATTCTCTATAGTGTGAGTTAATCCTCAACATGGTTTTTCCCTCATTGGGTTTTCCACATAAATCTGGTGTTATTGTGTTTTTGCATTTGCATTTGATGGTTAAACACTTAATTAGTTTATGTGTTAGTTCCGATAATTGAATTTAAGGTTATAATCTGTGGCAATTGATTCACCCCCCCTCTCTGTTGTCCTATCCAACATATATATATAAGAAAAAACATATATGTGTACATAAGTAGGTATGAATATACATAGATAATAGTATCTATGTATACTCATACATATATACATATATGTATGTGCAAGAAATTAAATGGTATGTATAGGCAATTACATGATTTTGAGAGCCATGATAAGTGGTTGATATGACACGTGTATACCAAGTACATGGCAGTCATAACTATTGGTAAAGGGTTCGCCCAATTTTGGTGCCACAATATGCATATACCAACTTATTATTGCTACGAAGTGGTGGCTAGAAATGAACTTATTATAGTTGATTAAATAGCCACCTAAAGGTGGCAACTTGGAGTTTAAAATGCATGTGTTGCTATTAAAATGCTAGCCCATGACTTGGTAAAAAGGAAAGTAAAAGAGTTTGAAGGAATTTTTACTGCCAACATGTCATCTTTAAATACTTTTTCTACAACCATAAACTACATAACAACAAAATATTGAGTCACCCAGCTAGTCGTCACAAGGAGATAAGGAAGTTGACTTGGTTTTGTTATCTATTGCAAACTAAAAACTATATTATTTAGTGTTGCATCTCAATGTATGAGTTAGTGGCATTGTTTGACTTGTTCAAGTGTCAGTCGTGGCATTCCAAAGAGCATAGAAGATTGGTTCATTCTCATGCCTGGCAAAGTTTTTGAGTGGTGGCAACTATTGTAGAGCTATTTGAGTCCATACGTGAGTTTAAGAGAAGAATTAAGTTTAGTAAGAAGAGCAATTGAAATTTGCATTTCAATATGCCAAAGAGTGAGATTAGATTGTTAATATCAAATTTAGATTTCTTGATAACTGTAGACTGATAGTAAAGAAGCAAGAAAGAGGTGCAAGAATAGTGTTTAGAGCTAGAAATTGAGAGGATCGCAAGTTTTAAACTGAGTTAATAGTGCATATTTGAAACAAGGATTACAAAGAATCAAAACCAGGTTGTTTTATTCCAGGCATGATTAAAATGATTATCTTTCCTCCTCTTTCAAATTCTTATTAAAGGTCTTTTATTTAGTTGAGTTTGTTTTTGTCATTTCTATGTGCAAAGTGTGGCTATTTTGGAAAGAATGTGAATGCATGCACAAAAAGCTTAGTTATTTATGCATGATGCCAATTAAAAATGCAAAGAACTATTCAGAACTAGAAAACCAATTGGTTATATCAAAGAAGTTTTCTTTTAAAATATATTGATAAAATTATGTTTGATTTACATAATATTGAATGTACATATATATGTGTGTGTGTGTGTGTGTGTCTATGAGAGAGAGAGAGCTTCAATGAAAGAGAAGACTCCCAAAGTCGTGTCTAACCAAAACAACCAGCTTATTAGACCAAAGTAGCGAAGAATAGCTAAGTATGGGAGTATAATATTTATACCAATGAGATGGTGTCTTATTATATTCTTATCAAGCAAGTTTATATTGTATTTCAGAAAGAGGGTCTGAAAACATAATAGAAGTGAAAATATTTTTATTATCTTTTGAAAGTCATCATCTTATTTAATAGACTAAGATGCATTATCATTACCTACCGATTGAAAATTATGTAACCTAGATAGAGGAATTTATTCTCTCATTATTAATCAAAGGCCTAAGTGCTAGGAGGTTTTAAGGTGCAGAAGCACAAAGAACTCTCATGTAAAAAATATTCTTCGATTTGGATATAAACTTATCATACATTTATATATGAGGATATGTGGATCATATGGAAGGATAGATATATGAATGTCTATGTACATACAAACATAGATACCTTATAACTTATGCAATGGATAACTAGGAAGAAACCTATGAGGAATTTGGAGATTAATCGAATGGTTCTCGATTGAGTTATCAAAGGTTAAACAACTTAATATGTTGAATGATTATTGGACATTACTATGAATATAAAGTTTTATATTGAATCAAATTAAATGATGTTTAATATCATGATTAACTAGATTGGCTATGGTCTTCTAGAAGAACGAAACCAAACTTGTTATATCAATGAAGAGTCTGAACCATTATTTAAGAAGATGAGGATTGTTTATTTTTGTTCACTCCAAGATTAACCATTTTTGATAAGGAGTTCTTTAGGAACGGAGCCAAAAAATAAATGTTGGATAGTTGAAACTCTAATACGGAGAAGTAATCTTCAATTCAAGTTTAATACTATATTATTATACATATCGACATTTTATCAGTACTTTAGATTGCGACTAGGTGTGTCTAGTCGATGACAGTGTGTCATCAGTATTAACTAATTGTGCATAAAATAGGAGAGTAGTTACTCCCATGGTTAAAACTAAGGACTTGAATAAGAGGTAGTTGCCTAGTCCGTGAATGTTGCTAGAGCATAACTTGGGTATTCTAGTCAGAAGAAGATAACCAGTCAAGTCGTTTCTCGACTTATTAAGAAACGACTTGAGTAAGAGGCAGTTGCTTGGACTCAGAATGTTGCAAGGACGTAATAGGGTATTCGAGATAGATGTGTTAAACCTATTTAGTTGAATAATCAACACAAGTGAAGTCATTACTATTGAAAGAGATTCTATTTGAGTTAGTTAACCTATGGATAAACCAAAAGTAGAGTTAACCATAGGTCAATTAGATTTTCAATTCGAGTTAAAGGTGGGTGAACATACGACACCATTTCCTTAGAAAGTGGATGATTATATATATCAAAACTTTGGCCAAAGTAAGTGTAAAATTCCTTGCTTGCACTTGTCAATTCACTGTGCTCCAATTTTGCATAGCTTGTCAGTAGCGTTATGCATAGTTGGAAGGTATCCTTAGTTGTATGACCATACTTTTTATATAGGACACAACACTAGATACTCAAATGGCAATACTAAAGTTTCCTATACTAAACTCTTCGTCAAAGGGTAGGGCCATTTCCAGTTGGAAGGTGTGTGGGAGATTGACAATCTGTGGTTGGAGGTAAAGCACTTGGGAGATGCTCTCCCTCTTGCAGACAACACGTCGAGACTTGTGAAATAGAAGTAATCTAGATAAGGATACCTCGACCTTGTTCTCTTTTAAATTATGAAATTGTATATATGATCATGAATAGTATTTATAAACTGTATTTGAAAAGATGGGTTTCATTTACTTGAAGTTTAGTTATGATATATTTTCAATTATGCAAATGTTATAAGATGTTATTTATGCAAAATGCAAATTTTGTTATTGAAAAAGAAAAAAATATTTATTGTCTTTGGAAACATTGAATTAGTCACTTCATAAGTTAAATCTTAGGTGAAAATTTTATCTTGTTTTTGGAAACATTGAAAATTATTCACTTCAAAAATTGTCACTAAGTTTAACTAATTGTGATAACCTCTATATAATGTATTCAAATACTTTGCACATGTATTTATAGATGACAACAATAATGGAATTCCTTGAGATAATCTCTTTTCATACTCTTTGCATAAACATGTTGTAAATGATTTAGTGATAATATAACATTTCATATTACTTAAGATTTATCCTTGGTTGCAATATTGAATCATAAACAACAAAGTATCAATCTACTTCTACTTCTTATACTACTAGTGAATGATGTTTAATCGGTGCAGAAGGTGAAGATTCCTCCTAGTCAATGTCTATTGGATAATAGATTTATATCCAACCATGACAAGCAAAGCACTATAAATAACAAGAAAGGTATGGTAAATTAACACTTATGCTTAATGGGCCTTCTTTGAACTTAATAATACTCATCTACAATTGATAAGAGACCATTACATATATTGAGAATGTAATAGATTTAAATGTTGCTACATTTTCAAAAACCCATTATAGCTACACCAACAACTGTGGTGGAAGAAAGTTTACAAGAGGATCTATCATACCTCTCACTCCAAAACAATCCAAACTATCAACAACCAATCAAGAAGACAATTGCTTATATACATATGTTATAGTAGCTACCTCTCTACAACTTAGAGAGCAGCTCCAATGGCGGATAAGCTATCAAACATTGAAACCCTAGACTATTATGCACCGTGGCCAACAAAAACCCAAAGAACCAACACTTGAATGAATACAAAACTTGCATATATAGATTGGTGACTTGGGAAATCGAGTAGTGAAGGAGATAGTGTGCAAATTTGATTCTGCAAAGATCACCCATGCTCTAATCACCATTGTGATAAATGTTGTGTATCAAATTTTCCTCTTTGGGATTCACAAACATTTGGAATTGTGAAAAAAAACCTAGACTATTATGCATTGTTGCCAACAAAAACCCAAAGAACCAACACTTGAATGAATGAAGAACTTGCATATATAGATTGGCCACATGGGAAATCAAGTAGTGAAGGAGATAGTGTGCAAATTTGATTCTACAAAGATCACCCGTGCTCTAATCACCATCGTGATAAATGTTGTGTATGAAATTTGCCTCTTTGGGATTGACAAACATTTGGAATCGTGAAAAATACCTAGACTTTTATACACTATGGCCAACAAAAATCCAAAATACCAATACTTGAATGGGTGAAGAACTTGCATATATAGATTGGCCACTTAGGAAATCAAGTAGTGAAGAAGATAGTGTGCAGATTTAATTCCACAAAGATCACCCATGCTCTAATGTCCATCGTGATAAATGTTGTGCATCAAATTTTCCTATTTGGGATTCACAAACATTTGGAATCTTGAAAAAGCCACCCTTCGTCCATTTTCCATACCTCTTAATATTAATGGTGTGTGGTTTCTTATGCAAGGATGAGGAAATCACTTGAAAAATCCATTAAAAACAATGGCCTAGAGATGGCATATCAATCGTCAGGTCGTGCAATAATATATGTGGTATGAGTTGAGCATCAATTTTCTCCTTTGAATCTTTGACAACCTACATAAAGAATGATTTTTCCATCATATTAAATATGGTAGTTGTAGGGTCAAATCAAGTAAATAATAAAGCTTTGGGTCATCTAGGGGGTAGGTGGGAGTAGCAATGAGAAATGGCAAGAGATTTGGACTATCAAGGGTCAAAGGAAGTTCGTACCATATGCCAAGGATCAAAGCATCAAAGAATCGAGGGATCAAAGGTGGATAGGAAATCATGCCAAAAGGGATGAGGAAAGGGGGAAGACCATAAGTTTGACTCTAATAGATGTTAACAAAGGAGTGACAAAGTTTTGAGCTTTCAAGAAAGGGTGGAAAAGGATACCTAAGAAAAGGAAGGTCAAAAGCCCAACCATGATAAGTTGTATAGAGAAAATCGGCAAAAATTCAAAATTTTAAGGCTAAATGAAAAGGGTTGCTTACATAAGGAATGGCCAAAATTTTGACTCTAAAAGACTTGAGAGAATTTTGGGGTGTAGTGGATTGAAGTTTGGGGAGTGGGGTTGCAATGGAACAAGTACCCAAAGGGATGGATGGATGAAGAAGTTTGAAGATTAATGGACTAATGACATCATCAAGACTGTTGACATCAATATGATGTCATCAAGATAAAGCTTATTAAATGAAGGTATTGGGGATGGGACAAATCTAAAACTCCAACAAGGGACTTTATGGGAAAAGGCGTAATGTCAAACTTTCAAGGAAGGGCATGCTAGGAGAAAAAGTCTGAAAGGAATGCTAGGATGCAACATGTTGAAACTTTGAAACACTTAGATGAAATTTGATAAAGAGAAGGAAAAATATTGGGACGTTAAGACTTTCGAGGAAGACATGTACAAGATGACAAGTCCAACAAGAATGGAGAGATCCAAAACTCTAAAAGGTTGGAAAACACGCAAACATTAAGGCAAACCCTAGAAACATTTCAAACTTAAGACTTTTTAAGGATTTCCACACTTAGCAAACACCTTTAAGATGTCTCAGATCGGTTATTAACAATAGATCAAATATGACTAAGACACACAAAATGGAAGGGACTCAAGCAAAAATTAACATTACAAATTTGAGTCCCAACACAATGGCACAAAGTTATGCTCCAACCAAAAAATTAACTCCTTATAGGCTTGAAAAGGTACCTTGGCCACTAGTCTTATGGCCTATTGGCGATGTCATTAGAGGAAGTGACACTATGGTGGTTTTCGCAATATAGTTGCTACTAGTAACACATGAGCTGGTGATAGGTGGTACAACAATATCAAGTTGGCAGAGGCAACAAATTTGAGGCACCCACTACCTGCATAGAGCGATGAGTATTTGATGCTTAAGGGTTCAAAATTGGGCACTTAGCACCAAAACTTAAAGCTCAAATGACCTACACCTATGTGGATTAACAAAAGGTTAACTAATCCTGCCAAACATGCAAAACCTACCAAAGACAAATGTCTATTGGTATAGGATATGTGGATCCCATGTATATTATTTTAATTAAAAATGGCATAATAATTAAAATAAACCAATGGATAAAAAGACCCAACGACTAGTCACTAAAAGGTTTGTCAACTAAATCTATTGACACAAAACTTGCACAAGTGTATGGTTAGTCATGCAATCCAAAGAAGAGGCCAAAAAAATAGAAATCTAGTTGTGATATATTGTGTTTACAATTAACCCAACATATTTGGCTCTTTTAGACTCAACTGGTCAAATATGGACAAAAATGCACAAACAAAAACTTGACAAAAAATTTTCCAAATTGAGAAAGGAAATGCAAGAATTGATACTATGTTAAAGTCACACAAAGGACTCATTAGAACAATGATCTATCAACACCAAATAAGTTTCCACACACAAGAGAAACAACAAAAACTATTATTCAACCAATAATGATACAAGATGCAAGATATAAAATGTATGCAAGAGATGATATAATGTAAAAGAGAAAGCCTTGCTTTGAAAAGAATGGTGAGAGCTAAGACAATATAAAGTGTCATAATCATATGACATGAGACCAAAAAAAAAAGGTATCTAAGTGTACCCTAAAAGTGACCTAAGTAAACAACCAAGGTGTGAACAAACCCTAGAAGAAAACTAGTTAATAAATAACCTTGTTCACACCAAAAAAAATCTCTCCAACATTTTTATCTTATTTTTAGATGATACACAATTGCTCGTAAATTTGGATGCTATTACATTAGTGGCCAATATTAAACATAAAGAACACACGAAAAACTCTAGACACCTATTAAATATCATAATTTTACATTTTTTATGCCTTCTAGAGTTATTCTCCAAATCTTAGTCACCATCAAATTTGTCAACATGTTAATTTTTTAGCATTATAAGACTAATCTAGCCTAAATATATAGTTTGTTTTATAATAAGATCTAATGTTAGGTTGGCCATTGGCCCAAATACAGCCAAATGATCAAGTCTAAGGCCACTCCCTCAACAAACTTGGTCAAGTCTAAGGCATCTCCCTCAAAAACTTAGGAAGGACCCACATTAATACATTGTTATAAATAAACAAGTCTAAAGAAAAAAAAAAGTAAAATAAAACCCAAATTAAATGTATTTTTTTAAAGAATTTGAAGATTGACTATAACTTTTAAAAAATTAAAAAAAAATCTAAATTAAATGTATTTTTTTACAAGAATTTGAAGATGGACTACAACTTATAAAAAAATAAAACCCAAATTAAGTGAATTTTTTTAAAAGAATTTGAAGATTGACTACAACTTATAAAATTGTAAAATGACGTGTTATGAAATAAAATCATTTTAAAATGGCATAAACTTCAATGACCTTAATTTGAGCTACCCCTTTGGTAGTGAGCTACCCCTTGACCCTCCCCCACTACCATCCTTAACCTTTGCTTAAGTTTTGGAAAGCAAACAATAAAAATAATATTTTCAATTAAAAATTTTCGATAAATTAAATTATAGACATACTTTTAGTTTACGCCATTCCAAGGAATATATAAACTGTTCAAGATTTGACAAGTGTGTGAATTATAGTTTTTTAATGAATATATATAGAGAGAGATCAGCCGGTCTGCAAGGAAAAAATTAGTGAACCTACCCCAAACCCGAACAATATCTACGATATTTAATAATTTGTATGCCACCCCAGAATACCCTCGGTGTATGCAAATTTCCCTACCAATTGCTTTTACGCTCGTGAGAGAAAGTACAGTCCAATGTAGAATACTTCCCAGCTTTTAGGTCTAAATCTTATGAGACTAGGTTGGCTATATGTTGAGATTTAAACGGATTTGCAGTCAGTTTTCTCAAATTCTGTGTGGAGATGTGGACAGGGCTTTGATGCCTAACGTGGATTTTCTTGAGGAAGCGGGCTTTAGTGTTCATTAGGTAATGATAAAAAACATTTCCAGGATTAAGCGCACTTGAGTTGGAGTAGTACTGGGATGGGTGACCTACTGGGAAGGCCCAGTGCTTCACCTCTGTGAGCATCACAAGTCATTCATTATCATGAGAGATGGGTTCTTGTGAACCACTACTCATGAAACATGAGTCAATGAATTTGACTCGTAAAAACGGTTGAATCCTGATAGCAATATCACAATTTCCAGGATTCCTCCTGTACTGACAACATCATTAAGACTTGTATCCACCCTGGATCAACTTTTGGTTCCAGTACAGGTAACTAAAACAGAATATTCAATATAACCGGCCTACAAGCTAAGTTGTTTCAAAAAGAGTAATATTATCAAGTTTGATCCGCATCAAAGGGAATGATATATAGCCAGGTGGTTCCATGGAGGGAGTATTCCTAAGCTTTTTCGGTGGGAATTGCTGTGATAGGATAGAATTCTATCTATGCGTAATAATGGTATCATTGGTTTTGTCTAGTGGAACTAACCTACTGGAAAGGTGAGAACATTGCAATGACTATTGACTCTGGGTTTATATCTTCCTAAGCTTGCTGTCCCAGCTAACTACGAATCTAAGTATTTAGGGTGACTAATAACAAGATCTGCCATTTTCAGATTATTGGGGTAAAAAATTTGCAGTCTTCTGCATGAAAAGAGTTGGAGCTCTGCATGTTGAGGTAAAAAACATAGAGAAGTCCAGTGAATATAATTGAGCTGTTGTGCAGAACCATCTGGGGAATTATAATAGCAGTAGTAGGCCCCTCGATAATATATCAATGCACTATTGAACAGCTAATATTGCCGAATTCAACTTCGGATTACTTAGCGATTCCATTGAGGGGGCCATCCGAGAATTTACTCAAGAGGTTGCACAGAGAAATTTCATAAGCATTGTAACAGTAAAAGGGTCACATGATAGATCGTAGTATTTTCGGAGAAAATATTTAAGAAAATTTAAATTATAACGAGCTTATGTAAACATATGATACCTTTTGAAATAAAGAACTTTAACAAATCTCGGACAGACACTGCAAACTTTCAGCTCCACATTGCTTGCGAAAGACTGCTGCAAATAATCCACTTTCTAAACAATTGCCACCATGAATTTCAGGGGACTATTCTGAAATTTTAAACAATTGTTGCCCTGCATTTATGTGGAAGGTTCTGTTTTATCTTGCACATTTTAATTTGAACAATCTGCAAGGGAGTACCTGCTGCAAAAGAATCGCAGGAGATTCTGTTTAATTGAATTATGTTATTTTGAACATTTTCATTTGAACAGATTACATGAGACCGCCTGATCAAAGGAATAACCACAGTAGCCACTATCTTAAGTATCATAGTTTTCCTTCTTTTAGGTTTTCTAGCCACGTAATTCTTTGGGTTTCCTTTAGAAGAAAAAGTACAAAATAAATTTGATAAAGATTGTTGTACAAATACCTAATATTGAAATGTGTCATTCTAAGTGCTCGTAATTTCTGTAGCAATGAGATACAATAAGGGTGGTTTGCCCCAGGAGGGGGCTGCTGCTTCTAGTTTTACTAGTGCAGGTTGCCCCATGAAAGCTGCTGAATGTAGCTGTTGAGGACAAAAAAAGGATTCTGACCAGAAAAGATGGTGTGGCCAAGTTTTCTGCACAAAACTTTCAGCTATCTGTAAGGAGGGAGGGATGAAGCATTCCATCACATGCTTATTAACTTTTTTGTCAAGTAGCAGTTTTGTGACTAAAACTCTATTTTAGCAGTGTTTGTTTGCTGTAATTCTCTTAGCAGACCCTGCAGAGAAAAATTAGGATTGCCCCTTTCCATGGGATAACTAGGTAAGGATAGATGCTCAAAATTGAATAGGAATGGAGATAGAAGAGTCTCATTGTTCTAGGTCTACCTTCAATCCATACTAGAATGTACTACAATCAAATCAATAATGGGATGATTACACATACATTATTATTTACCAGTTGAAATCAATAATTAACAATTTAAAATTTGACCACATTAACAACCTGCTTTTGGCTGAGGACCTGATTGGAAGGGTAAATTGCCTTTGTTGCAGCAGCTGCTTGGTCTATTCTGAGTCTGCTCAATTCTGCTAGTATTGTTTGGGTGGATAACAATCGAGACTTCATTAGTGCAGCATGAACGATTTCTGGGCTTGAGGCAGCCACACCCTTTGTAAATTGCTGCATGATGGATGCATGCACTACATTTCACCACATCAAAATAATGCTCATGTTCATGCTCATGCTCATGTTCATGGCCATTACTGTGATTATGGTTTTGGTCATGATGTTGTTCATGATCATGATCATGGTTGTGGTTATGGTTATGATTGTGATTGTGCTCATGGCCATGGTTCTCTTTGCACATACCATGATCATGATCATGATTGTGAAGATGATTTGCATGCCCATTCACATCCGAGTCCTTGCAACACCCATCATGATCATGATGATGATGATGAGCATGACTAGCTTTCTCTCCTTTCAAGAGAAGCATGCTGTGGAATGTTACAATCAGGCAAGTGCCTGTGTCTGCTAGCACAGCCATCCACAAGTAGATATAACCCATGAAAGTAAGCACCACCAATGCTACCTTAGTCAACAGGGAGAATGCAACATTTATGTATATTGTCCTCACTGATCTCCGCCCTATTTTCACTGCACCAGCAATCTTTCTTATGTCATTAGACATGAGAGCTACGTCTGCAGATTCCATGGCTACTGCAGAGCCCTCCACACCCATAGCTATCCCCACATCTGCTGCTGCTAATGCCGGTGCATCATTAATTCCATCGCCCACCATGGCAGTCATGCCCTCTCTCTTTAGCTCTCCAATAAATCTCAGCTTGTCTTCTGGGAGTAATTGGGCATGAACTTCAATTTCTCCTACCTGCACACCATTACCAGGGCACCTGTCAGTTAAAAATGCTGTGACAGATTGCCTACTCAAATTAGCCATTTAAGGCATGTACCTCTTTTTCAACTTCTGCAGCAGAAACAGCAGTATCACCTGTGAGCATCACCGCTCTGATTCCTAATTTCTGAAATTGGTAAGAAACCAAAAAAAAAACTTAATCCATGAAAACAGAACAAAAATAATGACAAAGAATCACCAAACCAAAAAATGGAAAACAAACTTCAAAAACTGAATGCATCCTAAAAGCAAAATTTTTATTAACAGCTAACCTTGAGATTATTAACTGCTTTTGCTGCTTGTGGCCGGATGCGGTCTGCCACACTAAATACTCCTACAAATTTTGTATCTACTCCTACATATGCTACTGTGGAGCCTTCCATATTCCATGTATCTGGTACATCTATAATCCACCATTGGCAAATTGTTAGCAGTCTGATAGCTGTAATAGGAAGGATAACTACTGATGCAAGTGTCAATTTTACCTTGATCCCAGCAAAGCCGAGTTTTCAAACGGTTGTTGCCAATGTAAATTTTATGGTCAGCAATTAGCCCGCATATGCCCTCTCCTTGCAATATATCGAAATCTTTCACCTCAGCAGAGGGCTCAATGCCCTGTTGCCTACAGTATGCTACCACTGCCATGCCCATAGGATGTGCTGATTTACTCTCCAGGCTTGATATCCTGTATATATGCATGCATTTTCCTTATTACCTTATCTATGGATATATATGAATAAATCCAAACAGAATGTTTCTGGAACACCTATGTTAGAAATTTTTACATACCAATGCAACAAATTCTCTCTATTTCTGGCCTCTGAATCCACAAACTTGATGTCCACCATTTCAAATTGTCCTTCCGTGAGAGTCCCTGTCTTGTCAAAGGCTACAGCTCTAAGCTTTCCCAAGGCTTCTAGAAACCCTCCACCTTTGATGAGAAGGCCGAGCCTTGCAGCAGTGGCCAAGCCACAAGCAGTAGCAACAGGGGTGGAGATGACAAGAGCACAGGGGCAAGCAGATACTAAAAGAACAAGCGCTTTGTATATGTATTCATGAGTATCCAACGACCGCTTGATAAATGGCATTATTGCTACTGCTATTGCCACTAATACAACCACTGAAATATATACAGTAAAGATAGTTATTTTCCATGTACAAACTAAGGCACAACCTAATAGAGACCGTCATTTCCACAAACCAATCAGGATATTTTCCACAGAACAGCTTTGTGAACCTAAGACTTACCTATGACAATGCTCGATATACTGGGGATTCTATTGCTATAACTACCAGTCCCTCCAAGATCTGGGATGTGGCTTGGTTTCTTCAAACAAGGATACAATTAAAACTTGATGAAATTTTAACTCGGGTTTTTTTAAACACAGCATACCTGGGGTATAGTACTTGGCAAATCGCTGTAAAAACTGCTCTGTGCGGGACTGTTGATTTTGGGCTTCCTCCACAAGCTTCACCATCTTTGCCACTCTAGAGTCCTCTGCCTTGGCTACAGTCCTTACACTTAAATATCCTGCATTTATTAGTAGATTATGACATATCCTTTCCAGATGCTTTTTTCTACTGTAGCGAACTAAGGAAACCTTGAAACACCGGATATTCAAACAATTAAACTAACATCCACAATAATTATTCAGGTAATTTGAGGTTACCTGTAAGATTCGTGGTGCCACCCCACACCGCCTTACCCTCTTCTTTTTCCACAGGCACGGATTCACCTGTCAAGCTACTCTCATCTACAGAACTTGTACCAGATATCACAAGGCCGTCTAGAGGAATGTTTTCGCCAGCTTTCACAGCCAGAACGGTGTCAATTTCAACATCCTTAACAGGCACTTTTTCCCCTGTTTCCTCGATCACAGCAGTTTGGGGTACCAGATTCATCACAGCCGATATAGCCTTTCGGGCCTGAAAAAACCAAACATTTAACCCTAAATCTCTAAATTGAAAGAAGTTCGCTAAAACAAATGCAAATTCAAACAAAAATATCTTAACCTTGTCGGCAGATCTAGATTCAAGCCATTCCGCCAATGTAAAGAGAAAGACAATGGTGGCTCCTTCTACATAGTCCCCCAATGCAATCGCTCCAGCCACTGTTTGAAACAAACGAAGCCCATTGAAATTCAATCTGAAACCAAGCGATCTTATATACCAATACCCATGGCCAAATATATTCACATATTTCATAAAATATGCCCACCAGGCACAATTTCAGCTTATTTTAAAATCGCCACACAAAACAGTGACGAATCATGAAAATATCGTGCATGTTCAGTGGTTCACTGATCATTTATATTGTGCACAAAATAGCATCCTTTCATCATTCAAAACCTGGAAGCATGTTATTCATGTTTAAACCGAATAAGGCAGAGGGCAAGAGCTGGAATTATGTGCCTAACAAAACCCTTTTAATTGCAAAAGTTTAACAAACATATCTTTTCCTCGGCAAAAAGAACCTTAACAGAGAAGTTTCAGCGCATAAAAATTCTAGTGAACATGTTTGCGAAATTGCAACTATACATAGCTATTTCTTCAGTTTAATTGAACAAATTCAATGATGATCATTACTGCAAATTGAAAAAAAAAGAACGCATATCTCATGGAATCCCTTTCCATCAAAAAGTTCCGAATTCTTTTTCAGCTAATACCAGCACAGAAAACTATCAACCATCTTTACCATTCTTCCACTAGATCCTACCAAAACAACTGACTCCTATAGGTAACAAGTTGACTTTTTTCGATCACCTGCAATGAGCATGAGCACATTTATGTCGAGAATAAACCCCCGAACGGCTGCCAAGCTTCTTCGCAGTATTGGCGGGATACCCACAGCTATGGCCGCCAAAGCAACAAAACGCAAGGGACGATAACGATAACTGAATAGGGCAATCGCCAGAAGAAATCCCGACGACAGCGTAAACGGACTGGGCCATTTCTTTCCACTTCGCACCTGCCCAATAACCCTCAGGCTCGCATCTAGTCCCGCCTTATTCATAACATTAACTGCACATCACAACCATATAGGTAATCAATTCATCCATAAATACAAACTTGAATGCTACGACTGCGTTTCGCATCTGTCCTACCTATTTCTGAAGCCGGAATTGAAAGCGCATCATGCAGAACAGTGACTGCCTTAGAAGGAACATTCACGGAAACCTTATGCACCCCGGGCAGAGGCTCCAGCAACCTATGTATCAGAGGAACTTCCGACGGGCAGCAGATGCCCATTACATCCATCATTGTTTTCGACATAACCCGATTCTCCCGATTCCTTCCATCCTCTACTTCTTCTATGCTTTCCGCCATGAAAGATTGAAACTTCTTCACCAACCAAACGCTCAGGAGAAAAAAAGAAGAGACGAAGCGTAAAGTACAGAGTTTTCAAGTAGCAAGCAAGCGCATGCTATACGAGCGTGAATGAAGCGTGACAAAATAGAACCCACTTACTTATTTATAATGTGCTCCCTTTTGGCAGTATTCTAAATTCCTCCGTGGCAATAATTCAGTTAAAAAATTCGCTCATACCGATTGAGATGTGTGGACATGTGTGAACAGATAGCATTTGCTGGTTCTGCTCTTTGGATTCAGTAGAGATAGAGTAGCACTACATTCTGTAGTGTAAGCTTTGGCAATAATTCAGTTAAAAAATTTGTTCATACCGATTGAGATGTGTGGACATATGTGGATAGATAGGATTTGCTGGTTCTGCTCTTTAGATTCAGTAGAGACAGAGTAGCACTACATTCTGCAGTGTAAGATTTAGGAGGACATCTGGTACAGTTATTAGGATTTGCTAAAATTGAATCGTCAGCGGGTTTTGTTAGAAGAGAAGAAGACGCTAAAATAGCAAGTTACTCATCAAAACATACATAGTAGAAACAAAATTAGCAAAAAGTTAGAAAACAACAAAAGGTAATTGGTGGAGTTAGTAGTTGTTTTGTTGTTTGAACAAAGACGGAAGTCCCATAAATTGATTAGTCTCTAGACATAATTAAAAACATTCATTCTTTCATTCAATCTATCCAGAGATTTTGGAGCAGTTTGACGCCACCAATAGACTATGTTTTGTTGTTTTGACAAAGACGGGTTTTGGTTCCAGAGGTTTGATGTCATCAATAGACTATGTTTTGTTGTTTTGACAATGTTGGTTTCGGTTTCACATGGTTGATGTCACCAATAAACTATGTTTTGTTGTTTATCAATAGACTATGTTTTGTTGTTTTGACAAAGTCGGTTTCGGTTTCAGAGGTTTGTTGTCACCAATAAACTATGTTTTGTTGTTTTGACAAAGACGATTACAGTTTCGATTCCTCAGTCCCATAAACTGACTATTTGTAGACACAATTAAAAACATTCATTCATTCATTCAATCCACTCAGAGATTTTAGAACAAGTTTCATGTCACCAATGAACTATAGGGGAGAGGACCCAATAGTTGAGCATGTTTCAGTAGTTGTGATGGTAGTTGTTTATATAATGCCCAATAGTTGTGATAGTAGTTGTTTATATAATGTCCAATAGTTGTGACTTGACTACCCATAATTAAACAAAATGTATTCCTTTGATCTAAAAAGCAAATGTCACATTAGCCCCCAACTACCCATGATGTGAACGGACAAGTATTGGTTTCACTTTGTTTTTGAACCTTTCTGGACACCTTGACAAAAAGCATGTTGATGTGCAATCATATTTGATGATGTGACCCTGAAACGAAAGTTATAAGCAGGGGACTTGCCAAGTAAACTACTGAAAAAAAATTAAGAACGAATTGAAATTCCATATAAGATTTTAAGAAGCGCTAAATTAGGGTGCACAACTACGGAATCCTCTCCCCTATGCCTTCACTAAAAGGGGCATAAAAGATTGATTTCTCAGTATTGTGACCGTATCCTGAAAAAGGAAATAGGTAGATGCGTACGATTACTCGTAACCGCCCTCGTGCGAAATACGAGGCGGCGTAGGCGTGGGCACGTCGTTCTTTCCGTCTCTGGTAAGAACAGGGCGGCCGTTTCCGTCTCTCCCGAATGCCCGCGTTAAGACAAGGGAATAAATAGTTTAATATTTCGTTATCAGTTTTAACTTATGCGTAAATCCGGCTAATAACGCACGTAGCCCTAATATATCATTATGAATTTTATAATTGGTTTATAATGGAAAACAAAAAGCTCGGCGGTTAGGCGCACGAAATGTATTTCGTCCTGACAAAAGATAAGCACGAAAAGTCAAACTCCCGAGAATTAACATGACACCACCAAATGGACTTTAATCACTCTTACCTAGGACTCTCCAACTAAATTACAATTATGATTCCATGGAGATAAACATAGATCGTTTTTTCCAAGTATAAAGACAATAATATTACTTTAACAGTATGATATTTATTTATTCAAATCAACAATAAATACATTGAACATGTATTATGTTTTTTTCTCTTAAGGATCAAATTAAAGACAAGGACTGCAATCGATGCTCTTCTTTTTTTCTATTATCAACATATTCTACGTTTTGTCTTTTAAATTACCTTTTACACTGAATATGTATTGGGTTTTCCCTAAAGGCTTAACTCAAAGACAAGAATTGCAAGTGATGTTCTTTATTTTTCTTATTTGTAACATAATTTGCATTTTCTATCTTAAAGTGTTATTTGTACTAGATTAAATTGTCATTTATATTAGGATTAAGGTGTCATTTACCTTACAATGCTATTCATTATTCATGTATCTCCAACACTCTTGGAAAGTGTCCTTGGATGCTTAGGGTGTAAATAGAAAATAATTTATAATTTAGATTTTTTCATAATATTGAAATTAGTTGTCATATGCATTCATGAAGGTAAGATTGAGGAGTGGGAATATTGTATGACTTGACGAGTCCCACATAAGTTGGCTATTCCATTTTGGAGCATACACTTTGGGGTTGAGTCGTCAAGGGTTATGATACCTAAGATATTTTTTGCAATTATATTTTCTATTTAGTGGGTCATTTGAGTGCACCCATTTGATGCCCATGTGATTTTTTTAATATATTTATTCTTCTTGAAAGATGTCCAAAGTGGGCAAGGGGTTTTTGTATGATATGAAGTGATGAAAGGCATTTACATTCCATTTTATCCCATATTTTAGCCTCTTCCATACACCACAATCCTCATATTGTGTGTTCCATTTCTATATCATAGCCTAGCCTTTTTAATAGTTTTGTTGCATATGATTAAACATATATAAGGGATATTTAATGTAGTTTTTAGATAAAATGAGATAAAATAAATATTAAATTATATTTACTAATATTTATTGTTATTTTAGCCTTGGAGAGCAATTGTGAGTCAAATTCAATGAGGTTTGAGGCAATGGATTATGAATGGGTATGTCCATGTGCATAGGAATGGTCTCTCTCTGTGAGTCAAATTCAATGAGGTTTAAGGCCATGGATTATGAATGGGTATGTCCATGTGCGTAGGAATGGTCTCTCTCTCTCTCTCTCTCTCTCTCTCTCTCTCTCTCTCTCTCTCTCTATATATATATATATATATATATATATATATATATATATATATATATATATATATATATATTAGTGTGTGTGTGTGGAGTTCTTTGCATTTCATTTTTACTAAATTTAGAGGTAAGTCTTCAATATCTCATCAAATGGTTATTGTTTTTCATTTTGATTGTTTGGAATAGGATTGGGGAAGTGCTAATAGATTCTAATGCACTTTACATTTCCAATTTTGATTGAGAATTTACTTGTTTTGTAGAATCTTATGAATTTTTCCTAAAAAATGTTATAATGCCAAAAAAATTGAGAAATGGATGAAGTCATTTTTGAGAGTGTAGAATGGTTGTTGGAAACTTTTAGCACCAAAGGGTATTCTTAGATTTTTGAAGTTTTTAAAATTTGCAAAAATTGGATATATTTTAATGGTGGCTTGGGTAAACCTTTGGTTTTTGGTTGCTTGGAAAATGGAGAAATTTGAATGTTTTAGGTGAAATAGTATGTTTTGGAATGTGAAAACAATGATGTGCTTCGTGAAATGCTAAATCAAGTCCATTGGATTGATGTAGATTTTGTCATAACTTTTTTATTGTGTATTATTTTTTATGCCTTGTTCAAATGTGGAAATGCATTGATTTTTGGATTGGTCCTTCTTCTTTGAGCTACTCCTCTAAAGTTTGGTGTCTCACTGATCATGTTATCATTGAGTGGCCTAGTTTTATGTGTTGGTGGACTACCTCGTCTCTTGTGAGAGGTATTATGGTATTTTGCGAGGCAAATTCTTGAGGCCATTACTATGGCTCTTGCTACTTTCTCTTTTGGAGTTAGTTCATTGGATGCTAGTGTTACCTTACCTTAATCTCATATTGTGGAAGTGATCTTTATTGCATTCTTGAATTCCATGTATACTTTGTGCCCTTATGTGACTATGATTAGGCCTTGTGACTATCTCCTAGCAAGGGGGAGTGGACATTTTTGTTTCACATGATTGGGCAATGTGGAAACCACTATTGGGGTTCAAAGGCTCAAGGATCAAAATTGACATCAAAATCTACTTTTGTCCTTTTATTTATGCATTACAATTAATTTGATTCAAATGTTAGATGGTTATTGAAGAACATTTGAGTCCTTGCTTTATGTAATTATAATTATTTGAAAAAAGAACCTATTTCTTGAGATAGATTGTATTCGAGTGAAAATGATAGTGACTTAATCTTAGTTGGGTGTCTCGATGTTGGTGTCAAGCACAATCTTAAGTGAATTAATTCATGTTTAGGGAATGTGAAGTTAAAATTAACATATGAATCTTTCAATTTGGGCTTAAAATGTATGTAGGAATATTTTCATTAGTTTTAAAAAGAATTTAAGGGTCTTGGAGTAGTTTTGGATAGTGTTGTTAATCTATCATGTTGTTTGCCTACTCCTAGGAGTTTTTCCCTTAAATTTGGTGTCATTTAGGACACTTGGGTAGCCTCTTGTGAGGTCTTGCAAAATCTAAAAGGTGTTGTATCTTTTTTCAAGAGGTTTTCTTGCTTAGGGAAAGAGTTAGGGGTGTTGGGGAGGTGATTTCACTCCTCCCCATCTTCTCCTTTGTTTGTCAATGGTATCCCACGATCAAAGAAATCAAACTCTTTGTTTGAACCTAAGTCATGTTTTGAGGTTTATGAGTTCTTGAGGTTTTGTAGACACATTTAGGTGTCTCCTTAGTGTTTGGAGGTCCTAAAGGTCTATCTCTACCCTGAGGAAGTTCACTACCCAAGACATTAGTGCCTTTACAAGGACACCAATGCCTAGGAACTATGACAAGGACACAAGCACCTAAATGGTACTTAGGAACCTTGAAAAGACATAGGCACCCTTACAGGACACTACAGTTTGGTGTTAGTGTCCTTGAGTGTGTTAGTTTCGATCCTTTTTTCTAAGAGAAGGTGTTTCGAGGCCTTGTATGGGGAAACCCTATTAATGGAAGTTTTTCCTCATGGTCCTAGGAGCCTAGTGATATTTTTAGCTTGTTCTTATGCATTTTCATTGAGGAGTTATGGTTCTTTTTTGTGCCTTCTTCTGAAGTTGCCTGATTGTCAAAACTAGGACTAGGGAAATTGTTCACCTAGTCTTGTGAAGACTTGGGGAGGTTGAAATCCTTCATGGTTATCATTCTTTTTGTTATCAACACTCATCATAGTTCAAGAGGTGTGTGTTATAGTAGTCTCTTGCTTGTACGGCATCACGTTGTGATGAGACATATTGGAAAGTGTGGTTTTTGGAAGTGACAAGTCATCATTCTAGGTAGTGGAGAGTTTGTGCCTCTTAATTAGGAAACATCTTGCAAAGATTTTTAGAGTTGCTAAGCATGTATAGATTCATCAATGATCCCCTCATCCTATCTGGGTATGGGTTGTAAGAGAACACGATCATAGGTTAGTAATCTATCATTGTGTAGGTGTCATCCTCTCTCTCATAGGTTCATCATGGTGGATTTATCCCACAAGTGTTAGTCTTCCATTTTTTCCATTTTGCTTATGCAATGGTGAGGTTGTCTTGTTATCCTTTTCATTGTGTCATTGTGTTCAAGCAACACTTGTGTGCACATTGTGGTGAAAATGTGATATGTTGTTGCACTATTGACCTTGTTGTCGATGTTTTTGTGCCATAGTAAAATGGCCCCTTATCATTTTCATAGCCTTTTAGGTCTTGTTTCATGATGTTTGGTCTATTTTGCTTTGATTTTATATTGTAATGTGGCTTGAACATGCATATTTATGTACTAAAATTCAAATAATGGCATCTTGTGAAGGTGTTGTGAAGTGTTGTAAAACATTTCTACACTCTTATAGACTCTATTCATTACAATTTACCTAAAAATCACCTTTTCATCACTAATCAATTCCTATTTTGAAGTGTTGTAAAGTCTTGTAACAAGATTTCATGCTTTTCTAGGCACAACTTCACTATTTACACCTTTTGTATGCTTTATTTGACCATTTTATGCCCTTATAATCTTTAAATAAGTGTATTTTTTAATGTAAGCCCGACAAACAACATTAAATACAAGATAATTCCCGACACCCATTTGCAGGTCCTAGGTGGGACCCATTCACCATGGGTGGCAAATGAGTCCCCCTTGGCTCCAAGTTCAAAATATTTTAAATTTCCTTTTAGTTTTTATTCAAAATCACTTGATGTCGACCTGTGATGAGGTATTAACAAGTTACTAAGGCACAAGAATGTATAAATAGTATCTTTACATCCATTCTAACCCCCATTCATCAAGTTCACTCATTCACCTATTCACTCAAGCATTCAAGCATCTTACAACATCAAATCAAGCACTATTCAAGCATTGTGGAGCATCCATTAACACAACTTTAGATTTTCATCAATAAGGGTTTGGTAAGTTGATAGCATTTGCATGTTATTTTTTTATCATTCTCTTGCATTTCATTATTGTATTAAGGGTTTTATTACCAAAGTGGGGTTTGACCAAGGCAAACCCTTATTTGCTAACCCTCAACCATTTTTCCCCTCTTGCATGTGTGTTTGCAGACCTAGGTGTGCAAATTTAACAAGCATTTAGGTGATTGAAGATTGGTCAACAAGTCAACTAGGTGCTTCAAGTCAAATCAATCATATTTCAAGCTTGGAGAAGGTTTTATGTCCATTTCATGTAGAATTGACTTTGGCAACCCAACAAGCAGACATTTCTAGATCTGGTGTTGCAAAGTTGTCTCCTGATTTCTTAGAATTTTGGGAGAGGATTGATTCACCAGCAGTGATTTTGTCCTTGATGATAAACTCTTACCCAAACTTTTTCCAAGGACCTTGAAAGATACTGCATTAGAGTGGTTTTCCAACTTACCCAATCATTCCATCTGATCCTTCAATGAATTAGTGGATGCTTTCATAAGTCACTTTCAAGTTCATATGACCCCTAAAAAGATAATGGCTGACCTAATGCGGTGTAGACAAAATGTCGATGAGAAAATCACTGATTTCATTTCACATTATCAGTCATTGTATGCTCAAGTAGATGTCAAAATTCTTGATTAACATCTGCAAAAGATGTTTATCGAAAACTTATACACAAACCTTCAGGATAAGTTAACTAAGATGAAATTCCCTTCATTCGTGCACTTATGCACAACCCTATGTGAATACCATAACTTGATTTCAAGTCATGATTCAAAATCCACTTCTAACCGAGCTGAAAAACCTGAACACAACAATCAAAACTTTCACAAACCAAATAGAGGCTTTTTACAGTTCAATTTGCCTCCTTAACCACAACCTCAACCAACCCAACCAATTCCAAACAAAGTGGTGGTTGTTAAAGCAACAGTTCCTTATACCTATGGGACCCAAAGAGACAATTTACTCCCTTACCTGATACCCTCCATAACACAATGAACCAATTGCTTTGACAACACATGATCACTTTGCCACTCGTTAAACCACTTGATCCCACCAGCCATTACCACCCACCTTCAAAGCTAATGCTTATTGTCATTTTCATCACCAAAATGGACATAACACTAAACACTACAAGCATCTAAAACATTTAGTTCAAGACCTCATTAATTCAAGCCATTTGTCCATTGTGGGTGTTAATGATCAAGGAAATAAGTTTGTTGCACCCCCTAACCAGAATTTACAAATCTTCACCAATCCCATGCCTAAACACAATATCTCATTTGTCAAGGCTAGTGAACCTTCAAACACTGATGCAATGAATGTTAATACAAATAGTGAACAACTTGATATAACTCCAATTGTTACCCAAGTTACTCCTATGGATAAACTTGTGGGTGCGATAGATATTATCCCTCGTAAGGGCCAAAATAATAAATCTCTTGATATCACTTTTTCTACTAAAGATATACTTCAAAAACTTCCTAATGGTCCTCTTTACATAGCTGGTAGAATCTATGATAAGCCCACCAATGGAATATTAATCGATCCTGTTTGTGGTGAGAATGTGATCATAGAAGAGTTTTTAGTATTACACGATCTCTATCAAGATGATTATAATAAACCAACTGCATGGATTAAGACACATACTAGTTTTGCATGCCCTACAATTGGATCAATCATGCTCCCATTACAGATAGGACCCAAAACTTTGGATGTAACATTTTCAATTATTCCACAATTAGATCAATTTCATTTGTGGCTAGGCCACCCATGGCTTCACTCAATGAAAGTGGTCCTATCAGTGGTTCACAAGTGTTTGAAGTTTCCACATGGGAATGAAATATTTACTGTACACCATAGTGGCTTTAATCCCTTATCCTCTAAAGGTAATTTTTCCTTAGAAGCCTTTTTGCCAACACCTATGAAACCCATCACCCCTCGAAAGGACTTCTTTTTCATAACCTATCAAAAGTTCAAAGCCAAACGCATAGCCGAATTATCTCCTCGTAACATGTCCCTATCCACTTCCACTTCTCCCATCATAGATGAAACCATGCTTCAACCTGAGTCCAACATCTAACAAACCATACAACCTCATGACCAACCACCCTTAGACAATTCCCTGCCATTATTTAAATGACCAAGGTAAAATGAAACAACTCTCGTCATGCCTCCTCACATTAAACAATTGTATAAATCTAAAGAGAAAGTGGTTGACCTATCTTCTTCAGTTTCTTTCGTTCTTCCCACTTTGGAAGAAAAGGAACCTATGATGACTCAATCTACTCTTACACCTCACCAACTTCAAAAAAAAAAATGAAACCGCAGTGCTAGAGAACGTAGGCATCGTTGTTGTCTCCTCGCTTGTCAGTCACAAATGGAAGAAAATAAAGACAATCAACCTCCTCCTTTGACAGAAGAAATAGATGACCACCCTCCTTCTCCTAACCCGCCACAACATAGTCCAATCCAACATTCCCAACAAAATGAACCAATCCAACAACCACAACTTTAATACAACCTTCCTTGGAAATCGCCCTTCATCCTCCCGTTGTCATCAATCTTGATGATGATGGTGATGAGGAGATTGCCAAAATAGATGATGAAGTGCACAATGATCAAAATTATTTATTTTCATCTACCATGAGCTTAAATGATAAATCCTCTCAACCAAGTGAAGAACCTGGTACGACTCCTAGTTCAATGCTTACAAGTCTTCCTTTGGACAGTCAATCGCCCTCGCATTACACTGAATATGATTGGGAGGTGGATGCCTTGTTAGATGGTTGAATCACATTCACCTAGCTAGCCTTTTTGCATTGCTCTTGTCCTTTTTCATTTTCATGTGTGTATCGTGTTCCCCTGTAACATGTGTTTGATATTCCCTCTCTTTGTACACTTCTATTTGTACCTCTATTCTTCTATATGTCGTGCATTCACTTTTTCGCTTTTGTTTTGTGTTCTCCTTTTGGGGAGGACGCAAAGCATAGAGATGCCCTATGTCTCTTCCATGTTGACCCAATTGATCCCTTTTCCCTTTTCTTTTTTATCTTTTTCTTGTGTTTTTCCTTTTGGAGATGATGCAAGGCATTGAGACCAAAATGTCTCCTTCATGTTGACCCAAAACATTTTTCATTTTCTTTTTCATTTTTGTTTCTTCCTTTTTGCTTGTTTTTTCCTTTTGGGGATGAAAAAAAGTGTCGAGACCACAATGTCTCTTCCATGTTGACCCAAAACGAACTTTCTTTTCCTTTTGTTTTTGCTCTCTTTGTGTCATTCTTCCAGTTCTATGTGCTTTGGGGAATGATGACAATTCTGAGCTCTTTAATAAAAACATTGTAGCAACAAACATACTGTCCCCAAAACCATAGATCTCTTATGTGTTTGGTGTGCTCTTTTCTAGGGGCAACTCCCTTTGTTTTTCATTTTCATTGACATGACGTAGCCTAACTTCGAAACATATGACTTGGCATAGGGCTTTCCAAGTTGGCTCTCATGCCTTGTTTTCCTTTTGCATTTTTCCTTTGCTACTTTAAAGTAATTTCTCACAGAATGATGTGTAGAAATTCCTTTAAAGTGGGGGGTATACATTACCATTAATTCATTTGCATTCTTGGTTCCTAGTGTAGCCTTGTCGTTCATAGGATGTGTTTGTCACTTTGTGGATAACATTGGGTGTGATGTCCTTCATAAGTGTGATCTATCTTAGCATATTACATTCCTCTTGGTGGCCTGATGCGACGCACTGCATCCCCTAGGTTGTGAATATTTTATTCTTTGATTGGTCCTCTCTTGGAGACATTAGACACTATGTTCCCTAAGTGACAGACCTTGCATGAACTTAACAAGAATCCTTTAAACATCTTTTACATTTTACATTTTTGCATTTTACATTTTACATTTTTTCCACCTTGCATAATGCAACTTGTATGCATGTGGTACCTTGCTTTTTGTTCATGAGTTTTAAGCATATGAAGCTTTGCTTGTCTCATGAAACACGAACTAACATTTTTCATTGTGGTGCCTTGTTAAAGTTATCAAGAGGTATAACTTTGATATGGTTGAGCGGGAAGCCCATCTAGCGGCATGAATTTTCCCCATAGCCACCTTTGTGTTTGTGAGTGCATACCAACTAGCATATGTATCTCCCCTTTTTGGGATTTCTCACCCCGCGAACAACTAGAAGTTTCATGGCCCCAGAGTGAGTATACTTGGGATTTCTCACCCGACGCACCATCATGAGTTATGTTTCCCCAAAGTGAGTATACATTCTCAATCAGCCTAGATCTAATCCACAACTAGTTGGACAGATGATCGAAGCTTCATCTGATTCTCAACATTTGTGTGTTCCTTTGTTCTTATGCTTAGTTTTCCATGGAATCTTCATCCCAGGGGCTTGATCATGCCTCTTGATCACTTTCATTCCATCTTTCTAATGTAAGTACATTTGAACCCTCCTCCTAATGTTCATGGCTACTTTAGTGTGAGTTTGAAGCAAGTTCATCCTCTCACTAAAGTGGGGGCTAAATGTGTCGTAGAAAAATGGCCCCTTGTCATTTTCATGGCCTTTTAGGTCTTGTTTCATGATGTTTGATCTATTTTGCTTTGATTTTATATTGTAATGTGGCTTGAACATGCATATTTATGTACTAAAATTCAAATAATGGCATCTTGTGAAGGTTTTGTGAAGTGTTGTAAAACATTTCTACACTCTTCTAGACTCTATTCATTACAATTTACCTAAAAATCAACTTTTAATCACTAATCAAGTCCTATTTTGAAGTGTTGTAAAGTCTTGTAACAAGATTTCATGCTTTTCTAGGCACAACTTCACTATTTACACCTTTCGTATGCTTTATTTGACCCTTTTATGCCCTTATAAGCTTTAAATAAGTGTATTTTTTAATGTAAGTCTAGAAAACAACATTAAATACAAGATAATTCCTGACACCCATTTTCAGGTCCTAGGTGGGACCCATTCACCATGGGTGGCAAATGAGTCCCCCTTGGCTCCAAATTCAAAATATTTTAAATTTCATTTCGGGTTTTTATTCAAAATCACTTGATGTCAGCCTATGATGAGGTATTAACAAGTTACTAAGGCACAAGAATGTATAAATAAGTGTTTTTACATCCATTCTAACCCCCATTCATCAAGTTCACTCATTCACCTATTCACTCAAGAATTCAAGCATCTTACAACATCAAATCAAGGACTATTCAAGCATTGTGGAGCATCCATTGACACAACCTCAGATTTTCATCAATAAGGGTTTGGTAAGTTGATAGCATTTGCATGTTATTTTTTTATCATTCTCTTCCATTTCATTATTTTATTAAGGATTTGATTACCAAAGTGGGGTTTGACCAAGGCAAACCCCTATTTGCTAACCCTCAACCATTTTCCCCCTCTTGCATGTGTGTTTGTAGACCTAGGTATGCAGATTTAACAAACATTTAGGTGATTGAAGATTGGTCAAAAAGTCAACTAGGTGTTTCAACTCAAATAAACCATATTTTAAGCTTAGAGAAGGTTTTATGTCTGTTTCCTGCATAATTCACTTCGGCAACCCGACAAGCAAACATTTCTAGATCTGGTGTTGTAGAGTTGTCTCCTGATTTCTCAGAATTTTGGGAGAGGACTGATTCACCACAAGTGGCGAATGAGTCCCACCTTAAGACTAAAAATATTGGTTTTGTCAGATTCTAGGTCCCAATAGTTTGCTTTCGACAGATTTCACCAGTAGTAGGACTAATTCGCCACCCTAGATGAATGAGTCCCACTATTGATTTTCAATAATTTTAGACAGCATTCAAGACATTCCATATTCCTCAAATCTTTGCCAAGTGCACTCTAATTCAAACTTTCTCTTTCTGTTTTGCATTTTATTCATTTTTAGTTCATTGTTTTCATATCATAGTGTGTTTTCCAACATAGTTTAAATCTTAGTTTTGCATTCATAATCATTCATATAGATCACTTACTTGCATTTAGTTCACTTCATTTAACTTAGACAACATCATACATAACATAATTTGAAATAACTTCTTAGCATTTTTGGCCCCACCTCTCTCCTTTTAGGTGAAAACCCCTAGAAGAGCTAGAGAAGTGCATTGGTGCCAAAAATCTACGGTTCAGTTTCAAAAAAAATGTTCTATCAAATTTTGTTTTGAGTGTGTTGGCATGGGGCATTAAATTTGGTACTATAGCCCATGTTGTAGCACTTGGATATCTAGTTATTGTTGTTTCCCATTTGGTTTTGGTGCACTTTATGATTGTGTTACCAAGTGCTTATTTTTACAAGATGGTCTTAAGACTTTTTTCCTTGAATGCCTTAGCATGGCATTGTAAAGGGGTTGAGTATACCAATCCATACCTTGTGTTTGTGGAGGAAGAGTTCCTCCTAGGCCTTTTCATTCCCAACAAGATTTGAGTGATGACCTTTGCTGAGAGTCTCTCAAGGTTGAGAGTCTCTTGATGTCAAGAGTGACCACTCTCTTGTGTCTTTGGGAATGTTTGGGCCTTCGTGTGTTTGATGGTTGTGAATAACATGTGTGTTTCCTAATATTCCTTTGATTGGTTGCTTGAGTTAGGTGGTGAACCAAAAGAAATAGGGTTACACCTTTTAGGAGATGGAACTAGGGGGAGGACCTATTTCACTCTCAATTCACTCATAAAATGTAGAGACTCTCAACCAAGTGACTCAATTGAGGGAAGGAAACAAGGGGGTTTCCTTAAGTGTGATTAAATGAGAGTTCACCATTAAATGAAGCTTCAAAGGAGAAATGCAAACTCTAATGCACTAAACCCTAAAAACTTAAAACATGAAATCAGATTACTAAATAGAGAGAAACAAGAAAGTACCCGGAGGATAGGAGATGTCTAAACAAGGTTAGAAAACCTTAAAATTTTCTATTTTTGAAGTGCATTGGGACTGATATGCCAAACTGGGTGATTTAGTCTTGCTATAGGAATTTGGGTAGAATTTGGAATCTTCTGTTGAAAAATCAAGATCTACAAAAAATTCGTAAAAGAGGTATACTAGGACTCATACACCCAGAGGGGTGATTTAATCCCAGTACTAGGGTTTGATTGAAACTTTTGTAGCCTCAAAGGATCTTCAAGCTCTAATTCATCTAAATATGCAATCACACATGAAGAGAAAAATGTTGTTGTGTTAGGTAATAGGGGTTTTCCTTGGTCAATCCCCATTTTGGTAATTAAACCTTGAAATGAAACGAAATAACATGAAGGAATGATGAATGAATAAATGAAATGTTACAACTCACCAAACCCTTGAAATGAAGGCTACAATCTTGTGTGAAATGGCTCCAATGGATGTGGATCTTGACTCTTGATCTTGATATGAGATAATGTCTTTGAATGCTTGCTTGAATCATGAAAACCTACATCACAAATGTTATCTCAAAAAAACACATGATGCATGAAGACTTTGACATGATGCTTGAATCTTGAATTGATGCTCCAAAATGCTTGATAATTAGCTCTTGAATGCTCTTGATCTCATAAACTTTCCTTAGGAATGCTCTCTTGAAATTCTTAGATGACTTGAAAACTTTATAGCTTGTTCTTGTTAGGAAAATGTAGCACTGAATATGAAATGGTACATGGTAAATGGAAATGCATTTCTAAATTTGAAAATCTATGTATATGTTCAATGTTGTTTGGTATGGAGTCTTTAATTTCTGTCCTCCTTTTTCAAATTTGAAAAAAAAAATTGGAGCCTTCAATTGCATAGTTTGTATGTATTTATGATGTGAAGTGTTTGTTTGCTGCTTAGACAATTTTGGTGGCCTTAACACCATTTTTTTGGTGTTGCGAGTGACAAAAAAGGAGAATTTACCAGTTGGCATGTGCAGGGATTTGACCGATGGGACACATATGAATGATTTATTTTCCTTTCAGTGTTGTATTGTTGGCAAAGTGGGATAGGGGTGGGTTTGATTAGATTTGGTGAAAGGATATTCTTGGATCTTAGTTGTTCTCATCAATGTGGATCTATTAAAATATTGGTGGTGATGTAATGCAAGTGGTGATATTATAGGTGAGCGTGGGTTATACTAATTTTATATTTTGGGTGCATGTTTTAAAGCTACGAGCCAGTAACAAGCAATATGGCTTGTATGTTTGTGGTGTTAGATGTGCTTTGAATATTCTCTAACATGTAAGACCATGAATAATTATTTGTTTTTGGGACAAATATAAACCGATTATAATACAATTTTGGTAGTATAGTGATTTGAGTACCCTTGTTGACTTTGTGGATGAAAACTGTTTTACAATTACATATTAAGGCAGTCTAGTGTGGGGACCATGTGGGACTACTTCCATTCCCATTATAGGATCCCACCCTACTTTGGGCTCTTCTCCCCTATTGTCTACAAACAGTGAGTAGATTTTTCAGAAATCAAATCAAAACTAAACTTTTTTTGCTAGAAAACCCATTTCCTATAGGCTAAATTCAACTTTTTTGAAAAATTCATAACTTTTGTTCATGGTGTTCATTTTTGGAAAACAATATATCAATGAAAAGCTAGTTTCGAGCACTTCACAATGGTGTAGGCCATTTATTTCTATTTTATCATCTACACAAATTTGAAGTTATTTTTCATCATGGAGGCAGATGCAAACATTCATCAGTGCATGCACTATTTCCTTTTTTGTGTGCATTAGGTTTGTATTTTCTCTGCACCTCATTTCAGTTCCAGAGCATTTCTCAATCAACTATTGCTTCATAGATTCCAAATTTGTGCCAATTTATGAGTTTTCCGATGTTTCTTGGCATAGGGTTTACTTTTGCTTTCCATGATTCTGACTTGAGTCCTTGAGTGACTCTAATATAGTTTCTAGCAAACAAAAGTATCTTTCCTTTCTTATTGAATTGAGGATTCTAGTGTTAATCCATAGTGTACTTCTAGTACTTCTCTTGCAACAGGTTATCTCATTATGGTGGGTTGAATGGTCTCTCTTTTCATCCTTTGTGTGTATGGAGATTGATTGGATTGTCCCACTGGGTTTTCTCGTTTTCTCCATTTGTGAGAGATTTATATGCATTGCATTTGTACATGGGTACCTAACATGGCCTTGTAGTTGGGACCCATCATTGCATCTTTACATCATTTGTATAATAATTTCCTCCCTAAGTTGCACTTATTGGGGGTGTTGGTGTAATTAATTATTTAATTACACTTACATAAGTTTACTTAGGCATTTAATTATATTCCTAGGTATCATTTACTAGGTGATAGGTTCACATGTTTTCTTAGGATATAAGATTCCTTCTAGAATTATGAGTTGTCTTTTCTAGAAGTCTTATCTTATCTAGCATCATTTCCTAGGTAGTTAGTTGTAACATGTCATAAGATTATGACACATGTCAACATCATATTACATCTTGTGTCTCACCTTGGCTATATAACCAGGGGGTCTCTACTACATTGTACATCACATCAACATTGAATCATAATTGATAAGAATGTAGTTTATTCTTGTCATATTCATTTTCTCTCTTTTTACTTCCAATTTGGCCTCAAGATCTTGGCAGGCTATCTCCGTAGCCAATTCTAACAAGCATAAATGTTCGAGACTTAGGCAACCCCTTGTGTACCTAGTTTGAAACAAACACCTCCACTAGTTCTAGAATGACCTGATAAGGAGGAGGTAAGAAATCATAAGTTTGTAAATTTCAAGAACCCTAACAAACCTCTTAAAACTTCTATTATCCCTCCTTTTGTTCCAAAACAACCCATTGTGCAGGAGGTTTGCAAGCACAAAATTTTTAGTTTCAAGAATCCTAATTTGCCTCTTAAAACTCCTATTGAACCTCTTGTGCCATCAAGTAGATCTCCTATGTTGGAGATCCCAAGTTTTGAGAGCCTCCATTCCTCACAAGAACCAATCCTTGAGGAGGCTCAACTTTTTACTCCTATTGAGCAGCCCCTTCAAGAGCTTCATCAAGAGTTTCAATGCCCTTTTGACCATTTTTCTCCCTCTATTACCATTTCACTCTTTAAAGGTGGACCTATGGTATGGGATCCTAGTTGGTCAAAAGAATAGAGGAAAGAGTATTTTCGAGCTAGGAGTGAATAGGTTGTTCTTGAAGAGCCTTCGTGTTCTCTTAACAATGAGTGCCTTGGTTTTTTGCAAGAAACAATTGGAGAAACAATGTTGCAACAACAAGACACTAAATAGGTAGAAAAAATTGATAGAGGAGGAATTGGTCCTCTCATTTGATGGTTTGCCTTGTTTTATTGAAGATGAGGAGGATAGATCACCTATACCTAAACCAGCAGAAGCCTTTGAGCAGCTTGGTTTTGGCTTAATGGATGAAGACAATTCCAAGGTTTTGGAGCAGCAAAAACATACATGTTTAGCCCCTATTATAGTGGAGGAAACTCCCCTATCTATTGAGGTTTGCAGTTTTAAGGCGGAAGACCTCTTTTGGGACGATTTAGAAACTTTTTTTTCAAGCTTGGATGTCAATCCTTCACCCCCAAAAGAGGAGTTTTATGGAAAAAATCATAAGAGTGAGGAGACAAAAGAGGATGTGGAAACCATTACATGCCAAGAGTCTAATTTTGTTGCAGCCAGTGGCCAAGAAGAGATTAAAATAGAGAGACATCTTGAGGAATTTATTTCTTCACCTAAAGTGTCTCATAAATGAGTTTTTTGTTGATGAAGTGCATCAATGCAAGTAGTTTAGTAGTTATTGAGTAGTCACACATCTTCTAGGAGAGTGATGCCCTTGTTGCTCAATTTGATAGTATGTCTAAGCTTCAAAGCTTTTCATTTCAGGTGCATGAAGAAGAGTTTCCTTGTGTAGATCAAAAACAGGTTTGACATATTTTACATCAACATGTGAGATAGAAACATTCTCTTTTTGTTTCAATTCATGCAATAAGAAGATCATCAATGATGACATTGGCCTATCCTTTTGTGAGGTGAGTTCTCTTCCCTCTACAAAAGGTTTTCTCTTGGTTTTTGATCTATCTTCAGATAATTTCATCCTTGTTGCTATATGTTCACCTAAGGCACCGGTTTTAGAAGAATCTTTCACTTGCATCATATGGTTTCCCTACAATGGAAAAGTTTGCAATGAAGTGATCCTTCACCTTGCAAGCACTTTGTGTAGTTACATGCATGTTGGCAATAGTTTTCGATGGTTGCAGTTGAGTGAGGTCTACAACTATGGTTTGAGGGTGATTGACCCCTTCAAAAGGTTCATCTTTAATACAGGTAAATTTCCATTCTTTTCTTCTTGTTAGTTTAATGTACATATTGTAAATATTTTTCTTTCTATGAAGTTCTTTTGCACACCCTACATTCTCTTTAAGGGAATGCATGTTCTAATTTTCATGCTTTTCTCCAAGTGTAGCCTACACATGTTTTGTTTTATTTTGAGGAGGCCCATTTGTGAAGTTTTACCCTCATGAATTTGTGCCCAATGGTCTAATGAGGCCCTTGGATTCCATGATTAGTAGGAAATCATCCCACAGAAATCAATAAAAATATTATCATTTCATGCCACCCTTTGATGACCCATCATTGATAACCGATCTGAGAGATCCTACATGGGCCATCTTGTATGAATTCTCCTTGAAGGTTCCTAAAAGTGGCTAAGTGTTGTGTTCTTGAACCTTCGGGCTGTCACTTGCTTGCTTCCTTGCATCCCTCCTCTATTTCCCCTAATCTCCTCCTTCTCCCTTTCTTTCCATTTCTCTCCTTAGCTTTTTAAGTTTCACTCATCTAGCTTAACCCTTTCCCTCTACCCCTTTCCTTACTTCTAAAAATCAACCAAGTGTTGATATTTCAAGGGTCATACTTTGGCCTTACCCTTTATCTCTTACAATTTTTTATGATAAGAGGTAAGCCTCCCTTCTAATTCTCGATCCCCAATATGCTCTTTGAAAAGTGACTAAGTGTTTACTTTTCATGCATCGGGGATTGAGCTTCCCCTTTACCTCTTACCTTTATTATAGTAAGAGGTACGACACCCTCTCGACCTCCAATCTCTGATGGATTCTTTGAAAATTCGACCAAGTATCAAATTTTTGGCATCAAGGATTGATTATCCCTCTTATCCCTTATTTCTTTTCGATAGGAAGTAATCCCTACTTCCAAACTCCCTATGATTCCCAGTTTCGGACTTTGGAATTTCCTCATCCTTCTTCCATTTTACTACTTTGCAATAAGTGGTATGATGCGACCTTGACCCCCAATGTCTGATGGTTCCTTTTGGCCATCGGATGTTGCTTTTCCCTCTTACTCATCTTAATTCTATGGTAAACTACAAGAGATATTCTTAATATCCAAAGCCTAATGTTGATGTCGGTGCTGATGACGAATATGATAGATAATATTCCATGGACAGGTTTCATTTGTGCATTGCGGGTTTCCTTCACATCACGATTTCACTTTGCTAGGCTTGAGGCCTATCTATGATGTGCAATGGGGTGGAAGTATGAGGGTGACGTCACATTTTGATTTCATTCCTTTAATGAAGAACATTGTGATTGCAACTCACTTAGCTGGAAACCAAAATGAAATATGCAATGAGAATAAGGAAGGAAAGATGAAGAACGTGATTGGCACAATTTTTGGTAATGACACCATTAATGTTGCAATGATTCTTCCTTAGCTACTAGAGTTGATTTTTCAAGGATGGGAGGATCTTAAATGTTGTTTGTACCTACTCCCATTAAGAAGGGGTGGTTCCCATGCCTCCTTTTGTTCCATCAACCTTCTTTCTCTTAGAGCTCCATCCCTTGGCATGATTTGTTGTGGATTTCATGGAGGTTTTCTTCATGGTTTATGTGCTCATTAATGTGGTAGCTTGGGATGGGCACCTAGAGCATTTATGGTGGGATTTCCTCTTAGGTCTGCATGCCTTGAATTTTGCACAAGATTTTCTAGGGTTTCAACATGGGTTTTTGCTCATACGTGTGCTTTCTTCCATTCTCACGACCTGTTAAAGGACAAAGGACACTTTGGGTATGGTGTGCAAGTTATGTTTTCTCCAGGATCTCTTTTTGGTGCAAATTTCATGAAAAAATATTTCCTTGATCATATCTCCTAACTGCTAACCCTAGCTAGGTTAGGGTTTGGTTGCATTCATCCAAGTTATGCTTGATCTATAAAATGAACACTTGTATATTCTTTAGTGGTTCTTCCTTTGTAATTGTAAAGATTGAATTTTTTCCTCTACACCAATGAAATTGATCAAGACTTCCTCTTCTCAACTTGTTTATGCTCATGTAAGTTCATTACCTTCATATCTAAGTGTTTTTTCTCTCTTTCCATGCATGTATGTTTGAGTTAAATCATTTACAGTTGTTGCTTGAGAACATATTTTCCTTCCAAGACCCTATCAAACCCTAACCTTCATGCTTTCCTTTGGGAATCAACCAAACAGAGAGTTGTGTGAGTCCCCTGGTCCCTCTTCATGAATGTTGTTGAGTAGTCTAAGTCAAGAAGAAAAAAAATTCCATCTTGGTGTATCACCTCCTTTTCCCCTTCATGCATTCCTTCTCCCCTTTTCCCCTATGAGTTGTTAGAGTAGGATAGTGGTAGGATTTCATGTGCTAGGTTGGACTAGCACATTTCACTTAGATTAGAAGAGGAAATTGGCCTTCTCTGGAGATTCAACCTCATTCGTGAAAGGTCCCACACCTTGAGGTTGTTTCCATTGTGTAATTGGAATGGTGGACCTCATGTTTAGCAAGGTGCAATTTCATGTGACAACAGAGAGATTCTTGTTGTTGGGATGGTTGATCATTCATCTTGGTTGTACACCTTTTTCATATTTTTGTTTTGATGATGACATTGTTCCTTTGGCTATTGATCAAACTTTGAGTGTGGACCATGACTCAAAGGATACATTTAGGTTCTTGGACTTGGGAGTTCTCAAATAAAATCCTATTCTTGAGCCTTGCATTTATTCTCCTCCATCTTTTGTTGCATTTGATGATCCTCATGTTGGCACAATGTTGGCCTCTTGTGATTTAGTGCAACATGATCAACATCATCTTCACTACATCTACTTGAGATACATACTTTCCAGACAAATTGGCAGTTTGTTTGTTGAGTCCCATATTTCATATTTGGGAGACATCATTGATTGCATACATATTCTTTTTGATGGAGATAATCCTTCTTCAATTGTTGCGAGGGAATTCTCTAGCCCTCTTGTTCATTCTCTACATGATCACCCTTCACGGTTTGGCATCAGTGTGAATAATTTTGGATAGCATTTGGAGGAGGCTTCTTTATCTCCAAATGATGAAGGGTCCTCCCCTTACCTATAAAATCTCACCACATACATACAGAAAGAACAACCAAATGCAAGAAGAGAACAAATATGTTCACTTATTACTAGAATGAAATTATAGATTATATGCCATCTTATGGGCAGTTTCTTACATGTGTTTGCTGAGAGAAGACCTTATTTCACATTTGGCTCTACACTTTATGCTTTTCCTCACACTTATGCCATTGCTCCGTACTTGCACCCCTTTGTTATTTATATATCTCTAAGTTCTCTAGGTCGGCCTTGTTATTTCCCGCTCTTCATGTTGTAGTTTTCTTGATTGTCCAATCAACACTAGGCCGTTACATCGTTATTAGTAGCTTCATCAAATTGTCTAATGGGAATGAATTTCACAACAATGATGCATAATTCATTTGTTCTCATTCTACCAAGTGTCATTCTATCATTCTCCATCCACCGTATTTCCCATCATCGCTCATCACCTCCATCATAATGTTGAACAAACCCTAAAATATTTCTCACTGAAGTACGTATGTCACATCAACATCACCACCACCATCTCCTCGATTGTCACCCATCATAATTCGCAACAAGGATGCAAATTACCTATCAATTTATACTAATTGTCATTATGTTCCATCAATGTCAGTCCCACCATTCATTTTGTCCCTCGCCTTTTCAAAGAGACATTCAGGAATGTCTTGCGGAAATCCAAATCTCTTGCCGATGTAACCCGATTGCCAAGTTGCAAAAGATCATAACATAAGAACCTTTGGTCAAAGGCTGTGGAGTTTTAAAAACCCACGCCTTGTTGACATATAGCTATTGGCCCATCGCTGAGACTCATCCCAAAGTCTCATTGATACATCCTTGTCACTATGATATCACCTTGGTATGTTTTATCGCCCCATCAGAGGGACAAAGAATGACTTCCTACTGATATGTTAATCTCCCGCCAATGTGACTTCAACGTGCTCCTTAACTCACTGCAACCCTCAAACCGTCGTTGGGACATAAAATAGGGTACTGCCAAAATGTTGGACTCCCGCTGCTATATCTCCATCACTTCGTCATTGGGAAAAAGAATATGATCTTGTCGATATACTCTTGTCCTACCGATAGGCTCACGCTAATTGCTTTGCAAGTCTAGGTTCATCCCTTATTCGACCAATTGACACAGAAAATGATGTAGGTTTTTTATTGCATTGGATTCTCCTGCATCAGACTCCCTAGGTGATTAAAATTATGTGCTCCTACACATGGAGTCCATAATTCCATCTTCCAATTCCACCTTCTTTTTCCTCCTCTTCCAGCATCTTGCCGGAACATTCGCCATTCTCTGCCAAGAACTCTGCACTTCATTCTTTTCTCCTCTCATAGACTCATGTCCACCATAGTCTAACCTCCTCTTCCAAATGATTTCCACACTTCTCTTCTCCTCCATGGGTTCAAACCCACCTCTAACTGCCACCTCCACCAAAATCCCACAACATCCTCTACCATTTCTACTAGCAAATATACAACATCTGCATTTAAATCTAAAACTGCAACTATATTCTCTTTCTTCCCCTCAAGAACATATGAATTTAATGCCAATTTCTCATCACAAAATTCAATACTATTTACATTATTCTTTTTCTCGACCGCAACATCACTCTTTGCTATGACATCTCTCGTATCATCATCAACTACAACTTTTTGTTCTTCACACTTTGCTGCAACCACAAGCCTTTTCATCCACTCATCTTCTATCACTGACATTTTTAACAACAAATCATCTATGTCTTTTCTATCTGCTGCAACATCTTCACACTCCATTACTACAACCTCAAATTCCATAGCTGCATCATCATTGTTCTCATTTTTGGAAACCTCTTCTACATTCTTCTCTTTGATTCTTACTTCTTTCACTTCCTCAATCACTATTGCAATCACTTCTTCATTTTATTTCACCTTTGTTTCTCTTATCTCTTGATCCGTTTGCACAAGGAACTCCTCTTCTTTTTCTTCATTCTGCATACCTATTGCAACCATTTCCTTCTTCTCTTCATCCTTCAAAGGATTCTCAACCACTTCTTTCTCACTTGCCACAATGTTGATGTTGCTTTCCTCTTTCTTACACTCATTAGAACATATTGATGTAATTTGTTGGCCCACAGTTGTTGTTGCACCAAAAGATTGACTTGTTAATGCCCGATACAACTGCCAGAGTTAATGGATCCACGGGAGGTGGTTATTCCATGTCACAAATCTCGAGGGGAGTGTTGACCATCTGCCAACAAACTCCCCCTCAATGTTACCTAAGGGGATTCGAACCTGACGCATTTGGCTCTAATACCACTTGTTGGCCCATAGTTGTCGTTGCACCAAAAGATCGACCTACTAATGCCCAATACAACTGCCAAAGTTAATGGATCCATGGGAGGCGGTTAGTCCATGTCATGAATCCCGAGGGGAGTGTTGACCATCTAGCAACATAATTTCCTTAACCACTATCTCTGGTTTATCTTGCAATGAATTCAACACATATTCTTTCCCATCCTTGATTATGCTATAAGTGTTATCATTGTTGTTATGTATAGCTTCCCTATCCTAAAGCCAAGGTTGACCCAACAAAACATGAAAAATATTCATGGGCACTACATCACATACAATTTCATCTTTATACTTTCCAATGTGAAAATTCCCAATGATTTGTTCACTTACCTGAATTCGATGACTTCCATGCAACCAAGAGACATGGTATGGCTTAGGGTGCTTCATCCTCTTCAAGTTCAACTTCTCAACCATCTCCAATGCAACTAGATTATCTCTCCTATCACTGTCCACCATTACTTTGCAACATTTCCCGCTAGAGTTGCATACAGTCTGGAACACCGCTCCTTTAGATGGGTTCTTGCTTCACTTTCTATGGCTTCAAATATTCCTTCTTCATCCACAAAATCTCTTCATAAGTCCAAGACATTTTTTCCAAACAAGTATGACACACTCTTTATCAACAACCACCAACAAATTAGAATCAACACTCACTACCTCTATAGGTTCCCCCTGCAACAAACTCTCACCACTATCCTCTACCCAATAGGATTCTAGAAGATGCATCCTCATGATTTCTTCTACCCACTTCCTCTTAGTGGAAGAGATTTGCACACCTTCTACCCATCCTCATCTTTGTTGGAGGATAGTCAACATGATTCCCATGGAACCGATGGCCTCTCAAGGATTCTTCACTCTTCACAAGCTCTTCACCCATGGTCCTGGCAGATACTCTCCATGCTCAGGATAACCTGCTCTGATATCACTTAATGAAGGGTCCTCCCCTTATCTATAGAATCTCACCACATACATTCAGAAAGAACAACTAGACATAAGAAGAGAACAAATATGTTCATTTATTCCTAGAATGAAATTACATATTATATGCCATCTTATGGGAAATTTCTTACATGCATCTGCTAAGAGTAGACCTTATTTCACATTTGGCTCTACACTATATGTCTTTCCTCACACTTATGCCACTGCTCTATACTTGCACCCCTTCACTGTTTATATCTCTCTTAAGTTCTCTAGGTCGACCTTGTTCTTTCCCTCTCTTCATGTTGTAGTTTTCTTGATCGTCCAATCAACACTAGGTCATTACATCGTTATCAATAACTTCATCAAATCATCCAATGGGAATGAATTTCACAATAACGTTGTGGAATTCATTTGTTCTAATTCCGCCAAGTGTCATCCTATCATTCGCCATCCACTGTGTTTCCCATCATCATTCATCACATCCATCGTAATGTCGAACAGACCCTGAGAGATCTCTCACTGAAGTACGTATGTCACATCGACATCACCACTGCCATCTCATCAATCGTCACCCATTGTAATTTGCAACAAGGATGTGAATTACCTATTGCTTTCTACCAATTGTCATTGCATTCCATCCTTGTTGGTCCCACCATTCGTTCTGTCCCTTGCCTTGTCGAAGATACATTCAAGAATGTCTTGCCAAAATCCAAATCTCTCACCAACGTAAGTCGATCGCCAAGTCGCAAAAGATCAGAACATAAGAACCTCTGGTCAAAGGTTGTGGAGTTTTAAAAACCCGCACCTTGTCGACATAGAGCTATCGTCCCATCGCTGAGACTCATCCCAAAGTCTCATTGATACATCCTTCTCACTACGATATCACCTTGGTATGTTTTATTTCCCCATCAAAGGGACAAAGAATGATGTCCTACCGATATGTTAATCTATCGCTAATGTGACTTCAACGTGCTCCTTCACTCACTACAACCCTCAGACCATCGTTGAGACACAAAATAGGGTACAGTCAAAATGTTGGACTCCCACCAATATAACTCCATCACTCCATCGTTGGGAAAAAGAATATGATCCTACCGATATACTCTTGTCCTGTCGATAGGCTCACACTGATTGCTTTGCAAGTCTAGGTTCATCCCTTATTCAACCAATCCACACAAAAAATAGTGCAGGTTTGTTCTTGCCTTGGATGCTCCTACATCACCAAAGGAGGCATATTTGTCTTTCAAGTGTGTTCTACATCCATTTCTAAGAGAACTTGTATTGACATCTTCAGTTGTGTGGCCTAGAATGCCTGTTTGGAGTGTGTCATCTTTCAACATCGACATGGAGAAACTTGAGCATAGTTTAGAAACGTCACATATCATTCTTCTTTCCACATTTTCCTTTCAAGAATGGGAAGACATCTTGCATGTCATCTTGGTTTTGCTTCTTCCTAAGGGGAGGAATGTTGTTCGACAAGATTGGATCATCTTCAACATTCAATGTCAAGCTTCTACCATTGTAGGAGGCTCACCACTGATTGGAGGGTGCATGGTCTCTCTTCTTCTATCTTGTGAGGGGTCTTTTTCCTTGTATGGGGTTTTGCTCATATCATTCAATATCATTGAGAGTATTTTGTATTTCATCTCTTTTGGGGAGTTTTGTCCCACTAGGTTTTCTCTTTTTCTCTGTTTGTAAGAGATTGCATTGCATTTGCATATGGGTACCTAATATGGTCATGTAGTCAAGATCTATCCTTGTGTCATTTGCATAATTGTACTCCCTAAGTTATACTTAAGGAGGGTGTTGGTGTAAATAGATATTTTACCTATATAGGTCATATTTACATGTTAAGTCCACTTAGGTCCTAGGAGGGAATCTTTCTAGTTAGTATTAGTTTTCACTAGATCTTATCTTATCTTTTGACATTTAATGTTTGTGTCCTAAGTCATTTAATATTATACAAGATTATCTCATTAAACAAGATTAAGACACATGTCAAGATCTTGTCTACTCCTATCTCACACTTTTCCTTTATAAGCAAGGCATCATTTGTACCTTCTAGACAATTTAGTTTAGTTGAGTCAATCCAATATATCAGTCCATTGTTGCAATTTCATGTTCTTGCTTTTTCCTCTTGTAGAAGGTTGCTTTTGGTTTTTGCAAGTGATCCTGGAGGCTTGAGTCCTTGAGTGACTCTAACATCATAGACTTCATATCGATGCATTTTAAATATGTTTGGACAAAGTAATCATAGTTGGGCTATCATGAAAAAATCTAAAGGAAGAGAAGAAAATTTATCATCTAACTGCCCTAGTGCTCCCCAACCTAGAGGTAGATTTTAATGCTTGTAATTGAAAAAAAATAAAGAAAAAAAGAAAAATAAATATCTCATCTAATTTGGTGATTCAAGTAATCTCTATCGGGGCTATATATACCTACTTAGTAGTAGAGATATTGAGATACAAACACCCAATTGATAATGGGGCAATGTTTAGGTAATAAAATTGTGCTATCATAGCTTGATATCCTTCCTGTTTCAGCTAACCTTTTTTTATATTTAAAAGGAAAATGAATGCATGCACACACAATATGGATGAAATTATGTTGAATTCTACTTCATATTTGATCTATTTTGACTTGGTTTTGATTTCAATTCTTTATATTTGGATGGGCTTATTAATGAATGTTTATTTTCTAATTAGTTCTTTTATTTTGGAGGTATCTCAATATGCTATTTCATATACAAATTCATTTAACTTTGGTGGGACTTAGGATTTAGGTAACATTGATTTATACTCATGCTGAGGAAGCTACCAACATTGGATGTAATTTTGGTTTTTGACCTCTATCAATTTTGATTTGGATTAATTGGGTACATTTGATAGATTTTCAAGTAGTCATTTTGTCACTTGTAGAGTATTTACCCAATCATTACATCTACTTCATGTGTACTTATCCCTCTTAAATGTTTAGACAACTTGGTCACACTTTGGTGGTTGGCATGTGTTATCACAATTGCATATGTATATACAACCAAATTTATTTTTCATAGTTGGTTCTCCTATACACATGAGTTTTTTATGGTGTTCATATGAGTATGAGTGTCCCAAATTTCTCGAGTATTTAAATGTCTTAGTTGCTCTCTAATTGCACATATGCAACAATGTCACATCCATTGGTGTAGGGGTTACTCTCTTAGGATTCCAAGTAGTGCTAGTTACACTATGTGCTTTGTGTTGTTACAAAATAGTGTGTGCTTGCAATCAAGCTAGCTTGTTATAGTGGGGGTTCCCCTCAATGCATAAGTTCACTAATATTTTCATTGATAATAGTGGTCATATTCATTTTTAGATTGCTTAGTATATTTATCTATTTGATTCATGATGCGACTAGTTATACTTGTAAATTCATGATTGTACTTTTTAAAACTATTCTATTAGCTTGATCCCCTTCAAAAATAAGGTATTGGATAATTTATATAAGATTTTGACAATATAATTTTAATTAGATGAAGGCTTTATTTTAAATTAGCATTAGTTTTATATTATAAACGCATGGCCTTTTTACTCTAAGTACTAGTCATTCCACTTAGCCGGAGTCACTTACATGATAATATAACTACCCTTGTGAGACTTGGTAACCCTTAATCATTGGTGATGGCATAGCCATACACAACTGTGTTGTCCACACCATGACCCCAGGTGGAAAGTGATTGCATTAGAGAACCATTGTTATGTGTACATATGTCTTCATGTAATGGCCTTGTCAATGTTATCTTTACCATGAATGCACCATCTCGACTCTCCATGGGCCCCACCTTGTCTCCAAATGATACACCCTGCTAGGTAGCACCCAAGGCAAGCCCAAAGGCTAATTTGAAATGGTACATAACTTGGATTGCCCACCATACACTAGGTATGCCTCTTCCCACCACCGTAAGATTAAGCCATGACTCACGAGGGCATTAGTTTCTTATTCCCATGTCCACAAGGAACCTAACCCACTTCATCAATGTGTTTGTTATCAGTTGGTAGTGCACCTTGAGGCCTTAAGAGCCAAGTTCTAGCTCTCTATTGGTTGCACATAAATTCTATATACTATTTGTAAAGTGTAATTTATTCTTCACTATTGGTTGCACATCTAAGAGTTTGTAAAGGGAGATTTGGTCATTATAAAAGATCATGTTGGAGATCTTGGATAAAAGATTGTGAAAAATCAATAATCTTTTTAACAAATATAAATGGTTCTTAATGAATCTTTATATAGTTTTAAAAAAAAAGTTGTAAATATCTTAGTTTTGAAGCATATTTGTATATATCAAGGAGAGAAAAGACTATCTTAAATAAAGAGAATTTATTTCTCACTGTCTATAAAGATCATGTTAAAGACATCATGAATGATCTCATAATAGAATATCCTACTTTTTGATTTAAGTGGAACATTGAAATCAACATTTTTAATTAATATTTCACATTTTGTCAATTATAGCAAGCAAACCATTAAGAATTGGAAAACAATGTGAATTAGTGATTGTTTAAATTTTATGTGCAAATTTTAAATATATATTTTCTAATTAAAAATATTTGTATTGATTTTTAAGCATTTATAATAACTTATTTTTTATAATTGATAGTAATTTTTAATGAAAATATTATTACATAATGCATCTTTTATTAGAAATAATATAAAATCATAATTTTTAAAGCATATATCACTAACATTTGTATCTAGTACATGCATATTTTTCATAATTTTTGTTCTATATTATTATATTATTAATTTTTAATCCACATTAATTATAATTGAAAACGATTTTATTCCGTAAGACATCATGGGGGATCTCACAATAGAGTATTCTACTTTTTGATTTCACTGGAACATTGAAATCAATATTTTTAATTAATATTTCACTTTTTGTCAAGTATAGCAAGTAAACCATTAAGAATTTGAAAACAATGTGAATTGGTGATTGTTTAGATTTTATATGCAAACTTTAAATATATATTTTCTAATTAAGAATATTTGTATCAATTTTTAAGAATTTATAATAACTTATTTTTTATACTAGATAGTATTTTTAATGAGTAATATTATTTCATAATGCATTTTTTATTAGAAATACGATAAAATCTTAATTTTTTAAGCAAAATATCACTAACATTGATATCTAGTACATGCATTTTTTCATAATTTTTTGTTCTAAATTATTATATTATTAATTTTGAGTCCACATTAATTATAATTGAAAGTGATTTTATTCCATAATAGAGATTAACTTTTTTGGTATATATTAATATTTTTGTTGAAACAAGGACACTAATTGTTGGATAGGACAACTGAGAGGGGGGTTGAATCAGTTGTCACAGATTATAACCTTAAATTCAATTACCAAAACTAATACATTAAACTAATTAAATGATTAACCATCAAATGCAAATGCACAAACACAATAACACCAGATTTTTCGTGGAAAACCCAATGAGGGAAAAACCACAGTGAGGATTAACTCACACTATAGAGAATATGAAAACCGATTACAAGAAGGCTCACTGCATGAGATAAGGCTCACTGTCTGAAATAAGGACTCATTGTCCACAGGGCTACAACCCAGAGGGCTCACTACCATAGAGATACAAAGAAGATGGCTCACTGCCAAAATACAAAAGTTATGGCTTATCGCCAAAAGTGAACTGATGAATTACACATTTCTTGTGCTAAATTCAATTCCAGATGAAGCTCAGTAATTGCTCAATACTTCTACTCTGATCACACATTTTTTTCTTCACTTAATTCACTTATTCTAATTTGCTGCAACCACACACTTTTCTGACTTTATGTTCTTTTATAACCTCACATCTCACATCCTTCTCTCTTACTTTTTGGAGACACATATATATAGGCATCTTACACATCGATTAGGTCGGCCAAAAACATCCATAGAGTATTGCATACGCCAAGTCGGCTAAGATCTTAAAATATCTGAATCATAGTTTGTCACATGGTAGGAACCAAACCTAAAACCAACATGTTAGACCACACATAACGGTCAACTTCAATGTGAAATAACTTCTAGTAAATTAGTCATACTTGCAGTATTGTGTTGAGATCAATGACAGCCTAGTGACATTAATGGCAACCATTTGATGCAATCTTCAACTTCCAACAATATCCCCCTGTAATGTCCCCATTTTTAGCACTACACCTTTCAGTGATTGATGGCCTATCCCCGGTGAGCTGTCGGCTAGCAGAAGCTCGAATCAGGGTTTCCAAACTTCTTAGAGGATGTTTTCATCTTTTTGCTGAGTCTGCATTTGGAATTGTTGATTTTGGATTGCAGATTCTTTATGGGTTTTCAGAGAGCTTCGCGTTGGTGGTTTCGGTTTGGAATTCTGAGCAATTACATGGATTTACTATTTTTAGCAGTTGACTTGTTGACTCCCAATCAGTAGGCTTCACTATGGCAGTCTGTTCAGACGGTATGGTTGAATTTGGCTTCTGATGCATTTCCATGGTGATATAAGATATTTTATATTATAATGTTATAATTTAACATTATAATTCCTTCTTCTAGCATCATGAATTAATATTGTCTTTAAAAGGGGGACACTAAAGGGTATTTTCACATGGAGGAAATATTTTAATATTTCTAAAGGCCAAATTTTAGCTAGAGGTTTTGGACGCCAACTTTGAGGGAGATATTATTTTATTAAAAGATTTATTTTTGCTCTTAAAAAGGGACGCCACTCTTGGAGGGAAAATGAAGTCAAATTCAAATTGGAAAAAGGGTGCACTTTCTAGAAGCATCTAGAGATTCTCTACTAAGTCTATAAAAGAAGGCCTTCTCTCTTCATTTTATCATCTTATGACTTGAGTAATATTATGCTGCCGAAATGGTATTGGGATTGCTTCGAGGAATGAATGCCTCCTAGCCTTGGCTCGACTTCTTGCTTGAAAGATAGCAACTAGTGGAGAGTTAGTTTGTAGTTGAGTGGATTTTGTAGTGAAATTTTTGCATTGTAGTAGTTATTTTGCATTTGCAGTTCAATTTCTAGCATGTTAATGAAGTTCTAGAGTTGCTGATTTAGTATAGCTGCATGTTGTATTTGCTCATAAGTCAAAAAATAAAAACATATTCGTTCTGGGTATTGTCTAGAACCATTTCTATGCCCTAGGCGCCCATTTGTGCAAATTTTGGTGATTTATAATGAAGAATCTGATTTTATCTTGTTGGTAGAACATTTCTAGAGGCTGTACCATTCTGTTCCGCCTGGCAAGTGTTTAGAAAAAAAATACTTCAATTTGTTAGCTGTTTCTTTGTCTAGTCTTCATTGTCATCATCCTAGCATTCGTTTGCATCAAGTCTCATGTCATTCTGACAAGTATTGAGTGAGTTGTGAGCATTTTAGTGGATTTTAGGGTTGTTGGTTTTGCATTTAAAGGTGCAGATCTGATTTGATCAGAATCTTAAATCTGGTTTTTGAGAGAAGAAATCAGTTTGGTATTTCCATTAAGCAAGGAGAATTCTATATCTAAATGCTCGTTGAATTGTTCTAACTCTATGCTCTTGGCAAGCGAATTCTCTATCATATTGTAAGCTGACAGTAGTATTGGCAGCAGTTCTTAATCTTGCTTAATTATCTGATTTGTAATGCTCATCTTTACATTCTGTAATTGCCTTGTAATATATTACATCTTCGCCCTATGGTAGTTCCTTTCCCACTCCGGGTTAGAAAGCACATTCTGGGTGTTGAGTACTTTCAGCATTACAGTTATTTCTTTCAAGCATTGTAATTTGTAATACTCCGCCATATGGTTGCCTCAACTCCATACTGGATTGGGTAGCACATACTTGGTGTCGAGTTCCCTTTCAGTTCTTGTAGTGTAAAAGACCCTCTAACCATATGCTCGCCATCATCGGCGCCACTCTTGGTTAGAGTTATTGCATAAGCATTTTGTTTAAGATCCTCTGACCAATGCTCACACCTTGCCCTCATCGGGATCCTGGTGTACATTCTGGTTAGAGTTGCTTCAGCATTGTTTTGGTTTAGCTGCTAACCTTAACGGGTGCATTGGTTTGTAAACTTGCAATTGAAAAAATGAAAAAATTTGGCTTGGAATATTTCAGTGGTATCAGAGCCATGCATCCTGCCATCCTGTGCCCATCAAGTTCAGTTGACAGTTGAGTGATTGAGAAATCAGTTTCTACACCAGAGGTCAGAACTAAGTTTAGATCAGTTTTCAAAAGTTTCAAAGATGTATCGTCATCTGTTCAGGAATCATGAGAAGTCAAATTCGACTATGGTATCTGAGGAAGGAAAAGTTAGTACTGCTGTAAGGGATTTCATTGAATATGCCAAACAGTATAAAAGACAATGTGAACATGAGGCTGCCTTACTCCGTGAACAATATCAAAACATGCCAGATGATTATAGGAACAATGTTTCATTTGATTCCCATTTGAATTGTGTGGCGTTATTGAAGCCTGAAAATTTAGAGATGGTGGACCACATCTGGAAAATGATAAAAAGGAAAGCAGAACAAGCCTTGGTTGAAGAATCAAGGAAGGAAGAAGCAGAAATGCCTATTTGTGGTTTGCAGCCCACAAACAAGTGTGTTGATGAAACTTTGTCAGTTGAAGAATGTGTGGAGGAGCCCCACCATACTTTCTGAGACTTGCATATGATAGCAAGTAATGAAGATCAAAACATAGCAGCAGTCTTGAATCCTAATTTGGATTCAACCCATGGAGGTCTTGAGAGAAATGTCTTCACAGAAGATTTTAGTAGTATTGTTGTGTTTGATGAGTTCGTTGAAGTAGTGCAAGATGGAGAAAATGTTAGTGATGACATAGAACCAGCTTATGACCAATACTATAGTGATGATGTTGGTGATGAGTCTAAGGAGTTTTTGCAAGATCATATTGAAGATTTGATGAGGAAGGATTTTCCTCTTGTTGTTGTCTTAACTTCCCAAGAAGTCCCACATGAAAAAATTAGTGACATACTCTCTCATGAGGGTTCCATAGAAGATGATGAAGATGAAGTTTTTCAAACAACAAACATTGAAGATTCTTCACTTCATTTCGGTGGTGATATTGTTGGTCTTGGGTTTGATCAGCAAATTGAGCCATTAGAGAGAAATATTTTTGATGATATCAGGTTAAGTGATTTGGGACTTGACTTATTCAAAGAGTCATCACTACAAGGGGAGCATGATAAGTTTTTTCCAGTTGATCATCTTAATCAGCCCACTAGCATTTGGGATCCGGGTGTGTTGGCATCAAGTTATGTTAAAGAACCTATTTGGGATAAGTTTCCCTTTGATCTTGATGAAGAACAAGAACCAAGTTGCATGGAAAACTATGAGGTTTCCCTTGGAGGAGAAGTTGTCTTTGAAGAAGAAGATTGTTCCACAAAATTCCATAACGATCTCTTTGGAGTGGTTGCAGCCACTAAAGAGGATTATGTGGTTACAAGAACTTTCCAAACAGTGGACACTTATGATTCATTGATCAAATTGGAGGCTACCATAAGGTTAGATCAAGAGGTCAGAGAAAAGGAAGAAGAGATTGATGGCCATAAGGCTCTTGAAGATGGAAGGTTTGGGGAAGTTAGCCGACACAAATCTGACTTATCAAGGCATGAAGCTGATTGCAAGCAACAGGTTGAAGACTTAGTGAAGTATGATGCTTTCCAAGACATTGAGCATTCTCCACTAGTTGGTGGTGAAGAACAAGAATGTTGGAGCAGAAATGAAGGCAGTAAAGACAAGAAACTAAGTTCTGATTTTTAGTTGCAGCCTAGTTGTAATTCACCATCTGCACATTTTCATGAAGGGAAAGGTCAATTCAATGTGTCCATTGAAGATGAAGTGCGAGCCCTATTGAGATTTGATCGCACACATAGTTTGATTGAAGGACTTATGTGGGAGGTTCAGTTGGAAGAGAGACGAAGAGGAGTGAAGGATGAAGTTACTCTTCCCAATTTGCAACTTATCAGAGATTCTTTGGAGACCTTGAAGTCCGAGTACATGCACTTGATTGAAGATCAAGATCATGCCATTAAATTTGCAAAGAAGAACATTTGTGCTTTACAAGAAAAGGAGAGTATGATTGATGAGCTCACTCTGGAGCTCAAATCAACAAAGGATGTGTTGAAAGAAACTCAATTGGCTCTAACAGTGGTTGAAGACCAATTTGCTGACTTCAAACTTTTTAAGGAGCAAGCGGGTGCACAAAGAGCTGAAGAAATCAAGCAAGTGATTGGAGAGCTTGATTGTCTTCAAGAGGAGTTTCATCTTGAAAGCATCTCAAGAAAATCAGAAGTTGCATTTGCTGATTTGGAGCAGCAAAATGAAAGGAATGACTTTCAAGTTTTTGACAATCCTCTCTTTGAAGAGGGTGATGAGGAAAGTTATGATAATCCTCTCTATGAGATGGAGGATGAAATGGAGAATGAGACTGAGTATAGTTTCTAGTGCTTGGATTCCTTGATATCACTCCATGAGGATGTGCCACGTTTATTGACTAGTAATGAATGCATAAGTGGGTTTGAGGATGAAGGTTCTACATGGGAGGTGACGAAGCAAGGTAATTTCAACATCTGTGACATCAAGGTGTTGATGAGACAAGTCTTGGTAGCTGTTGGTAACTTCATTATAGCAGCAACAAGTGAAGATTTCAAACCTACTACTCAGGAGGAATGGGAAAAAGGTGAACTAGACTTTGGTGGTGGCACTCTTGACAATCCATCCCTTGGGTGGAATGATGTTTGGAATCATATTGATCAGTTTTGGGAGCTGAATTTGAAGCCACTCTATGTTTCATACTCCCTTAATGTGGAAGCTTTCATGGTTAAGCTTCAAAGATTTACTAGATGGGGCATCAGTTTCGTGAGAAGGCACGTGGTTCTCACTAGCACTTGGGAATGTGTAGAGATTTATTTTCAGTGTGTTGAAAATCACTTTCAGTTGGGTATCCATGCTTGGGATTCTCAACTTGGGTTGTTAGAGTTTATTATTTATGGAAAAAGACTTTTGGAGGATAAGGATCAAATTTCAGATTTGTTGATGTTGTTCCTTCTTTTCCAGCTACTTGATAGTTCGTTTGTTCATCAACAAATGGATTGGAAAAGAAAATTTGGAATAATATGGGTTGGAGATCAACGATCGGTAGTTCTTGGGAGTGACTTTCAGCTTAGACAAGAGCAGATTTTGAGACACGAGCTTGCTGGTTGGAGGCAGACCAGCCACCCTACTTATGGAGTTACTTTCATTCAGGAGAGTTGGTTCCTCACTCCCAATCAAAGAAGTGGTAGTTTTCTGATGGAGATGGCTTTAGCGTGTTTTCTAGCCACTTTGGAGGTTTGTGATGCAAACTCTGATGGTTTACTTTCATTATTGGTTCCTTATTGTGAAATACCTCACGCTTTGATTCTACATTTTAGAGACTCTTAGGGTTGGAATTGTAGAAAAAATTCAGACTTCACTAGTTGTGCCATATGATAATTGATTGAGGCATAGAATTCATGTAGAGTCCATGAGTTTGAATTTGTTATTTTGCAAAGGGTGCCTTCCTCTTTGCAAGAAGATTTGCAGATGTCACATTTGCAGTCATGGTTCCGTCTGTTACCATGTGGAGGTATGCTGAGTTCGATTTTGACTTGAATAGACTATCTTTCCTATTGCTTAGAATTGTGATTGACAGTAGTATGGTTGATACTGTTAATTTGGGGCATTGTGGACATGAGAGGTTGCATGATTTTGATCCCCCTCCTTTAAGATCTTTCGGTTTGAGTATCATGGATGGTAACACTTTGGGGTTACAAGGAAGGTTAGTGCAGCATAGGCATGATGATTTCACGGTTGTGATCAGAGTGGAGCAGCATCGGCATGGTGGGTCCTTCCTGCGTTTGGTTTGGGAACCAGGGATCATATTTGTTGCGTATGGGTTAGTTTTAAATTTTAGGTTGTGGAGGTATTGCTTGAGGACAAGCAATTTTGGGAAAAAGTTGTAATGTCCCTTCGAACTGACCTTTCAGTGGTAGTTGGCCTTTTGGAAACCAAGGCTAGTCGGAAGGTAAAATTAAAGGGTTTCCTATTTTTTAAGGATGTCCTTGCTTTCGAGTTAGTGGATTCAATGGCGAGGATTCTTTCAGGTTTTGGAGAGCTTAGCAATGGTATATTCTCGGCTTTAAGAGCATTTCGATTTACTATTTTAGTAAATTCTATTTTTGGCGATAAGCGAGGTTGGTCTCGGGCAGTTGACTTTCCCCTTCCCGGTTGACTCAGAAGTGAAGTATTAGGTTTGAGACCGAATGCAGTTTTGGAGAGATAAGCTTATTTCACTTAAAAATAACATTATATTTTAAATGTTATTTTATCACCTTGGCCTAGTCAAATAACTTAATGTTATTCTAAAAGGTCTTGAAGGGTGGCGCCATCATTGAGGATATATTAAATTTATATTGAATTTATCAAAGTCAAAACTAAGCCTTAAGGAGGACGCATTTATTTAAGTGAGAAATTTAATTAAATGAAGTCAAATTTAAAGATGCATGGAAAAAGGACGCCATCTCTTGTGATTAGGGTTTTGACTCTGGAAAAGAAGTTAGGGTTTCAAGGAAGGTCAACAGAAACTTATAAAAGACAGCCTTGGGTTCTCTTTTGGATATCTTTTATCTACAGGAATGTTATGCTGCCGGATTGGCTTTGAGATTGCTTCGAGGAATGAAGGCCTCCTAGCTCGGGCATCGCTTCTGGCTTGAAGAAGCCCGTGACTAGTGGTGATTTAGTCTAGTTTGTGAGTTACATTTAGTTTATGCATTGCCTTAATCAGCTTATCATGGTTGAATCTGATTTGCATATTAGTGGTTTTTCAGCATTTTGCATTATTTGTTACAGCAGATTCTCAAACATTCATAAATCAAAAATATCAAAAGAAATCTTGTTCTGGGTATTGTCTCATCGGTTTTCTCTGTTGGAAGAGACCCTTCATGAATATTTGCAGATTTTAGTACGAAGCTTATGATTTTATAATGCAAATCCGTCATTCCTTGAAGGCCGAACCTTCTAGAGTGCATTGGGATTCGTGTCAGTAATTATTAGCCATTTTTAGATGCCATTTCTTATTACTAAGTTAGGTGCCATCATTTTTAGGGTCTATTGCATCAGATTTGAGATCATTTGGGTGAGAAATGAGAGAGATATGAGCATATGAGTGAATTCCTAGGTTGCTGGTTTTTAATTTAAAAGTGCAGATTTGTGGAAAAAACAGAATTTGTATTTTGAACATTGGAAGGTTTATTGTTTTGGCTCCTCTAACCATTCTAAGAAGAGATCTTTTGATGTAATGTTAAGCTCCCAAATTCCTATGCTACCAGCAGGCGAATGAACATCATTTTGTAAACTGACAGTAGTACTGGCAGTAAATTTCAGTCTTGTTCAAATCTGATTGTAATGCTCACTTTCATTTGAAGTTGTTGTAATAGTTACATCTCCGCCCTATGGTAGCTACTTTCCCAATCTGGGTTAGCAAGCACATTCTGGGTGTTGAGTAATTTCAACTTTCAGCATTTCTTTCAAGCATTGTACTTTGTAACACTCCGCCATATGGTCGCCCCTCACTCCATTCTGGATTGGGTAGCACATACTTGGTGTCGAGTTCCCTTTCAGCAATTAGAGTAGAAGATCCTTTGACCATATGCTCGCCATCGTCGGCGCCATTCTTGGTTAGAGTTACAGCTTAAGCAGTTTGTTTTAGATCCTCTGACCAATGCTCGCCATCATTGGCGCCATACTGGTTAGAGTTGCTTCAATACGTTTGGGTTTATCTTCTAACCTTAATGGGTACTTTGATTGTAATGTTGTAATTTGATAATTGAAAATCGAAAAA
>VDFB02281492.1:897290197-897343960 GCA_007258455.2 Sequoia sempervirens
TTCATCAGTGCATGCACTATTTCCTTTTTTGTGTGCATTAGGTTTGTATTTTCTCTGCACCTCATTTCAGTTCCAGAGCATTTCTCAATCAACTATTGCTTCATAGATTCCAAATTTGTGCCAATTTATGAGTTTTCCGATGTTTCTTGGCATAGGGTTTACTTTTGCTTTCCATGATTCTGACTTGAGTCCTTGAGTGACTCTAATATAGTTTCTAGCAAACAAAAGTATCTTTCCTTTCTTATTGAATTGAGGATTCTAGTGTTAATCCATAGTGTACTTCTAGTACTTCTCTTGCAACAGGTTATCTCATTATGGTGGGTTGAATGGTCTCTCTTTTCATCCTTTGTGTGTATGGAGATTGATTGGATTGTCCCACTGGGTTTTCTCGTTTTCTCCATTTGTGAGAGATTTATATGCATTGCATTTGTACATGGGTACCTAACATGGCCTTGTAGTTGGGACCCATCATTGCATCTTTACATCATTTGTATAATAATTTCCTCCCTAAGTTGCACTTATTGGGGGTGTTGGTGTAATTAATTATTTAATTACACTTACATAAGTTTACTTAGGCATTTAATTATATTCCTAGGTATCATTTACTAGGTGATAGGTTCACATGTTTTCTTAGGATATAAGATTCCTTCTAGAATTATGAGTTGTCTTTTCTAGAAGTCTTATCTTATCTAGCATCATTTCCTAGGTAGTTAGTTGTCACATGTCATAAGATTATGACACATGTCAACATCATATTACATCTTGTGTCTCACCTTGGCTATATAACTAGGGGGTCTCTACTACATTGTACATCACATCAACATTGAATCATAATTGATAAGAATGTAGTTTATTCTTGTCATATTCATTTTCTCTCTTTTTGCTTCCAATTTGGCCTCAAGATCTTGGCAGGCTATCTCCGTAGCCAATTCTAACAAGCACAAATGTTCGAGACTTAGGCAACCCCTTGTGTACCTAGTTTGAAACAAACACCTCCACTAGTTCTAGAATGACCTGATAAGGAGGAGGTAAGAAATCATAAGTTTGTAAATTTCAAGAACCCTAACAAACCTCTTAAAACTTCTATTATCCCTCCTTTTGTTCCAAAACAACCCATTGTGCAGGAGGTTTGCAAGCACAAAATTTTTAGTTTCAAGAATCCTAATTTGCCTCTTAAAACTCCTATTGAACCTCTTGTGCCATCAAGTAGATCTCCTATGTTGGAGATCCCAAGTTTTGAGAGCCTCCATTCCTCACAAGAACCAATCCTTGAGGAGGCTCAACTTTTTACTCCTATTGAGCAGCCCCTTCAAGAGCTTCATCAAGAGTTTCAATGCCCTTTTGACCATTTTTCTCCCTCTATTACCATTTCACTCTTTAAAGGTGGACCTATGGTATGGGATCCTAGTTGGTCAAAAGAATAGAGGAAAGAGTATTTTCGAGCTAGGAGTGAATAGGTTGTTCTTGAAGAGCCTTCGTGTTCTCTTAACAATGAGTGCCTTGGTTTTTTGCAAGAAACAATTGGAGAAACAATGTTGCAACAACAAGACACTAAATAGGTAGAAAAAATTGATAGAGGAGGAATTGGTCCTCTCATTTGATGGTTTGCCTTGTTTTATTGAAGATGAGGAGGATAGATCACCTATACCTAAACCAGCAGAAGCCTTTGAGCAGCTTGGTTTTGGCTTAATGGATGAAGACAATTCCAAGGTTTTGGAGCAGCAAAAACATACATGTTTAGCCCCTATTATAGTGGAGGAAACTCCCCTATCTATTGAGGTTTGCAGTTTTGAGGCAGAAGACCTCTTTTGGGACGATTTAGAAACTTTTTTTTCAAGCTTGGATGTCAATCCTTCACCCCCAAAAGAGGAGTTTTATGGAAAAAATCATAAGAGTGAGGAGACAAAAGAGGATGTGGAAACCATTACATGCCAAGAGTCTAATTTTGTTGCAGCCAGTGGCCAAGAAGAGATTAAAATAGAGAGACATCTTGAGGAATTTATTTCTTCACCTAAAGTGTCTCATAAATGAGTTTTTTGTTGATGAAGTGCATCAATGCAAGTAGTTTAGTAGTTATTGAGTAGTCACACATCTTCTAGGAGAGTGATGCCCTTGTTGCTCAATTTGATAGTATGTCTAAGCTTCAAAGCTTTTCATTTCAGGTGCATGAAGAAGAGTTTCCTTGTGTAGATCAAAAACAGGTTTGACATATTTTACATCAACATGTGAGATAGAAACATTCTCTTTTTGTTTCAATTCATGCAATAAGAAGATCATCAATGATGACATTGGCCTATCCTTTTGTGAGGTGAGTTCTCTTCCCTCTACAAAAGGTTTTCTCTTGGTTTTTGATCTATCTTCAGATAATTTCATCCTTGTTGCTATATGTTCACCTAAGGCACCGGTTTTAGAAGAATCTTTCACTTGCATCATATGGTTTCCCTACAATGGAAAAGTTTGCAATGAAGTGATCCTTCACCTTGCAAGCACTTTGTGTAGTTACATGCATGTTGGCAATAGTTTTCGATGGTTGCAGTTGAGTGAGGTCTACAACTATGGTTTGAGGGTGATTGACCCCTTCAAAAGGTTCATCTTTAATACAGGTAAATTTCCATTCTTTTCTTCTTGTTAGTTTAATGTACATATTGTAAATATTTTTCTTTCTATGAAGTTCTTTTGCACACCCTACATTCTCTTTAAGGGAATGCATGTTCTAATTTTCATGCTTTTCTCCAAGTGTAGCCTACACATGTTTTGTTTTATTTTGAGGAGGCCCATTTGTGAAGTTTTACCCTCATGAATTTGTGCCCAATGGTCTAATGAGGCCCTTGGATTCCATGATTAGTAGGAAATCATCCCACAGAAATCAATAAAAATATTATCATTTCATGCCACCCTTTGATGACCCATCATTGATAACCGATCTGAGAGATCCTACATGGGCCATCTTGTATGAATTCTCCTTGAAGGTTCCTAAAAGTGGCTAAGTGTTGTGTTCTTGAACCTTCAGGCTGTCACTTGCTTGCTTCCTTGCATCCCTCCTCTATTTCCCCTAATCTCCTCCTTCTCCCTTTCTTTCCATTTCTCTCCTTAGCTTTTTAAGTTTCACTCATCTAGCTTAACCCTTTCCCTCTACCCCTTTCCTTACTTCTAAAAATCAACCAAGTGTTGATATTTCAAGGGTCATACTTTGGCCTTACCCTTTATCTCTTACAATTTTTTATGATAAGAGGTAAGCCTCCCTTCTAATTCTCGATCCCCAATATGCTCTTTGAAAAGTGACTAAGTGTTTACTTTTCATGCATCGGGGATTGAGCTTCCCCTTTACCTCTTACCTTTATTATAGTAAGAGGTACGACACCCTCTCGACCTCCAATCTCTGATGGATTCTTTGAAAATTCGACCAAGTATCAAATTTTTGGCATCAAGGATTGATTATCCCTCTTATCCCTTATTTCTTTTCGATAGGAAGTAATCCCTACTTCCAAACTCCCTATGATTCCCAGTTTCGGACTTTGGAATTTCCTCATCCTTCTTCCATTTTACTACTTTGCAATAAGTGGTATGATGCGACCTTGACCCCCAATGTCTGATGGTTCCTTTTGGCCATCGGATGTTGCTTTTCCCTCTTACTCATCTTAATTCTATGGTAAACTACAAGAGATATTCTTAATATCCAAAGCCTAATGTTGATGTCGGTGCTGATGACGAATATGATAGATAATATTCCATGGACAGGTTTCATTTGTGCATTGCGGGTTTCCTTCACATCACGATTTCACTTTGCTAGGCTTGAGGCCTATCTATGATGTGCAATGGGGTGGAAGTATGAGGGTGACGTCACATTTTGATTTCATTCCTTTAATGAAGAACATTGTGATTGCAACTCACTTAGCTGGAAACCAAAATGAAATATGCAATGAGAATAAGGAAGGAAAGATGAAGAACGTGATTGGCACAATTTTTGGTAATGACACCATTAATGTTGCAATGATTCTTCCTTAGCTACTAGAGTTGATTTTTCAAGGATGGGAGGATCTTAAATGTTGTTTGTACCTACTCCCATTAAGAAGGGGTGGTTCCCATGCCTCCTTTTGTTCCATCAACCTTCTTTCTCTTAGAGCTCCATCCCTTGGCATGATTTGTTGTGGATTTCATGGAGGTTTTCTTCATGGTTTATGTGCTCATTAATGTGGTAGCTTGGGATGGGCACCTAGAGCATTTATGGTGGGATTTCCTCTTAGGTCTGCATGCCTTGAATTTTGCACAAGATTTTCTAGGGTTTCAACATGGGTTTTTGCTCATACGTGTGCTTTCTTCCATTCTCACGACCTGTTAAAGGACAAAGGACACTTTGGGTATGGTGTGCAAGTTATGTTTTCTCCAGGATCTCTTTTTGGTGCAAATTTCATGAAAAAATATTTCCTTGATCATATCTCCTAACTGCTAACCCTAGCTAGGTTAGGGTTTGGTTGCATTCATCCAAGTTATGCTTGATCTATAAAATGAACACTTGTATATTCTTTAGTGGTTCTTCCTTTGTAATTGTAAAGATTGAATTTTTTCCTCTACACCAATGAAATTGATCAAGACTTCCTCTTCTCAACTTGTTTATGCTCATGTAAGTTCATTACCTTCATATCTAAGTGTTTTTTCTCTCTTTCCATGCATGTATGTTTGAGTTAAATCATTTACAGTTGTTGCTTGAGAACATATTTTCCTTCCAAGACCCTATCAAACCCTAACCTTCATGCTTTCCTTTGGGAATCAACCAAACAGAGAGTTGTGTGAGTCCCCTGGTCCCTCTTCATGAATGTTGTTGAGTAGTCTAAGTCAAGAAGAAAAAAAATTCCATCTTGGTGTATCACCTCCTTTTCCCCTTCATGCATTCCTTCTCCCCTTTTCCCCTATGAGTTGTTAGAGTAGGATAGTGGTAGGATTTCATGTGCTAGGTTGGACTAGCACATTTCACTTAGATTAGAAGAGGAAATTGGCCTTCTCTGGAGATTCAACCTCATTCGTGAAAGGTCCCACACCTTGAGGTTGTTTCCATTGTGTAATTGGAATGGTGGACCTCATGTTTAGCAAGGTGCAATTTCATGTGACAACAGAGAGATTCTTGTTGTTGGGATGGTTGATCATTCATCTTGGTTGTACACCTTTTTCATATTTTTGTTTTGATGATGACATTGTTCCTTTGGCTATTGATCAAACTTTGAGTGTGGACCATGACTCAAAGGATACATTTAGGTTCTTGGACTTGGGAGTTCTCAAATAAAATCCTATTCTTGAGCCTTGCATTTATTCTCCTCCATCTTTTGTTGCATTTGATGATCCTCATGTTGGCACAATGTTGGCCTCTTGTGATTTAGTGCAACATGATCAACATCATCTTCACTACATCTACTTGAGATACATACTTTCCAGACAAATTGGCAGTTTGTTTGTTGAGTCCCATATTTCATATTTGGGAGACATCATTGATTGCATACATATTCTTTTTGATGGAGATAATCCTTCTTCAATTGTTGCGAGGGAATTCTCTAGCCCTCTTGTTCATTCTCTACATGATCACCCTTCACGGTTTGGCATCAGTGTGAATAATTTTGGATAGCATTTGGAGGAGGCTTCTTTATCTCCAAATGATGAAGGGTCCTCCCCTTACCTATAAAATCTCACCACATACATACAGAAAGAACAACCAAATGCAAGAAGAGAACAAATATGTTCACTTATTACTAGAATGAAATTATAGATTATATGCCATCTTATGGGCAGTTTCTTACATGTGTTTGCTGAGAGAAGACCTTATTTCACATTTGGATCTACACTTTATGCTTTTCCTCACACTTATGCCATTGCTCCGTACTTGCACCCCTTTGTTGTTTATATATCTCTAAGTTCTCTAGGTCGGCCTTGTTATTTCCCGCTCTTCATGTTGTAGTTTTCTTGATTGTCCAATCAACACTAGGCCGTTACATCGTTATTAGTAGCTTCATCAAATTGTCTAATGGGAATGAATTTCACAACAATGATGCATAATTCATTTGTTCTCATTCTACCAAGTGTCATTCTATCATTCTCCATCCACCGTATTTCCCATCATCGCTCATCACCTCCATCATAATGTTGAACAAACCCTAAAATATTTCTCACTGAAGTACGTATGTCACATCAACATCACCACCACCATCTCATCGATTGTCACCCATCATAATTCGCAACAAGGATGCAAATTACCTATCAATTTATACTAATTGTCATTATGTTCCATCAATGTCAGTCCCACCATTCATTTTGTCCCTCGCCTTTTCAAAGAGACATTCAGGAATGTCTTGCGGAAATCCAAATCTCTTGCCGATGTAACCCGATTGCCAAGTTGCAAAAGATCATAACATAAGAACCTTTGGTCAAAGGCTGTGGAGTTTTAAAAACCCACGCCTTGTTGACATATAGCTATTGGCCCATCGCTGAGACTCATCCCAAAGTCTCATTGATACATCCTTGTCACTATGATATCACCTTGGTATGTTTTATCGCCCCATCAGAGGGACAAAGAATGACTTCCTACTGATATGTTAATCTCCCGCCAATGTGACTTCAACGTGCTCCTTAACTCACTGCAACCCTCAAACCGTCGTTGGGACATAAAATAGGGTACTGCCAAAATGTTGGACTCCCGCTGCTATATCTCCATCACTTCGTCATTGGGAAAAAGAATATGATCTTGTCGATATACTCTTGTCCTACCGATAGGCTCACGCTAATTGCTTTGCAAGTCTAGGTTCATCCCTTATTCGACCAATTGACACAGAAAATGATGTAGGTTTTTTATTGCATTGGATTCTCCTGCATCAGACTCCCTAGGTGATTAAAATTATGTGCTCCTACACATGGAGTCCATAATTCCATCTTCCAATTCCACCTTCTTTTTCCTCCTCTTCCAGCATCTTGCCGGAACATTCGCCATTCTCTGCCAAGAACTCTGCACTTCATTCTTTTCTCCTCTCATAGACTCATGTCCACCATAGTCTAACCTCCTCTTCCAAATGATTTCCACACTTCTCTTCTCCTCCATGGGTTCAAACCCACCTCTAACTGCCACCTCCACCAAAATCCCACAACATCCTCTACCATTTCTACTAGCAAATATACAACATCTGCATTTAAATCTAAAACTGCAACTATATTCTCTTTCTTCCCCTCAAGAACATATGAATTTAATGCCAATTTCTCATCACAAAATTCAATACTATTTACATTATTCTTTTTCTCGACCGCAACATCACTCTTTGCTATGACATCTCTCGTATCATCATCAACTACAACTTTTTGTTCTTCACACTTTGCTGCAACCACAAGCCTTTTCATCCACTCATCTTCTATCACTGACATTTTTAACAACAAATCATCTATGTCTTTTCTATCTGCTGCAACATCTTCACACTCCATTACTACAACCTCAAATTCCATAGCTGCATCATCATTGTTCTCATTTTTGGAAACCTCTTCTACATTCTTCTCTTTGATTCTTACTTCTTTCACTTCCTCAATCACTATTGCAATCACTTCTTCATTTTATTTCACCTTTGTTTCTCTTATCTCTTGATCCGTTTGCACAAGGAACTCCTCTTCTTTTTCTTCATTCTGCATACCTATTGCAACCATTTCCTTCTTCTCTTCATCCTTCAAAGGATTCTCAACCACTTCTTTCTCACTTGCCACAATGTTGATGTTGCTTTCCTCTTTCTTACACTCATTAGAACATATTGATGTAATTTGTTGGCCCACAGTTGTTGTTGCACCAAAAGATTGACTTGTTAATGCCCGATACAACTGCCAGAGTTAATGGATCCACGGGAGGTGGTTATTCCATGTCACAAATCTCGAGGGGAGTGTTGACCATCTGCCAACAAACTCCCCCTCAATGTTACCTAAGGGGATTCGAACCTGACGCATTTGGCTCTAATACCACTTGTTGGCCCATAGTTGTCGTTGCACCAAAAGATCGACCTACTAATGCCCAATACAACTGCCAAAGTTAATGGATCCATGGGAGGCGGTTAGTCCATGTCATGAATCCCGAGGGGAGTGTTGACCATCTAGCAACATAATTTCCTTAACCACTATCTCTGGTTTATCTTGCAATGAATTCAACACATATTCTTTCCCATCCTTGATTATGCTATAAGTGTTATCATTGTTGTTATGTATAGCTTCCCTATCCTAAAGCCAAGGTTGACCCAACAAAACATGAAAAATATTCATGGGCACTACATCACATACAATTTCATCTTTATACTTTCCAATGTGAAAATTCCCAATGATTTGTTCACTTACCTGAATTCGATGACTTCCATGCAACCAAGAGACATGGTATGGCTTAGGGTGCTTCATCCTCTTCAAGTTCAACTTCTCAACCATCTCCAATGCAACTAGATTATCTCTCCTATCACTGTCCACCATTACTTTGCAACATTTCCCGCTAGAGTTGCATACAGTCTGGAACACCGCTCCTTTAGATGGGTTCTTGCTTCACTTTCTATGGCTTCAAATATTCCTTCTTCATCCACAAAATCTCTTCATAAGTCCAAGACATTTTTTCCAAACAAGTATGACACACTCTTTATCAACAACCACCAACAAATTAGAATCAACACTCACTACCTCTATAGGTTCCCCCTGCAACAAACTCTCACCACTATCCTCTACCCAATAGGATTCTAGAAGATGCATCCTCATGATTTCTTCTACCCACTTCCTCTTAGTGGAAGAGATTTGCACACCTTCTACCCATCCTCATCTTTGTTGGAGGATAGTCAACATGATTCCCATGGAACCGATGGCCTCTCAAGGATTCTTCACTCTTCACAAGCTCTTCACCCATGGTCCTGGCAGATACTCTCCATGCTCAGGATAACCTGCTCTGATATCACTTAATGAAGGGTCCTCCCCTTATCTATAGAATCTCACCACATACATTCAGAAAGAACAACTAGACATAAGAAGAGAACAAATATGTTCATTTATTCCTAGAATGAAATTACATATTATATGCCATCTTATGGGAAATTTCTTACATGCATCTGCTAAGAGTAGACCTTATTTCACATTTGGCTCTACACTATATGTCTTTCCTCACACTTATGCCACTGCTCTATACTTGCACCCCTTCACTGTTTATATCTCTCTTAAGTTCTCTAGGTCGACCTTGTTCTTTCCCTCTCTTCATGTTGTAGTTTTCTTGATCGTCCAATCAACACTAGGTCATTACATCGTTATCAATAACTTCATCAAATCATCCAATGGGAATGAATTTCACAATAACGTTGTGGAATTCATTTGTTCTAATTCCGCCAAGTGTCATCCTATCATTCGCCATCCACTGTGTTTCCCATCATCATTCATCACATCCATCGTAATGTCGAACAGACCCTGAGAGATCTCTCACTGAAGTACGTATGTCACATCGACATCACCACTGCCATCTCATCAATCGTCACCCATTGTAATTTGCAACAAGGATGTGAATTACCTATTGCTTTCTACCAATTGTCATTGCATTCCATCCTTGTTGGTCCCACCATTCGTTCTGTCCCTTGCCTTGTCGAAGATACATTCAAGAATGTCTTGCCAAAATCCAAATCTCTCACCAACGTAAGTCGATCGCCAAGTCGCAAAAGATCAGAACATAAGAACCTCTGGTCAAAGGTTGTGGAGTTTTAAAAACCCGCACCTTGTCGACATAGAGCTATCGTCCCATCGCTGAGACTCATCCCAAAGTCTCATTGATACATCCTTCTCACTACGATATCACCTTGGTATGTTTTATTTCCCCATCAAAGGGACAAAGAATGATGTCCTACCGATATGTTAATCTATCGCTAATGTGACTTCAACGTGCTCCTTCACTCACTACAACCCTCAGACCATCGTTGAGACACAAAATAGGGTACAGTCAAAATGTTGGACTCCCACCAATATAACTCCATCACTCCATCGTTGGGAAAAAGAATATGATCCTACCGATATACTCTTGTCCTGTCGATAGGCTCACACTGATTGCTTTGCAAGTCTAGGTTCATCCCTTATTCAACCAATCCACACAAAAAATAGTGCAGGTTTGTTCTTGCCTTGGATGCTCCTACATCACCAAAGGAGGCATATTTGTCTTTCAAGTGTGTTCTACATCCATTTCTAAGAGAACTTGTATTGACATCTTCAGTTGTGTGGCCTAGAATGCCTGTTTGGAGTGTGTCATCTTTCAACATCGACATGGAGAAACTTGAGCATAGTTTAGAAACGTCACATATCATTCTTCTTTCCACATTTTCCTTTCAAGAATGGGAAGACATCTTGCATGTCATCTTGGTTTTGCTTCTTCCTAAGGGGAGGAATGTTGTTCGACAAGATTGGATCATCTTCAACATTCAATGTCAAGCTTCTACCATTGTAGGAGGCTCACCACTGATTGGAGGGTGCATGGTCTCTCTTCTTCTATCTTGTGAGGGGTCTTTTTCCTTGTATGGGGTTTTGCTCATATCATTCAATATCATTGAGAGTATTTTGTATTTCATCTCTTTTGGGGAGTTTTGTCCCACTAGGTTTTCTCTTTTTCTCTGTTTGTAAGAGATTGCATTGCATTTGCATATGGGTACCTAATATGGTCATGTAGTCAAGATCTATCCTTGTGTCATTTGCATAATTGTACTCCCTAAGTTATACTTAAGGAGGGTGTTGGTGTAAATAGATATTTTACCTATATAGGTCATATTTACATGTTAAGTCCACTTAGGTCCTAGGAGGGAATCTTTCTAGTTAGTATTAGTTTTCACTAGATCTTATCTTATCTTTTGACATTTAATGTTTGTGTCCTAAGTCATTTAATATTATACAAGATTATCTCATTAAACAAGATTAAGACACATGTCAAGATCTTGTCTACTCCTATCTCACACTTTTCCTTTATAAGCAAGGCATCATTTGTACCTTCTAGACAATTTAGTTTAGTTGAGTCAATCCAATATATCAGTCCATTGTTGCAATTTCATGTTCTTGCTTTTTCCTCTTGTAGAAGGTTGCTTTTGGTTTTTGCAAGTGATCCTGGAGGCTTGAGTCCTTGAGTGACTCTAACATCATAGACTTCATATCGATGCATTTTAAATATGTTTGGACAAAGTAATCATAGTTGGGCTATCATGAAAAAATCTAAAGGAAGAGAAGAAAATTTATCATCTAACTGCCCTAGTGCTCCCCAACCTAGAGGTAGATTTTAATGCTTGTAATTGAAAAAAAATAAAGAAAAAAAGAAAAATAAATATCTCATCTAATTTGGTGATTCAAGTAATCTCTATCGGGGCTATATATACCTACTTAGTAGTAGAGATATTGAGATACAAACACCCAATTGATAATGGGGCAATGTTTAGGTAATAAAATTGTGCTATCATAGCTTGATATCCTTCCTGTTTCAGCTAACCTTTTTTTATATTTAAAAGGAAAATGAATGCATGCACACACAATATGGATGAAATTATGTTGAATTCTACTTCATATTTGATCTATTTTGACTTGGTTTTGATTTCAATTCTTTATATTTGGATGGGCTTATTAATGAATGTTTATTTTCTAATTAGTTCTTTTATTTTGGAGGTATCTCAATATGCTATTTCATATACAAATTCATTTAACTTTGGTGGGACTTAGGATTTAGGTAACATTGATTTATACTCATGCTGAGGAAGCTACCAACATTGGATGTAATTTTGGTTTTTGACCTCTATCAATTTTGATTTGGATTAATTGGGTACATTTGATAGATTTTCAAGTAGTCATTTTGTCACTTGTAGAGTATTTACCCAATCATTACATCTACTTCATGTGTACTTATCCCTCTTAAATGTTTAGACAACTTGGTCACACTTTGGTGGTTGGCATGTGTTATCACAATTGCATATGTATATACAACCAAATTTATTTTTCATAGTTGGTTCTCCTATACACATGAGTTTTTTATGGTGTTCATATGAGTATGAGTGTCCCAAATTTCTCGAGTATTTAAATGTCTTAGTTGCTCTCTAATTGCACATATGCAACAATGTCACATCCATTGGTGTAGGGGTTACTCTCTTAGGATTCCAAGTAGTGCTAGTTACACTATGTGCTTTGTGTTGTTACAAAATAGTGTGTGCTTGCAATCAAGCTAGCTTGTTATAGTGGGGGTTCCCCTCAATGCATAAGTTCACTAATATTTTCATTGATAATAGTGGTCATATTCATTTTTAGATTGCTTAGTATATTTATCTATTTGATTCATGATGCGACTAGTTATACTTGTAAATTCATGATTGTACTTTTTAAAACTATTCTATTAGCTTGATCCCCTTCAAAAATAAGGTATTGGATAATTTATATAAGATTTTGACAATATAATTTTAATTAGATGAAGGCTTTATTTTAAATTAGCATTAGTTTTATATTATAAACGCATGGCCTTTTTACTCTAAGTACTAGTCATTCCACTTAGCCGGAGTCACTTACATGATAATATAACTACCCTTGTGAGACTTGGTAACCCTTAATCATTGGTGATGGCATAGCCATACACAACTGTGTTGTCCACACCATGACCCCAGGTGGAAAGTGATTGCATTAGAGAACCATTGTTATGTGTACATATGTCTTCATGTAATGGCCTTGTCAATGTTATCTTTACCATGAATGCACCATCTCGACTCTCCATGGGCCCCACCTTGTCTCCAAATGATACACCCTGCTAGGTAGCACCCAAGGCAAGCCCAAAGGCTAATTTGAAATGGTACATAACTTGGATTGCCCACCATACACTAGGTATGCCTCTTCCCACCACCGTAAGATTAAGCCATGACTCACGAGGGCATTAGTTTCTTATTCCCATGTCCACAAGGAACCTAACCCACTTCATCAATGTGTTTGTTATCAGTTGGTAGTGCACCTTGAGGCCTTAAGAGCCAAGTTCTAGCTCTCTATTGGTTGCACATAAATTCTATATACTATTTGTAAAGTGTAATTTATTCTTCACTATTGGTTGCACATCTAAGAGTTTGTAAAGGGAGATTTGGTCATTATAAAAGATCATGTTGGAGATCTTGGATAAAAGATTGTGAAAAATCAATAATCTTTTTAACAAATATAAATGGTTCTTAATGAATCTTTATATAGTTTTAAAAAAAAAGTTGTAAATATCTTAGTTTTGAAGCATATTTGTATATATCAAGGAGAGAAAAGACTATCTTAAATAAAGAGAATTTATTTCTCACTGTCTATAAAGATCATGTTAAAGACATCATGAATGATCTCATAATAGAATATCCTACTTTTTGATTTAAGTGGAACATTGAAATCAACATTTTTAATTAATATTTCACATTTTGTCAATTATAGCAAGCAAACCATTAAGAATTGGAAAACAATGTGAATTAGTGATTGTTTAAATTTTATGTGCAAATTTTAAATATATATTTTCTAATTAAAAATATTTGTATTGATTTTTAAGCATTTATAATAACTTATTTTTTATAATTGATAGTATTTTTAATGAAAATATTATTACATAATGCATCTTTTATTAGAAATAATATAAAATCATAATTTTTAAAGCATATATCACTAACATTTGTATCTAGTACATGCATATTTTTCATAATTTTTGTTCTATATTATTATATTATTAATTTTTAATCCACATTAATTATAATTGAAAACGATTTTATTCCGTAAGACATCATGGGGGATCTCACAATAGAGTATTCTACTTTTTGATTTCACTGGAACATTGAAATCAATATTTTTAATTAATATTTCACTTTTTGTCAAGTATAGCAAGTAAACCATTAAGAATTTGAAAACAATGTGAATTGGTGATTGTTTAGATTTTATATGCAAACTTTAAATATATATTTTCTAATTAAGAATATTTGTATCAATTTTTAAGAATTTATAATAACTTATTTTTTATACTAGATAGTATTTTTAATGAGTAATATTATTTCATAATGCATTTTTTATTAGAAATACGATAAAATCTTAATTTTTTAAGCAAAATATCACTAACATTGATATCTAGTACATGCATTTTTTCATAATTTTTTGTTCTAAATTATTATATTATTAATTTTGAGTCCACATTAATTATAATTGAAAGTGATTTTATTCCATAATAGAGATTAACTTTTTTGGTATATATTAATATTTTTGTTGAAACAAGGACACTAATTGTTGGATAGGACAACTGAGAGGGGGGTTGAATCAGTTGTCACAGATTATAACCTTAAATTCAATTACCAAAACTAATACATTAAACTAATTAAATGATTAACCATCAAATGCAAATGCACAAACACAATAACACCAGATTTTTCGTGGAAAACCCAATGAGGGAAAAACCACAGTGAGGATTAACTCACACTAGAGAATATGAAAACCGATTACAAGAAGGCTCACTGCATGAGATAAGGCTCACTGTCTGAAATAAGGACTCATTGTCCACAGGGCTACAACCCAGAGGGCTCACTACCATAGAGATACAAAGAAGATGGCTCACTGCCAAAATACAAAAGTTATGGCTTATCGCCAAAAGTGAACTGATGAATTACACATTTCTTGTGCTAAATTCAATTCCAGATGAAGCTCAGTAATTGCTCAATACTTCTACTCTGATCACACATTTTTTTCTTCACTTAATTCACTTATTCTAATTTGCTGCAACCACACACTTTTCTGACTTTATGTTCTTTTATAACCTCACATCTCACATCCTTCTCTCTTACTTTTTGGAGACACATATATATAGGCATCTTACACATTGATTAGGTCGGCCAAAAACATCCATAGAGTATTGCATACGCCAAGTCGGCTAAGATCTTAAAATATCTGAATCATAGTTTGTCACATGGTAGGAACCAAACCTAAAACCAACATGTTAGACCACACATAATGGTCAACTTCAATGTGAAATAACTTCTAGTAAATTAGTCATACTTGCAGTATTGTGTTGAGATCAATGACAGCCTAGTGACATTAATGGCAACCATTTGATGCAATCTTCAACTTCCAACAATCTCCCCCTGTAATGTCCCCATTTTTAGCACTACACCTTTCAGTGATTGATGGCCTATCCCCGGTGAACTGTCGGCTAGCAGAAGCTCGAATCAGGGTTTCCAAACTTCTTAGAGGATGTTTTCATCTTTTTGCTGATTCTGCATTTGGAATTGTTGATTTTGGATTGTAGATTCTTTCTGGGTTTTCAGAGAGCTTCGCGTTGGTGGTTTCGGTTCGGAATTCTGAGCAATTACATGGATTTACTATTTTTAGCAGTTGACTTGTTGACTCCCAATCAGTAGGCTTCACTATGGCAGTCTGTTCAGACGGTATGGTTGAATTTGGCTTCTGATGCATTTCCATGGTGATATAAGATATTTTATATTATAATGTTATAATTTAACATTATAATTCCTTCTTCTAGCATCATGAATTAATATTGTCTTTAAAAGGGGGACACTAAAGGGTATTTTCACATGGAGGAAATATTTTAATATTTCTAAAGGCCAAATTTTAGCTAGAGGTTTTGGACGCCAACTTTGAGGGAGATATTATTTTATTAAAAGATTTATTTTTGCTCTTAAAAAGGGACGCCACTCTTGGAGGGAAAATGAAGTCAAATTCAAATTGGAAAAAGGGTGCACTTTCTAGAAGCATCTAGAGATTCTCTACTAAGTCTATAAAAGAAGGCCTTCTCTCTTCATTTTATCATCTTATGACTTGAGTAATGTTATGCTGCCGAAATGGTATTGGGATTGCTTCGAGGAATGAATGCTTCCTAGCCTTGGCTCGACTTCTTGCTTGAAAGATAGCAACTAGTGGAGAGTTAGTTTGTAGTTGAGTGGATTTTGTAGTGAGATTTTGCATTGTAGTAGTTATTTTGCATTTGTAGTTCAATTTCTAGCATGTTAATGAAGTTCTGGAGTTGCTGATTTAGTATAGCTGCATGTTGTATTTGCTCATAAGTCAAAAAATAAAAATATATTCATTCTGGGTATTGTCTAGAACCATTTCTATGCCCTAGGCACCCATTTGTGCAAATTTTGGTGATTTATAATGAAGAATCTGATTTTATCTTGTTGGTAGAACATTTCTAGAGGCTGTACCATTCTGTTCCGCCTGGCAAGTGTTTAGAAAAAAAATACTTCAATTTGTTAGCTGTTTCTTTGTCTAGTCTTCATTGTCATCATCCTAGCATTCGTTTGCATCAAGTCTCATGTCATTCTGACAAGTATTGAGTGAGTTGTGAGCATTTTAGTGGATTTTAGGGTTGCTGGTTTTGCATTTAAAGGTGCAGATCTGATTTGATCAGAATCTTAAATCTGGTTTTTGAGAGAAGAAATCAGTTTGGTATTTCCATTAAGCAAGGAGAATTCTATATCTAAATGCTCGTTGAATTGTTCTAACTCTATGCTCTTGGCAAGCGAATTCTCTATCATATTGTAAGCTGACAGTAGTATTGGCAGCAGTTCTTAATCTTGCTTAATTATCTGATTTGTAATGCTCATCTTTACATTCTGTAATTGCCTTGTAATATATTACATCTTCGCCCTATGGTAGTTCCTTTCCCACTCCGGGTTAGAAAGCACATTCTGGGTGTTGAGTACTTTCAGCATTACAGTTATTTCTTTCAAGCATTGTAATTTGTAATACTCCGCCATATGGTTGCCTCAACTCCATACTGGATTGGGTAGCACATACTTGGTGTCGAGTTCCCTTTCAGTTCTTGTAGTGTAAAAGACCCTCTAACCATATGCTCGCCATCATCGGCGCCACTCTTGGTTAGAGTTATTGCATAAGCATTTTGTTTAAGATCCTCTGACCAATGCTCACACCTTGCCCTCATCGGGATCCTGGTGTACATTCTGGTTAGAGTTGCTTCAGCATTGTTTTGGTTTAGCTGCTAACCTTAACGGGTGCATTGGTTTGTAAACTTGCAATTGAAAAAATGAAAAAATTTGGCTTGGAATATTTCAGTGGTATCAGAGCCATGCATCCTGCCATCCTGTGCCCATCAAGTTCAGTTGACAGTTGAGTGATTGAGAAATCAGTTTCTACACCAGAGGTCAGAACTAAGTTTAGATCAGTTTTCAAAAGTTTCAAAGATGTATCGTCATCTGTTCAGGAATCATGAGAAGTCAAATTCGACTATGGTATCTGAGGAAGGAAAAGTTAGTACTGCTGTAAGGGATTTCATTGAATATGCCAAACAGTATAAAAGACAATGTGAACATGAGGCTGCCTTACTCCGTGAACAATATCAAAACATGCCAGATGATTATAGGAACAATGTTTCATTTGATTCCCATTTGAATTGTGTGGCGTTATTGAAGCCTGAAAATTTAGAGATGGTGGACCACATCTGGAAAATGATAAAAAGGAAAGCAGAACAAGCCTTGGTTGAAGAATCAAGGAAGGAAGAAGCAGAAATGCCTATTTGTGGTTTGCAGCCCACAAACAAGTGTGTTGATGAAACTTTGTCAGTTGAAGAATGTGTGGAGGAGCCCCACCATACTTTCTGAGACTTGCATATGATAGCAAGTAATGAAGATCAAAACATAGCAGCAGTCTTGAATCCTAATTTGGATTCAACCCATGGAGGTCTTGAGAGAAATGTCTTCACAGAAGATTTTAGTAGTATTGTTGTGTTTGATGAGTTCGTTGAAGTAGTGCAAGATGGAGAAAATGTTAGTGATGACATAGAACCAGCTTATGACCAATACTATAGTGATGATGTTGGTGATGAGTCTAAGGAGTTTTTGCAAGATCATATTGAAGATTTGATGAGGAAGGATTTTCCTCTTGTTGTTGTCTTAACTTCCCAAGAAGTCCCACATGAAAAAATTAGTGACATACTCTCTCATGAGGGTTCCATAGAAGATGATGAAGATGAAGTTTTTCAAACAACAAACATTGAAGATTCTTCACTTCATTTCGGTGGTGATATTGTTGGTCTTGGGTTTGATCAGCAAATTGAGCCATTAGAGAGAAATATTTTTGATGATATCAGGTTAAGTGATTTGGGACTTGACTTATTCAAAGAGTCATCACTACAAGGGGAGCATGATAAGTTTTTTCCAGTTGATCATCTTAATCAGCCCACTAGCATTTGGGATCCGGGTGTGTTGGCATCAAGTTATGTTAAAGAACCTATTTGGGATAAGTTTCCCTTTGATCTTGATGAAGAACAAGAACCAAGTTGCATGGAAAACTATGAGGTTTCCCTTGGAGGAGAAGTTGTCTTTGAAGAAGAAGATTGTTCCACAAAATTCCATAACGATCTCTTTGGAGTGGTTGCAGCCACTAAAGAGGATTATGTGGTTACAAGAACTTTCCAAACAGTGGACACTTATGATTCATTGATCAAATTGGAGGCTACCATAAGGTTAGATCAAGAGGTCAGAGAAAAGGAAGAAGAGATTGATGGCCATAAGGCTCTTGAAGATGGAAGGTTTGGGGAAGTTAGCCGACACAAATCTGACTTATCAAGGCATGAAGCTGATTGCAAGCAACAGGTTGAAGACTTAGTGAAGTATGATGCTTTCCAAGACATTGAGCATTCTCCACTAGTTGGTGGTGAAGAACAAGAATGTTGGAGCAGAAATGAAGGCAGTAAAGACAAGAAACTAAGTTCTGATTTTTAGTTGCAGCCTAGTTGTAATTCACCATCTGCACATTTTCATGAAGGGAAAGGTCAATTCAATGTGTCCATTGAAGATGAAGTGCGAGCCCTATTGAGATTTGATCGCACACATAGTTTGATTGAAGGACTTATGTGGGAGGTTCAGTTGGAAGAGAGACGAAGAGGAGTGAAGGATGAAGTTACTCTTCCCAATTTGCAACTTATCAGAGATTCTTTGGAGACCTTGAAGTCCGAGTACATGCACTTGATTGAAGATCAAGATCATGCCATTAAATTTGCAAAGAAGAACATTTGTGCTTTACAAGAAAAGGAGAGTATGATTGATGAGCTCACTCTGGAGCTCAAATCAACAAAGGATGTGTTGAAAGAAACTCAATTGGCTCTAACAGTGGTTGAAGACCAATTTGCTGACTTCAAACTTTTTAAGGAGCAAGCGGGTGCACAAAGAGCTGAAGAAATCAAGCAAGTGATTGGAGAGCTTGATTGTCTTCAAGAGGAGTTTCATCTTGAAAGCATCTCAAGAAAATCAGAAGTTGCATTTGCTGATTTGGAGCAGCAAAATGAAAGGAATGACTTTCAAGTTTTTGACAATCCTCTCTTTGAAGAGGGTGATGAGGAAAGTTATGATAATCCTCTCTATGAGATGGAGGATGAAATGGAGAATGAGACTGAGTATAGTTTCTAGTGCTTGGATTCCTTGATATCACTCCATGAGGATGTGCCACGTTTATTGACTAGTAATGAATGCATAAGTGGGTTTGAGGATGAAGGTTCTACATGGGAGGTGACGAAGCAAGGTAATTTCAACATCTGTGACATCAAGGTGTTGATGAGACAAGTCTTGGTAGCTGTTGGTAACTTCATTATAGCAGCAACAAGTGAAGATTTCAAACCTACTACTCAGGAGGAATGGGAAAAAGGTGAACTAGACTTTGGTGGTGGCACTCTTGACAATCCATCCCTTGGGTGGAATGATGTTTGGAATCATATTGATCAGTTTTCGGAGCTGAATTTGAAGCCACTCTATGTTTCATACTCCCTTAATGTGGAAGCTTTCATGGTTAAGCTTCAAAGATTTACTAGATGGGGCATCAGTTTCGTGAGAAGGCACGTGGTTCTCACTAGCACTTGGGAATGTGTAGAGATTTCTTTTCAGTGTGTTGAAAATCACTTTCAGTTGGGTATCCATGCTTGGGATTCTCAACTTGGGTTGTTAGAGTTTATTACTCAACTTGGGTTGTTAGAGTTTATTACTTGTGGAAAAGAATTTTGGAGGGATAAGGATCAAATTTCCAGATTTGTTGATGTTGTTCCCTTCTTTTCCAGCTACTTGATGGTTCCGTTTGTTCATCAACAAATGGATTGGAGAGAAATTTTGAAGATGGGTTGGAGAGATCAACAATCGGTAGTTCTTGGAAGTGACTTTCAGCTCAGACAAGGGCAGATTTTGAGACACGAGCTTGCTGGTTGGAGGCAGACCAGCCACCTTACTTATGGAGTTACTTTCATTCAGGAGAGTTGGTTCCTCACTCCTGATCAAAGAAGTGGTAGTTTTTTGATGGAGATGGCTTTAGCGTGTTTTTCAGCCACTTTGGAGGTTTGTGATGCAAACTCTAATGGCTTATTTTCATTATTGGTTCATGACAGCGAGCTACCCCATGCTTTGATTCTACATTTTGAGACTCTTGGGGTTGGAATTGTGAAAAACTTCTTTAGACTTCATAGTTGTGCCATGATAATTCAGTTGAGGCATAAGCAATTCATGTGGAGTCATGAGTTGAATTTTTTGAGCTCTTGCAAAGGATTGCCTTCCTCTTTGCAAGAAGATTTGAAGATGTCACATTTGCAGTCATGGTTCCGTTTGTTACCATGTGGAGGTATGCTAAAGAGTTTGATTTTGAGTTGAGTAGACTATCTTTCCTTTTGCCTAGGATTGTGATAGACATTGGTATGGTTGATATTTTTGACTTAGAGAATTTTGGACATGAGACATTGCATGAAATTGATCTCAGTCTTTTAAGATTCCTCAGTTTGAGTATCATGGACGGTAACATTCTAGAGTTACAAGGGAGGTTGGTGCAGCATTGGCGAGATGTCTTCATTGATGAGATCAGAGTGGTGTAGCATTGGCATGGTGGGTTTTCCCTAAGACAGACTTGGGACCCTGGGATCTTACTTGTTGGGGTATTGATCGGTTCTATATTCTATGGAGTTGTGGTGGCATTGCTTGAGGACAAGCAATTTTGGGAAGGGCGGACTGTAATGTACCCATTTTTAGCACTACACCTTTCAGTGATTGATGGCCTATCCCCGGTGAGCTGTCGGCTAGCAGAAGCTCAAATCAGGGTTTCCAAACTTCTTAGAGGATGTTTTCATTTTTTTGCTGAGTCTGCATTTGGAATTGTTGATTTTGGATTGCAGATTCTTTCTGGGTTTTCAGAGAGCTTCGCGTTGGTGGTTTCGTTCGGCATTCTGAGCAATTACATGGATTTACTATTTTTAGCAGTTGACTTGTTGACTCCTAATCAGTAGGCTTCACTATGGCAGTCTATTCAGACGGTATGGTTGAATTTGGCTTCTGATGCATTTCCATGGTGATATAAGATATTTTATATTATAATGTTATAATTTAACATTATAATTCCTTGTTCTAGCATCATGAATTAATATTGTCTTTAAAAGGGGGACACTGAAGGGTATTTTCACATGGAGGAAATATTTTAATATTTCTAAAGGCCAAATTTTAGCTAGAGGTTTTGGACACCAACTTTGAGGGAGATATTATTTTATTAAAAGATTTATTTTTGCTCTTAAAAAGGGACGCCACTCTTGGAGGGAAAATGAAGTCAAATTCAAATTGGAAAAAGGGTGCACTTTCTAGAAGCATCTAGAGATTCTCTACTAAGTCTATAAAAGAAGGCCTTCTCTCTTCATTTTATCATCTTATGACTTGAGTAATGTTATGCTGCCGAAATGGTATTGGGATTGCTTCGAGGAATGAATGCCTCCTAGCCTTGGCTCGACTTCTTGCTTGAAAGATAGCAACTAGTGGAGAGTTAGTTTGTAGTTGAGTGGATTTTGTAGTGAGATTTTGCATTGTAGTAGTTATTTTGCATTTGTAGTTCAATTTCTAGCATGTTAATGAAGTTCTGGAGTTGCTGATTTAGTATAGCTGCATGTTGTATTTGCTCATAAGTCAAAAAATAAAAATATATTCATTCTGGGTATTGGCTAGAACCATTTCTATGCCCTAGGCGCCCATTTGTGCAAATTTTGGTGATTTATAATGAAGAATCTGATTTTATCTTGTTGGTAGAACATTTCTAGAGGCTGTACCATTCTGTTCCGCCTGGCAAGTGTTTAGAAAAAAAAATACTTCAATTTGTCAGCTGTTTCTTTGTCTAGTCTTCATTGTCATCATCCTAGCATTCGTTTGCATCAAGTCTCATGTCATTCTGACAAGTATTGAGTGAGTTGTGAGCATTTTAGTGGATTTTAGGGTTGCTGGTTTTGCATTTAAAGGTGCAGATCTGATTTGATCAGAATCTTAAATCTGGTTTTTGAGAGAAGAAATCAGTTTGGTATTTCCATTAAGCAAGGAGAATTCTATATCTAAATGCTCGTTGAATTGTTCTAACTCTATGCTCTTGGCAGGCGAATTCTCTATCATATTGTAAGCTGACAGTAGTACTGGCAGCAGTTCTTAATCTTGCTTAATTATCTGATTTGTAATGCTCATCTTTACATTCTGTAATTGCCTTGTAATATCTTACATCTTTGCCCTATGGTAGCTCCTTTCCCACTCCGAGTTAGAAATCACATTCTAGGTGTTGAGTACTTTCAGCATTACAGCTATTTCTTTCAAGCATTGTAATTTGTAATACTTCGCCATATGGTCGCCTCAACTCCATACTGGATTGGGTAGCACATACTTGGTGTCGAGTTCCCTTTCAGTTCTTGTAGTGTAAAAGACCCTCTAACCATATGCTCGCCATCATCGGTGCCATTCTTGGTTAGAGTTATTGCATAAGCATTTTGTTTAAGATCCTCTGACCAATGCTCACACCTTGCCCTCATCGGGATCCTGGTGTACATTCTGGTTAGAGTTGCTTCAGCATCGTTTTGGTTTAGCTGCTAACCTTAACAGGTGCATTGGTTTGTAAACTTGCAATTGAAAAAACGAAAAAAATTTGGCTCGGAATATTTCACGCCCTTTTTCATTGATGGCAACACAAGATGTGAAAAGCCAACAAAAAAAATGATTTTCATTTTTCACATGCTTCCTCTCTCCCTTTTTCGCATGCTCTATATTTTTCCTTTTTTTTTTCACATGCTCTCTCTCCCCTTTTGACATCAATGACAAAAAAAGTTATATCTTCCCTTTTCTTCAAAAAATATATTTTTTTTAACAAAAAGTTTATCAAAAATGATTCTTTACCTCAATCCTTCTTTCTTCAAAATATTTCCTTGTATTTTTCTTTCAATTCTAAAAGACATTTCATCTAGGAATCCACTGCTAGCTTGATGTATAGACAAATATTGTTGTTCTTTGCTATTAAATCAATCATTTTCAGAAGAGTATCTAGAATGGCAATATTCTGTGCATTTTTCTCAGCATCCTCCAAGAGACCGAAAAGTGGTTCCAATCTTAACTCAATTATCTCTTTGAATTTCCAAAAGGTCTTCACAATACCATCCCTTTGTACCATGATGACTACAAGATCAGATTGTAAGGAATTGATCCTTTTCTTTTGTGTTCTTTCCTTGTCATTAAGATCATATGTTTTTCCAATAGTATCAATTTTTGTTTTGTAGTTGCCAATAGCAGTAGGCCACCAGAGACAAAACCTATATACACTGTTTACACTTTTGATATAGCTCCTTAGTTCATTTATATTCTCAGTCAACCTCTTTTGTTCATTTCTACATCTTTCTTCTAAAGCCAATTGAGTTTTGTCTTTATCTGTTGTTTCACCAGGTGATTGTTCCCTTAATTTGTCTTCAATTTGTTCAATCAATACTTTTGGTAAGGTACTTGTCAATTCGATTAGATCAATATCATTCTGAATTACATAAATAGCTAGAGCATTTGTAATCTCATCCTATTCATATGATGATCAAGACAACTATATATCTCCAATCTTCTTTATCCCATCAGGTTGCTCAAGAATCTTTAAAACTTTTTCTTTAGTAACATCTTCTTCATCATCATCTATTGATACTTGATCAAGTGCTCCTACAATTTTAGCTTCATTTCTTTCTTCCTTCTCCTCTGTCTTCAGCTTCTTCATTTTCAGAGGGAGACATGCATTGATTTTCCTTGATTTCCTCTTTCCAGAGGAGAATCCTTCCTCAGACATCATAACTACACTGGAAATAATACCAGAATTCCATGTATTTATCTTGATTTCAAAATACTCTTGGAAAAACTTTTCCCTTTCTACTAGACAATTTAGATATCAATAAACTTGCTTTCCAACTACTTTAGTAGAATTCCACACAACATTTTCTTTCAATGGTAATGAATTCATAAAATACATCATCAAGCATATAACCAAAGTTCCAAAGTGAAAAGGATAATTTTCATTCTTTGTCATAGTTATATTTTCCATTAGTTGATTTCTCAGCAACTCACACAAGTCAAAATTCTCCTTTTTCTCAACCATTTGATGCGCAACATAAACAACAATTGCTAAGGTAAAACCTTCCCTATTACTAAAATAAATCTTATATGAGATGCCATATGCCATGTACCTTATCATTGGGTCAATTATGGTGTGAATTATAAGTGCCCTTTGATCTCCTGTTACCCTAATTAGGGCTTTGACCTCTTTGTTCTTTACGGATTTCTTGACTGGAACAGGTCCGATATCGCATAGTCTTGTTATTGTTGCAATTGCTTCCTTCTTGATCTCATAGGGTTTGTCAAAGATCATATGATTACCTTGAATTCTATTTAAAATAACTTGAACAATGTCCACATTTGAAAAGTATGGAAATTCACTCCAAATGTCTAAACCCTTATGCCCTAAATTTTTTATCTTTTGCATTTTCTCAACTAAAAGAGAAGTCTTGAGATTTCAAATCTTTTCATGATCGAATTAATCAATTTGTAACTTACTCAATTTCTACAATTTGTTGTTGCGTGAATTAAATACCACCATTTCCTTTGACTCCATTGCTTTTTCCTTGTTCTTTGTACTTTTGCTTGTTGGTAACCTTGACTCTTTGTTTCTCAATTTGTTCACTTCAAAATGAAAATGACCACTCAATCTTCCTTATTTAACTTATCGATTTTAGAGTTTCATCATAAAGGATAATTTATTGCTTTCCACATCATCATTTTTACTTTAGTCTATCAATTTCTCCTTCTACCTAAGCTATCAGCAAATTTGTGAAATGCACAGTAAGCAAAAAAGGTTTCCAAAAATCTTTTGTAATGCTTGTTTTCTACCAGAATTTTCTTCATTGCCTTCAGAATGAAAATATACATCGCATATCCTTGTGTCATCACATGAAATCTCTTATACCGGAGGTTTGATAGATTTTTATGTGACTGCTCCCCCTGAGGCTAATACTAGATTTAATTCATAGAAGAGGTATTTGCACCGAATGTAGATACATGATTATCTAATTTGTCCTTGTTCTTTGGTTCTTCTTTCTTTCTCCAATTTTTTTCCATTTCTATCCTCACTTCTTCTAGATTAAGCTTGTTCTTTTGTTCTGGATTTGGTTTCTTCCCAACTTTGCTCTTACAGAATTTTGAGATATGTCTGGATTTGTTGCAAGAGTGACATACAACAAATCTTTGATCAAGAGATTTTGTATTCATATTTGTCCTACACTGATTAGCCTTGTGTCCAAAGTATTGCATGTTTAACAATAGCCTTGAAAATAATGAAATATTCTATTGGTATTAAATCTATTCATCATTATCTGACTTCTACATTTTGTAGATTTATGCCCAACCTTGTTGCAAACATAGCATTGTCCACCAAAGAATCTATTTTGGTTCATCATTCTTCTACATTCTATTGCTCTATGCCTGAATTTATTGCATGAATAACAAAATCCATTAAAAGATGTGTACCTTTGATCATAGGTTGTCGGTTTGGTATCCTTTTGGTATTGATCCTTCTATTATTGCCTTGATAAGTATTGCCTTGAAATTTCCTTTGACTATTCATTTTGTTGAGACTTGGATTAGTCTTTGAAATTTGTCCTTCGTCAAGTCCTAGACCACCTTTATCCTTTGCAGGCTTATGAGATGAAATTAATTCATCAAGCATTCCCAAACATATCTTAAATTTGTCTTCAAAACTTTTTTCCCTTTCCATATCAGACTTAAGAATTGCTACTTCCTGTTCAAGCTTGTCACATTTTTCTATCTTTTGATTGATAATTTCTTTGCTTTGTCCAATTTCCAATTTCAAATTCTCTTCCATTCTCTTGCTTTCTTCAAGTTTCATCCTTAGATTTTTAGCAATCCCCTTTGCTTCTTTTAGTTCTTGGTAAACTTCTTTATGTTTCAACTTAAATTTTTGGATCTAGTTTCTTAGTTTTAGAATACATTCACCCACCTAAATATTATGCAACCAAATTTGTTTTTCATAGTTGGGTCTCCTATACACATATGAGTTTTTTTATGGTGCTCCTATTAGTATGTGTGTCCCAAATTTCTCGTGTATTTAAATGTCTCAGTTACTCTCTAATTGTACATATGCAACAATGTCACATCCATTGATGTAGGGGCTACTCTCTTAGGATTCCAAGTAGTGATAGTTACACTTGGAGTCATGTGCTTTGTGTTGTTACAAAGGAGTGTGTGCTTGCAATCAACCTCACTTTTTATAGTGGAGGTTCCCCTCAATGTACAGGTTCACTAGCATTGTCATTGATAATGGTGGTCATATTCATTTTGAGATTGTGCTTGGTATAGCTATTTATTTGATTCATGGTGCAACTAATTATACTTGTACTTTTAACCCTAAATTCATGATTGCATTTTTTTTAAATATTCTATTAGCTTGATCCCCTTCAAAGTAAGGTATTGAATAATTTATATAAGACATTGACATTTTAATTTCAATTAGATATATGTTTTATTTTAAATTGGAATTAGTTTTATATTATAAACATATGGCCTTTTTATTCTAAGTACTAGCCATTCCACTTAGCCTGAGTCACTTGCATGATAATACAACTACCCTTGTGATGGCATAGCCATACACAAGTGTGTTGTCCACACCATGACCTCAGTGGAAAGTGATTACATTATAGAACCATTGTTATGGTGTCACCTAAGTGCCCTATGTCTTCATGTAATGGCCTTGTCAATGTTTTCCTTACCATGAATGCACCATCCCCACTCTCTATTGGCCCCACCTTGTCTCCAAATGAAACACCCTCCTAGGTAGCACACAAGGAAAGCCCAAAGGATAATTTGAAATGGTACATAACTTGGATTGCCCACCATACACTAGGTATGCCTCTTGCCACCACCGTGAGATTAATCCATGAATCATGAGGGCATTAGTTTCTTATTCCCATGTCCACAAGGGACTTGACCCACTTCATCAATGTGTTCGTTATCAGTTGGTAGTGTACCCACAGGTTGTAAAGTAGAATTGGTTGATATTATTCTTTATATGCTTCACTATTGGTTGTACATCTAAGAGTTTGTAAAGGGATATTTGGTAATTATTAGAAGATCATGTTGAAGATCTTGAATAGAGGATTGTGAAAATCAATAATCTTTTTAACAAATATAAATGGTTCTTATATAAGATTCAAAGAAAAGTAATAAATATTTTACTTTTTGGAGCAATTTGTATATATCAAGGAGAGAAAAGACTATCTTAAACAAAGAGAATTTATTTGTCATTATCTATAAAGGATTATGTTAAAGACATCATGGATGATCTCACAATAGAGTATTCTATTTTTTGATTTAAGTGGAACATTGAAATCAACATTTTTAATTAATAATTCACTTTTTGTCAATTACAACAAGCAATCCATTAAGAATTTGAAAACAATGTGAATTGGTGACTTTTTAGATTTATGTGCAAATTTTAAATATATATTTTCTAATTAAAAATATTTGTATTGCTTTTAAGCATTTTTAATAACTTATTTTTTAAGCATATATCACTAACATTGCTATCTAGTACATGCATATTTTTCATAATTTTTTGTTGTATATTATTATATTATTAATTTTTAATCCACATTAATTATAATTTAAAGTGATTTTATTCCATGATACACATTAGCTTTTTTGCTATATATTAATATTTTTTTGTTGAAACAAGGATATTGATTAGAGTAAATAGATATATTTTTAAATTCCACCTTTTTTATTTTTGCATATGAATGGAGAAAACCTTGTATTTAGTTAAAAAATTAGGTTCACTTAAAAATTATTTAAATAAAATATATTATAAATTATACTTTTCAAAAAGTTTATTTGAAGATCTGTAGTTCTAAAAAAAAATCTCATGACATGATGACTCCATTTGATAGCCCAATCCATACTTTAAAATAGAAACTTTCTCTAAAAGTCAAGTGAGGGAGGTAAATTAGTTTATCCATGCTCATTCAAATGAAGGGCCTCCATTTGAAAGGATTGAACTATTTTCCAATTCAAAAATTAAATAAATCTATAATATTAAATGAATCTATTAAAATGTATATAAAGAAAGAGGTCTATTGTTCTAAATCAAATAAATCTTTTTTTTAAAATATTTTCTTTTATTTGTATCACTTAGAAGGAGAATTTTTTTGGTTGATTTTTTCAAAAGATAAGTGGTTTTAAAGTTCAAATTTTAAAGGAGATTATTTTGACATATTTTATAAAAAGAATGACAGGAATACAAATAATTAGAAAAATAAGATAATGTATTGATATTCAAAAGAAAAAGACAAGAAATTGAATGAATAAAGGGTGCAACAATATTTCAAGGAAAAATAAGATATATTTTTAATTTTAATTTAAATATCAAATAGATTAATTAGAATATAAATTTGAAGTGTTCATTTCATCAAGATCCTTCTACATGATTAATTTTTTTTAATCTACCTATTTGTTTAGTACATCTATATATCTTTCTTGAGAATTGTTTGTGTTAGAGTAAAAAGATACTAGATCCCTTTTTATTTTATTACACTTAATCTAAACTTAGGAGTGTTTTTATTATTATAAGATTATTTTCTTTTATGTCTCATAGCATAGTATGAGGACACTTGTCATAATCTAATTTAATCCTCACCTAGGGTTTGTTCTAGGGTTTTCTTTTTCCTTTTCATAACTATTAATTTATTGTAATAATTCATTTTATATGATTTTTGCATCACTAAAATTATTAGGTAGCATAGTAAATCCATCGTGTTTCTCTCTCTATTGTGATAGGTGTTTTGGTTGCATGTGATTTATGGGAGTTGTGGGCTTCACTATCAACTTCAAAATGGTACCAAAGCAGCAGATCTGCAACTTTCTATTTAGATTTTAAGAGATTCAACTTTGAAGAAAATATTAGTACATCCTAGAGCCAAATAGACCTTGCCATTGGCTCCAAAATGCCCAAAAACCTTAAGATTGACTATCAAATCATCAAAATCCAATTTGGACATTTTTGGGTATTTTTTTGGGCACAAAAGTCAAGGACTACGAAAATATGTACAATCATACAAAATCCGTACCAAATCATATAGGATGAATATTGTCATGCAATTGATGTACATGACCTACATTAGCCTTGAGTAGAAGATTGGTGACTCTATGCAATAATCTAATATTATGTACAAATTTTGATGTATGTTTAATTTTTTCAGTGATATTTAATTTTCTCGGCATTCTATGTAGGACTCTGGCCAAGGGATGTCGGTTGTCATTTATTGGAATTATATAACATCATATTTTTTCTCGACTATCTCCATTGTCACTTCACTCACTCATCACTTATGCCCAATATCACCACCCTTGATTGTTGCACCACTCACCTTAGGCACCAACTAGTGTCTTATCCCTAACCCTTAATCCTATTATTGACTAGGGGATAGAAAAATTTCAAACCCCCAAGTTCTAGCACCCGATCTATTCAATAGGACCAAGGGATGAGTTTTATTTAGTCCCTCAGATATATCTTCTAAGCCAAATTATGTAAGCTCTCAAAAATTGAGTATATCTTGGGTGTACTAACTAAAATTTTGGCAAATAAGATATTGGTGGAAAGATAATTTTCAGCACTATCTAGTGGTGCTACTAATTTCTTTAGATTCTATTGTTGGTGATTTTTATGTCTCTAATGCCGGATCAAGTTGTTTGTGCTTCCAAGATCATAAATTTTGACTTGGATCTCTATTTTTCACGATTTTTGCATTGTTGGAAAGCTAGTTCAGTCATCTACACAAATGTTAGACCAATTTTTCCATAACATTTACCAGGTACCTACTATTTTCATCAAATCTTAGATTTTCACTTTTGCTTATATTTTGGAAAACTTGCAGACAGAGTTAATTTTTGTGGAACAAGGGGTAATTTATTGCATTATGAGGGTCATATTGTTGTTTCTCTTTCAATTTTATATTTTTTATACAAAAATCATGGATCCAACCCACAAAATTCCACTCACTCCATACAATTACTATGTGTGGAAAAACCAAATGGAGATCCATCTATAAAAACAAGGGTTGTATATGGTGACAATGGGTATAAAACTTAAACCAATAGGAGCTACAGAGAAGAAAATGTTTTAACATATGCGATGAAGCTTTTGGGATAGTATGCATGTCTATGTCTCTTGATCTGCTCTTTCACATTGAGTCTTGCACCACACCCAATCAAATCTAGATTTAATTGGAGTCATTGTTTAGGAAGTGAGATACATTGAGAAGTTTTTAGTTGGAGAGCAAAATTATTAGTTTGAATCCTACATTTTTTTACAGTTATTAGGATTAAGGTGTCTCAAACTTTGAGTCCTAGAATTTAATTTATTGTTATTTGATTATATTAAGTATTTCCTAAATTTTTAACTTCCTAAGTTGTCATATCACTTTGTGGGACCAACGATCAGGTGCCATCCTACATGGCAAGTGATGACTATGACAAGTTCCTAATATTTAGGAAGTTGGGCGCCCACTTTGGAGGTCCTATTTTTGTGGCTAACTTGGTGGTTATAAGTTGCTATGTCATTACTATGATAGACTATGACAACTTTCTATGACAAGTTATGACAACTGCAAGAGTTATGTATGATAGTTTCTATTCCACACTATGAAATTAAAGCTACATGTAAGGGTACACCTATATCTACATTTGGTAGCTACTTTCATTTGATAGCTAATTATGAGGAGACATGTTGGAATTAGAAAAATCCATAACTTATGGGTTTCAACTATGACAACATGCCATAATGGACTCATGTACACATCTAAGCATTAGATTTGGTTTTGGCATGTTTTTGGCACCCTCTCTTCATTTTGGAGTTGTATACATATGTAATGCCTTAGTGCATTTTGATTATGACATGTTGAATAATTGTTGAGATGGTGTTATGCTGCTAGAATTGCTTCAAATTATTATAATAGTGTGAGAACTACAAAAAATAATTTCTCTAATATTGTATTGTAACCTTTGTTTTTGAATAATATAGATTGAGTTGTGTGTTTAGAGTGTGGGGTTTCTTCCATGTATATTTGGTTCTATATATTTTTCTTGTACCTATGATGTTGTTTTTGTTTACCTATTATGTGCATCTTCTTTGTTGTAACTAAATAAAGATTTGAATATTTAGAAATTTTCACATTATCTCTTCTACTAGATTGGTGTAGGAGGCTATTTTGCACACTCATCTTCCTTCTAGTTGGTATCAAAGCCTTATCACCTCTAGTTCCTTTTGTGGGTAAAGGGTTTTTGTACAGATGTCATTTGAGTGCGAGCTTGCTGTAGAATTTTTTTGTTAACCTTGTTGCAAGAAGGAGATGGTGAGCACATCTGGTAGAAATGAAATAGAGAAATTTAATGGAGGAAAATTTGAGTTGTGGAAGCTCAAGATGGAAGACATGTTGGTAAAACATGATTTATGGTTAGTTGTTTTTGGATCTAAACCATCGGGTGTGAAAAAATAAGAATGGGATCTAATGGATTAGAAGGCTAAGGGTCTGATAAGACTCTATTTGGTTGATTTAGTCCTCCTAAATATGCATGAAGAGAATACCTCTAAAATTATTTGGAATAAACTTTCTTAAATTTATCAGGTTAAATCTTTGGTAAATAAATTGTTCTTGCGAAAGAAAATGAATTCTCTATAGATGAAGGAAGGAGGATATGTCATAGATCACTTGAATGCAGTCAATATGATTGTTTACCATTTGATATATATTGGTGTGAAAATGGATGAGAATGATCATTGCATGATCTTAATATGTTCATTATCAGATTCATGAGACCACCTTGTCATGGCCATTGGAAGTACTACTACCACCTTTAAGATGGATGAAGTGGTTACATCATTGATATTTGAAAAGATGTAAAAGAAATATTTTGAAACAACAAAGGAGGCTCTAGCAGTTTGAGGAAGAAGGAAAGAAAAAGGCAAAAAGAAGAACATAAATCAAGAAAAGGTAAAATCCAAATCCCATGGGAGATATAAGTCTCCTGGTAAGACCAAGGTAAAATGTTGGAATTATGACACATTTGGTCATTTTCATAAAGAATATTTAAGAAAGAGAAAAAGAAGAAAAATAAGACATTCTCTTATTCTAACTTTGACAAATCCTCTCTAGATGATGCATATGCCTTTTCCACTACCTTGGCAATACGCACATCACAAGATATGTGGTCGATAGCCTTGGGTTCTTCTTTCCACATACCTCATATCAAGATTGGTTCTCTAAGTATGAAAGTTATGATGGTGGGAAGGTGTATCCGAGTGATGCTTCTCACTTGAAGATTGTTGGCTATGAAAGATTCAAGATAAGATTCCTAGTTGGTAGATTGAAGGGGGTCAAAGGTGTCCTAAATATATCTGGTTTGGAACAAAACCTTCTTTTTGTAAGTAATTTGAATTGTGTGGGTGTGTAGGTTTTCTTATTGAATGGAGGATACAAGATTATAGGAGTTATGGTTCTTGCTAAGGGTGTTTGAATAGGAACTCTATTTAAGCTAGATGCATACACGATTATTGCAATAGTTCCTCTGTGAAAATAAATAAAATAAATTTTGAGTCACCATCCTCACCATTGAAACCACTAGCGAAGAGGAATGTTGCATCCACTTCCAGTGGTCATGCTTTTTGGGTACCTAAGGGTGCTCATGCATTGGAGATGAAGCTACCTACTAAGAAGATAATTCTTTGGCACCAAAGACTTGGTCACATTAGTGAAAATGGTTTGAGAACCTTTAAAAATACACGCCTTGTTGAGGGGCTTGATGATTGTAATAATGAGTTTGATTTTTGTGAACCTTGAAAAATAACTACTCAATTGCTTCAAGACTCCCCCTTACTACCAGCTCCCCCTGAAGGGTAGCACCCATCAATCTAGGAGAAAGGATATGACATAAATTTCTCCACCTGGAAAGATGCGCCATCTATGCATCTAGTTAAAACAAGGAGGGGCAATGACCCCTAGCTTCTACCTCAAATATTCAAATGTATCCTTTGAAAGAGCCTTTGTAAAGATATTTGCAATTTTATCCTCTGTGGGCACATACTCCATTCTAACTTCATGTTCTACAACTTTCTCTCTCAAAAAATGGTACCAAATTGAGATGTGTTTAGTCCTTGAATGCATTACCAGATTCTTAGAAATGTTAGCATCACTTGTATTATCATGCAGTATATGAATGGGTTCATCGTACACCACCTTTAGATCCTTTAAGGTTTACTTCATCCAAAGAACTTGATTGCAACAAGATGCAGTAGCAATGTATTTTTCTTCTACTATGGATAAAGAGATTGAATCCTACTTTTTACTAAACCATGAGACCAATTTGTCTCCCAAAAATAATGCACTTCCACTTGTGCTCCTCCAATCATCAACACAACCTACCCAATCAACATTAGTATAGGCACCCAGAGAGAAATTTTGATCCTTTTCATACCATTGCCCCTAATCTGGAGTTCCCTTCAAGTATCTGAAAATTCTTTTCACGACTTTCTCATGAGATTGCTTAGGATTGGCTTGAAATCTGGCAACTAAACATATTGAATGCATGATATCAGGTTTAGAAGTAGTTAAGTACAATAATCCTCCAATCATAGACCTTTAGAGAGTTTGATCAACCTCTGGAGACTCATTTGATTTACTTAGGTGATAGCTAGTCACCATAGGAGTACCCATAGGTTTAGAATCCTCCATTCCAAACTTCTTCAAAATTTCCTTTATATATTTTTCCTAAGAAATGAAAATGCCACCATCTTGCTAAATAATTTGAATATCAAGAAAGAAGGATAACTCACCGATCATTGACATTTCAAATTCTTTTTGCATCTCCTATGTAAATTTTTTTCACATATTATCATCTCCACCAAATATGATATCATCAACATACATAACTACGATCAACAACTTATCTTCCTGAACTTTAATATATAGATTATTGCAATTTGCATTACCCTTTTTGAATCCTTGGTGAAGTAGATACTTATCTAGCCATGCATACCAAGCTTTGAGAGCTTGCTTGAGACCATATAGAGATTTATTGAGTTTGCAAACCATGTCCAGATCTTCTAATAATCGGAAGTCATCTAGTTGCTCAATGTATACCTCTTCTTCTAAATCACCATTTAGGAAAGCTGACTTGACATCCATTTGAAATACCTTGAAGTTCTTATGAGAAGCAAGAGCAAGAAACATTCTTATTGCCTCTGGTCTAGCTACCGGAGCAAAGGTTTCCTCAAAATAAATACCTTCAACTTGTGAATAGCCCTTGTAAACCAATTTGGCTTTGTTCTTTACCAACTCACTATCTTTATTCAACTTGTTTTAGCATACACACTTTGTTCCTATCATATTCTTATCATCAAGTCTAGAAACTAGTTCCCATGTTTTATTTTTCTCTATTTGATTCAATTCTTCCTCCATTGTCTTTCTCCAATTTTCATATTTACTAGAAATAACAAAGTTCTTGGGTTCCACTTTGGACAATAGACACAAATTCACTTGCTCCTTGTTCTTGCAAACCTCCTTCTTGTTAGCACACCTTCATTTTTTGTCTCTAATGATATGATCTAGAGAGTGGTTATTTTGTACATATTTTGGAGTCTTGAGAGTCTTCACTAGTTCCAGTTCCTCTTCTTCTTTCTCTTCTATTTCTTCTTCTTCTTCTTCTTCTTCTTCTTCTTCAATCCAAGAAAGTATATCAGATTCGAAAACCTCAAGTTCATGTGAGATCTGCCACAGGTCTTCATCAACCTTGACATTTTTACTTTCAATCATCTTTCCCAATCTCTTGTTGTAGTATTGATATCCCTTGCTCCTGGTTGAGTAACTAAGAAAGATTCCTTCATCACACCTTGAATCAAAATTTCCAAGGTCTCCTTCATCTCTTCTGATATAGCATCTACTTCCAAAGATTTTGAAATATCTAACAGTGGAAGGTATTCCATACCACAACTCATAAGGGATCTTATTATTATTGACCCTAAGTTGTACTCTGTTAAGCAAATAAATAGCAATATGTACTACTTATTTCCAATACATATCTAGAAGGTCAACATCTTTCATCATTGTCCTAGCCATTTCTTGTACTGTTCTATTTTTTCTTTCAACTACCCCATTCTATTGAGGGGTTCTAAGAGCAAACAAATGTCTCCTAATACCATGATCTTCTCAAAAAAATTTAAATTCACATGAGGTAAATTATCATCCTCTATTTGAACTTAAACAATTGATCCTAGAATCCATTTTGTTCTCTACTTTTTCTTTAAAAATCTTAAACTTATCAAAGGCTTCTGATTTCTCTTTCAAGAATGTAACCCAAGTCATTCTAGTGTAATCATCTATAAGCAACATAAAATATCTTTCATCTTGTTTGATCCTTATCCTTGTAGGTCCACATAGATCAATGTGAATCAACTCCAATGGCATTGAAACAGAGATCTCCTTTCTTTTGAAACTATTCTTTGTTTGCTTTCCCATCTGACATTCTTTGCACAATGTGTTTGTAGGCTTGGCTATTCTAGGCATATCTCTTACCGCATGAGAGGAACTAATTTTCACCATGTTGTCAAAGTTGATGTGCCCCATTCTTTTATGCCACAACCAACATTCTTTGGACTAATCCAATAATAAGATTTTTCAATTATCTTCCTTTAGATGATAGATATTACTATTTGTCCTTATTCCTTCAACAAGTCATTCACAATCTTCCTTTCTGATTTCACATCCATTAGCATGAAAAGTGAGATTGTATCCTTTGTTGCACATTTGACTGACACTTAGGAGATTATGTTTTAGGGCTTTGACATAAAGGACATCTTCAGTTTTGTTCTTTCCATCAACTGTTATATCACCTTTTCCACATATTTGTGTTTACTTATCATCACTGAACTTAACAACTCCACTATTGACCTTTTTGAGATTGATGAACTTACTTCTACCCCAGTCATGTGATGAGAACACCCACTGTCAATCACCCAAGCATTTGCCTCTTTCTTAGCGTGAAAATCAATCCATACTACCATAGATCTTTCATTAACCTTGTTGTTCTGCAAGGTATCATACCTTTTACATTCTCTAGTATAGTTCTTTTTGCCTTCCAGAGCCATGAATAGATTTTCATCATTTGAATCATTATCTTCATCTTCAGAGGAAAAACAGTTCTCCTTAGAGTAGAATCCTCTTTTTATTTTATCTCTTTGGTTATCATCAATAGATTCTTTATAAGGAAATCTAAATGTAAAATGACCAACTCTCCCTTTAAAAGGTAACTTACCTTTTTATTTGCCAGTACCTTTCTTCAATATTCTCATAAAGTTTTCTTCAACTTCATCAAGTTCATTAATTTGATCAACAATTCATCTTCAATCTTTTTGTTAACTTTGAATGCAACTTCTTTCTTTGGAACATCTTGATCAAACTCTCTCATCTTAAAAGTAGTAGAAGTACCAAACATTTCATCAACTAAATACTAATCCAAATATTTAGATTCTTCAATGGCAGATACTTTATTATTATAATATTTTGAGAGAGATCTCAAAACCTTCTTTACAATTTCACTATCTTTTACTTCTTCGCCAAGTCAAGAGATCCCAAAGATAATTTCTTGTACTTAGAGCATATAACTTACAATGTCTTTATCTTTAGTCATCAACAGAGTCTCAAATCTGCTTTTGAAGATTTGCATCTTGGCTTGTTTCACTTTAGAATCTCCTTCATAGGTGCTACTAAGCTTCTCCCAAGCATCTTTGGTAGAACTACAATTTATCACCTTCAACAATTTTGAATCGGCTAATCCACACAATATCATTCTTGGCTTTAACATTACATTCATATAATCTAATTTTAGTTGGATCTGTAAAGTGGTGGGAGCAGTATAACCACTTTTTACTAATTAAAAAATACCAAACCCTAGAGAGTTTAGGTGTCCTTCCATTCTCAATTTCCAGTAGGAGTAATTAGTCCCATCAAGCCTAGGACCTTTGTATGAGCCATCATGTGCCATCCCAGATATTTGCCTCGAGCTATTAAGCTTCTATAGAGGAAATTGACTCTAATACCAATTTTTGAACACTTCCAGAGATTGAGAAGGGGGGTGAATTAGTCTACACAAACCTTAACCCCTTCCAAAACTTGAAACTTTTGGCACAACTCAAACTCCTTTAGCAGATAAAGATAGAGCTTTAAGTAGAGCAGTAACAAAGAAAAATATAGCAATTTGAATCTTTTAACACCTTCAAAAAAAATTACCAATGAAAGATATAATAGTAATTAGATCAACAACAAAGATCTAAAGATAAAGAGAACACACACATGCACAAAGAGACACCAAATTTATGTGGAAAACCCAATGAGGGGAAAACCATGGTGAGAGTTAACTCACAATATAAGGCTCACTACCTTAGAGAAAGATACAAAAAGGGATTGCATCACTGAAGTACCAACCAACTCTAGGAGCAAGATGTAGAGGACCTAATGAGATTCACTATCTCATAGTAGGATACAAAAGATATATAAGATAATTACAAGGAAATTGCCAACACAACTCTTTGTTGACCAATGTGTTCAAGAATAATTTATCTTTCCTTTCATAATATTTAGCATTATCTCTATTGGATATTCAATACATCTCATTCACACACTTTTTTTTCCTTGTACTCTACATCATCTTGTCGCATATAGAATGATCTAACATTTATATCCATCACAACACTTTTATTCTTCAATTAGGTCAACTAGAGAGAGAATAAATAATAAATTGAACTTGTCAGCCACCAAAGCATGATGTGGTCCTATCTTGAGGATAGTGAGGACCAAAAAAATATTAACACTTCTTTCAATGTGATCCAAAATGATTTACACGCAAGCACACATCAACCTAAGTTGACATCAAGGAAACGCGTGGATGGGACATTGAAGCACACAACTAGTCGACCCATTAACACTCTTTCAATTGAATTTACTTGATGCACGATCCTAAACAAGATAGGTCAGGACCCAAATCTATCATAACACATCTTACATTAGTGGAACAGCCCCCCAAGCACACAAACCAAGCAAAGGAACAAGCTCTGTCGGCTAGATACCTACAAATAACCCAGAAAGCCAACTCAAGACACAATGTAGCACCAAAATAGCCAACTAGCAACATGTGAATCACATAGGGATTTTCCTTGAACATCCAACATCACTTCCATACACCTCTTTCATATTGTCATGCCATCAACAGCCACCACAGACCAAAAATGTATAGACAACTTTGTCTAGGAAACACAAAATACATAATTGGACGATGTAACATTTGTAGAACAACTTGTAGACCACTTCAACATATGAGATTCGAATTGAGACATTGCACAAATGTTGTGAACACATTCACCTAGTTGTAGGAGCAAAGACATCAATACAGAGAAATGCAAAGCATTTCTCGGACTAGTCTAGACAACTAGCATACTTCCAACCTACTGCAATTCATAGGAACCTCCTTGACAACACAAGTGACCTGAAAAGATAGGAGTGTAATATACATAAAGAATTGACATTGAATACCAAACCAAAAGACTAGAACTACAACAATGGAGGAATGTGGAGCATTCTCTCAGATAGACTTCAATGTAGCTTCCTGAACCAGAAAAAATTGTGCAACTTGCAGAAACTAGAACTTCCTTTTTTGTACATCATTTCTCCAACATTAGTCATGATTCTAATCCTCATATTAATATATTATCATTAAAACAATTCTATTATCAGTAATAATGCATTATATGAACATCAACAATGACATCCAATCATGAACTTCTTCAACTCTTCTCTTCTTTGATAAGGCATGACATCCAACCAATGTTAGCCCAAACTGAATATGCCAAGGACTAACAACATATTACTTAGGTTCCAACAATCTCCATCAATGAAAACCATTAGTGTTGACATGAATGACAACAACACAACCATTAGTGTTGACATCAATGATAACAACTACCAACACTACCCACCCCCAGGGAAGACACCCAACATAAAGTGTTGACACATTGACCAAAACATGCCAGTGGCTTACAATGAATGCATCCCTTGATATCCTTTGGAGATTAATCTTATATCTAATTTTTGACTAATATTTTGATTTAAATAAGATTTTACCTTACTTATATATCATTTATCTCCTCCTATTAGTGATTTGGGCCCTTATTATATAGTGTTGTGAACCCTACCCCACTTGTCCTTGGATAGATTCCTATTGCTATATTTTTGTGGCATGGGTTACCATGATCCATTACCTTTGGATCATATCCGTGTTTCAATTGCTAATTTTGATATTTTTATACATTTTATGGCATGTGGTCCTTTTTGCTTGACTCACTTGTGACATTTAATCATATAAATGGGATCATATTGTCTGTGAAAGAATTGCACCATCATTTATGTGATTTTCCTCCTCTAGGGATTTGATCATTATTTTTCCTTCTATTTTTGATGCACTATTACCACACTTATCCATGATTCTCACATGTTTCCTCCATTTGATATACATAGTGAGAGCGATATGCTTAAAATTCTAATGATAAAATTTAAACTTTAAGCATATTTCCTTCACATGTTTTGATTCATGATACATCTCTGGTGGAGGCTCATCTTAATGTGCCCTTTCCATTACTATGCATGGTACATTACATGCTAAAGGTATTCATATTACACATGATATTGTTGCATCCTATGATGATACTCCTACATGTTGTGATGGTTCTATGTCCATAGATCCATATTCTTAAATGATAAATTTTTACATAATGATACCTTTCATGATGTTGCCATATATATATTGATGATATTTCATTCGCCTCTCATGTAGGGATTATTGATGCTTCATTGTCCTTTTTCTACACTACATGATGATATTATGAATCTTAGTAAGGAGTTATTACATGATGATTATGATGGTAGTACAAATGATTAGTTATATACTAAATCATTCTCACTTACTAATTATAAGCATTTGAAGGATGACATCTTATTAATTAGTGAATGTGGGATAAATTTGAGTGGTAAATACTTGTAATTCAGTTTGATTCATCTTGTTTGCTTTACATTTAATTTGTAAACTTGGCTCATGCTTTCATTGACTATTTATTTGGCATTAGTTCAAATGAGGATAGTATGAACTTAACAATGTTCTCTCATTATTTATGTTTTGATCTTTGTTCTCCTAATTTTAACATGGCTTATACTTCTACCAAACCTACCTTTAATCCTATGTCATTCTCTCCTAATCTAGCTAAATTCCATGATGTTCCCTTGCAACAACCTAACACCTCCTTTAAGCTAGGACACATTGATATTATATAGATAGAAGCATTTCATTCAAATATAAAATTCAAGAATTTATAGATAAAAGGAAGATAAAAATTGAGCACACTAATGAGTCCATGACCCCCTCATTTAATGAGGTGAATCATATGGACTAGAAAAACATGTTCATCAAGAGATAATTTTTGTTCACTATACCACACCATACATTGAGGATACACATTATATATAACCTAAGAAACCTCTTGATACAAGACATGAATTCATTACCTAAATATCATTATTCATTCATTTTATGCTTTTGCCATCTTGGCTTTATGTTTATGTGTCCATGTTCCTAGTTAGCATGTTGATGATGTCAAGACACGTTAAGTGGTGCATGTTGATACAAATGTCTATGAACATATGTTGTGTTGTTCATGTCACCTCTTCCTTGTGTTTCCTATCATTTCTACTTTGGCCTTCTACTTGCACCATGTTTGTTGTGATCCCCCTTTCCTATTCATCCATTTACTTTACATGTCTTTAAGCTTTGACACCTTTGATCTTATGGCATGTTTGCTACACCTCTTATTCTCATTTCACCTTCTATATTATGACTTATACTTTATTTCCCCATTTAGAAGACAAATTTATTTCGTTATTCCAATATTAGCTATCCTTACTTTTTTACATGCCTTATTTGACTCCTATGCCCTCTTATGTTTATGTTTACCACCTTTTCCTTGTTATATGTTCCTCCATACTTATCTTCGTAATATCTTCAATTGTCAACCTTAAGCTCCTCACCAAGGAGGGATGCAGTCCCTTTTAATTGAATCTTTTAAACATCATTTATATCTTCATCTACCCACACAATTGGCCTAAAACCTTTGAAATTTCATCACAAATTGATGTTGGAGGTCTCTTCCTATTCAAATTGATAGCTGCAATTATTTTCATGAGCAACAAATGCTCACTACTTCACAAATCACTCCATGACCAATTGGAAAATGTCATGCATCCTTTCACCACTCCTTTGATCTTCTTTTCTCCTGCTCCATCCCAAGCATCCCTTCGAATGTTTCAAAGTCTTCACTAAACTCCAGTGAGGATCAATGGTCGAGATCCATTTCATAAAATCAAATAGCCCATGGCCGCTGTGTGGAGAGATCGACAACCTCAAGGTCTCCTCAATAGGGATAAGGAGAGTTATTGATCAAAGATAGATAAACAAAGTGGACCCAAACAAGGTGGGGGGCCCCTACCTCCAACAGACCCATATTGCTAATCCTCCTAATACCATCCCATTTCGACCTTGAAAATCCTCACCAGCCACCTGATCAGGTCACATTACCACACCTAATGAGCAACATCTCATACCAACATGAATCTGAAAGAAGAGTTCACCTCGCCAAATCAAACCGCAGACGTCATTGATTCAATGAATGCTGCTATTTGAAGAAATTGGCAAGAGCTGCCAACCACTGGGAGAGTGTGAGCCATCGATCAAATCGAATCAATGGTTGCCACTCATCGCTCATAATATAGAGTACCCATCTTGCCTGCTACAAATATTCAATACTTTGAACAAAGGCAAGGAAAATACTCTTAAATGCATCTGTCATAAACACACGAGGCCAAAAATTGACAAGGGAATCAAAAAAGGAAGAAAATGCACAAAAGCAATAAGGCCAACCACAAAGTCATGTGAAAATTAATTTAGTGGAAGCATAAATGTAATGTTAAGGATCAAATTGAAAAGTAGAGTAGAAGGTCAATAAGGAAATGTATAGAACTATAATTTTCAAAATTGACAAGGGAACCTAAAAGGAAGAAAAGGCACAAAAGCAATAAGGCCAACCAAAAAGTATCATTGCATTATTCATGTGAAAATTAATTTAATGGAAGCATAAACGCAATCTTAAGGATAAAATTGAAAAGTAGATTAGAAGGCCAATAACAAAACATGTAGAAACATAATTTTAAAAATTGACAAGGGAACCTAGAAGAAAGAAAAGACACAAAAGCAATAAGGCCAACCACAAAGTATCATTGCATTATTCATGTGAAAATTAATTTAATGGAAGCATAAACGCAATCTTAAGGATCAAATTGAAAAGTAGAGTAGAAGGCCAATAAGGAAACATCTAGAACCATAATTTTAATTTCTTGAATAAGTGTCAACAATAAAGATATAAGGTTCTTCATCATCTTACTTTTACATATAAAACTATCATGCCTTCCTTTTCATATGCTTATGATTCTAACTTTGATCACATGTTTACAATGTCTATGAGTCTTATCATGGCCTTATTTTAACTATTTTATCATCATATGAGATTACTTCTTTCTTTCTTTTTTTATCTTGACTTCTATGAGTCTTATCATAGCCTTATTTTATGAGTATCTTATTTTTACTATGTTATCATCATATAAGATTACTTTATTTTTTTAATGTTTCTAGAGCTATGTCATCATATTAGTCAAATTTGGGGAAATTGGATTTACATACACTTTCAAAATTATATCTTAATCATAGATGTGTCTATATACTTATTTATTGATTTAATTACCTAATATTGATTATCATGACATTATTTGGTCATGGAAGGCCAACCTACCCTATCATTTGCGTAACTATACATAACTTAAGATATTCCATATATTCATTACACTATTTACACCTCATCACATTTATCCTTTACATGTTGGGCCAATTATGTGCTCTCATGACTTCATCTTATATATCATTAGCACTTGCATGCTTGATCATGTTATAAGAGTGATATCATCACATTGAGGGGTTTATATGTTATGCCTTGCCTATCTTATTTTTTTCTCATGTGCCTATCATGCACTAAGAGTCACATTAGGGACACAATAACTTTCATTGCATTATATTGATCAATCTCACTACCAGGGACTTATTTCATTACCTATAGCATTTATGCCCATATTCTTCAATGCTACAATCGCCTATATTGGGGGCAAAGTTTTATTCCTTCATGTTTATCTATAGCTCATATGTTGACCATGTATATCATTTGAGATGCTTTATATGATTGTAACATGATATAAATTTATGACACTTTACATGATGTATATGCTTGCATGTGTGCCTTACATTTATATTTCTTGTAATATTTTTCCCTCTTCACCTATTCCTTATATCTAATGGGTACATCAAACTAAGGGACATATCTTATCACTAACGCTCCTTTTTTGAGGTTGAAGACAATCACTTGTATCAATAAAAATACTTTTCATCATGTTATGATGAATCAAGATCCTATGACATGACAACATGGGCAATGGGAAATGTGCCATGTCATCTTACTACTACCATAGTGGGTAGATCATTACTATTACAACTTTCTATACAAGTTGAGTTTATCTTAACCCTACTCTCTCCTCTTTCTCATGATTGTAGATGGTAAATTCAACTTGTGATTATTTTTAATCTTTAATTGAATTACATATGTTCATTGCATATTTTTCTCTATTTTCCTAGTTCCCATGGGGTACACATATTGAAGGTTAAATGGATACAATGATATCTAGTGGGGTCAATTAATTTACATGTACCTCAATATCATTTTATTTCTAAATATTTATTTTACATTTATGTTTGTGAGTGCTCATTTACTTTAAGATTTATGTTCATGATAGGATTCATCTATACCTCAAACTAGGGGTGAAATGTTACAATGATGAAATTTGAATACCCATACTAACCCCTATATAATTTTGGGCCCATTTTGATGGAATACTTAAAATAAAATTACATATCAAAAAATGGTGTATTCTTATGAAAATTTTAGCCCATTCATTGATCTATCACCCCTCTCAATTAACACTCATTCCTATATGTTTCACATTTTTAATCCATATTTGCACATATCTTTATACTTTAGCCATTTATTATGTATGCTCTTGCACCCATCCTTATATATTCTTTCTCCACCTCAATATTAGCACAAGTTCATGCCCTAGAAAAATCTCACGGTGTGTGTGATTGATATTGCACCACATGAAATTGACCCAAAACTCAAATAATTGCTAACTCTTTCCAATTCCACTAGATATTATGAGTTGGCTTGGTAAAAAATTTCATGATTAACTACTATTTATTAGTATTTAATGTATTCATTCATCATTGATTATCATGGGAAAGACCATACTAGCATAGCCATGGTGGGAGGGTCCTCAAAGAGAACAATCCAGACCATGCAGCAAGAGTAACACAACAAAAGCAACAAAAAATATGGAGGAAAATGCAGATGGAAATATTCTCATTAACATAAATCTTAGTTACATTCGGCCGACAACATTTGGGCTTACAAATTCAGCTCACGGGCCTGATAAAATATACAACATTCTAACATGCTCCTATATGCGAGCTGAATATTACAAATACAACCTATCTCAATCTACTCAATCAATTACTACTTGATGATTGCTATTTTAATGATCGATTACAAGCTTTATATCATATCCACAATTCTAGAAACATCTATGTCGACCAAAGATCATCACATCATCCAAGGAAGGAAAATGTAATGTGCACATGAATAGGTCAGCCTCAAATTTGAATTACTCTTCAACAGGTGCACAAGATGAAGTGTGGACCTATATTGAAGGGTCGAGAAAAATCCACGAAACAATTAAAATCCCACCATTAACATCTGCAAGTCATGGGGATGATCCGCAACGATCGAATTGGCCTAAAAGTTTGAAATTATTCTGGTGCTGGTTCAAGAAATTGTGATGAAATTTGCGGAAGCAGTAACTTTCCGAAAAAATATCCAATCATGCTCAAATATTGGAACAAGTAAAATGAACATGTAGATGATGTAATCCAAGATCCACAAGGTCTGGTGAGCAAAGATGATGAATCCACCAACATGAATTGAGCAAGAACAAAGTAAGAACAAAAATTGAAAGAAAATATTTTTTTTGGTTGATGCAAGATTGCTAAGAACCAAGGATGCTCCTGTATCAAACATCCAGGGTTATTGAAAAGTGAGTCCCTCACTTTGCTGGGGCTAAAGGAAAACCAAGATGGTCTACCTCAGCTTGAGAAATCCAAGAAGAATCATCCACTGGTCTACCTTTCCACTTCACAAGATATTCTTTGTATTATCTTCCACGAGTCTTCCTCCCATCTCTGACATCCAAAATCTCTTCAACCTCATCCAACTGTTGTTTAGGAAATTGATTCTCCCATTTTGTTTCACTATCTTCACTGAACTCTACTTCATGATACTGATATAGATCTGTAATGTTGAATACAAGTGATATACCCATACCTTCCGGTAACTCCACTTCATATGCATTTCCTAAATCAAATTTCTTCAAGATCTTATAAGATCCAAACTTCCTCATCTTCAACTTATTGTATGTACAAACTGGAAATCTCTCCTTCCTCAAATATACCATCACTTCATATCCAACTCCAAATTCCTTATGTCTCCTCTTTTCATCTGCCTTCTCCTTATACTTATGGTTCATGTCTTCCAATTGTTGTTTCACTTGAATATGAAACTTCATGTGTTCTGCAAATTATTCTACTTTTGCACTCCTATTATCTTCCATACTGATGTCTCTCAACTCTGATATACCTCTAGGATGAACTCCAGTAACAATCTCAAATGGTGTCTTTCTTGTACTCCTATTCACTGAATTACTGTAAGCAAACTCTACTTGTGCAAGAACTAAATCCCAACTCCCAGTCTTCTCTCCAACCATATATCTTAGCAAATTCCCTAAACTCTTGTTTACTACCTCTGTCTATGCATCAGTCTGTGGGTGAAAAGTATAACTGAACTTTAAATTTTTCTTCAACTTCTTCCAAAGTGTCCTCCAAAAGTAACCAACAAACTTTACATCTCTGTCTAAAACAATACTCCTAGGTAACCCATGCTCACTTTGAAAAACAAATCTACTACATGTACTGCATCTGTTGTATTCCTACAAGGTATGAAATGTGCCATCTTAGAAAATCTATCTACTATCACAAATACAAAATCATTACCTCTTTGTGTCCTCAGTAAACCAAGTATGAAGTCCATACTAATATCCTCCCAAGGTCTCTCCAGAACTGTCAAAGGCTTATACAATCCAACATTCTAACTACTCTCCTTTGCAACTTGAAAAACTCTACACGAATCTCCTAACATCCTTATGAATCTGCCAAAAGTAATTCTCACTCACCAATGCCACTGTCTTATCAACTCCAAAGTGTCCTGACATTCCTCCACTATGCTTCTCCTTCACCAGGTTATCCCTCATCGAACTTCGGGGTATACACAACTGATTTCCTCTGAACAACATCTCCTCCTAAATGAAATAATCCAGCCACTGACTTATATCCTCCAAAACGGTTCTTTACATGCCCTCCAAGGTTCGACAAAATTTGGATCTTCTTCATACAAATTCTTCAACTCATCAAAGCCTAATACCTCCACTCTCATCTCTGTCAGTAAATTACTTCTCCTACTCAAAGCATCAACAACTCTATTTGACTTTCCAATCCTATGCTTCAAAACAAAAGTATAACTCTGTAAGAACTCTACCCATCTCATGTGTCTTTGATTCAACTTACCTTGACTGTTCAAATATTGCAATGCTTGATAATCCGTATACAACACAAACTCCTTAGGAAACAAGTAATGTCTCCACTTTTTCAAGGCTTGAACTATGGCATAAAATTCTTGATCATACATTGAATATCTCCTCCTAGCATCATTCAACTTCTCATTGAAATAAGCTATAGGTCTTCCCTCTTGACTTAGTATTGCTCCAATTGCATTTCCACTTGCATCACAGTCTACTTGAAATACCTTATTGAAATCTGGTAAAGCCAACACAGGCTTCTCAGTCACCTTATGCTTCAACAATTCAAAACTTTGGTCTGCTCCAAATTTCCATCCAAAATCCTTCCTATCTCCTCTCATTGCTTTTGTCATAGGATTGCAAATAGAACTAAAATTTCTAATGAATTTTTTGTAGAAACTAGCCAATCCATGAAATTATCTCACCTCTCCAATGCTATCTAGTGTAGGCCACTCAAAAATCACTCTTACCTTCTCAGAATCCATCTTTAATCCATCCACAGATATCACAAATCCTAGATATACCAACTCCTCCTTCATGAAACTACACTTCTTAATGTTTATAAGCAATTTCTCTTCTCTCAACCTCCGCAAGACTTGCCTTATATGCAACAAATGTTCTTCTCTACTCTTACTAAAAATAAAGATGTCATCCAAGTAAACAATCACAAACTTACCTAAGAATTTCTTCAATACCTCATTCATCAACCTCATGAAAGTACTCGGTGCATTTTTCAATCCAAAAGGCATAACCAACCACTCATATAATCCTTCATTCATCTTGAAAGTTGTTTTCCACTCATCTCCTTCTCTGATTTTGATATGATGATATCCACTCTTCAAATATATCTTTGTAAAGTACTTAGCTCCACTCAAACAATCCATAATGTCATCCATCTAGGGAAAAGGAAATCTATACTTCATTGTGATCTTGTTTATGGCTCTAGAATCTGTACACATTCTCCATTCTCCATCCTTTTTAGGTGCTAGCACAACAGGTATTGCACATGGACTTAAGCTTTCTCTGATCAAACCCTTCTTCAACAATTCTTGCACTTTTCTATTCAATTCCTCATTCTCAGTTAGTGTCATCCAATGTGTTGCTTTATTAGGAAAACTAGCTCCAAGAATTAGATCCATACAATGACTAATACTCCACACAGGTGGAAATCCATAAGCTACATTATCTGAAATGATCTCCTCATATTCTGTCAGTATCTCTTTTATATCTTCCTAGTGTTCTTCCACATGCTTCAAGTCTTTATCCTTCTTAGGCACCAAGGCATAACATACATTCTCATGTCTCAATCCATCAAGGAATCTTCTTCCATTAACCAGACAAACCCTAGCATTCATACAAACTTCAACTGTAGGAACATCTTCCAATGGAAACAAAATCGGCTTCATCCCATTAGCAACAATAGTGTATATATTCTTCTTTCCATCATGAATAGCCTATTTGTCATACTACCAAGGTATTCCCAAAAAAACATGGCATATATCCATAGGAATGATATCACACAAAAATTTATCATGGTAATTTCCTATCTTTAATTTCATTGAACATTGCTCACTTATGCTCATCCTGAATCCAAGCAATCTAATAGGGCTTCGGGTGTTTCAACCTTTCCAACTCCAGTTTAGTGACCATCTCTTCAGAAACCAGGTTCTCAAAACTCCCACTGTCAACAATCACTTTGCAACATTTACCATTCACCTTGCATTTGGTCTGAAACAAATTCTTCCTTTGCAATGGTTCTTTCTCCAACTCACTTTGATACAATACTCTCCTATTCACCAACACTTCTCCATCTCAGGTTTATTAGATGATCCAACATGATCCTCCTCAACAAAGGTTGTTCTTCTATTGTTCTCTCCCAACCTGCTTGTCTCTCCCTGATTACATTCAAATGCTCTATGTCCTTCTCCACCACATTTATAACAGGTTCCTTTGAATATCCTTTTCTCCCGTCCTCTATTATCTCTTCTATAACCTTCCTTTCGGTAACCACCATAACCTCCTCTTCTATAAGAGTTTCCATCACCTCTCTGGTATGAATTTTCATTCCTACTAATCTCCTTATCCTTATTTTGATATGGAAAAGATCATCTTCCTTCTCCAGTAAAAGTTCTTCCTCTTTGAAATCTTCCACCTCTTCCTCTCTATCTCTTCTCATGTCTCTTATTCAACTTCTCCTCTGCTTTTAGGGCACACTGATATGCCTCTTCCACACTCTACAACTTGATCAAACTGATTTCATCCTATATGGATGATCTCAAACCATTCACATATCTGGCTACTTGCTCAATATCATCCTCCAAATGTCCATATCTGATATTCAACTTATAGAATTCCTTACTATACTCTATTACACTAGATTCTTTCCGCTTCAAATTTTTCAACTCCTTGAACAAGCTAATATGATAATATCTGGGAATAAACTTTGACTTCAAATTATTCACCATCTGATCCCATGATCTTATTTTTTCCTTTCCTCTTCTCTACCTATCTGTCTGCAAATGTTCCCACCAAAGGGATGCATGTCCTCTCAACTTTGTACAAGCAAACTTCACCTTCTTATCTTCAGAGGTACCTTCAAATTCAAAATACTTTTCCATCTCTGTGATCCAATCTAACAATACATCTGAATCCAACTTACCATTATAATCCAGTGGATTGAAATGTTGTCTTGTATTCACTTTAGTTAGGGAGCTCTTATGAACCTCTCTTCTCCTTGATCTAGGCCAAGTTGCTCATCTCTTCCTCTTCCTCTTTCTTCTTGTACTTCTACTTCTTCATCACTCACATCATCAACTAGTCGACCTCTCCTTTGGGCCATTTCAGCTACATCTAATCTAGCATCAATTCCTCTTAACATTTCCATCACAACTGGGTCTACATTTCCACACGCTCCATTTCTACCATTTCGCCTTCCCGCCATCTTTACACAAGTCCTCTGTGGCTGCAGGTCAGATCCTCAATCCACCACCCCACAACAAATCTTCAACAAGACTTCACAAACTCTAACGATCTCGCAAGGAACAAATCTCTCTCTGATACCAATCTAGAGCAACCACGGTGGGAGGGTCCTCAAAGAGAATAATCCAAACCGTGCAGCAAGAGTAACACAATGAAAGCAACACAAAATATGGAGGAAAATGTAGATGGAAATATTCTCATTAACAGAAATCTCAATTGTATTCGGTCAGCAACATCTGAGCTTATAGATTTGGCTCACAAGCGTGATAAAATATACAACATTCTAACATGCTCCTATATGTGAGCTGAATATTACAAATATAACCTATCTCAATCTACTCAATCAATTACTACTTGATCACTTCTATTCTAATGATTGATTACAAGCTTTATATCATATCCACAATTCTGGAAACATCCACATCAGCCAAAGATCATCACATCATCCAAGGAAGGAAAATGTAGCGTGTGCATGAATAGGTTGGCCTCAAATTTTAATTAGTCTTCAACAGGTGCACAAGATGAAGAGTGGACCTATACTGAAGGTCAAGAACACTCCACGAAATAATTAAAATCCCACCATTAAGATCCACAAGTCACGAGAATGATCCACAACAATTGAACTAGCCAAAAAGTTTGAAATTATTCTAGTGTCGGTTCAAGAAACTACCATGAAATTCTGGAAGCAATAACTTTCTGGAAAAAGATCCAATCACGCTCAAATCTTGGAACAAGGAAAATGAACATGTAGATGATGTAATCCAAGATCCACAAGGTCTGGTGAGCAAAGATGACGAATCCACCAACATGAACTAAGCAAGAACAAAGCAAGAACACAAATTGAAAGAAAATATTTTTTTTGGTTGATGCAAGATTGCCAAGAACCAAGGATGCTCCTGCATCACATACTAATCATAGAGAAGACACATTGTAGAAACATTTTGATTTGGAGAATTACAATTAATCTAATGTACATCAAAGTCATCTAAATTATCTATATTATATGAGATTATGGTATTTAATCTTTTATATTATTGTGAAGATAAATCCAATCAAGGGGTTCAATCTCTAGGAGAATATAACCCTTGCAATCTAATAATCTCCCCAAGGAATTTTGAAATATTGCTTGTCCTTAATAATTAGTGTAGAGTAGGGCATTTAGTGAATTAGAAAGAAAAAACATGTGTTATTCTGGATCAATTCCCTGAGTCATAGGGTAAATCTATGCCCTTAGAAGTGACCTAGATTTGCAAGATCAACCCATAGCAAGGTTAACAAATTGAGTTGGTTTCAAGATGAAATACAAATAGAGAGGATCTATTTTTAATCTTGATGTGGGTAAACTTTAGTATGAAAATAAACATATTCTCCATTGTTCTTAGAGCTAAGTGTAATTTACTTTATTAAAATAATATTATTTTACATTTTTTATCATTCTCAACTTTATTAAATTAATATAAGTTAATTTATGTCTAACTATATGCATTTATTTAATTAGCCTATATTAAACTTAATGGAAAGATTAATTATCCTTTATAAGTATCCCTCTTTCAAAAATGTGCAATTTTTTTCCTTTCTACTTTGAAAATGCTTATAGAGTACTTCAATGCTGTTGTTTTGTTTAATTTTTATTAGCACATGACACCATGCAAATTTTCAAGAAAGCATAATGGATAAATTATAATCTTCTCTTGTAATGGTGGAGTTGTTAAAATCATGAGATTGGAATTTTAATTATGGATGAATGGGGGGTTGAAACTATGTAGTGGCCACTTAATAAAAATGTGCCACATGGCTACAAATATTTATTTCCCTCATTTTTTTATATTTCTCTCAAAATTTATATTTACATATAATTTATTTGTATGATGTATAGTTCCTTTCTGTATTGAAAGATAAAAATATAAACCAGATGTCACATAAAATGTGGGTGGAATTGAATCACACTCCAAAGTCAATGCTAGAGTCCATAAATCAAAGAAAAGTGGTCACACCACTATGTAATTAAAGAAATTCCAATGAGGGGAAGAGGATGGCCTCTAGTTGGGGAATTACTTCAACCATCTAGGAGATCTTAGCCATTAGGAATAGGGTTTCAACCTATAATGATATCCTCTTTTTCTTTTTCTTCTTCTTGATGAGCAAGAACATTGTAAACATAAGATATTGTAATAACTAGTTGAGAGGAATTGCCACTATCATGCTAGCCAAATTGTCTTATTCATGCTAAGAAGTAAAAGACTAGATATGTGTTTAAGGGGACCAACCATGTCCTCTAGTGTTGGGGTGATCCATGAGATCCTTGTTTAAAATGAACATTGTGACTATGACCATGATGACGCCAATGTGGAGGGGAAGCATTCCTACTAGTAGGTGATTGTGGCACATTAGCAATAATGCATGGAGCATTAGCCCAATGCTCAATAAGATTTTGTAAATGGGAAACCTCCAAAGTAATTTTATTGGCATGAACCTAAATTTGTAACATAAAATTAAAGCATATCAAGGCTTCAATATACATGAAAAATTAAATAGCCATAACAACTCTAAAAAATAAAGAAACATTTGCATCTTTCCTAATGCTAAATAGAAATTTAATTGTGAAAAGATGCCAAATTTAGTTGAATCTCATTGGAATTTAGGTGAATTGCCCATAAGGATCATATGTTAGGAAAAAATCTCAGTTGAAAGGGCTTGAAAAATATAACAAATTCTTCAATGAAAAACTTCATGACATGGTTTCATCTGAATCACTTCTCATGAAATATGAGTCAATGAGTTTGACTCAAAAACCACACAATTGAATCCTAATATAAATATTATAATTTGATAGAGGGAATACCCTCTACTTAGAAAACTTCATGACATAAACACAAAAAAATTATTCTATCAAATAATCATAAAAAACTACAAAACTTTTGTCAATTGATAAAAATATCAATGAATACAATTTATTTTACAATTTAAAATTTACTTAATATAACTAAAAACAAATAAAATAATTATAAAACCACAAACTCAAAAATATGTTTGTTAAAAAATTATATATTCTAAAGGCTCCTAAGTAAAATTAACTAAGCAACATAAAACCACCCTAGGTAGTATAATATTAAAATATATTATTATCCTCAAACTTGGGTCCATTCACATATAACTAAATTTTAAGCTCTACCTAATGTTTTTTAGATATCTTAGAATTCCCTTTATTCCTTTTTCTAGATGTTGACATCACTAAAGGTTTTATGGGTTGGTTGAGATTCTTTACTTCCCTTATTTTTTGCATTCATTTCCAAATATTTAGGAGAATGACAGAAATTAGCTACTTTATTTAATTGTCTCTTCAATTTCTTGCTCCACATGCTTATGTTTTTATAAAGCTTATTTTATTTTACATATTATGTCCCCCAAATCACCATGTTCATTAATCGTCCCTTCAATTTATTTCTCCACATGCTTATGTTTTTATAAAGTTTATTTTATATTACATATTATGTAGTTGATTA
>VDFB02281492.1:897344060-897695605 GCA_007258455.2 Sequoia sempervirens
CATATTAATTATGTGCTTCTACAGGTGTCAACGATCTTTGCTGCCACTGTTCAACCCATTCTGTATTTTAACAAGCTTCCCAATTTCCTGAGATACAAAAATGGCAAAACATGCAAGCTCCCTTGTCCAAATAGTCCATGTGCTTGCTGTCACACTCCTAAATGAATGCCATTTAGTAGATCCACTAATTGTCTCACAATCAACTCTAGATACAATGTTTTCTTCTTCCACCAACCAAAGAATCGATGAACTATAGAGTAATCACTCAAACCAGGTGCAGATAATCTTCTATTACACCAATCCACAATCTCATGTGCATTTTTAAATTTTACTGAATCCTCAAATTTTAATTGTTCTCTAGCAAGAATACTTTTGACACACGCACCAGCTCCATCATGTTCTCCTTTACCATGCCCAGCTTCAAAAAAACTCCATATATGTTGGACATTAGGTTCCTTGTGAACCTTACTTAACCAATAAGAACATTCTAGCATTTTTTGAGCGCGGTACAATTATCGACCATATGAGAGGTGTTCTTTCATATGGATTCCTCTCTTTAAATTTATATAAAATATACTAAAACAATATTGAAAACTTCGATGAATGTAGATTGTCCTCAAATAAAAATGATACTCCCTCAAAACTTTTCTATCATCCTCAATGCTATCATCTGCATGTCTATAAACAATATGGATAAACATAGCTACTTGCATTGAATTATAATATTGTGATTGAATTTCCTCTTGCGGAGCGCGAGAATAATTCTCCGCAAAATCAACCACTTAAAGTATAGTACCAATTGGAAATGTGTTTCTACATGCGTGAAATTGGCCATCAAGCCATTGAGCATGTTTAAAGTGCATAACTTATTTTGGTACAATTTTATTATTAAATTCACTCATAAATGCATGCACACTAACTTTTTCTGTAACTAAATCACAACGCTTTCCTATTTTTCCATCTTTTAAAGAATAGTGAACATTCCTAAATCTTTTGGCGTCTACTAATTGTTGTCCAAAATCATGATCAACACTTTCATGCAAACAATTTCTTAAAAATGAAAGATTTCCGCAGTTAATGCATTGTCCAGAAATACAAGAACTTAAATAAAATAATCTATCATTAGATTTTTCACAAAACAAACCTGAAATAAACTCTCTTATTGATTCAGGTGGCATATCAATACCACAATCTTGTATAATCATGTTAGAATGCAAGGTACAACGTATATATCGAAAAACATCATAAAAATAACGAAATTGAACATGTATTTTACAACAACAAGATATTCGTTGCTTATTAATTTTTACATACCGGGGTTTACATTTTTCAAAAGACCTTTGACTTATTTTAATAATGCGAGGCCTTGAATCACTACAAATTTTCTATAAAATTAGGTTTGTGTTGTATCTAATAGGTGTTTTGGGTGAGGATTGGGACTTTGGACCCCACCCTTAATTTTAAAACATCTCTAGCATTAGATGAAACCCTAGTATTATCATGCCAAATTTTTTCGATCAAAGATTTAATTTCAACACTCAATTTTATATCAGACCTCGGTAGTCGTCCACTGAAACTCCAACATTGATTGATAGGATTATTTTCTATACTTTCTCTTCTTTTTGCTGCTCTTAGTAATGTTTTAGGATGCATTTTTAAAACTTCACTAATATTGCTTACCATTCTTTTATTCAAAGTTGTTTTATTAACTATAGCGGTAGTTATAGCTCTTCTTGTTGCGTTTTTATCTTTAGATCGACTATTTTTCCCAATAGATTGAATGGCACTAACATGATAGACATAGCATGTTTTTAATGATTGATCTTTTCTTTTTGGTTTAACATAAAAGCCTAACCTTTTCATTACTTTCCTCATTTTTGCATTCTCATCAATTGCATCATTAGTTGACATTGAAATGCAATATTTCTCTGATAAAGATTAGGTGTATATTCTATTGCATGTGTTCTTATTTGCCTCAAAGAGAATTTGATCAAGGAAAGATTATCAAAACACCACTTCAATTTTTAAAAAGTATTTTCATTAAATTCAACATCAAATTCTAAATTTTTCATCTTCATTTCATCAACAAGCCAGTTTTTCATTTTCATTTCATTTTAATCAACAAAGCGGTTTTCATTTCATTTCCATCTTCATTTTTTATTAACAAGCGGTTCTCATTTTCATTTTCATCAACAAAAGCGGTTTTCATTTTCATTTTCATTTTCATCAAAAATATAGGTTTTGTTTTCATTTTCAAGAAAATGATCATTTTGATTTTCATTTGCAACAAAAGATTTTTCTTTTTTGTTTTCAACAAATTCTATAAAAGTTTCATTTCTTTGAATATAGTCAATGTCAACATCATTATATCCAACTTCTTGTAAATCTTCTACAAACAAATTTACCATGTCACTAACATGTGGATTTGAAGACGTACCTAGATTTGTGTATATTGAAACATTCTCCATAGAATTCAAAGAGGGATTTGAAAACATAGTAGGACTTGTTTGTATAATCATATTCTTCTCCAAATTGACTCCTTGCAAATTAACTTCATCTACAACCATGGTATCCTCAATGTTTTCATCTTCAATAGTTGTTGAATTGGTTTATACCATCAGTTCATTGATTTTATTCTCATTCTTCTTTGTGTTTTGTCTTTGTCTCTCTTTTTTTCTTTTGTTGCTTCAACTTCTTGAGGAGTCAATGTGTCTTTCTTCTCTTATTACGAAATTTATCTCCCATAATTATAAAATTCTCAAGCACAAATGAATGTTAATAGTGAAATACTTCAAAATATTGAATCCAAATTGGAAGTTGAATACCTATTACAGCAAAATTCTTCCTCTTGTGTTCCCTCAAAACAAATAGAAAACTACCACAATTCCACTTTAAAAATTGTTTTCTTTATGCTTCCTTTGAAAAATTCAATCCATATTGCAAATTTCAAAAATGGTGTAGATGATGCTCCCTTTGATAAAATCAACAAAAAATCAAATTGACCACCTGTAAATACAATAACTTATGAAAAATAATTGATTTTCAGTACTCTCGGCCGTACATATCAAGTTGCAGAGTTGACAGTAATTGTCAACAGTGTTTTTAAATAATATAAAACGGGATCCCGTCTATAAAAACGATCCCGTTTATAATAAAACGGGATCCGATTACCAAACGGGATCCCGTTTACTAATAAACGGGATCCCGCTCCATTATCGGGATCCGTTTACTAAAATCAAGTCTGTGAGCCGTTGTAAAGGTAACGGGATCCCATCTTATAAACGGGATCCCGTTATCTTTACAATGGTCGAAATCAAAACGGGATCCCGTTTATTAGTAAACGGGATCCCGTGTTATAATCGGGATCCCGTTTTTTGAAATTTGAATTTGGTTTTGCATCGTGGGCGGGTTTTTGCCAAGGTTTTCGGTTTGGGAAAAGCTTTGGAAGTCCGAACCTAAGCCTTCAACCTGGTTTGACCTGCAAATTGAAGGCCCTAACAATGTCAAAGCAAAATATCAACTTTGGACATATGGCTGACGACCTTTTTTCGAAAATTTTCTGACAAAATGAAAACCCATTTTAGATCAAACAATGCAGATTCTAAATATATAATTTGTTTTGCAATTGAATTATTATTTGTATTTTTCAATTAATTTATAATAAAATTGGTGCATAAACTTTAAATATCAGAGTTTTTTACTATTTGAATAACTTTTGATCAACATAACATTTTGACAAACGGATTGCACGAGAGCAAACTTCAGACAATTCTTTTCAATTTAAAAAAAAAAAATCAAAAAATGATAAGTTTAGGTCATCTTATGCATGTCGTACATGACGATTTTTCAAAACAACAAATTTGCCTAATAAAAATTAACAAAAAAAAATATTCAATAAAAAATTACAAAAAAATATCAAGAGCAAGGTTCAATGAGTCATAAAACTTTTCCCAAAAGGATTTAGAAAAATACGATAATTTAAGTCAAAATATGGATGTCGTACACGTGCATGGTATGGTACAAAAAAATGACTTTTAAACAGTGGTTTTTGAAATGCCTATTGAAACTCAATTTGTACAATCTGGGTATTGAAATAAATTATATATTTGGAAACTAGACTCCGAGCACTACATTTTATGATTAGTGACTTTTTTAAAGATTTCATCTCTAAGTGCTTCAAATTTTAAGGTCAAATGTGTCAAATACTGAAAATCAGGGAAAACACTTCCACTTTTTGGCCAAAAAGTGGACTCAACTTCTTGCACACACCTGTAACATCTAGAATTTTTTGAGATTTGTAATTATGGATAATAATATAATATGAATATCTACCTTATAATTATTATTGAAACAATGAGAAACTCTCATTTCTAGCAATAAAAAAATCTTTAAAATATAGACACATTCTACAAAAGTTAGTTTCTAATTTGCATAATAATAATAGATATGAATCATAAAATTCTCCCAATTCCCCATGTGAGATTAATCCATGTGAATATGATACTTGTAACAATATGGGTCATAAATTCTATATCAAAACTAATGACTATAATAAATGTACCACTAGAAAATATCTCTATTTTTAATATCACATGTTATAGCCAATAAGGTAGGACATCATGAATAAAGATAACTTGTGTATAGTATGCATAGTTTAGGCCGACTAAAAAGTATCTTAGGAGTCATAACCTTCAAAAATTCATATCCCAAGTATAACACTCCAAAATGGAGTGGCTAAATCATGTTGGTTTTGTCTTGTTAACAAGATTCCCATTCCTTAATCCTAATACCTAGAATAGGGAAATCACATTTAGTGATCCAAAAGTCAATTGTATTTCCATTGTTATGCCCCACCTTTACAAATCCATATGATAGCTAATATCAAGATTCATGTGGAATATAAACTGTGATATAATTTCTAATTCCAATCTAAGCATCCAAGGATACTTTCCATGAGTGTTGGAGATACATGAATTACACATAAGATTACAAGGTAAATGAAACCTTAATCCTAATATTATCCCACTTGAAATTATACATTATAAATATATCCATAAGTAATATAAATATAATAAAGTAAAATTATTAAGGCTTGTAGCCTTCTTGCATTAAGATAACTTATTTGTGGTCACTAGCTTCATATGAAAATCTACAACATTACCTAGAATGTCAACCTTCTCTAACAAGGCCTTACCATTCTCAACCATTTATCAAAAAATATATATTAAACATCAAAATACTTAGTATGAGAATGATACATATAATTTTGTTCCAAACAAATAATACTCTAGTTAACACATTTGATTCTAATAATATTATAATTAAAACCAACACATGTGCTAATTCACTGTAACCAAACTGCTTCCTCAAAGGTATGTGTAGAAGCCATGTACACTTTTATTTTTTATGGTGGGAAAAAACATTGGTCTTCCTTTTATTCATCCAACTCATCATACCTCCAAACAAAGAGAAAACATAGCCACTAATGGACCTTTAACTATCCAAGTCACCTACCCAATCTATATAAAAAAATCCCTATATGTCTAATGAGTTACCCACATAATTAGTACCATGATTTAACACAAAAAATAGTTATAAGCTACACATAAATATATAAATACCCTCTTTAACAAAAATCCAATACTCTCTAAAAGGGGTAAACATATTTTTTCTCAAAGTGTTGTTTATAAAAAACTATATTCAACAACTAAATTATAGTTTCAATTTATAAAAAAACTATATTCAAATGATTTTATAATTTTTTCAAAAAAATGCAAACATAAAATATACTAAACTAGCACTTGCACCTAAAGGAGGTTCAAGGATTACATCGATAGAAAACTACATGTATGTTAATACGTTAGAGTATGTGTTTGTGCATGGATGTATTGCAAATTCTAGTTGCGTATGGCTAGATTAAACAATTAATAATAAGTGCTAAATAATAAAATGAAATAAACTTAGATAAATCTATATTTTTTTCTTAAAGAAATTAAGTATTATCTGATTATGGAATATTTGCATATAGATTTAAAACATAAAACAATGCAAATGAAAAAAGAAAGTTTCCATCAAATTGATAAAAAACATTGCAAATGGAAATAGAATATTCCCATAAAGTTGTCAAATCAATATTTAGTTGGCCTTTATGTGATAAGTGAGATTGTTGGAGGCTTTTACCTAATATTTTGGAGGCTTTTACCATTAAACGATAGTTGGTTTACTATTAAATGGCAATTGAAACTTGTTTTTTGATGACTCAATAGTGGTTTGCAGGAGTGAGACTTGTTTCAGGCTCAAATCCCACACTATATGTAGCCTATCGGCTAAAATTGCACATTTTATTAGTTTACAACATTTCAAAATTTAAAACATATATGCTACCTTTTAATGATTCAAATTTAAAAGTTGGATTAGTGTTCGTTGTTTCCTTTATAAAAGTGTGACATGGCTTTGTACTTTTACCCATAACAAAAATCCAAAATAGAATTATTCTATAATAATTAAATTTTTAATAAGATCAATAATTATAAATTAAATTAATTTTAATAAATTTTAATTAGTATTTGTAATTTCATAAAAAGATAATTAATAAAAATAAATTTCAAACTTAAATTTAAATTAAAAACTAAAATAAAATAAAATAAATGGAAAGTCAAAGTACATCAAAATCCAAATATTAATAAACATAATAATTTAAAAAAATTACTAACAAATAATAAACTTATTAAGTTAATAAATTATTAAATAAAAAGTAAAACTATTTTTTTAATTTATTAGAATTGAAATATTAATAAAATGTGCACCTAAAAAATATAATTAATATATTACAAACAATATTAACATAAACTCAATATTAATAAATAAATAAATATTATAAATATTATTAAATTAACTTTTAAAAATTAAAACTATATTTCAAATAAAATATTAAAAATAAAAAGGGATCACCTATTAGTGTAATAGTGAGATGGTTGCCCGTTTGTGGGGCAACCAAGGTTCAAATCCCCGCCTGGACTGATAGCAGTGTTTACACTAGTTTGGTCCCACCTTAGTATTAGAGGTAAAAAAATAAAGTGGTGACTGATCTTGGAGGATGTGCGGGTGATCTCGGCAGATGTGGTGACTGATCGTGCTCGACCTTGATAGGCTAGGTGTGTTTGTGGACCCTCTAGGCATGTGTTGCTCATGAATACAACTTCCTGTTAGCGTGTGTTGCTCATGGACTATTTTCGGACCCACACAGGTATTTCATGCCTGGTAGTTCTCTACCAGACCCTCGTGAGTCTTTCACTCCTTCCTTGGGGTCCCTGTTGGGCTTCTGGGCTCGCAGTTCTACATGATTGATCTTGGAGAGATAAGGTTGAGAACGACATACAAAGATATAAGGGTGTTACTTGAGTGCCGAAAATATCTGAGGATGAGGCCCCTCAATAATGTGGTCTTACTGGTTCTCTGCTATAGTCAAAAGCACCTTAGATTTGGCCCATTACCTATCAAAAAAATATATTTAAAAAAAAAAAACTACATTTTTATATTAGATTAACAAAAAGAAAATTACAACCAACATAAAGTTGCAATCAAGACAAACAATCAGTTGCACGACACAATAGAGGGTGCAAAAAATATGTTCAAATAACACAAGATAGTAACAAAAATACAAAGAAAAAACAAAATGAGCTGAGGGGAATAGCAGTTGTGAGTCTTTTACTCCCTACACTCATCTGGAAAGTTGAATTAAACCACCATAAATAGATCTTACATCCTATTGTACACAAATTAACATACAATATGATGTACAAAACAACTCACAATGAAAAGCCACCAACAAATGGTTAGGAACTTTGTTGTTGAAGCTTAGTATCTGTTGAAGACATCTACCTTGAGCAATCAAAAAGGTTATACTATAACACAATAGGGGTGTCAAATATGCTAATGGTGAAGCCCAATCTGGAAGGTTGGAGGAATAGCCTCAAAAGCACTGAGAAAAATGTAGTAAATACCTCCTTGAAGTTCCTATCAAAATAAGATCTCAACCATAGTTCAAAAATATCTAAAATTCAACCACCCCAACCATCATCTGAGTCTGAAAGGAGCTTGACCAACACAAGCATCCAATTACTCCTTAGCAACCAACTAAAACTAGGAATCTCTAACCTTCTAGATACATTGAAAAATTATATTTTTTATTTAAACCTGTAATCAATTCTTGTTTTAGCCTCAAAAGCCTCAAATTGCAAGTAAAATTAAAATATGTAAATTAAACTATATTAAAAAATTGAAAAGTAAAATTCTAACTTTATATTAATTTTTTTATTGAGAACATGCAAGTTACAAAGTATGAAATGTAGTAAAATATTTACAAAAAAGAACTGTACACAAGGCATTAAAATACAAACATTAAGACTCCCTACTGAAAGAACATGAGTACCCCAACTTCCTCCAGTAGGTCAAGTAGATTACAACCAATTAAAAGACCAACTTCCTCCAACTGATTACAAAAGGTTGTTGAATTGTACCATAACCATGAGTCTTCTTTCCATATAGTTTAAGTATTAGTAGAGCTAAGCAAGATGTAAGAGGTGTGTATGCAGAACAATCTCCAAACACGGTGCATGTATGCAGAATGATAAACCATCTATCTGCTGCAACAAGCAAGGCCACTATGGAAAATACTCTGAAAATATAACTAATATGGCTAACTAATGAAAAGTACAAAAATCTGTCCAAGATGAGCCAACAACAATCCCAAGAATTAGATTGTAGTAGAAGGACAAAACCAGTCTTGAAGGTAGGACACTAAGGCTCTCATCTTCTGTTGGCTAGCAATCCTAAATTTTTTTGAATGGGCTCCTTGAGAGCCTGATACAAATGTGAGAATCTTTTTTTGACGTTTCTTAGCTATATATCCATGTTTAACTCTGGTCATTGAAGTTGATTCTTCATAAATGACTAATCTATTTTTTCATCAATCATTTTTTTTTTGTTTATTAAGAATAAAACTAATTGTTCTAATGTATAAAATAGAGATTACAATGGCTTTGCTACTCTAACCTTCCCAACCATAATTCTCTTTAGTTAGGTACCTTCCAAGTAGGCAAGGGATCGGACCTTGCATTTAAGTAAGAAAGAAAATATAATATATATATTGTGGATTTCTTCATTTCTATGGTTCTTTTTCTAACGGTAAGGTCCTCTCTATATGTTGGAGCCCTAAGATATAAGATGAGTATTTGGTAACTTGTATAGTCCTCGCTCAATGGATTGATGACCATTCGTTACCAATGAGGAATTTATTTTCATCCCACATCAAGGTGATTGGATTTGCACCAATGGAAACCATAAATTTCATCCCCAGTAAGAGTAGATGATAGATCTGTACTTTTTAACAGAAGGAAAGTTCTTCTTGCTTCTTGTTAGAGCAATTTCCTAGTCTTTTTCAGCTTCTGATCCAAACGAGTCACACATACACCCTAGCACATAATCCTTTACTCTGAGGACATCCTCGAAGAGCAGGAGATTTTGTTCTATTTTCTATTGGATGTTTCGTGTTTCTTATAAGTTGTTGAATAGTCGACACTTTGCATTATATTTGAAATTGAATGGTTCAGATTCATCCTAACCAACTATAGAAAGTAGAAACTATATCAATAAATTTGAGAAAATCATTCTTTAAAGAGAGACAATGGCATATTATAAATGTTGAGATAAATGCCATGCTATAAATGATCCCAATTTAATAATTATTCTTTATTTAACTAAAGGAGTTAATACTTAATATGATTAAATGAGGAATTTCATTTAATGGTAGAAATAACTAGCTTGAGATGTAAGTTAGGGGTTTGACAATCAATAAAATGAAAATTGTATGAATTAACAAAAGTAAATGATCTTTGTGAAAAAACTACTTATGATATGATATTAAAATATAGTTTGAAACTGCGGATTCTCCTGCTACATTACAATATCTTGCTCATCTTGGGAAACTTTTTATACTTTTCATTTTGATTGTAGTAGAAGGAAAAAACCATTCTTGTACTTTTTGTACAAAAAATACTTTTCATTTTGTATTGTGCATTAGATTGTCATAGCCTTGAGCTATGACAACATTCTTTTTGCTAAGAAGAAGCTTAATTTGGTTTTTGATTTGCTGGATTTGGAAATCAACCTTTAGATTCTTCTCAGCCTTAGCCTGCAATTATGAAAAAGTGAATCCAAACAATAGAAAATGTCAGAGTAAAGCCCTAGGAATGCAGTATCATGTGATCATGTGAGTTATTAAAAATGGCCTTACACCTATTTATCCATATATGAAACAAAATGACATGTATAACTCCATCAGCAATGATATTAGCATGTAACCCCATGCTAAGAAGGGCTTCTTTCCAATTTAGTTTATGTTCAAAGATAGCTAGAAGATCATTAAAAATAATGTTCCATTTCTTTTTAATAGATTGACAACCCCAAAAGATATGTCGTATAGTTTCTGTCTTTTGACAAAATGGACAATCAATTGGTTGGACCTTCAAACATTTCAATCTATCTACAATGGGAAGCTTGCAATGTAAAATCTTCCAAGCAGTTAATTGAGCATCTGCATTAACTTTTGATTTCCAAATCTGGACAAATAGCTTTGACAAAAAAAAATTATTGAATCTTCAATTCCATTTGGAGTTCAAGCAAGATCTTAATGGTAGGTTTGAAAGCAGCTACAAATAGAATTTTTTTTAAAGGAAAATGAAAGAAAGGATATGATGACATCCATGGCCAATCCTTATAGACGTTGCACTAAATAGGGGTACATAATTTCATTGATAGCTCTAATGGAACCAAGGACTGCATAAAGATCAGAAACACTTTGTATTTATTGTTAAGATTAAATTTAGCTTTAACAAAATCCCATGATAGCTAGTTCATAGTATCAAAATCCCAAAGATCTCCAACATTACAAAATCTTTTTGAGAACGAGTAATATTTTTTAGGAGAGCTTAAAGCGAGAGGTTGATCTTGGTAAAGAATGTGTTTATTCCACCAAATGGATGAAGTAGAGAAATTTAACTCATGTTGAGGTGAGTTATCCCTCCATTTTAAAAGATAACAATTATGTTTCCAATCCTTTCATATAGACTGGAGGGGGGGAAAAATCCTTTATTGAAAAAAAGGAAGCATGCAAAATTTTATCAAGCCAACCCACGTGCCACCACTTTCCCTTGACAGAGGCAAGGTTAATGTGATTCCATATAAGAATCTTCGATGGTTCATCCCCATGGACAACTCTAATAATCCATTTGGTAGCCAAGAAAAATTCTTGAGTTCTTGGATCTATAAGCCCCAAACCACCTTTATATTTAGGTTGAATACAGTGGGTCCATGATGTGGAAATAAAACCTCTATTGGTGTCCCATTTAGCCCAAAGAAATTGACGGATGAGTTTAATTAAGTCATCATACCCCTTTTTAGAGGGCATCCAATATAAAGAATAATAAACATGTGCAGCGAAAAATATTTTATTGACAACCTATATTTTACCAAGGAGAGAAATTTATTTCCCCAAGTGAAAAGTTTATTCTTGACTCTATTAAGGTACCAATTTCACATATCTGAAAGAGAAACCCCGATGCCAAATGGTATACCTAAGTATCCATAATTTCCTTGTGTTTAATTTGTTTCCATTCACGATGAATCCAATGGGGGATCAGACCTATTTGAACCATCAAAAATTATGTTTTATCATGTGCAAATTTAGATCCTAAAACAACATAATATAGATCCAATATGTCCATCGTGTTGGAGATATTATTTTTTAGAATTTTGTTAAAATAATAGGTTTTCATCAGCATAATGAGAGTTTGTTACAATAGCATTATCATGAATAGAGATCCTTGAGATCAACTTTATAGTATTAGCACTTTGAAGTAGATAACCTAAAGCATTAGTTGTAAGGACATATAGATAAGGGGCTAAGGGATAGCCTTGTCCGATAGATCTTTGTAAATGAAATGGATCTATCATCATATTATTGATAATAATCTAGGCATTAGCATCTCATAACAACATTTGAACATGAGCACAAAATTCAGGGCCAAAACCTAGACATTGAATCATTTTAAGAATAAAACTCCAACGAATTCTATCATAAGGTTTATCAAAGTCGAGTTTAATCAAAATAGCATTTTGACTAGTTTTTTGAGCCCATTCATAGGTCTCCCAGCCTAACATAAGATTATAAAGAATAAATCTGCCAGCAATAAAGCATGTTTGTTCATCTCTAACAATTCCTTTCACCACCGGTTTGATCCTAATGGCCAAGGCTTTTGCTATAATTTTATATGAAGTGTTGAGCAATGTGATAGGACACCAACACAAAATGGAATCCTCCTTTTTTCCTTTAGGAAGAAGTTTGATTATACCACCATTAATAATAGGACCCAATGAGCAATTTTTAACAACCTCCAAGTATAGGCAATAAAAATCATCCTTAATGTGTTGCCACATAGCTTGGTATAATACCATAGGAATCCCATCACTGCCTAGACTTTTGTAAGTGTCCATAGAGAAGATAGCCTTTTTGAGCTCCTCCAATAAAAAAAATTGATCTAAATATTGACTATAATTAGAATCTATTATAATAGGAATATAATTTTTAACCATATCCTTGAGAGTTTGTTAGATATCCTACCATTGATCATCTTTGAAAATATTTTCATAAAATCATTTTTAAAAAATTGCATATATCAGAAGGGTTAGTCTGTATTATATCAAACTCATCCCTTATTGCATTGATTCTTTCCTTTTTATGCGTGTAGTTGAGATAATTAAAAAAATATTTTGTGCATTTATTTCCTTCTTTTATCCAATGGAGTTTGGATCTTACTCGATCCCCTTGACCTTTATAATTATCAAATTTATGCAATTAAGCCTCAACAACAGCAATGGTAGCTTGAATTTTGATATTGCTAGGATCATCACTAAGGAATTTTTTGGCCCGAACAAGTTTTCCTTGGAGGAATTTTTCCTTATGTTTGTGTTGCCAAGCCATTTTTTACCAAATGAACGTAAGAAATTAGTGCATTGAGAAATGGTAGCACACTGCCAATCAATCCAAGACTCCCCATCATCTGGTTTATGAAAGGAGTTCAAAATCCCCATAAGGGAAACTAAACAAACATGATTCTTTAAATGAGAAACACCAAATTTGAAGGGAAGAGATTGGTCAGTAGTTGGAGTTTGAGATAAGCTTAAGTTGCAAATTATAGGATAATGATCAGAAAGAGTAGAAAAAAGATCCACATGAACCCATAATCTTGTTGAATCTTGGACAAAAGGTAAGACTGGGGAAATATAAAATCTGTCTAATGGACTCAGCTTCCTATCCTCTCCCATTCTGTAATTAGACTAGGTAAACCAATGTGTTGATTGGTTGGAAATTTTATCATGAATAGGATCTACCACTCCCAAGGAGTTTTGGAAAAATAACCAGCTATCAAATTCTTCAGAGCTTAGATTAAACTATTTGGGATAGTTGTGGTCATGAGGATTCTCAACCATATCAAAATCTCCCCTAAAAACCAATCAACATTAGGAATCTTATTAGACATCCATCCCATAAATCAACATGATCTTTATCAAGATTGGGGGCATAAATTGAAAAAAAACCAATTAAATGACCATTAATAAAGGTGAGAGCCCAAACAAAACTATGAGAAGGGTCCTCACCTTTGCTAATGATAAGTTTAGCAATCCATGGAGAAAATCCAATAATCACCTTGGCTCTGCCATCAAAATGAGATGTATGCAAAAAAATATCCTCTCTTCAAACATTGCATAACGAAGCATCAAGTTTGATGCTACTAGTTTAAACTTATTGCAGAAAGAGCACATCGGGCTTCAATTTCATAATCATATCCTTCACTTTATACTTATGACGAGGGAGAGAGATCCCTCGAATGTTCCAAGATAAAATTCTATAATTCATGATGAGATTGAGAAGATTCATCTTCTTGGGAAAAAATGCTAAAGCTATTGTCAAGATTCACTTTTGGTTCCTTGGCCTCATGATCTTTAGAGGTGGAAGAAGGTGATCTAGATTGATGATGAGAGAGAGAGAGAGGAAGGGGGAGTGGAAGCGTGAGAATGTGGTTGAGCATAAGAGTGTCGAGGGGGAGGAGATGCATCTTGATCATTTGGAGAGGAAGAGGAAGGAGGCTACGGGGAAGAGGGGGAAGGTTCTTTCCTCTTCCTTACCATTCTCCAACCATCATTCATGAGCGCATCCTTAAAAGAGGGGGAGAACTCCTAATGAGCTACAAGAATAGGTGAAGAATTGGTGGCAATTTTTGGAGAAGAAGAGGGAAGATCAGAAGAAGGGGTATGAGCAATATTGGAATAGGGCAAGTGACTGTTGACTAGGGAAGAAGTGGAAGGAGTTTGAGATGGCTTATTTCTCTGAATAGGGAATTTGCGAATCAAGTATCCTTCCTTTCAATAGTAAAAACAAGCATTTGGCTTATTCAAGTAGACTAATGGCTGATCTAATTTGAAACTTGGGCCAATAATTTTGATGTTCTCTAGCAATGATTTATTTAGGTCTACCTCCATACAAGCCCTAGGATGAATTCTTAGGCTAGAAAACTTGTCAGAATTATGTTTGCACTAGATTACTCTCCCCAACTGAGCCACAATATCCTTAAGAAATGGTATAAAGGACAAATTGAGGAATGGAAGCTCAACCCACATGGGATAATGTGAGCAGGATGGTCCTTCAAGGTGAAAGTTAAAAGTTCAAGCTTGTAAATAACAAATTTTCCCACAAATAACCCAAGTGTCATATTGCAAAACAACTTGGGCATAGTTTTCTTACTTAAACATGCATGGCACATACCCTTTTCCAAGACCTCTAAGAGTTTCAATGTCCCATCCCCAGTTTTCCCAGTTTAACTGAGCCCATTTATAAAATTCGGTTTCAAATAAGACTCCCCATAGGAAAAATAAAATAACAGTTTTGTTTTGATATTCTAAAATCACCTCAACAATCTCATCAGGAAGCTAAATTTTGAGGGTTTTACCTATTTGGTCTTTTGGCATTGGTTCGTCGGGTTCAGTAGAGAGTTCTTTCTCCACAACCATGTTTGCAGAGGTTTCAACATTGAGTAGACCATCATTCACTAGTTTTGACTTGGATTTGAACATCTCCCCACTTAATTTGGTAATCGATTTAAGCCTCATTAGGGTTTTGTAGTAGAAGAGAAGGACCACAACACATCACAAAAAATACAGTTAAGGTTCACCTTCTGGAAGAAATGGAATCTTTCAAAGCACATGAGAGAGGCTTCAAAAACACATAAATCTTGAATAAGATTTGAGAAATATCATTATTGCCATGTATGTAATGAGAAAGTAAGCTCTTCAATGCAAGTCACATAGCTAGGAATTTGCTATTGAAAGTAGAACTCATAGCTAGGGTTTTGGTCTCCACACAGCCAAAGTGGTTCTCTGATGCAAGTCACACTACTCTCATCTATGATTTTAGTCTCACACAGCTCTCAGCACAACACAATGATACAACTCTTAGTTAGGGTTTCGATCTCACATAGCTCTCAGCTCACCCAAATTTTATATTAAAATTACAATAACACCAAACTTAAAAAGTGAAAAATAAAATGAAACCTATTCAAAAATTAAAAAATCAATTCATAATTTATTGATTTATTATTAATAAAATTATTTGAAATATATATATATATATGTTAAAAAATTATTATTATTTATTTAAAAATTTAAGTTTAAAATAAAGGAAAAAAAAATTATATCCTTTATTTTCTTAATTTAAAGGTAAGATTGGATAAGAATGTGGCTATTTTCCTTTAATTACATTATATTTTTTAATATTTTAGAAAATCAAAAGGTTGAGATCATCTCAATGGTCTTGCATCATTCTCTACAATTTTCAGGTTCCATTAATTTTCAAAATCAAGTCATTCACTTCATATGTTACACCCCATTGTGTTTTACTTATTTATTATTAATATGGTTGGGTAAAATATAGAATAAATGAATGTGCTTGTATTTCTGATTGGAAAACATGTGTTTGAATTGTGATCTATATTGTTTGGAAAATGACGAAAGGAAGTTAAATAGATTTAATGTTATGATTAAATGGAAAAAATGTTGATCAATTTGATACTCTTATTATGAAATGATTGCATGTAAACAATCATTTTAATGAATAACTAACTACCATTTCAATGTTCTAAGTTGAATGCAGATACATGGATCAAGCCTCCGGAAGGAGGGGAAGTATCACTCAGGAGAAGTGATTGGTTGGTTAACCCCTAAATGAAGCCTAACTGATATTTTTCACACACACACTTATAGATTGGTTCAATTGAGTCAGATTTATGAAAAATGGAAGTTATCCCTTAGTTTTGGTTGTGGTTGAATTTGGGAAGGTTTATGTACTATTGTTAATGTTCTTGTAATATAGTTAGGGTTCCTTTGTGGTTGTGAGTTCTTCTTATATGCTCTTTAACTAATCAATAAAGATATATATACATGATATGTATATATGTATACATGTACATGTCAACGATAGACCCATACACGTGAGTTAATATGTACATGAGTATACATAGGTAGATGTACCTACACATGCTCATGGACGGATTTCTCATGGGCATGAGAATATTGAATGGATAATAAGACATGTATATATATGTATATATACAATGTGTGCATATATATATTATCAATGAGTTTGTAAATGTGTAACATTTTTTGAATAAAGTAAATGTATACATATATACACACATATTGAGTATATCAATATATGTACATGTATATATGTATATAAATATATATATACATATGACTTTAGATATATGTGATAAAAGATAACATGTAAATATATGTTATCAACACATCAAATGATATATGTGTTTTATGTAAGGTTAATGAGTATATATAACTACATATATATATCCATATATATATGTTGTTATTATTTAAGTGCTGCTTATTATTTATAAAGCGTTGTGAATACAATGAAATAAAGCATAAATTTATTGGCTATGTAAACATTGTGGGCAATACATAAATGATAGCGTAGTAAAAAGTATGCACTAAATACAATGCAATGAACATTATTAATGATTCGACCGATATGATATAACAATGCATGAAGTCTGTAGACTTGGTCAAAAGATTTATGAGGTTTCTAAAAGAGAATAAGTCGCTGACTTAGTCTTTCTAATAGCAATACCAAAATGCACGATGGAAAGAATAATGAGGCACCAAAATATGAATTTGTATTAAGTTTAGTAGACCAATTTACTATGAGCAGTCCAGTGATAGAAGACTAGGTAAAAGATAGAATAAGTCTTGGTTTTTCTAGAAAAATTGGAAGTTGACCTGTTGGTTTTTACCTTGCATTTCTGGGTTAAACTCTTCTTGTCTCTATTTCCAACGATTTGCTATTCTTCCTTGATGAGTAATGTTTTAGAATTATGCCACCAGGTTAAGTTATTTGCTAAGTCGAACCATAAGGTTGAGAAGTGTCAAATTACAGAGCTTGATAATAAGCAGAGAAGTCTCTCAATTTTGAATAAATAGGGTTGTGGGATACATCATTCAGATGCATTGTTTTTACCTACATTATGTTGTTTTCATTTTGAGTGAGTTGAGAGTGTTGTGAGAAGAGTTTAGTGAGTTTTGTGAAGTATTTCTAAGTGTGGATTGAGGAATTGTTGCTAAATCTTGGAGTCGATTGTGCTTGGAAGTTAGTTTGTTTCTTTGGAATTAGCGTTACTAGGCATGTTATTCTTCCCAATTTTATGCTTTATGTTTAATAAAGATTGTATGTTGATATTTCGATTAGGAAAGGAAATTGAATTTTCTAGAATAGGAAAAGTATGTGTTTTTAAAAGAAGCTTATTATATTTTACTTCTTTATGTACTTTACTTCAGTGCTTGTACTTACTCCAAAATAAGGAGTGATTGTTTGTACATACTCCATAGATAAGGAGTGATTGTGATCTTAGTATTATATACTAGGAAATGACGAAGCTAGGATAGCTTATATTGTTTATCATTTCGAGTTGTTGTGTATAATCAAAGTATAGAGATTTCTTTAATTTTCATCAAATTAGATTAATTTTAATGGTTATAGCTAGGTAATGTGTTTACTAGGAATTATTTAAAACATAGGTTGTTCCTTGGGTTAACGATTATCCAATGGGGGAATTGCCTATGTATAGTTATTAAGGGATAGGTTGTTCCTAGGGTTAACGATTATCCAATGGAGGGAATTGACTAAGCATAGTACATGAATGGTCATTAAAAATATTGAGCTAGTATAGTGGGTGAATGGATGACTCTTTTATATGAAACTTTAGCCAAAGTAGTGTAAGTAGGCACTGTGTACATTGTTAGTTCACTATGTCCAATTTTAGACAATTTCTAGTTCAAGATTTTCATGCTTGTAGATGTAGCTACCATATGATTAGGTTATATAATTGTAGGGCACAACACAAAGCTCAGGTAGTTTATTTGTTATGGGGTTTACCAAACAACTCCTTCATCAAAGGGTAGGGCCATCTTTCCATATGAGACATATGTGTGGGGGACCACATTTGAGTCTGTGGTTGGCGGAAAAGTGCTTGATTGATGCTTCTCCTCATCATTTGGTAGTTGATATTTGCAGGGGATTTCTTGGAAGTTATTTGTTACTACGTGCTAGTGAAGCTCAAAGAGCTATGTATGTTTTCTTATATCCATGTTTATGGAAGTTGTAATGCAAGAACTGATATCTTGAGATTTTAAAAGTATTGAAATATGTGTACATTCAAGTATAATGCAAAAAGGGAAGTTTGAAATATATATATTATTTTAAGATGTGCATATTGTCTTTGAAATAGAAGAAAATTTTTATTGCTATGAGTTTTGAACATAGTTATTTACTTAAGATTAAAAACTTAGTGAATTTCCTTTCATTGAACAATTGACATGTTAGACATGGTATCAGAGCTACCAGGTTTAGCTTAGGAACCTATGTGCTCACCATAATTTCCATCTAAGATTGAATGAGACTAATGTTTGGAACTTCTTATGCCAAGATGGTGCATCTCAGGTTAATTGCAAGAAAGTTAGTAATTGAGAATGAGTGCTACCTAAAGGAAAAGAAGGAAAAGGATGCCATTGTTTGTATGATAGAGGGAATCAACTATGAGAATGTTGTCCAGTTAAGTGATACTAAAATAATTAGTCACGCTCTTTCTCGAGTTATTCAAGTGAAGAGAAGGATGAGGGAGGAAGCCAATTTCAACTACTTACCTCCAGTATCACTAGTAAAGTTTGATTCCTTTTCACTTTCCAGGGATATGCCCTCAGAAGTAGTGTCAGTCCTACATTAATATTTAGGTGACCCTCGAGTTCTTCCTTTATCAGAAGTAATTGTAATTTCCTCAAGTAATGAATTTGAGGGGTATGTTCCTCGTAACTATGTGTCAAAAAATAAATCCAAAGGTTACTACCCCTTTTGGGATAGATATGAGCAAATGAGAGATGAATAAAAATTTGAGGGGTATACCCCATTGAGCTATGAATCTAAGAGAGAATTTGAGGGTTATTCACCTCTCGACTATTTGAATAGTCATTCTATGTAAATGAAAAGGGTATTGAGATAATTATGAATAAATAAAAGTTATATTTTTATCAAAAGCTTGTGTTCAAACTTATATGGAATTTCTTTTATGTGCGAATGAATGCTCAATTAAATTTTTTTCTTCTTAGAAGTTGTGTAGAATTAACTGAGTCTAATAAAGGTGAAACTTTAGGTGTAACCCTTTTCTTGCAAACAATGGTGAGAACAAGGAATACTCTTGGAGGGAGCCAAGAGGTTGGACAAGGTTTCGTGGGTGTTGAAGCCAAGTTGGATCAAATTTTGGCGATCATTTACGAAACCAATGCAAGGTTGGGGAATCTTGAACAAGAAGGGAAAAAGATAGAGTAGAACAAGAGGTTCGAATTAATGAAGAAGTTCCTATTAATGAAAATTAGGAAGAGAATTTTCATGATCATACACAGACTCAAGAACATGAGAATGAGAATTTACACTCTCAGTCAGAAGGAACTAGTAGGAAGCATTTGGAAACTGAACTTTCTAGGGACATGAGGAAAATAACACCACCTAAATTCGAAGGGAGTACCAATGGGGAAGAAGCTGAGGCATGGATACTACAAATGGAAAACTATTTTGAGACAAAGAACTGCTCTAAGGCTGCAAAGGTTGTCTGGGGAGCCTATCAGTTAGCAGGAGAATCCTTTTAACTGGTGGATGAACAAGAAAATGGAACTCAGACTTAGTTTGTTGAAATTGACTTGGAATGAGTTCGTGGATATATTTCATAAAAGGTGGTTACCTCAACTCTTTTTTCAACCCGAGGCTTATTGATTTTCAAAATGTTAAGCAAGGGGATATGTTAATCAATGAGTATTGGGAGAAGATTACTTATTTGCTAAGGTACATGCCAATGTACCAAAAAGATGAGTGCTTCCATATTAGGAAATTCATTATGGAATTGAATGGGAAAATAGGTGGCAAGGTGGATGTGCATGGTCCGGCCACTATGGATCTAGGTTATGAGAAGGCTATTAAGCAAGACCATAAGCTTCAAGCCATCTTAGCCTTTTGAGAGAAGAGAATGTTGGAAAAACAAGGACAAACAACTGAGAGGGGGGGTGATTTAGTTGTCACATAATAATAAACTTTTCAAAATTTACTTAACTTAATCTTAGATCTGATGCTTAATCTCAGATCTGATGAATAAGCAATTAACCATAAGAAATTAACACATCAGAGAGACAGAGAACACCAAGATTTTTTACGTGGAAACCCTGTTAGGGGAAAAACCACGGTGGATGTTAGTCCACAAGATTATACCCTGTTAAAAGTATAATGAAATCAATAAAGGGGAATGCACATGCATTTAGGCACACTGCCTAGATCTCACTACTCAATTACAGAAGGGGTTCACTGCCCAACAATACAAAATAGGATTAAAATCCAAAGGGTATGAACTAAGAAAATAGCTTCTCCACAATCCTGATTACAGTTCCAATTAAGCACAAAAAAATCCTTCACAAACTACTTCACACCTCACTTGATCTTCTTCACACTCTGCTCTATAATCGAATGGTATTTTCACATACATACATAAGAGAACACTCAACACCTTTCCAACACACCCTGCACCAATGAAACAATCACTCTTATATATCCACTACATGAGATTTCATCAATAACTTAGTCGGCCAGGAAAATAAAACATATTTTCAATGTCGCCCAAATTCACAAATAAATTTTTAAAAGTGAATCCACTAAGGTCAGCCATAGCATAGTGGGGACCCAAATTAACAATTCCAACACATAAATACTTCAATTAATTTCACCTTGAATATCCACAACACACTACCACGAACATGTCGACCAAGAACAAGAAAAATGAACGTATGCAGGAAAATTTTCTAACCATGAGCACACCGATCAATGTGGATGTACCACAAAGATAGAGCATGATCTAGAAACATCCAAGAGCACCAAGAAATAATAGAGAAACATCTACAACAACTGAGATTTCCATAATCACACAAACTTCACTCAAGAACACTGACAGAGACCACAAAAACATTGTCAGACCACAACATGATCAAACCTATACGCGAACCTCTGAAACTTGCGGTAGATGATCTAGATACACTTAGTAGAAAACCCTTTATTCCATAGCAGCATAACTTCAACGTAAAGAACAAGATGCCTTCATGACCTGTACAATTCCACTGGGAACCTGGAACACTTTCTTTTATAATTTTCTCAATATCCTTGACATATATAGCCTCTAATACACCAAATGCTACTAGTGTTGACATCAATGACAACCACATATTAGCAACACATCCACAGCATCCAACAATCTCCCCCTTTGGCATTGATGGAAACACATGATGTGAAAAATACCATCAACCCAACATACTTGCTTACCCTTTGGTTCTGACTCTTCTCCTCAATTTCTCTTTGATTCTTAAAAGGATTTTTCACATTGCACTTCTCCCCCTTTGACATCAATGGCAAAGGTAACCATGACCTTTCCATATACACGCTCTGAACTACATATCTGCACATCTAACTACTCCCCCTGACTAGCAGCCACAAAAACATCAATCTGGATCATAATATAGCAATGTAGGTCACAAATTGATGCAAGTAAATGCATCTTCTTAGTTTTCATCAGGAGGGGTGATTACCCCTAGCATTCCTCTGAGATACTCAAAAGTATCCCTTGGCACGTTCGACTTACTAAATATGTCTACAATTGTTCTTTGGTAGGCACATACTCCAATCTGACTTCTTTCTCATTCACTTTCTCCCTCAAGAAATGAAACTTTATTCATATATGTTTAGTCTTAGAGTGTAGTACCAGATTCTTTGAAATATTTATTACACTTGAATTGTCACAATATATGGCAATAGGCTCTTCATATATCACCCTGAAATCTTTCAAAATTTCTTTCATCCATATTACTTGAGTACAATTGTTTGCAGCAGCAATATATTTTGCTTCAACAGTAGATAGAGAAATGGAATTATGCTTTTTGCTCAACCAGGACACTAGCTTCTTCCCTAGGAAGAAAGCACCACCACTAGTACTTTTTCTGTCATTTACATCACCAGCCCAATCTGCATCAATATATGCACTCAGAGTGAGATCATCATCCTTTGGATACCAAAGTCCAAAGTCAGCTATTCCTTTCAGATATCTGAAGTTCCTCTTAACAACAGTCACAAGTGATTCTTTTGGATCAGCCTAAAATCTGGCAACCATACATACAACATTCATAATATCTGGCCTAGTCTGGGTTAAATAAAGTAATCCACCGATCATTGACCTATATATAGTTTGATTTTCCTTAGGAGAATCATCATTTTGTGTTAGTCTTACATTCAGTCACCATAGGAGTACCAACAAGCTTTGAATCTTCCATCCCAAATTTCTTCAGTAGTTCTCTCACATATTTGGACTGAGATATGAATATCCCCTTGTCTAACTGGGTCACTTGTAATCCTAGAAAGAAATTCATCTCTCCAATCATACTCATCTCAAATTCATCCTTCATCCCATTAGCAAACTTCATACATAGATTGTCATCTCCTCTAAAAATGATGTCATCAACAAACACTTCTATAATTAATTCTTTATCATGATCCAGTTTAAAATATAAGTTACTATCAACAATACCTTTAGTGAATCCATGCTTCAGTAAATATTTGTCCAATCTAGCATACCAGGCTCTGGGGGCTTGCTTGAGTCCATATAGAGCTTTCTTCAAGCGACAAACCATATCTTCCTTGTCAATAAGCTGAAATCCATCTGGTTGTTCAATGTATACTTCTCCTAGTTCTCCATTCATAAATGTTGACTTCACATCCATCTGATAGACTTTGTAGTCCTTGTATGCAACATAAGAAAGAAATAATCTAACAGCTTTAATTCTAGCAACAAGGGCAAAATTTTCTTCAAAATCAATACCTTCCATCTGAGAATACCCTTTACATACTAGTCTTTCTTTATTCTGGACCACTTCACCCTGTTCATTCAGCTTGTTCTGAAACACCCATTTATTACCAATCACATTTTTGTCTTTAGGTTTGGGAACCAATATCCATGTGTCATTCTTTTCAATTTGTGTCAGCTATTCCTTCATAGCTTCCATCTAGTGTTGATCTTGGCAGGCTTCAGTGACATTTTTAGGTTCAATCTTGGAAATCAGGCAGTATTCTTCTACAATCTTCCTTCTAGTTTGCAATCCTTTATTCTTATCTCCTATAATTTGGCTTTCAAAATGGTTTAGCTTTACATACCTTGGATTTTTTGAATTTTCTTGAACTTTTGATTCTTCTGATCTTCCTTATGTACTTACACTTGTCTTTGCTTCTTGACTACCTTGACTTACCAAAATGAATTGAGGTTGCTTTACCCATAGCATATGGAAGATATGGCACAATTTGAAGTTGATTTTGTGTCTTAACATTCTTCCCTTTGTATTGTCTTCATCAGAATCATATCCACAATATCTAGATGATTTGACATAATCCTCATCAACTCTGACATTTGCACTTTCAACCATCTTTCTCAGTCTTCTATTATAGCATCGGTAGGCCTTGTTCTTAGTAGAATAAACTAAAAATATTTTGTAATCGCTTCTTGCATCAAACTTGCCTATATCATCATCTCTCTTGATATAACATTTGCTTCCAAATATCTTGAAATATTTAACAGTAGGTTTGTAACCAAGCCATAGCTCAAAAGGGGTCTTACCAGAATTGCCATTAACATTTACCCAGTTTAAAGTGTACATAGCAATTCTTGCAGCTTCACTCCAATAGCTTTGGGGCACATTTCCTTCTATCATCATTGTTCTAGCAGCATCCAAGATTTTTCTATTCTTTCTTTTTGCAACTCCATTCTATTGAGGGGTTCGAGGAGCAGATAACTATCTTCTAATTCCATGTTCTTCACAAAAAGAGTTGAAATCCCTAGAGGTGAACTCACCACCTCAGTCAGATCTTAGACACTTGATTTTCAGACCTTTCTCATTCTCTGCCATGGCCTTGAAACTTTTGAACTTTTCCAGTGCTTCACATTTTTCTCTTAAAAAGGAAACCCATATCATTCTAGAATAATCATCAATAATCAACATAAAGTACCTTTCTCCATGAATACTTCTGAATCTGGAGGGACCACAGAGGTTAGTATGTAGCAGCTCCAACAAATCATTTGAATGAAACTATTTGCTCTGAAAAGAGACTCTAGTTTGTTTACCCATCTGACATTCCTTACAAATTGTGCTAGCAGGCTTCACTAACTTAGATAGATCTCTTACTGCTTGAGTGGAACTTACCTTGACAATGTTATCAAAATTTACATGACACAACCTCCTATGCCACAACCATCTTTCATCTACTTGAGCAATTAAACAACTCCCACTAGTAGTATTCAGGTGAAATTTTTTAACTTTTGTCTGTTTACCAGTAGCAATCATATTGCAGAACTTCCATGTATCTTGCATCTTCCATCTTTGAATTGTAGATCATAGCCTTTTCCCACCATTTGTCCAACACTCAAAAGATTGTGCTTCAATCCTTCAACATAAAGAACATCATCAGTGTTATCCTTACCACCAAGACAAATAGAACCTCTGCCACAAATCACACCAGCATTGTTGTCTCCAAATCTTACAATACCACCATCATAATTCTCTAGACTTACAAATTTGTTTTTATCACCAGTCATATGATGTGAGCATCCACTGCCAATAACCCACTCATCCTTTTCTTCAACTCAGGTTGCAAGAGCTTTCTCATCTTTAGTAGATTCAATAGCCACAGGACTATTTTCAATGGTAGCAATGAAAATCCATTCATCTTCATTTCCAGTATCTTTATCAGACTCATCAACAATCACTCCTTCTTCAGCAAAGTAACATTTCTTTTGGAATCTAGACTTGTTAGGATTAGTTCTAGGGACTCTTTCAAGACATCTTGATGCAAAATGACCTATTTTATTGCATGAAAAACATTTAACAGGTAACAATCCTTCATACTTACCTTTTCCTCTACCTTCTTTCTTTACAATCAGTGCTCCCAATTCTTCTACCTCTCTTTCTTTATCTTTAAGTTGCTTCAGTTCTTCATCATACTTGGATATATTTTTGGAACATTCTCTCGGACCATATCTTTGCTTGTTACTTTTGGATACAATAGCCTTGAATGCAGATTCAGTTTTCAGAATAGATTCACCAAATTCAGTTAATTCAAAAGCGACAAGCTTACCAACCAGCGTGTCTCTTGACATCTTTGTTACTGATCTAAGCTCTTCAATAGCATGAGCCTTCACTTTATAGGAGGGAGGCAAGGATCTGAGTATCTTGGCCACAATTTCATCCTCATCTAGAGAACCGCCGACACATGTAATACCCATCACTATTTCATTTACTCTTTGCATAAAAGAGGTGATATTTTCATCTTCACCCATCTTCAAATTCTCATACTTTCCTTTTAAACTTTGTAGCTTAGCCATCTTCACTTGTACGTCTCCTTCATACAAAGTTTCTAGCTTTGCCCAAATCTCATGAGCTATTTGTAGTCCTACCACATTAGCCATCTCTGAATCTGTCAAAGAACTCACCAAATCTTCAATAGCCCTGATAATACTTTCAACATCTTTGATCTCATCAATAGTGGAGGGACCATTCTAAGGAATAACATATGAATCTTTTGTAATCTTCTAGTAGGCTTCACCAATACACCTTAGGTGACATTGCATCCTGACTTTCCACAATGAGTAGTTAGTTCCATCGAATCTTGGATTGTCCTTCTTGAATGTTTCCATCTTGGATCACCTCAAGCTTTTAGAATTCTTAAGAGGAACCTACTATATTACCAATTGTTGGAAAAACAAGGATGACCAACTGAGAGGGGGGGTGAATCAGTTGTCACAGAATAATAAACTTTTCAAACTTAACTTAATCTCAGATCTAATGAATAAGCAATTAACCATAAGAAATTAACACATCAGAGAGATAGAGAACACCTAGATTTTTTGCGTGGAAACCTTGTTAGGGGAAAAACCACGGTGGATGTTAGTCCATGAAATTATACCTTGTTAAAAGTATAATGAAATCAATAAAGGGGAATTCACATGCATTCAGGCACACTACCTAGAGCTCACTGCTCAATTATAGAAGGGGCTCACTACCCAACAATACAAAATAGGATTAAAATACTAAGGGTATGAACTAAGAAAATAGCTTCTCCATGAGCTTGATTATAGTTCCAATTAAGCACAAAAAAATCCTTCACAAACTACTTCACACCTCACTGATCTCCTTCACACTATGCTTTGTAATCAAATGATATTCGCACATACACACATAAGATCACACTTAGAACCTTTCCAACACACCCTACACTGATGAAACAATCCCTCTTATATATCTGCTACATGAGATTTCATCAATAACTTAGTCGGCCAGGAAAATAAAACATATTTTCAATGTCGGCCCAAATTTACAAATAAATTTTTAAAATAAAATCCACTAAGGTCAGCCATAGCATAGTGGGGACCCAAATTAACAATTCCAACACATAAATACTTCAATTAATTTCACCTCAAAGATCCACAACATGCTACCACCAACATGTCGGCCAAGAACAAGAAAAATGAATGTATGCAAGAAAAAATCATGACCATGAGCACACCGATCAATGTGGACATACCACAAAGATAGAGCACAATCTAGAAACATCCAAGAGCACTAAGAAACAACAGAGAAACATCTGCAACAACTAAGATTTCCAAAATCACACAAACTTCACTTAGGAACACTGATAGAGACCACAGAAACACTGTCAGACCACAACATGATCAAATATATACGTGGACCTCTAAAATTTTTGGTAGATGATCTAGATACACTCAGCAAAAAACCCTTTACTCCACAGCAGCAGAACTTCAACATAAAGAACAAGACGCATTCATGACCTGCACAATTCCACTAGGAACCTAGAACACTTTCTTTTACAATTTTCTTAATATCATCGACATATACAGCCTCTAATACACCAAATGCTAATAATGTTGACATCAATGACAACCACATATCAGCAACACATCCATATTATCCAATAGAAACCATAAGAAGTTTGGTGGAAACCAAAGTAACCAAACTCCAAGGAAGTTTAGTGGAGTGCAAGATTCTTAGAGGCAAGGAGGTCAAGGATCTAGCAATAATTGGAGCGAACCAAAGAGGGATCACAAAAGGAGAAATTCCAATAACAAAAATACCAATAATACTAGGGGAAATGCAAGTAATTCTAGAAAAGGTTGTAATATAGCAAGAGGACCTACAATAGGATGTTATACATGTGGTGGAAACCATTTTGTCAAAGACTGTCCCAACAAGACTTCAGGACCTCAAGCTCGTGGAAATTCTCTACCACCTCAACGAGTTGTGTTCCAACAGAGGATCTATGTTGTAGTGGAAAATCATCAAGTGGAGTATCAAATTACTCCAGTGACTCCAAGTATTCTATTTGGCATATCAATCTCTATACTTATTGATATTGGAGCAACTAAAAACTTTGTTTCACCTAGAATAGTAAATCAAATAACTAGAAAAGTTGGATTTTTGGAAAATTCATGGATTGTAGAGTATACAAACCAGAAAAGAGAAATGGTGGAACAGTGCTTGTTCAAAGATAAAGTTGAACTTCCTTATTTCTCAACTGAGGTGAATCCGTACATAGCGCCTTTAGGATCCTATGATGTTATCCTAGGAATGAATTGGATTTGGCAACATAGAGCAAAAGTGGATTGTCATGCCAAAATTGTAGAGTACTTAAATGATTTAGGAAATTGGGTGAGTTTGCAAGGGACACCTAGGGAAGTCAAGTTGTGTCAAATATCTACAGTACAATTGCATAAGGAAAAGAAGAAAGGATGAAAACTCTTTGCATTTGAGTTAGAAAAACTTGAGGAATATTTTTCTCAAGATGGCGAAGTCATCAATGGTTCACAGGTCCATCATGAAGTAGAGGAAGGTGAAGTAATGATAATTGGAGAAACGGATATGATCTTGCAAAAATTTGCAGATGTATTTCCAGAGGAGTTACCTGGATTACCACCTAAAAGGGTATTTGACTTCTCCATTGATATAGTTCCTAGATCGAAACCTATTTCCAAGGTACCATACTGAATGACAATGGCTAAATTAATGGAGCTTAAGGCACAACTAGAGGATTTGTTATCCAAATGATTAATAAGACCCAATGTTTCACCCTGGGGAGTGCTAGTAATCTTTGTAAAGAAGAAGGATGGTACACTACATTTGTACATAGATTATCGGATGTTTAATAAAGCTATGATAAAGAACAAGTATCCATTATCCTGCATTGATGATCTCTTCAATCAAATGCGAGGAGAAGCTATGTTTTCTAAAATTGATCTACGATCAAGATATCACCAGTTAAGGATCAAATATGAGGACATCTTCAAGGCTTCTTTTAGAATGAGATACAAACATTATGAGTTCACAGTTCTACCATTCAGACTTACGAATGCACCAGCTGCATTCATGAACCTAATGAACAACATGTTTAGGGATTTCCCAGACAAGTTTTTCTTGGTTTTCTTGGATGGAATTCTAATATATTCCAAGCATGAGGAGGATCATTGCAAGCACTTAGCAATATTTCTTCAATGGTTAAGAGAGCATCAATTATATGGGAAATTTTCTAAGTGTATGTTCTATCAGAAGAAAGTGCAGTACCTAGGTCACATAATCTCGGTTGATGGAATTTTAGTGGACCCAGCCAAGATAAAGGCAGTTTTAGATTGGCCAGTACTTAAGGATGTTTCCAAAGTCAGAAGTTTTATGGGTCTAGTAGGATACTATAGATAGTTTTTTTCAAACTTCTTAAGTATCGCTTTTCCTATCACTTCATTGCAAAGGAAAGGAAAGAAATTTGAGTGGACAGAAAAATGTCAAATGATATTTGACCTACTCAAGGAGAAGTTGACTACTACATTTTTGAAGGTACCAGATCTTGATGGAAATTTCACTGTCATTACAGATGTGCCAGAAGAAGGTTTGGGTGGAGTATTAATGCAAGAAGGGAAAATTATTGCATATGAATCAAGAAAGCTAAAGCCCTACAAGACAAATTATGCACGACATGATTTAGAGCTAGTAGTAGTGGTTCACACATTGCAAATGTGGAGGTATTATTTGTTTGGAAAACCCTTTGAGTTGAAGATCGATCACAATGGATTGAAGTATCTGTTTACTCAACCCAATCTCAATGCATGTCAAATAAGATGGTTAGAGTTGATATCAAACTATGACTTCAATATCAACTACATCAAAGGTAAAGAAAATTGAGTTTTCAATGCCTTGAGTCATAGACGACATATTGCCTCAATAGTCACAATTCAAACCAACTTTAAAGGCCAAGTGTTTTAGAAATGCAAAGGAGATGAATACTATGAGAAAGTTGGGCAATTGCTTCTGAACAATCCAAAAGGTGCAAGGTACAAAGGATATCACTTTGAATCTAATGGATTGTTGAGATTTAATGGAAGAGTGTATGTACCCAACTCCGAAGAGCTAAGGAACTTAGTATGGAAAGAAGTTCACGAAGCACCTTATTCACGATATCTAGGTGTGACAAAAATGTCGGTTGATGTGAAGCCATTGTACTTTTGGAAAGGAATGAAAGGTGATGCTACAAGATTTGTGGATAAATGCTTAGAATGCTAGAGTGAAGGATGAACATCATCCTGCAGGGTAATTGTATCCACATAATGTACCTAAAAGTAAATGGCAAGTTATCAGTATGGAATTTGTGCAAGGATTACCCATGTCAAGAAATAGGCACAATGTTATTCTAGTGGTAGTAGACAAGCTTACCAAGGTAGCACACTTTATAATGGGAAATTTAACTGATGGAGCTCATATTATAGCTCGCAAATTTATTCAATAAGTGTTTAAGTTGCACGGTGTTCCAGAAAAGATTATCTCTGATAGAGATACACATGTGACTTCTAGGTTTTGGAAAACCTTATTTTCTGCACTTGGAACTCAACTGAATATAAGTTTAGCTTATCATCTAGAAACAAATGGTCAAACGGAAAGAGAAAACCAAGTATTGGAAGACCTTCTATGAATGTATTGTATGGATCAACAATGCAAGTGGGAAGATTACTTACCTTTAGTGGAATTTGCATACAACAATTCTTATCATTCAACAATTAAGATGGCTCCTTTTGAAGCATTATATGGCCAAAAATGTCAAACCTCTATAAGCTGGGATAAGCTTGAGGATAGCGTAACATTGGTCCAGAGATGCTGTCCAAAATGGAGAAACAAGTTAAGGTAATTAAGCAAAGGCTATTTGAAGCCAATGATAGGCAAAAGAGCTATGCATATGTTAAGCAGGTACCCTAAAACTTTGTAGTAGGAGAGAATGTGTTGTTAAGGGTTAACCACATAAGAGTTCCATTAAGTTTGGAAATTCATCCAAACTAGCTCTGTGATATGTAGGCCCATTTTAGATTCTCGAGGAAGTAAATCCTATTGCTTACCGAATAGCATTTCCACTAGCTCTTGCTTGAATACATCACATATTTCATGTCTCATACCTAAAGAAGTATATACTAGGTGATAATCATGTAATTGATTGGAATGCTTTATAGGTACAAGACCCTAGAGTGGTAACAATCGAGCTTCTCAAGGTGCTCAAAACACGTAAGCTTTGCTTGTGCAACAAGGAGGTTCTATAATGCAAAGTCCAATGGGACCAGTATGTAGAAGATTCTACCACTTGGGAGGATTACACTGAAATTTAGCAGAATTTTCCACGTGTTACATGCTTTTGTGAATGCTTGAAAAAAATGATGTGTTGTTTTGTTTTATACTATATTAGCTACATAAAATCACTAGGGATGATGATTCATAAGGGAGGATATGTTACACCTCATTGTGTTTTACCTATTTACTATTACTATGGTTAGTTAAAATATGGAATAAATGGATGTGCTTGTATTTCTAATTGGAAAACATGTGTTTGCATTGTGATATATTTTTTGGAAAATGATGAAAGGAAGTTAAATAGATTTAATGTTATGATTAAATGGCAAAAATGTTGATTCAATTTGGTACTCTTATTATGAAATGATTGTATGTAAACAATCGTGTTGATGAACAACTAACTACCATTTCAATGTTCTAATTTGAATGCAAATATAGGGATCAAGCCTCTAGAAGGAGAGGAAGTATCACTCAAGAGAAGTGATTGGTCAGTTAAACAAAGCCTTACCAAGATTTTTCATACACACACTTATAGATTGGTTTAATTGAGTCGTAGTTTTGCAAACTGATAAGTTATCCCTTAGTTTTGGTTGTGGTTGAATTTGGGAAGGTTTATGTACTATTTTTAATGTTCTTGTTGTGATATAGTTAGGGTTCCTTTGTGGTTGTGAGTTCTTATATGCTCTTTAACTAATTGATAAAGATATATATGTATACATGGTGTGTATAAATATGTATACATGTGCATGTCAATGATAGACCCATACACATGAGTTAATATGTACATGAGTATACATAGGTAGATGTACCTACGCATGTTTATGGATGAATTGCTCATGGGAATGAGAATATCAAATGGATAATAAGACATGTATATATATGTACATATACATCATGTGCATATATATATTATCAATGAGTTTGTAAATGTGTACCATTGTTTGAATAAAGTAAATGTATATATGAATAAATGTATATATACATATATACACATATTATGTATATCAATATCAATATATGTAGGTATATATGTATATATGTATATAAATATATATACATATGACTTTATATATATATATATATATGATAAAACATAACATGTAAATATATGCTATCAACATATCGAATGATATATGTGTTTTATGTAAAGTTGATGAGTATATGTAACTACACATATATATAAATATGCTACTATTATTTAAGTGTTGCTTATTATTTATATAAAGTGTTGTGAATACAATGAAATAAAGTAGAGATTTATTGGCATAAACATTGTGTGCAATACATAAATGATAGTGTAGTAAAAAGTATGCGCTAAATACAGCATAATGAACATTATTAATAAGTCGACCGATATTCTATAACAACACATGAGGTTTGTAGGCTTGGTCAAAAGATTTATGAGGTTTTTAAAAGAGAATAATTCGTTGACTTAGTCTTTTTAACAACAACACAAAAATGCATGGTGGAAAGAATAATGTGGCACCAAAATATGAATATGTATTAAGTTTAGTAGACCAATTTACTGTGACCAGTCCAACGATAGAAGACTAGGTAAAAGATAGAACAATTCTTAGTTTTGTTGGAAAAAATGGAAGTTGACCTGTTGGTTTTTACCTTGCATTTCTAGGTTAAACTCTCGTTGTCTTTGTTTCCAACGATTTGTTGTTCTTCCTTGATGAGTAATGTTTTAGAATTCTACCACCAGGTTAAGTTATTTGTTGAGTCGAACCATAAGGTTGAGAAGTTTCAAATTACATAGCTTGATAATAGGCAGAGAAATATCTCAATTTTCTATAAATAGGGGTGTGAGATACATCATTTGGACACATTGTTTTTACCTACATTATGTTGTTTTCATTTTGAGTGAGTTGAGAGTGTTGCAAGAAGATTTTTGTGAGTTTTGTGAAGTGTTTCTAAGTGTGGATTGGGGAATTTCTGTTGAATCTTGGAGTTAGTTGTTCTTGGAAGTCAATTTGTTTCTTTAGAATTAGCGTTACCAGGCATGTTATTCTTCCCACTTTTATGCTTTATGTTTAATAAAGACTGTATGTTGATATTTTAATTAGGGAAGGAAATTGAATTGCTAGAATAGGAAAAGGATGCGTTTTTAAAAGAATCTTATTATGTTTTACTTTATGTACTTACTTTAGCGTTTGTACTTACTCCATAATAAGGAGTGATTATTTGTACATACTCCATAGAAAAGGAGTGATTGTGATCTTAGTATTATATACTAGGAAAAGACAAAGCTAGGATAGCTTATATTGTTTATCATTTCAAGTTGTTGTGTGTAATTGAACTATATAGAGTTCTTTGATTTCCATCAAATTAGATTACTTTTAAGGGTTATAGCTAGGTAATGTGTTTACTAGGAATGCTTTAAAACATAGGTTGTTTTTGGGGTTAACGATTATCCAATGGAGGGAATTGCCTATGCGTAGTTGTTATTAAGGGATAGGTTGTTCCTAGGGTTAACAATTATCCAATGGAGGGAATTTCCTAAGCATAGTACATGAATGGTAATTGAAGAAATTGAGCTAGAGTATAGTGGGTGAATGGATGACTCTTTTATATGAAACTTTGGCCAAAGTAGTCTAAGTAGCCACTATTTACACTGTCAGTTCACTGTGTCTAGTTTTAGACAATTTCTAGTTCGATATTTTCATACTTGTAGATGTAGCTACCATATGATTAGGTTCTAGAATTGTAGGGCACAACATGAAGCTCAGGTAGGCTATTTGTTATGGGGTTTACCAACCAATTCCTTCGTCAAAGGGTAGGTCCATCTTGTCATATGAGGTAGATGTGCGGGGGACCGCATTTGAGTCCGTGGTTGGCGAAAAAGCGCTTGAGTGATTCTTCTCCTCATCAGTTGGCAACCAAGATTTGTAGGGGATTTCCTAGACTATTTGTTACTACGTGCTAGTGAAGCTCAAGAAGCTATGTATGTTTTCTTATATCCATGTTTATGGAAGTTGTAATGCAAGAAATGATATCTTGATATTTTAAAAGTATTGAAATATATGTACATTCAAGTATAATGAAAAAGGGAAAGTTTGATATATATATATATATATATATATATATAGTTTTAGATGTGCATATTGTCTTTGAAATAGAAGAAATTTTTTATTGCTATGAGTTTTGAACATAGTTATTTACTTAAGATTAAAAACTTAGTGAATTTACTTTCTTTGAACAATCGACATGTTACATCATATAAGGAATGCCTTCGACGTGATTATGTGATTATGAAATATTTGCATACAAATTTAAAACATAAAGCAATGCAAATGAAAAGAGAAATTTGCCATCAAATTGACTTGCAAATGGAAATAGAATGTTCCCATCTAGTTGGCAAATCAATATTATCTGACTTTTATGTGATAAGTTAGATTTTGAAAGCTTTTACCTGATATTTTGGAGGCTTTTTTCATTAAACGATAGCTAGTTTACCATTAAATGATAGCTAGTTGAAACTTGTTTTCCAACAGTTGAATAGTGGTTTGCAGGCATGAAAAGCTCAAACCTCACACTATATATAGCCTAACAACTAATTAATTTAAATATTTATTTACCCTAAATTTTAATTAGAATTTTTAATATCTTTTTAATAAAATTATACAAATAAAAATTTATTGTATTTAAAATTATTAATAAAATTCAATAAACTAATTAAATCAATTTTTATATACTAAGCATTCTAATTAAATGCATATTAATGCATATAATAAATACTTATTAATTAATATAATTATCTTAAATATATTTATTTAAAAAAAATAAAAAATATATTCTAAAACTATACATCAATCATTTTTTAATTTAAATTTAAAATTATACAATCGTAACCTCATACTTCCTAATGCCACTCTAACTTAAAAAAGTAAAACTATTTTTGAAGCGAAGAGGTTGAAGTACAGATGACGTGGCATATATGTGTACTTTTTCCACTACCAACGGCCCCGTAGTACAATAATTAAAAATGCAGCTATATTTTTTTTTAAATTAGAAAAACAAATAGCAACTACCTATTTAATGTTTATTTGTTAAAATTATTGAACTTTTCAATATATATATGGAGTTAGTGCATCTCCATGTAACACAAATCCTTATGGCTAAATATCATTTATGGAAGGTGGACCATTGGTGTCACCCATATATGGTAATATTTTAATTTTAAAAATAGTTGATGGGTTATCTTTAATTTAATAGTTAAAGGGGGTTTAGCATAAATGGATTATTTATTTGAATTAGAATATGTAACATGCTGTAATTTTTAATTTAGTTTATATGTTATTCTTAAATCAATTATAGACTATTTTTTAAATTATTGTTTAGGATTCAGTTTCATAATGTTTGAGTAAAATATGTTGATTCATGTTTTGATGATTTGTTGTTTAAAAGACTATATCTTTTATGAGCATGATTGATCTATTCAACAATTAGTGCATCTAAAAGATGATGGAAAATATAAACATTAGAATTTAAGAAGTTGCTCATCCCAATATGACTCCAACACAATTGTACTTAAATTATATTTTTTTCTTAAAATCAAACCCACTACTTGCATTTTATAATCAACTACATAATATGTAATATAAAATAAACTTTATAAAAACATAAGCATGTGGAGCAATAAATTGAAGGGACGATTAATGAGCATGGTGATTTGGGGGACATAATATGTAAAATAAAATAAGCTTTATAAAAACATAAGCATGTGAAGCAAGAAATTGAAGAGACAATTAAATAAAGTAGCTAATTTCTATCATTCTCCTAAATATTTGGAAATGAATGCAAAAAATAAGGGAAGTAAAGAATCTCAACCAACCCATAAAACCTTTAGTGATGTCAACATCTAGAAAAAGGAATAAAGGGAATTCTAAGATATCTAAAAAACATTAGGTAGAGCTTAAAATTTAGTTATATGTGAATGGACCCAAGTTTGAGGATAATAATATATTTTAATATTATACTACCTAGGGTGGTTTTATGTTGCTTAGTTAATTTTACTTAGGAGCCTTTAGAATATATGATTTTTTAACAAACATATTTTTGAGTTTGTGGTTTTATAATTATTTTATTTGTTTTTAGTTATATTAAGTAAATTTTAAATTGTAAAATAAATTGTATTTATTGATATTTTTATCAATTGACAAAAGTTTTGTAGTTTTTTATGATTATTTGATAGAATAATTTTTTTGTGTTTATGTCATGAAGTTTTCTAAGTAGAGGGTATTCCCTCTATCAAATTATAATATTTATATTAGGATTCAATTGTGTGGTTTTTGAGTCAAATTCATTGACTCATATTTCATGAGAAGTGATTCAGATGAAACCATGTCATGAAGTTTTTCATTGAAGAATTTGTTATATTTTTCAAGCCCTTGCAACTGAGATTTTTTTAAAACATATGATCCTTATGGGCAATTCACCTAAATTCCAATGAGATTCAACTAAATTTGGCATCTTTTCACAATTAAATTTCTATTTAGCATTAGGAAAGATGCAAATGTTTCTTTATTTTTTAGAGTTGTTATGGCTATTTAATTTTTCATGTATATTGAAGCCTTGATATGCTTTAATTTTATGTTACAAATTTAGGTTCATGCCAATAAAATTACTTTGGAGGTTTCCCATTTACAAAATCTTATTGAGCATTGGGCTAATGCTCCATGCATTATTGCTTATGTGCCACAATCACCTACTAGTAGGAATGCTTCCCCTCCACATTGGCGTCATCATGGTCATAGTCACAATGTTCATTTTAAACAAGAATCTCGTGGATCACCCCAACACTAGAGGACATGGTTGGTCCCCTTAAACACATATCTAGTCTTTTACTTCTTAGCATGAATAAGACAATTTGGCTAGCATGATAGTGGCAATTCCTCTCAACTAGCTATTACAATATCTTATGTTTACAATGTTCTTGCTCATCAAGAAGAAGAAAAAGAAAAAGAGGATATCATTATAGGTTGAAACCCTATTCCTAATGGCTAAGATCTCCTAGATGGTTGAAGTAATTCCCCAACTAGAGGCCATCCTCTTCCCCTCATTGGAATTTCTTTAATTACATAGTGGTGTGACCACTTTTCTTTGATTTATGGACTCTAGCATTGACTTTGGATTGTGATTCAATTCCACCCACATTTTATGTGACATCTGGTTTATATTTTTATCTTTCAATACAGAAAGGAACTATACATCGTACAAATAAATTATATGTAAATATAAATTTTGAGAGAAATATAAAAAAATGAGGGAAATAAATATGTGTAGCCATGTGGCACATTTTTATTAAGTGGCCACTACATAGTTTCAACCCCCCATTCATCCATAATTAAAATTCCAATCTCATGATTTTAACAACTCCACCATTACAAGAGAAGATTATAATTTATCCATTATGCTTTCTTGAAAATTTACATGGTGTCATGTGCTAATAAAAATTAAACAAAACAACAGTATTGAAGTACTCTATAAGCATTTTCAAAGTAGAAAGGAAAAAAATTGCACATTTTTGAAAGAGGGATACTTATAAAGGATAATTAATCTTTCCATTAAGTTTAATATAGGCTAATTAAATAAATGAATATAGTTAGACATAAATTAACTTATATTAATTTAATAAAGTTGAGAATGATAAAAAATGTAAAATAATATTATTTTAATAAAGTAAATTACACTTAGCTCTAAGAACAATGGAGAATATGTTTATTTTCATACTAAAGTTTACCCATATCAAGATTAAAAATAGATCCTCTCTATTTGTATTTCATCTTGAAACCAACTCAATTTGTTAACATTGCTATGGGTTGATCTTGCAAATCTAGGTCACTTCTAAGGGCATAGATTTACCCTATGACTCAGGGAATTGATCAAGAATAACACATGTTTTTTCTTTCTAATTCACTAAATGCCCTACTCTACACTAATTATTAAGGACAAGCAATATTTCAAAATTCCTTGGGGAGATTATTAGACTGCAAGGGTTATATTCTCCTAGAGATTGAACCCCTTGATTGGATTTATCTTCACAATAATATAAAAGATTAAATACCATAATCTCATATAATATAGATAATTTAGATGACTTTGATGTAGGTTAAATTAATTGTAATTCTCCAAATCAAAATGTTTCTACAATGTGTCTTCTCTATGATTAGTATGTGATGCAGGAGCATCCTTGGTTCTTGGCAATCTTGCATCAACCAAAAAAAATATTTTCTTTCAATTTGTGTTCTTGCTTTGTTCTTGCTTAGTTCATGTTGGTGGATTCGTCATCTTTGCTCACCAGACCTTGTGGATCTTGGATTACATCATCTACATGTTCATTTTCCTTGTTCCAAGATTTGAGCGTGATTGGATCTTTTTCCAGAAAGTTATCGCTTCTAGAATTTCATGGTAGTTTCTTGAACTGACACTAGAATAATTTCAAACTTTTTGGCTAGTTCAATTGTTGTGGATCGTCCCCGTGACTTGTGGATCTTAATGGTGGGATTTTAATTATTTCGTGGAGTGTTCCTGACCTTCAGTATAGGTCCACTCTTCATCTTGTGCACCTATTGAAGAGTAATTAAAATTTGAGGCCAACCTATTCATGCGCACGCTACATTTTCCTTCCTTGGATGATGTGATGATCTTTGGCTGATGTGGATGTTTCCAGAATTGTGGATATGATATAAAGCTTGTAATCAATCATTAGAATAGCAGTGATCAAGTAGTAATTGATTGAGTAGATTGAGATAGGTTATATTTGTAATATTCAGCTCACATATAGGAGCATGTTAGAATGTTGTATATTTTATCACGCTTGTGAGCCAAATCTATAAGCTCAGATGTATTGTTAGATTGGATCACAGAGATGGAAAAGTATTTTGAATTTGAAGGTACCTCTGAAGATAAGAAGGTGAAGTTTGCTTGTACAAAGTTGAGAGGACATGCATCCCTTTGGTGGGAACATTTGCAGACAGATAGGTAGAGAAGAGGAAAGGAAAAAATAAGATCATGGGATCAAATGGTGAATAATTTGAAGTCAAAGTTTATTCCCACATATTATCATATTAGCTTGCTCAAGGAGTTGAAAAATTTGAAGCGGAAAGAATCTAGTGTAATAGAGTATAGTAAGGAATTCTATAAGTTGAATATCAGATATGGACATTTGGAGGATGAGATTAAGCAAGTAGCCAGATATGTGAATGGTTTGAGATCGTCCATATAGGATGAAATCGGTTTGATCAAGTTGTAGAGTGTGGAAGAGGCATATCAGTGTGCCCTGAAAGCATAGGAGAAGTTGAATAAGAGACATGAGAAGAGATAGAGAGGAAGAGGTGGAAGATTTCAAAGAGGAAGAACTTTTACTGGAGAAGGAAGATGATCTTTTCCATATCAAAATAAGGATAAGGAGATTAGTAGGAATGAAAAGTCATACCAGAGAGGTGATGGAAACTCTTATAGAAGAGGAGGTTATGGTGGTTACCGAAATGAAGGTTATAGAAGAGATAATAGAGGATGGGAGAAAAGGATATTCAAAGGAACCTGTTATAAATGTGGTGGAGAAGGACATAGAGCATTTGAATGTAATCAGGGAGAGACAAGCAGGAAGGGAGAGAACAATAGAAGAACAACCTTTGTTGAGGAGGATCATGTTGGATCATCTAATAAACCTGAGATGGAGAAGTGTTGGTGAATAGGAGAGTATTGTATCAAAGTGAGTTGGAGAAAGAACCATTGCAAAGGAAGAATTTGTTTCAGACCAAATGCAAGGTGAATGGTAAATGTTGCAAAGTGATTGTTGACAGTGAGAGTTTTGAGAACCTGGTTTCTGAAGAGATGGTCACTAAACTGGAGTTGGAAAGGTTGAAACACCTGAAGCCTTATTAGATTGCTTGGATTCAGGATGAGCATAAGTGAACAATGTTCAGTGAAATTAAAGATAGGAAATTACCATGATGAATTTTTGTGTGATATCATTCCTATGGATATATGCCATGTTGTTTTGGGAATACCTTGGTAGTATGACAAGCAGGCTATTCATGATGGAAAGAAGAATATATACACTATTGTTGCTAATGGGATGAAGCAGATTTTGTTTCCATTGGAAGATGTTCCTACAGTTGAAGTTTGTATGAATGCTAGGGTTTGTCTGGTTGATGGAAGAAGATTCCTTGATGGATTGAGACATGAGAATGTATGTTATGCCTTGGTGCCTAGGAAGGATAAAGACTTGAAGCATGTGGAAGAACACTAGGAAGATATAAAAGAGATACTGACAGAATATGAGGAGATCATTTCAGATAATGTAGCTTATGGATTTCCACCTGTGTGGAGTATTAGTCATTGTATGGATCTAATTCTTGGAGCTAGTTTTCCTAATAAAGCAACACACTGGATGAAACTAACTGAGAATGAGGAATTGAATAGAAAAGTGCAAGAATTGTTGAAGAAGGGTTTGATCAGAGAAATATTAAGTCCATGTGCAATACCTGTTGTGCTAGCACCTAAAAAGGATGGAGAATGGAGAATGTGTACAGATTCTAGAGCCATAAACAAGGTCACAGTGAAGTATAGATTTCCTTTTCCCTAGATGGATGACATTATGGATTGTTTGAGTGGAGCTAAGTACTTTACAAAGATATATTTGAAGAGTGGATATCAACATATCAAAATCAGAGAAGTAGATGAGTGGAAAACAACTTTCAAGATGAATGACGGATTATATGAGTGGTTGGTTATGCCTTTTGGATTGAAAAATGCACCGAGTACTTTCATGAGGTTGATGAATGAGGTATTGAAGAAATTCTTAGGTAAGTTTGTGATTGTTTACTTGGATGACATCTTGATTTTTAGTAAGAGTAGAGAAGAACATTTGTTGCATATAAGGAAAGTCTTGCGGAGGTTGAGAGAAGAGAAATTGCTTATAAACATTAAGAAGTGTAGTTTCACGAAGGAGGAGTTGGTATATCTAGGATTTGTGATATCTATGGATGGATTGAAGATGGATTCTGAGAATGTAAGAGTGATTTTTGAGTGGCCTACACTAGATAGCATTGGAGAGGTGAGATAATTTCATGGATTGGCTAGTTTATACAAAAAATTCATTAGAAATTTTAGTTATATTTGCAATCCTATGACAAAAGCAATGAGAGGAGATAGGAAGGATTTTGGATGGAAATTTGGAGCAGACTGAAGTTTTGAATTGTTGAAGTAGAAGGTGACTGAGAAGCCTGTGTTGGCTTTACCAGATTTCAATAAGGTATTTCAAGTAGACTGTGATGCAAGTGGAAATGCAATTGGAGCAATACTAAGTCAAGAGGGAAGACCTATAGCTTATTTCAATGAGAAGTTGAATGATGCTAGGAGGAGATATTCAGTGTATGATCAAGAATTTTATGCCATAGTTCAAGCCTTGAAAAAGTGGAGATATTACTTGTTTCCTAAGGAGTTTGTGTTGTATACGGATTATCAAGCATTGCAATATTTGAACAGTCAAGGTAAGTTGAATTAGAGACACATGAGATGGGTAGAGTTCTTATAGAGTTATACTTTTGTTTTTAAGCATAGGATTGGAAAGTCAAATAGAGTTGTTGATGCTTTGAGTAGGAGAAGGAATTTACTGACAGAGATGAGAGTGGAGGTATTAGGCTTTGATGAGTTGAAGAATTTGTATGAAGAAGATCCAAATTTTGTAGAACCTTGGAGGGCATGTAAAGAACCAGTTTTGGAGGATATAAGTCAGTGGCTGGATTATTTCATTTAGGAGGAGATGTTGTTAAGAGGAAATCAGTTGTGTATACCCCGAAGTTCGATGAGGGATAACCTGGTGAAGGAGAAGCATAGTGGAGGAATGTCAGGACACTTTGGAGTTGATAAGATAGTGGCATTGGTGAGTGAGAATTACTTTTGGCCACAGATTCATAAGGATGTTAGGAGATTCGTGTAGAGTTTTTCAAGTTGCAAAGGAGAGTAGTTAGAATGTTGGATTGTATAAGCCTTTGACAATTCTGGAGAGACCTTGGGAGGATATTAGTATGGAATTCATACTTGGTTTACTGAGGACACAAAGAGGTAATGATTTTGTATTTGTGATAGTAGATAGATTTTCTAAGATGGCACATTTCATACCTTGTAGGAATACAACAGATGCAGTACATGTAGTAGATTTGTTTTTCAAAGAAGTGGTCAGATTGCATGGGTTACCTAGGAGTATTGTTTTAGACAGATATGTAAAGTTTGTTGGTTACTTTTGGAGGACACTTTGGAAGAAGTTGCAGAGAAATTTAAAGTTCAGTTATACTTTTCACCCACAGACTGATGCATAGACAGAGGTAGTAAACAAGAGTTTAGGGAATTTGCTAAGATATATGGTTGGAGAGAAGACTAGGAGTTGGGATTTAGTTCTTGCACAAGTAGAGTTTGCTTACAATAATTCAGTGAATAGGAGTACAAGAAAGACACCATTTGAGATTGTTACTAGAGTTCATCCTAGAGGTATATCAGAGTTGAGAGACATCAGTATGGAAGATAATAGGAGTGCAAAAGTAGAAGAATTTGCAGAACACATGAAGTTTCATATTCAAGTGAAACAACAATTGGAAGACACGAACCATAAGTATAAGGAGAAGGCAGATGAAAAGAGGAGACATAAGGAATTTGGAGTTGGATATGAAGTGATGGTATATTTGAGGAAGGAGAGATTTCCAGTTTGTACATACAATAAGTTGAAGATGAGGAAGTTTGGATCTTATAAGATCTTGAAGAAATTTGATTTAGGAAATGCATATGAAGTGGAGTTACCGGAAGGTATGGGTATATCACTTGTATTCAACATTACAGATCTATATCAGTATCATGAAGTAGAGTTCAGTGAAGATAGTGAAACAAAATGGGAGAATCAATTTCCTAAACAACAGTTGGATGAGGTTGAAGAGATTTTGGATGTCAGAGATGGGAGGAAGACTCGTGGAAGATAATACAAAGAATATCTTGTGAAGTGGAAAGGTAGACTAGTGGATGATTCTTCTTGGATTTCTCAAGCTGAGGTAGACCATCTTGGTTTTCCTTTAGCCCCAGCAAAGTGAGGGACTCACTTTTCAATAACCCTGGATGTTTGATGCAGGAGCATCCTTGGTTCTTAGCAATCTTGCATCAACCAAAAAAAATATTTTCTTTCAATTTTTGTTCTTGCTTTGTTCTTGCTCAATTCATGTTGGTGGATTCATCATCTTTGCTCATCAGACCTTGTGGATCTTGGATTACATCATCTACATGTTCATTTTACTTGTTCCAAGATTTGAGCACGATTGGATATTTTTCCGAAAAGTTACTGCTTCCGCAAATTTCATCACAATTTCTTGAACCAGCACCAGAATAATTTCAAACTTTTAGGCTAATTCGATCGTTGCGGATCATCCCCATGACTTGCAGATGTTAATGGTGGGATTTTAATTGTTTCATGGATTTTTCTCAACCCTTCAATATAGGTCCACACTTCATCTTGTGCACCTGTTGAAGAGTAATTCAAATTTGAGGCTGACCTATTCATGTGCACATTACATTTTCCTTCCTTGGATGATGTGATGATCTTTGGTCGACATAGATGTTTCTAGAATTGTGGATATGATATAAAGCTTGTAATCGATCATTAAAATAGCAATCATCAAGTAGTAATTGATTGAGTAGATTGAGATAGGTTGTATTTGTAATATTCAGCTCGCATATAGGAGCATGTTAGAATGTTGTATATTTTATCAGGCCCGTGAGCTGAATTTGTAAGCCCAAATGTTGTCGGCCGAATGTAACTAAGATTTATGTTAATGAGAATATTTCCATCTGCATTTTCCTCCATATTTTTTGTTGCTTTTGTTGTGTTACTCTTGCTGCATGGTCTGGATTGTTCTCTTTGAGGACCCTCCCACCATGGCTATGCTAGTATGGTCTTTCCCATGATAATCAATGATGAATGAATACATTAAATACTAATAAATAGTAGTTAATCATGAAATTTTTTACCAAGCCAACTCATAATATCTAGTGGAATTGGAAAGAGTTAGCAATTATTTGAGTTTTGGGTCAATTTCATGTGGTGCAATATCAATCACACACACCGTGAGATTTTTCTAGGGCATGAACTTGTGCTAATATTGAGGTGGAGAAAGAATATATAAGGATGGGTGCAAGAGCATACATAATAAATGGCTAAAGTATAAAGATATGTGCAAATATGGATTAAAAATGTGAAACATATAGGAATGAGTGTTAATTGAGAGGGGTGATAGATCAATGAATGGGCTAAAATTTTCATAAGAATACACCATTTTTTGATATGTAATTTTATTTTAAGTATTCCATCAAAATGGGCCCAAAATTATATAGGGGTTAGTATGGGTATTCAAATTTCATCATTGTAACATTTCACCCCTAGTTTGAGGTATAGATGAATCCTATCATGAACATAAATCTTAAAGTAAATGAGCACTCACAAACATAAATGTAAAATAAATATTTAGAAATAAAATGATATTGAGGTACATGTAAATTAATTGACCCCACTAGATATCATTGTATCCATTTAACCTTCAATATGTGTACCCCATGGGAACTAGGAAAATAGAGAAAAATATGCAATGAACATATGTAATTCAATTAAAGATTAAAAATAATCACAAGTTGAATTTACCATCTACAATCATGAGAAAGAGGAGAGAGTAGGGTTAAGATAAACTCAACTTGTATAGAAAGTTGTAATAGTAATGATCTACCCACTATGGTAGTAGTAAGATGACATGGCACATTTCCCATTGCCCATGTTGTCATGTCATAGGATCTTGATTCATCATAACATGATGAAAAGTATTTTTATTGATACAAGTGATTGTCTTCAACCTCAAATAAGGAGTGTTAGTGATAAGATATGTCCCTTAGTTTGATGTACCCATTAGATATAAGGAATAGGTGAAGAGGGATAAATATTACAAGAAATATAAATGTAAGGCACACATGCAAGCATATACATCATGTAAAGTGTCATAAATTTATATCATGTTACAATCATATAAAGCATCTCAAATGATATACATGGTCAACATATGAGCTATAGATAAACATGAAGGAATAAAACTTTGCCCCCAATATAGGCGATTGTAGCATTGAAGAATATGGGCATAAATGCTATAGGTAATGAAATAAGTCCCTGGTAGTGAGATTGATCAATATAATGCAATGAAAGTTATTGTATCCCTAATGTGACTCTTAGTGCATGATAGGCACATGAGAAAAAAATAAGATAGGCAAGGCATAATATATAAACCCCTCAATGTGATGATATCACTCTTATAACATGATCAAGCATGCAAGTGCTAATGATATATAAGATGAAGTCATGAGAGCACATAATTGGCCCAACATGTAAAGGATAAATGTGATGAGGTGTAAATAGTGTAATGAATATATGGAATATCTTAAGTTATGTATAGTTACGCAAATGATAGGGTAGGTTGGCCTTCCATGACCAAATAATGTCATGATAATCAATATTAGGTAATTAAATCAATAAATAAGTATATAGACACATCTATGATTAAGATATAATTTTGAAAGTGTATGTAAATCCAATTTCCCCAAATATGACTAATATGATGACATAGCTCTAGAAACATTAAAAAAATAAAGTAATCTTATATGATGATAACATAGTAAAAATAAGATACTCATAAAATAAGGCTATGATAAGACTCATAGAAATCAAGATAAAAAAAAAGAAGAAAGAAGTAATCTCATATGATGATAAAATAGTTAAAATAAGGCCATGATAAGACTCATAGACATTGTAAACATGTGATCAAAGTTAGAATCATAAGCATATGAAAAGGAAGGCATGATAGTTTTATATGTAAAAGTAAGATGATGAAGAACATTATATCTTTATTGTTCACACTTATTCAAGAAATTAAAATTATGGTTCTAGATGTTTCCTTATTGGCCTTCTACTCTACTTTTCAATTTGATCCTTAAGATTGCGTTTATGCTTCCATTAAATTAATTTTCACATGAATAATGCAATGATACTTTGTGGTTGGCCTTATTGCTTTTGTGTCTTTTCTTTCTTTTAGGTTCCCTTGTCAATTTTTAAAATTATGTTTCTACATGTTTTCTTATTGGCCTTCTAATCTACTTTTTAATTTTATCCTTAAGATTGCGTTTATGCTTCCATTAAATTAATTTTCACATGAATAATGCAATGATACTTTGTGGTTGGCCTTATTGCTTTTGTGCCTTTTCTTCCTTTTAGGTTCCCTTGTCAATTTTGAAAATTATAGTTCTATACGTTTCCTTATTGACCTTCTACTCTACTTTTCAATTTGATCCTTAACATTACATTTATGCTTCCACTAAATTAATTTTCACATGACTTTGTGGTTGGCCTTATTGCTTTTGTGCATTTTCTTCCTTTTTTGATTCCCTTGTCAATTTTTGGCCTCGTGTGTTTATGACAGATGCATTTAAGAGTATTTTCCTTGCCTTTGTTCAAAGTATTGAATATTTGTAGCAGGCAAGATGGGTACTCTATATTATGAGCGATGAGTGGCAACCATTGATTCGATTTGATCGATGGCTCACACTCTCCCAGTGGTTGGCAGCTCTTGCCAATTTCTTCAAATAGCAGCATTCATTGAATCAATGACGTCTGCGGTTTGATTTGGCGAGGTGAACTCTTCTTTCAGATTCATGTTGGTATGAGATGTTGCTCATTAGGTGTGGTAATGTGACCTGATCAGGTGGCTGGTGAGGATTTTCAAGGTCGAAATGGGATGGTATTAGGAGGATTAGCAATATGGGTCTGTTGGAGGTAGGCGCCCCCCACCTTGTTTGGGTCCACTTTGTTTATCTATCTTTGATCAATAACTCTCCTTATCCCTATTGAGGAGACCTTGAGGTTGTCGATCTCTCCACACAGCGGCCATGGGCTATTTGATTTTATGAAATGGATCTCGACCATTGATCCTCACTGGAGTTTAGTGAAGACTTTCAAACATTCGAAGGGATGCTTGGGATGGAGCAGGAGAAAAGAAGATCAAAGGAGTGGTGAAAGGATGCATGACATTTTCCAATTGGTCATGGAGTGATTTGTGAAGTAGTGAGCATTTGTTGCTCATGAAAATACTTGCAGCTATCAATTTGAATAGGAAGAGACCTCCAACATCAATTTGTGATGAAATTTCAAAGGTTTTAGGCCAATCGTGTGGGTAGATGAAGATATAAATGATGCTTAAAAGATTCAATTAAAAGGGACTGCATCCCTCCTGGTGAGGAACTTAAGGTTGACAATTGAAAATATTATGAAGATAAGTATGGAGGAACATATAACAAGGAAAAGGTGGTAAACATAAACATAAGAAGACATAGGAGTCAAATAAGGCATGTAAAAAAGTAAGGATAGCTAATATTAGAATAATGAAATAAATTTGTCTTCTAAATGGGGAAATAAAGTATAATTCATAATATAGAAGGTAAAATGAGAATACGAGGTGTAGCAAACATGTCATAAGATCAAAGGTGTCAAAGCTTAAAGACACATAAAGTAAATGGATGAATAGGAAAGGGGGATCACAACAAACATGGTGCAAGTAGAAGGCCAAAGTAGAAATGATAGAAAACACAAGGAAGAGGTGACATGGACAACACAACATATGTTCATAGACACTTGTATCGGCATGCACCACTTAAGGTGTCTTGACATCATCAATATGCTAACTAGGAATATGGACACAAAGACATAAAGCCAAGAAGGAAAAAGCATAAAATGGATGAATAATGATATTTAAGTAATGAATTCATCTCTTGTATCAAGTGATTTCTTAGATTTTATATAATGTGTAGCCTCAATATAAGGTGTGGTATAGTGAACACACATTATCTCTTGATGAACATGTTTTTCTTCCATGTGATTCACCTCATCAAATGAGGGGGTCATGGACTCATTAATATGCTCAATTTTAATCTTCCTTTTGTCAATAAATTCTTGAATTTTATGTTTGGATGGAATGCTTCTATCTCTATAATATCCATGTGTAGGCTTAGGAGGTGTGTTAGGTTGTTGCAAGGGAACATCATGAAATTTAGCTATATTAGGAGAGAATGACGTAGGATTGAAGGTAGGTTTATTAGAAGTATATGCCATGTTAAAAGTAGGAGAATAAAGATCAAAATATAAATAATGAGAGAACATTGTTAAGTCCATAATATCATCATCTGAACTAATGCCAAAGAAATAGTCAATGAAAGCATGAGCCAAGTTTACAAATGAAATGTAAAGAAAACAAGATGCATCAAACTAAATTACAAGTATTTACCAATCAAATGTAGCCAACACTCACTAATCAATAAGATGTCATCCTTCAAATATTCATAATTAATAAGCAAGAATGATTTATAATGTATTAATAATTTGTACTACCATCATAATCATCATATAATAAATCCTTGCTAAGATTCATAATATCATCATGTAGTGTAGGAAAAGGTAATGAAGCATCAATAAAGCATACATGAGAGGTGAATTAAATATCTTCAATATATATTCTAGCATCATGAGAGGTATCATTAAATGCAAAAAAATCTAGAAAGAATGTGGATCTCTGGACATAGAACCATCACAACATTTAGTCCAGTCTCATCATAGGTTGTAACAGTATCATGTTTAATATGAATACCTTTAGCATGTAATGTATTATGCATAGTAATGGAAAGTAAGGGTACATTATGATTAGCCTCTGCCATAGATGTATCATGAATCAAATAATGTGAAGGAAATATGCTTCTAGTTAGTTTTTCATTAGAAGTTTAAGCATATCACTCTCACTATGTATATGAGAAGGAGAAAAAATGTGAGAATCGTGGATAAGTGTGGTAAGAGTACATCCAAAATAGAAGGAAAAATAATGATCAATTACCTAGAGGAGGAAAAACACATACATGATGGTGTAATTCTTTCACAAACAATATGATCCCATTCATATAATTAAGTGTCATAAGTGAATAAAGAACAAAAGGATCACATGTCACAAAATGTATAAAAATATCAAAATTAGTAATGGAAACATGGATATGATCTAAAGGTGAGGAACCATGATAATCCATGTAACAAAAATATAGCAATAGGAATCTATCCAAGGACAGGTGGGGTGGGGTTCACAACACTATGCAATAAGGGCCCAAATCCCTAATAGGAGGAGATACATGATATATAAATAAGGATTTCTTTTAAATAAATAAAAATATTATTCAAAGCTTAAATATAAGATGAATCCCTAAAGGACACCAAGGGATGCATTCATTATAAACTATTGACATGTTGTGGTCAATGTGTCAACACTTTACGTTGGGAACATCCCCACCATAAAGTGTAGGCACATTGATTGCAACACACCAATAGTTTAAGCTCTTCCCTAGGGATGGTTAAGGTGGGAAAAAGTTATACCACATAATAAAACACAATCCCTAGGAGAAAATATATAATAATGAATAAGAATAAAATACTATCAAGATCTAAAAAAGATGATGGCATCAAAAATTATAGATCTAAAACACTTATACAATGAGTATGTTCCCTAAATCAATAACCTTGGGTGGTGTAAGATTAGATGATTTCCCCAAAAAGTGTAAAAATAGACCATTTCCTTAAGTTAAATCTAGGATAATTAAATAAATACATAAATTCAAACACAAAATAACAAGTATATGAATTAATTATAGTTGGGATGATGAAAGCATGTAAATTAATTATATTTTAGGAAATTAAATATAAAGCATTAGGGCACTCATATCTAGGAATCATGATAGAATATTTAAATTGTGTGCTAAAATTTTCTACCTTGGAACTAAAAGTGGATCCTCTTTGTCTATATTTTTGATGAATATGGCAATTATCTATATTAAATTAAAGATAAAACACATATTCACAAAACAAAGATGGGTGGTAAAAAGGCACACCCCAAGAGTCACATGGGTAGCGCCCAAAAAACCAAAAGATTAACTAACATGGGCCGAACCCAAAAGTCAGAGTACAAAAATATAAAATGGGCCATTAAGCGCCCAGAGCAATGCCAGAAGAGCCAGGAGGGTCTATTTCATCCAAAAAAATTCCCCATACATCAGCAAGGTCAGTGACATCAGTAGGAGGACCCCAACCATCATCAACATCTTTATATTTTTCTTCTTCTTTATCCTCATGTCGGGGCGAGATTGCAAGTGCCAGACGTGAAAAACATTTACTAGTATCTGGCCAGCTAGAGCCAGAAGCATGAGTCTCATCAAAGGGCCACTTGGAGCCACCACCGCCACTCCCCAAAGCGCCGCCAAAAGGCCACCCTTGGCCAACCTGCGGTGGAGGGGAGTGAGTCCGCCGAGGAGGGCAAGAATCCTATCGAAGAGGAGGCTAAGAGCGAGGGCGCGCAGAACCAATCCACTGTTGGCCTCGAGAGGGCGACTGGCCATGGGAAGAGGTGGGCAAAGCGGGCACCTGAGCAACAGTGCAAGGGGCATTGCCCCAATGGTCCAACAACACTTGCAGGCGAGCAACTTCAAGTGCAACTTTGTTAGCTTGCACCTGGATATTTAAAAGCACATTAGAACAAATAACTACTTTAGCATATAAATAAAAATTAATATCCATTTGAGAATGAGCAAATATGTAGGCATTTCTGTCTTTCCAGATATTGAAAAGGATTTCCACCCTGAAAGTGTGCCAAAGCTAGGTATACTTAGCAGGAAATCTGGGCAAATCTCCCAGTATAATCATATGCTAGGAGAAAGGCTCCGGTCTAAAGGGCTGAAAGAAGTCATGAATCCAAGTCCAAAGTTGCTGAGCTTTGGGACAAAACTAGAAAAGATGCTTAAAAGTCTCAGCTTGCCCACAAAAAGGGCAAGCTATCAATTGCACAATTTATTAATTGTCTATATTTCACTTTAGAACTAGAACAATTTATCAATTGCACAATGGGTTAATTGTGTGGCTCTAGGTCACTTCTATAGGCATGCATTTATCATGTGATATGTTGAATGCTTATTTTAACATAACATGTTGGAAAAAAATCATTGCCCTAATTAAAAGGTGATTAACCCCAAGAGTCTTTAATTTGATATAATAGGTTATAAAAGCACTCACAAGACTCAATTCATAGTAGTTTGACTATCTCATTCAAGAGGATCCATCTCCTATGCTATGACAATTTTAATCCTAGATCAAACCCATTTTTAACTTGGTGGCAATACTCTTAATATCCATAACAAACCCTATGCTATGAAAAGGAAAAATAAAACCCTAGAACAAGCCCTAGGTGAGAATTAAATTAGATTATGACAAGTGTCCTTATCTTATGCTATGAGACATAAAAGCACATAATCTAATAATTGAAAAAGAATCCTAAGTTTATATTAAGTGTATTAAAATAAAAGGGGACCTAATACCTTTTTTCTCTAACACAAACAATTCTCAAGCAAGATATATAGATGCACTAAACAAATAGGTAGATTTTAAAAAATAACCATGTAGAAAGATCTTGATGAAATGAGCACTTCAAATTTATATTCTAATTAATCTATTTTATATTTAAATTAAAAATAAAAATTTAAAAAATTTACCTTCTTTTTCTTTGAAATATTTTTGCGCCCTTTATTCATTCAATTTCTTGTCTTTTTCTTTTGAATATGAATACAATATTTTATTTCTCCTAATTATTCTTATTCCCATCTTTTTTTTAATAAAATATGTCACAATAATCTTCTCCTTTAAAATTTGAAAAAGTCAACCAAATATTTTTTTAAAAATATTTATTTGATTTAGAATAATAGACCTTTTTATTTATATATATTTTAATAGCTTCATTTAATATTATAGCTTTATTTAATTTTGAAATTGGAAAATAATTCAATGCCTTCAAATGAAGGCCCTTCATTCTAATGTGCATGGATAAACGGATTTACCTTCCTCAATTGATTTTTTTTAGAAAGTTTATATTTCAAAGTAGGGATTGGAACATCAAATGGAGTTGCCATGTCATGAGATTTTTTAGAATTATAGGTCTCCAAATAAACTTTTTGAAAAGTATAATTTATAATATATTTTATTTAAATATGATTTTTTTTCTATTTTTAAGTGAACATAAGTTTTTAACCAAATATAGGGTTTTCTTCATTCATATGGAGAAATAAAAAGGTAGCATTTAAAAATATATCTATTTACTCTAATCAATGTCCTTGTTTTAACAAAAAATATTAATATATAGCAAAAAAGCTAATCTTTATTATGGAATAAAATCACTTTAAGTTATAATTAATGTGGATTAAAATTAATAATATAATAATATACAACGAAAAATTATGAAAAATATGCATTTACTAGATATCAATGTTAGTGATGTATGCTTAAAAAATTACGGGTTTTCTTACTTCTAATAAAAGTTATACACTAGAATAATATCACTCATTAAAAATACTATCAAGTATAAAAAAATAAGTTATTAAAAATGTCTAAAAATCAATACAAAATTGTTTAATTAGAACATATATATATATATATATATATATATATATATATATATATATATATATATATATAATTTGTACATAAAATCTCAAAAAGTCATCAATTCACGTTTTTTTCAAATTCTTAATGGTTTGCTTGTTGTAATTGGCAAAAAGTGAAATATTAATTAAAAATGTTGATTTCAATGCTCCACTTAAATAAAAAAGTAGAATATTCTATTGTGAGATCACCCATGATATCTTTAACATGATCCTTTATAGACAATGACAAATAAATTATCTTTGTTCAAGAGAGTCTTTTCTCTCCTTGATATATACAAATATGCTTCAAAACTAAGATATTTATAACTTTTCTTTGAATCCTATATAAAGATTCATTAAGAACCATTTATATTTGTTAAAAAGATTATTAATTTTTCACAATCCTCTATCCAAGATCTCTAACATGATCTTCTAATAATGACCCAATATCCCTTTACAAGCTCTAAGATATGCAACCTATAGTGAAGCATATAAAAAATAATATCAACCAAATTCTACTTTACAAATAGTTCATAGAATTTATATGCTCTAAGTCTATAAATAAAATTGTAATAAATCCCCATATGACAGCTATTGGATGAAAAAACTTGCACTCAATCGAATCCAAAAGCGGCATAAACACATTCAATATGAATTGTGTACATCTCATATCATTAACTATTGGTTTATTTAAGATCCTAAGATTTCTCCATTACAAATATAATCCCTATACAGATGCAAAACCATTAATCCTATTCATTCAATCCTAGATTAACTGTCCCTATATGTGCTTGGATTTTGGAGAGGGTCCCCACATTTATTCAAAAATACTCAAAATGAACCCTAAACAAATTAAAACATAGAAGCCAACAAGCACAAGGAGAGCATGTGCAAATGTGAAAACCATAAGCATATATGGTCCACCTCCTAAGTATGGAGCATGAAGGAAAATGGCCCTTCTAGACCTTAAGAATGAAATACAAACCCATACTATGTAAGTACGGGCATGAGAGAAGGGGCCATGGTAATTAAGTAGACAAGAAGAATAAGACCATGATGGCCTTGTGCTCATGATTTCCCTTGTAACAAGAGTGTCAAAGTTAATCCTATGGAGAAAGGAGAAGCACTCAGGTAGTGGGCAAAAATTTGGCTCTTAAGGCCTCTCGGTGCACATTGATGAGGTTTGGTCGGGTCCCTTATGGACAAGGGAATAAGAAGTGAGTCATGGCTTAATCTTACGATGGTGGAAAGAGGCATACCTAGTGTATTGGTGGGAAATCCAAGTTATGTACCATTTCAAATTAGCCTTTGGGCTTGCCTTTGTGCTACCTAGAAGGTCGTATCATTTGAAGACAAGGTGGGGAGTGGAGATGGCGCATTGGTTGTAAGGATATCATTGACAAGACCATTACATGACGACATAAGTGACAGCATAACAATGGTTCTCTAGTCTAATACTTTCCACCTTAGATCATGATGTGGACAACATAGTTGTGTATGACTATGCCATCACTGACGATAAGGGTTACCAAGTCTCGCGAGGATAGTTCTATTATCATGCAAGTGACTCGGGCTAAGTGGAATGGCTAGTACTTGGGAAAAAGAGCCTATAAAACTAATGCCAATTTAAAATAAAACATATACCTAATTCTAATTAAAATTTCAAAAGTCTTATATAAATTGTTCAATACCTTATTTTTGAAGGGGATCAAGTTAATAGAATATTAAAAAAAATACAATAATGAATTTAGGGTTCAAAATAGAAGTATAATTAGTCGTATTGTGAATCAAATAGATAACTATACCAAACACAATCTCAAAATGAATATGACCACCATTATCAATGACAATGTTAATGAACCTATACATTAAGGGGGGGAACCCCCACTATAACAAGTGAGCTTGATTGCAAGCACACACTTCTTTGTACAACACAAAGCACATGACTCCAAGTGTAACTAGCACTACTTAGAATCCTAAGAGAGTAACCCCTACATCAATGTATGTGACATTGTTGCATATGTGCAATTAGAGAGCAACTAAGACATTTAAATACTCTAGAAATTTGGGACACACATACTATTATGAACACCATAAAAAAACTCATGTGTATAGGAGACCCAACTATGAAAAACAAATTTGGTTGCATATACATATGCAATTGTGGCAACAAATGCCAACCATCAAAATGTGACCAAGCTTTCCAAACATTAAAGAGGGATAATTACATATGAAGTAGATGTAATGATTGGGTAAATACTCTGCAAGTGATAGAAGGACTACATGAAAATCCATCAAATGTACCCAATTAATCCAAATCAAAATTGATAGAGGTCAAAAACCAAAGTTACATTTAATGTTAGGGTTTCTACTTTAATAGAATTGGGGCTTGTGGTGAAGGCCATGACATATACCCCTTGAAAACAAAAACTAGATGCATACCTAGAATGCATGATGCTAAGGATGTTAAAACACAAATTGAACAATCAAATACCCAATTTAAAGCAATATCCTAAAACCAAAGATATGTAGCTTCCTCGGTATGAGTACAAATCAATGTTACCTAAAACCTAAGTCCCACCAAAACTAGATGAATTTGTTCATGAAATAGCATATTAAAATACCTCCAAAATAAAATAACTAATTAAAAAATAAACATTCATTAATAAGCCCACCCAAATATAAAGAAATGAAATAAAATACAAGTCAAAATAGATCAAATATAAAGTATCATTCAACATAATTCCATCCATATTGTGTGCATATGCATTTATTTTTCTTTTAAATCTGTTACTCCAGTTTCTATCGCATTCCTTAAATTTACCCTCATTTCTCTGAAATTTCTAAGTATAAGTACTCTTATGGTTTCCCTCACATTGGCTAAGTACTCATGTTTAACTAGCCACTCTATCACTCTCATTCCCCACTCTGCTTTACTAGAAGTGTGAATGCCGTTGTACAAAAAATGCTCTAGAAGCTCAGAATTGTGTACATGAACCCGGGCTAGAAAATTCTCTCCAACAATCTTATGGACTATGCCTTCCTCCACATCGATGTTTATTAAGAAGATGTATTTTAGCTAGCATGTCACTAAGTGCCTAGTCTTATTGCATTCCACATTCTCAATTGATAGATAATCACTCTTCGAAGAGGCATCACTTAGTGCTCGACATCTTGGTATTGTTATATGGAGCCTAATTAGACTCGTAGGTTAAATTTTCCCCACTTTTATCAGCGTAGTTTCCCCCTAAATTATTTAAAGGGAATTTGGGGGCAGCGCCCCTTGCGGGGTCTAGGGGTAGTGCCCCTGGCACACTCCCTGTCGCAATATAGGGCGGGATCGAGGGGCAGCACCCCCGAAACCTCACACGACTTTTATTATTTTATAAAGGCGTCGAGAGTTATTTTTTCTATTAGCTGACATAAAAAACCCCTAATTTTGTAACCAACATAAGTCTTGATAAAATAGCTAAGGGATAGGGTTTTCATTGATATATTGTATTGTAGCATTTGCAGTGGTATTGAGTTGCAAGGATTGTTGGTTGTAATAATATTGGACTCTCTGTTGGTGGATGTAGCCCAAGTTTGGGTGAACCACGTTAAAAATTGTCTCTCGCTGTTATTATTTCTATATTTTTCATTCCTCTATTTAATTTTTATTTGCATTTAATTGATATTTTATGCATGCAATTCCTAAACACTTGGATGCAACAAAATTAGAATGATGAAAATGAAGGTAATTTTCTCTATATTTGTAGAAGCAGAATGGTGGTGGGAGATAGATATTGAAGATTTTCTTGGGAATGACTAGCATCACAAAGACAACAATATTGCTCTAGAAATTAATGAAGCTGGCCAGTGATATGATGTAGTTGCATTAATTTCTCAAATTTGACAAGCTTTAGCTTCAAGTCGCATCCTTTGCTAAGGAAATTTATATGAGCATAATCACAAAAGTATATATGAATTAAATGAAAATTAGAAGGTTGCATTCCGCCCACATGAACCTTAAGCCACGAGGCTGATATACAGGCAACAATGCTTCATTTTCCTGACAAAATAAAATAAAGAAGAGTAATGTAGTTATGACTTGTTTAAAAATAGTCATAAATGCTCTTTGGAGCTCGATACTTAAAATTAGGTGTTGGTTTACGAAACTGTTGTTTGGAAAGATGGCAATTACTTTAATAGCGAAGAATCAAGAATGGAGAGCCTATAAATTTATGTTTAAAGGACTTTTACAGGGTCCGAATTCCATTTTGTAAATTACACTGTGATGTAAGGGAAACAAAGGAGGAACAGTTTCAAATTGATTTTGATTTTAGAAAATTTTGTGTTTGTGAACATTGGATTATGAATATAATTCCCATATTAAATAAGTATGTGATGCTTATGCAATATTTGGACTTTCATCATTTGTGAATGAAAGCCTCTTAGTGTCTTTTTTTAAGAAAAAGGGCAAGGCCTATATATTATATCTATATATAAACATAAAAGAGTACAGTAACAAAAATTTTCAGTTCAGATGACTTGTACATGTTTCATCATTTGTCAAACAACTTTAAATAAACTTTACAAACCATATTACTACTGTCTGAATCTTTTTCCAAAAAAATGGCCAAGAACCCATGGTATACAGTCATGACCACAGATAACTCTAATAAAACGTTAAGGCATATTGTTCAAAATTTGAACCAGAGCAAAAAATAAAAATTCTTAGACCCAGGGCTTTGAAGCAGTTCATTCCCCCATCTGGCAGATGTCCACCTCATTTTCATCTTGGTACTCTTGGTCACCAAAATGGCCTGAATGCGCAGAAACTTCACTCTTTATATTTAGAAGGAATACACGACAAGATGGTTCTTCAACATGAGCATGGAAATGGGAAGAAGACCCTACTACCACATGGACTGGATCTTCATCATTTGGACAAAATTGTAGGGCTAAATGAAAGCCTCTTAGTGTTATATTTATGTTCTCTAGGATGAAAATTGGTTCTTTTGGAAACTATTCGATCTTCTATTATAATTTTGGCCTTTGTGTCAGGAGATTAATAGTTTTACTTGGTTTATTGCATTGATTTCATGGTTATGGGTTAATGTTTGTTCACCTTTCTTACTTTTTGGTTAAAAGCGTACTATTTTTAGTTATGTATAACATTTGAGGGTTGTACCTTGTTAAAAATTTAGAGGAAAGTCACAAATGGAATTGTAATCTTTCCTTGTTTTTAGTAGCTTTTCTCTTATTATTGTGGGCTATGAAGTTAATAATTAATGTATTTCATAAGGGAAAATCCATTTGCTAGCAAAATCTAAAAAATATTAGCTCAAATAGGAAACATATCAAGTTATGATAGCACAATTTTATTACCTAAGCATTGCTCCATTATCAATTGGATGCCTATATCTCAATAAACTCTACTACTAAGTAGGTATATATAACCCGAATAGAGATTACTTGAATCACCAAATTAGATGAGATATTTTTTTTCTTTTTCTTTTTTTTTTGTTCAATTACAATCATTAAAATCTACCTCTAGGTTGGGGAGCACAAGGGTAGCTAGATTATAAATTTTCTTCTCTTCCTTTAATTTTTTCATGATAGCCCAACTATGATTACTTCATCCAAACCTATTTAAAATGCATGGATATGAAGTTAGTGATGTTAGAGTCACTCAAGGACTCAAGCCTCCAAGATCACCTACAAAAACCAAAAACAACCTTCTACAAGAGGGAAAATAAAGAACATGAAATTGCAACAATGGATGCAAAATATGAATAATATGCAATACTCAAGATTGTAGTGATATATTAGACTGAATCAATTGAACTGAATTGTCTAGGATGTACAAATGATGCCTTTCTTATAAAGACAAAGTGTGAGATAGGAATAGACAAGATATTGACATGTGTATTAATTATGTATAATAAAATAACTACCCCAACAAATATTAAATGAATTAGGACACAAGCATTAAATGCCAAAAGATAAAATAAGATCTACTGACAACTAATACTAACTAGAAAGATTCCCTCCTATGACCTAAATGGAATTAACATGTAAATATGACCTAGACAGGTAAAACACTTATTTACACCACCACCCCTCCTTAAGTATAACTTAGGGAGTACTATTATGCAAATGGCACAAGGATGGATCTCGACTACAAGACCATATTAGGTACCCATGTACAAATCCAATGCAATCTCTTACAAACAGAGAAAAGGAGAAAACCTAGTGGGACAAAAATCCTCCCCAAAAAAGAGGTGAAATACAAAATAATATCAATGATGAATGAGATGGATAAAACCCTATACGAGGAAAAAGACCCCCTATAAGAGAGAAGAAGAGATATCATGCAATCCCCATCAATAGTGAGTCTCCTGCAATGGTAGAAGCTTGACATTGAATGTTGAAGATGATCTAATCTCATTGAATAGTATTCCTCTCCTTAGGAAGAAACAAAACCAAGATGATGTGCAAGATGTCTTCCCATTCTTGAAAGGAATATGTGGGAAGAAGAATTATATGTGATGTCTCTAAACTCTGCTCAAGTGTCTCCATGTTGATGTTGAAAGCTGACACACTCCAAACAGGCATTCTAGGCCACACAGTTGAAGATGTCAATACAAAATCTCCTAGAGATGGATGTAGAACTCACTCCAAAGATAAAGATGCCTCCTTTGAAGATAAAGAAGCCTCCTTAAAATGTTATCCAAAAGTGTTCACACACATGTCAAAATGTGAAGAGTGATCATGTAGAGAATGAACAATAGGGTCAAAGAATTCCCTCACAACAACTGAAGAATGATCATTTCATTTCCATCAAAGAGAAGATATATGCAATCAATGGTGTCTCCCAAGTATGAAATATGGGACTTAACAAATAAACCACCAATGTTTGGAAAGTATACATCCAAAATTGATGTAGTTGGAAGATGATGTAGATCATGTTGCACAAAATCACAAGATGTCAACACTGTGCCAACATGAGCATCATCATATGCAACAAAAGATGGAGGAGATGAATCGCAAGGCTCAAGAATGGGTTTTGATTTGAGAACTCCCAAGTCCAAGAAGCTAAATGTCTCCTTTCAATCATGGTCCACTCTCAATGTTTGATCAATATCCAAAGGTACAATGTCATCATCAGAAGCAAAATCTGTAAAGGTGTACAACCAAGATGAATGATCAACCATCCCAGTAGCAAGAATCTATCTATTCTCCAAGTCTCTAATGATAATTGAATTAGGAGTGAAATGCATAGTCCTCCCACCTCCACCATGTGTAATCTAATATATGGAAATAAAATTGTTCGCCAAATGAGGTACACACAAAATATCATTAAAAGTGCCCTACCCAAAAGCAATAGACCCATTCCCAAGTACACTCATGTATGTAGTATTTCCCATCAAAATAGGAGACATAATACAAGGCTCAAAAGAAGAGAATATAGATTGTGAAGATTCCTTATGATGAGATGCTCCTAAATCTAGAAGACATCTCCCTCGTCAATGACCTAAAAAATCATAGAGTTGTTCCCTTATTTCCAAATGTAGTAACCAAAACAACATAAAATTTTCCCTTATTAGACTATTTTGAAGAAGATGAAGATGAAAGTGACTCATACATTTTATAAGGAAAATCAATTTTATTCTTTTTGATAAGATGTCACAACTCACAAATATTCTTCTTATAACAAGAATGTTTTTCATGGCCAAGATTCTTGCAATATGAATAAGTAGACTTATCCTTCTTATATGATTTATTTGTGGAAGGGGATTTATTCTTTGGTTGATATGTATGTGTAGTGTTATTTGATTTCTTTTTTTTCTTATCAGTGTGTTCTGATTCTTTCAACTTACTAGTCAAGAATGTCTAAGATTTAGATGACTTGATGAGACCCATTGAGATAAGATTTTGTTGCTCATGAATTAACATATCATAAAATGATGCAAATGAAGGTATAGTATATGTAGATCCCATAGTCAACCTATGAGTATGAAAGCTAGAAACAAAAGCAACATAATTAGGACCAAGTTTGTTCAATTTATTGTAGACCAACCAAATGTCCTTATCATTTCCACATGCTTTAAATTGCTCTCTTAGATCATTAACCTTAGTAATGTAGTCTTGGATGTTGTCAAAGTTCTTAGGATTAAGGCTCATCAATTCATTATCAATTTTATAGCCTCTTACTTCATCTGTAGTTCCATACATTTTTTTTAGTTTGCCCCAAGCTTCATGATAATTCCTACATGATTCAATTTGGAACAACAAATATTGAGAAACTAGTTTACAAATATATCCAAGAGCTTTGATATGTTCAATCATCCATTTTATCTTTTTATCTACATATGTAGGTTTAGGTACCTTATTTTTAACATATAGAGAGTGATCTTCATTCATTAGAACACTCCATGCATTTTGATGCCATGTTGAATAGTTATATGATTTTAAAAAATGAAACTTAGAATGATCCATGGAAAAAAAAAAGCACAAGCAAATAGATCAAAAAATGCACCAAGAGACCTCCAATCAATCAATCAATAATCCACCCATTAATATGATGTGGCACTTTATATGTAGTGGTTTTACAATGCCAAAATTGTGTTCTAGATATTACAATGCCAATATGGATCACAGATGAAAAATTACAACAATATCTCATAATGAGATGCTTAAATGAAAGTAACCTTTCATAATATGATCTATATTGAAAATGAAGCGTTCCCAAGAGGAATTTTTTTTTATAGGTTGTCGTATGTCCAAGTAATCAATCAAAATACAAATTTGCACAAATTTGAATAAAAGACATGCCTAGGATTAAATCTCTAGAAAAAGTGCAGGAATAGTGTAGACATCCAAATTTGACCACCCCCAAACGGTCAAATTCATCTCCTTTATTCATCTATTCCTTTGATATTAATTAAATTATTTATTTAATTAATATTTCACATTTTTCCTAAGGTTTCTAAAGTATTTAATTTAATAATTAAATACTTTACCTTTCATCCCTTCTTTTCTAAATTAAATAAATACATCAATTTATTTAATTTAGTCATTTGACCTTTTGGAATTTAAATCAATTTTAAATTCCCTTTTTTCTCTCTCCTTGTCACATCCTACATAATCCTTTGCTAATCTGGATTAGCTTAATTAATCCAAGATTAGGATGTGCACACCCTTACTCGGGATTAATGTCACATCCTCCATATTTTTCCACTTGCCTCTAATTTTTCATTAATCTTCTTAATCACCTATTTGCACAACCTTAATCTAATGACATGACATCTTTGGCATGTCCTCCAAGTCAACCTTCCATAAGTGTTTTCCCTTTTAAGCCTTGACCTCTTCCCCATGTGAATTTAAAATTCACATTTATTCATTCAATGCATTTCTCTTCCCCATGCAAGTTGTTGGGAAATTCTAAATTCTCTCACTTGTCACATCAATCACATGGGACAAGGGATTCCTTTATAAGGACCCTGTCTTATCCACAAGGTACTTCTAATCATGTGAATTTAAAATTCACATTTATTCTCCCAACCATTTATCCCTTCCAATCATGTGAATTTAAAATTCACATTTTATTCCCCCAACAACTTCTCTCATCCCCATGATGATAAGAGAGGACTTTCTAAAATTTCTCACTTGTCACCATCACCCTCATATGGAGACAAGAACTTCCTTTTTAAGGAGATATTCCCCTAATACTAAGGTACTTGCAATTACCTCCACCTCACATGTCCTCTTCCCAAATCACCTATCCTTGTGACACATCCTCTTCCACATGGCAAGGTGTGAGGGCTTGTGAGTCCTCAACCCACCACAACCCTTCATCTTGCCCATGTTGGAAAAATCCTAACTATTGATTCCTCTAGAGACTTTTCCCTTAAAATGGAAGATTTAGTCTCACATTGATTCATTCATCACATTCACACATTATGCACTCATCTATTCAAGCTTTCCAACTCTCAAGCTCAAGCACTCTCATCCACCATTGTTTCATTTTGAAGCTCATCTTGCACTCATTTTAGACACTTATCAAAATACCCACATCCATCATTTGCATCTTCATTGCATCTAGATTGTTTTGCATCCATTTTTAACACTCTTTCCATCAAGGAGCACATATCAAATCTTCATCAAAGGGCCAACCAAGAAGATCAACTTGAAAAAAGGTATAATTGTTCATTTCCCTTTCTTTTGTTTGAGTTCAACTAGGCTTATCTCAAGGTGTTGTTTGTGTTTTCCCTTGTTTGCATTTCATTTCGTTTTGCATTTTAGACTAGGAGATTTCACCTACTCACAAATAGAAATGTAGAGATCCTCAATACCTATCTAACACCATAAGAATCATGAAAATTAGATCATGGTAAAAATTTATGATATTGGAGGTCCAAAAAGGAAATTCTAGCTTCAACCAACAATAAAATTCACTTGAGGAAAAAAAAGAAAAAATGTCTTGCAATATCATGAAGTGCTTGGAATCAAATTTTTTGTTGATGTCTCATTTTCAAAATTTTGATACCCTAGCAAAAAGTTATTCTTCATAAAAAAAATGCCTTATTAGGGTGTCTGGGGGACAAATTTAAGCACTTAGGCATTGAAACAAGGTCACACATTTGACCATTGATTGTGGGGTGGCAAAAATAAAAAGCCATCGTCAAGGGTGGTGCTGCCACCTAGGTAGTGGGGAAGTTGAGGGCAATGGGTGAGCCTCACTACTAGGGTGTTTGAGCTTCTCCACTCAACCACTACACTTCATAGGTGACTGTAGGTTGAGCCCTTAAGTAGGCAACAATAAAATAAATTTTAACTATAGATTTAAAAATAATTAAATGTTGAACACATAGACGTACTTAGAAGGGGGGTGAATTAGTACTTAATCAATTCTTTCCATTCATCAACAATTAACCAATTAAATCATTACAAATAGAAGAACACAAATACATAACACCATAACACCATATTTATGTGGAAAACCATACAGGGAAAAACCATAGTGAGCAAGCTGCTTGGATCTACTATCTAAATCTAGCCTCACAAGTAAAATAGATTTTACAACAGGTATTTATGGTCTTTATCCAAAGGAAGTTCACTACTCCCTACTCAATACAACTTTCATAACAGAGGTTCACCACCTGAACATAAAATTGAAAATATCAGTACATTTGTTACCTTTGGATCACTACCTTTGGTACATATATCTACTTCAATAAGCTATGTTTCCTACAACTCACTACCTTCAACAAACTTTCTCATTTACAGGATTGTTACTACAATTTTGGTCACACCCTTCTAAAACCATGTTTGCCCTTTAGAAAATTTAACCATGTCAAGTTGTCACCTTTAAACTTTTTTTTGAAACTATGTATGGCACCAATTGAGTTTCCACAACACATTCCCCACCTAACTGCCTAAAGACTTTAACTTAAGTTGTTTTTGCATCGACCTTTGGTGAAGTTTCAAAAAGGTGTCAGTTCCTTGGGTGGTTCTCATAACCCTAGCACACATTAACGTAAGAAAAGAAAGTTAAGCGAAAATAAGTTTGTTTCAAAGCTCTTGTTGAGTTCTGAAACCTTTTTCGGTCCCTGACAGGGTTTCAAAAATGTAACTCACCTCGTGGTGAATTATTTTTCAAAGGACTAAGTGTTTTTGTAAAGCCCCTTTTGAATGTGCTCTTATCAAAGAAGAAGTCCTAAGATACTTTGAAGTCGGTCTTAAGTGTAATTAGTGAAGTGGACGATTGGTTTGTTTTGGGAACTAAGGAAAACTTTGAAATCATTTCAAAAAACTTGCCCAAGTCTGACATTCATGCATTTAAGCTATTTTGAACTATCATCTTGGTAACTTGAAGGTTCATTCTAATAAAGAAGTAACAGTGCCAGAAGCAAAATAAATTATAGAGATGACATTTAATTGAATGCATAAACCATTGACACACATTACAGCTATGAAAAATAAAGAAGCGCATCATAGAGCAAATGAAAAACATGAAAATAAAAATAGGGAGCTCAAGGTTACTACATCACATGAGACATATTTAAATGCCAAAAATTATATATATATATATATATATTCATAATATTGTCTGTATTTCATACCAAAAAAAGGGGATTCTAGTAGAATTCTTTAAGCACAAAGGGTGAAAATGAGAATGTGGATTCCTTCCACCACCTCCTAGAGGCATTTAATCTGCATAGGTGAGAAAAGATTCTCATTAAATTGTGGAAGTAAATGGTGACTCCCCAACACCCCCAGAAACAGTTGCTAGACCAAAACCACTTCCATAAGAGAAAGAATGGCAAGAAAGCTTGCTTCACAAAGCAAGATTGATTAATGGTTGAAATATGCTTGAATAAGCTTCAATTGATTCAATGCAAATGTACAAGAGATGTCTTGCTTATAAAGGCAAGGTAGAGAGATAGGATTAGACAAGATCATGACAAGTGTCTTAATCCTAATACATGAGACAACTAACAAATTAACTACCTAGGAATCAAACAATACTAGCTAGATAAGATAGGTTCTAGAAAATCCGACTAAGACTTCTAGAAAGAATCTTATATCCTAAGTAAACTTAACATGTGAATATGTCCCTTAATTACCTAGTGAATGAATTATCTAGGTACAAGACATTTATTCACACCAACACCCCCCCTTAAGTACAACTTAGGGAGAAGATTATTATGCACACTATACAAAGACTATGACTATGGGTCCTAGTTACTAGGCCATGTTAGGTACCCATTTACAATGCAAATGAAAAAGATGCAAACAATCTCTCACAAGCGGAGAAAGGAGAAAACCCTGTGGGACAAAAATCCTCTCCAAAAGAGAGAAAACAAAACAAAACAAAAACAAACATGATGTATAGAGGACTCAATGATACCTCCCAAGGACTACATCCATCATGTATATACAATCAATGACCCCCCATAAGAGGGAAATAGAGAGATAAGATATTCCCCCCATAATGAAGAAGCTCCAATGCCAATGAAGAATGCCTAAAAATAAAAGATGATCCAATGTTTGCAAGCAACACATCTTCCCTTAGGAAGAAACATATCCATAAGTTGATGAAGAAGCCACTCCATATCCAACTGAAAGGAGGAAGAATGAACACTCAACATTTATGCCTCTAAAAATTGAGTAGGAGTCTCCAAGCTTGAATGAGTCACAACATCATCATGGTCAAACTCAACCAAGAAACATGAAAAATCAAGTGAAGGAGAAGACTCATGAATGTCAATCTCCAAAGACAAATTAGATGGGGTAATAGTTGTTTTGAAACTATCACTAAAGAGGAGAGAAATCCCCTCAAGCGTGTCCTCCAAATCTGTAGTATGAGACTCCATGAACAAGCTAGAAATACTTGTCAAATACTCATCCCACAAATCAAGATATGAAAAACTATGATCACCCTGCTGAATAGAAGCACCAATGGCTGAAGAAGTAGGAGGTGGAGGAGTAGGAAGCTCAGCATTGGTCTCTAGAATACCAAGGTGCAGATGACCAAACTTCTCCTCACTAACATGGTTCACACTCAATGGAGTGTGTAATTTAGTCAAAGGAACATTATCATCTCCTAAAGAAACATGTGAAAATGAATACACACGAGATGAATGATCAATCATCTCAATAGCAGCAATATCCCTAGTCTCCAAATCCCTTATGTACACCCTATTTGGAGTGAAATCAATTGTTTTACCTTGACCCCCATGAGTAATTTGATAAATAGAAAGGAGATTTGTGGAAAAAGAAGGAACAAAAAGAACATCATTGAATGTCAATAGAAACCTTCCCACTTACCTTCACATATGTATTGTTACCCATCAATATATGAGGTGAATTACAAGGCTCAAAAGAAGAGAACATATCCATAGAAGATGTCATATGATGAGATGCCCCTGAATCAAGAAGCCATCTATGAGATTTAGGACTTGCAGAGTCCAAGAGTGCTTGTACTTTCATTTTATGTATCTCAGAAGTAGATGTTGTATTCTTTGACTGAGATGATGATGATGGGGCTGCCAATTGAGATGGTGAAGTAGAAGACATTGATGAGGGCAATCGAATGTTATTGTTTTGAAGAAGGTGTGTAAGTTCATCAATCTTCTTATTATAACATCTATGCTCATCATGTCCTAGCCTTTTACAATATGCACATTTGAACTTCTTTTTAGATGATTCCTCTTTAGAAGAGGGTGTAGACTCAGGACTGCTTTGTGAAGGAGAATCTTTACCTTGCTCATTGGACTTGGGTTCCTTCTTGTGCTTCTTACCTTTGCCACTTGAAGCCTTTGTATCCTTTGGAAAAAGAGAATGAGATGTAGAAGACTTCAATGTGCCCATATGTACCAAATTTTCTTGTTCCCTTGTGAGTTGAGTTGTAAATTCATCAAGAGAAGGAATTTTGCATGCATTGCCAAGGGCACCCATTGTAGCATAGAATGTAGAAACAAACACTGAATAATCAAGACCAAGCTTAGCAAGAATAGAAAGAATCAACTGTTCATCCTCTTTAGTAACCCCACAATTAGATAACTACAATCTGAGAGAATTGAGCTTAGAGAAGTCTTGGATATTGTCAAAATATGATAGATTAAGACTCAATAGTTCATTCTCCAACTTAAATTTCCTCATCTTATCTGGCTTACCAAAAAGACTTTCTAAAGTAGTCCAAACTTGATTAGGATGTGTACAAGATGCAACATGATATCTAAGATCTAGAGAAATGGACAAAAGAAGAGTACCAAGAGCTTCATCCCTTCTATCAAGCCATTTCCTTCTTTCTTTAGCTCTTGTGGGTTTTGGATCTTGACCAAATGTGATTCTTTGCAACTTCAATTTTAACAATAATAACTCCATTTGAGTTCTCCACTCATGATAGTTATATGGAGTTAGGAGACACCACTTTTGGAAAATCCATGATACAATTAGATATTACAAAAGAGGGACAATAAACTTCCCTCACAATACAAGCAATTTACCCCTTTGTCCCAAACAAATTTACACTTTTTTTGCAAATTACAACAATGTATTCCAAACTACCAAATTAGCCTCAAACTAAAAATATAAAAATATGGAAACGAATTTGCAAAAAGTGCATGAGTAGATCTAAAGTGCTCCTAAATACCTTCTTGATGCTGCAAATTTGGGAAAAATTAGAGTCGAGAGCAAAAATATATGAGCTCACAAAACTATAAAATACCTGCACCACTAAAAAATTCAAACTTCCAGCTTTCTGATGATATTTCATTTCTGAAAAATGGCCTTTGATTGCAAAAGTTATGAGAAAATGAAAAAAGGCTTGTAAGGGGGCACTTGGGGGCAAAACTAAACACTAAACAGGGTCAAATTTTTAGCACTGAGGGCTAAGCACCTGGTCGGCCATCATGACCTTCACTGATGAAAATAAAATCCCGCTAGTCAATACTATATGGTCAGCCTCCAAAAGACTTTGTACGAAAAAATGACGATTGTTACAAATTATATGGTTGGAAATACATTGGCCTTACAAAGACTTTTAAAACATTAAAAAATATTTTGACTGCGAATGTTGTTCCATCCGCAGTTGGCAATACAAAGGCTTACAAAAGATTTAAAATATAAAATACTTTCGATATAAAATTTTGATTAAAAGAAATAACAAGTACCCTCGGAGGAATGATGTGATTCCAAGTACCTACCAATCTGCATAGGATGTATGTTGGACTGCCAAAGCTAGTAATTTTGAAGGCGATTAATGTCAAGTCTTGTGATTAAGGATACCATGTGGGAGTAAATGGTGACTCCCCAACAATCTCAGCTGATAGTTTCATAGCCTCAAAGTTGCTCAACCAATGAGAGTTTCGTTCCCAAAGGTCCAATAATGGAAGAAACCTTAGCTCAACAATCTTAGTTGATATTTTCACAACCTCAAAGTTGCTCAACCAATGAGATTTTCGTTCCCAAAGGTCCAATAATGGCAGAAACCCTACTTGGCTCCCTCACCAAACAAGTTCTTCAAAACAAGTATCAATTCCATGGATTCCTAGAAGCTTGGCTTGAACTCCCTTTATACTTTTTCAATCCATCTTCAAGAAGCTTCTAGAAAATAATAATATTATTTTATTTTTCTTTTAGTGACTTTATGATATAATATTTTATTTAAGTCACTTTAAGAAAAATAAAATAAAATAAAATAATATTATTAATTTTCTAGAAGATGGATTGAAAAAGTATAAAGGGAGTTCAAGCCAAGCTTCTAGGCATCCAGGGAATTGATACTTGTTTTGAAGAACTTGTTTGGTGAAGGAGCCAGCTAGGATTTTTCCCATTATTGAACCTTTGGGAATGAAATTCTCATTAGTTGAGCAACTTTGAGGCTGTGAAACTATCAATTGAGATTGTTGCCAGTTGTGGGCCTCATTTCAGAAGTTTAACTTGTGCTTCATTGCAAATTTTGTGGCCTTTGGCTAAATTTGGAGATAGGGTTTTCTATATCAACTTGTAGAAGCATTTGGGAAGAATTTGATTTGGGCCTTGAAGCTGTATTTTACAATTGAGGCAAATCAATGAGACACCTTTGCATTTCTAGATTTGTACATTTTTTGGAGGCTACGAATTGGTGATACTAACAGCCTATTGTTGGGACTTTCTTAGTATATCTTGCATCTTTAGAAGCATTCAAAGAAATCATTTGTAACATTAAAACTCATAACAAAACAAACATAAATTCATATCAGCAAGATCAGACCTTGTGTGCAAAGTGTTTGACAAAATTCCTTGAGCCATAAACAACAAGTTTGAGATCGGTTTGGGCAAGGGATACTACACATTGTTGAATTGATGCAAATGTACATGAGATGCCTTGCTTATAAAGGAAAGGTTGAGAGATAGGATTAGACAAGATCATGGCAAGTGTCTTAATCCTATGACATGAGACAACTAACTACCTAGGAATCATGCAATATAGCTAGATAAGATAAGTTCTAGAAAAATCAACTAAGACTTCTAGAAAGAATCTTATATCCGAAGTAAACTTAACATGTGAATATGTCCCCCAATTACCTAGTGAATGAATTAGCTAGGTATAAGACATTTATTCACACCAACACCCCCCCTTAAGTGCAACTTAGGGAGAAGATTATTATGCACACTATGCAAAGATGAAGACTATGGGTCCCGACTACTAGGCCATGTTAGGTATCCATTTACAAATGCAAATGAAAAAGATGCAAACAATCTCTCACAAGCGGAGAAAAGGAGAAAACCCTATGGGACAAAAATCATCTCCAAAAAAGAGAAAACAAAACAAAACAAAAACAAAAATGATGTATGGAGGACTCAATGATACCCCCAAGGACTACATCCATCCTGTATATACAATCAATGACCCCCCCATAAGAGGGAAATAGAGAGATAAGTATTCCCCCCATAATGAAGAAGCTCCAATGCCAACGAAGAATTCCTGAAAACAAAAGACGACCCAATGTTTGCAAGCAACACATCTCCCCTTAGGAAGAAACAAATCCATAAGCTGATGAAGAAGCCACTCCATGTTCAATTGAAAGGAGGAAGAATGAACTCTCAACATGTATGCCTCTGAAAACTGATGAGGAGACTCCAAGCTTGAATAAGTCACAACATAATCATGGTCAAACTCAACCAAGAAACATGACAAATCAAGGGAAGAAAACTCATGAATGTCAATCTCCAAAGATAGAGTAGATGGGGTAACACTTGAGGGGATTTCTCTCCTCTTTGATGACAGTTTCAGTGTAACTGCTCCGATACCATGTGGGAGTAAATGGTGACTCCCCAACACCCCTAGGAACAGTTGCTAGACCAAAACCACTTCCACAAGAGAGAAACAACAATTAACCTTCAAATCTGGGAAGGAATCTGCAACATCTAGAGCTCTGATACCATGTGGAAGTAAATGGTGACTCTCCAACACCCCCAGAAATAGTTGCTAGACCAAAACCACTTCCACAAGAGAGAGAATGACAAGAAAGCTTGCTTCACAATGCAAGATTGATTAATGGTTAGAATATGCTTGAATAAGCTTCAATTGATTCAATGCAAATGTACAAGAGATGCCTTTCTTATAAAGGAAAGGTAGAGAGATAGGATTAGACAAGATCAAGACAAGTGTCTTAATCCTATTACGTGAGACAACTAACAAACTAACTACCTAAGAATCAAGCAATACTAGCTAGATAAGATAGGTTCTAGAAAAGCCAACTAAGACTTCTAGAAAGAATCTTATATCCTAAGTAAACTTAACATGTGAATATGTCCCCTAATTACGTAGTGAATGAATTATCTAGGTACAAGACATTTATTCACACCAACATAAACTCCACAAAATGGGCAAAGGTCTCCAACATATTCTGCTCTATCCCATCATGGAGTAAAGCAACCACTTGCTTTGCTTGCTCATTCCTTAATGTAGTCATGATGCAAATGACGTCTCCTACTAGTCCAACACATGGATACTTAGTCAGGTTTCTTAGGGTAGCTTCAACATAGGAAAAATAGACCAGCCTCACCAAACATTCAATAGCTTTGGCTCCCCACTCCAGCTTCTTAGAGGTACAAACAATGTTGTATAGGAAGCGCTCTAGAAAAGTCAAATTATGCACATGCAACTGGGCCAAGAAATTATCCCCAATGGTTTTCCTAATCATGCCCTCTTCAACATCGTTGCAAATGAGGAAAATCTCTTTAATCTAGTCTACAACCAGCCAATTCATCACACTACATTCCACACCCTCAATTGAGAGGAAGTCTCTCTTGTTATCAAAAGCAATGTCGCTTGAGGTTCTCAACATGTTTGAAGTAGAAATTATCATTGTGAAGAATAGGAATGCCTCAACCTGATTTAATGGAGGGATAAGTTTGAGAAATTAACTCAAGAAGTGATTAATGATGCAAGGATATGCAAATTACCTCGAATTTAATAAACTCAGCGGTGATGTGATATTTTTTTAGAAAAGTGTGCTTTGGCATCAGAGAAATCCTCTGTATTTAAACCATCCACATGAATATGATTCTATGTGGGGTGTCATTAATTACCAAACTGAGAAATTACAGGTTGTTCATCGAGATGGAGGACACATGGCTCATTTACAAATATTGGAGATTCATTCCATTTTCCTAATTAATCAAAACATGTAATTATAACCATCCTCAAAATAGCCATAAATTCTTATGTGTCTTCATCGAATATAGATTGGAGAATCTATCGTAAAACACTCATTCAGTGAGTTGGTGGTTACAATTCTCCCAAGATTTAGTTTTTAAGAAGTTGTTGACCACTATGATGTAAAAGTTTTAAATATACTTTGATTAGACATTAGAGGGGTCCAAATTTTTTATCCCCTTTTCACTTTTATGCATGAGTGAGGATTGATTAGAATGAAGGATCAAGTCTTGCAATTTTGATTATTTTCTCAAGATGTTTGTTTTCTTTAAGCAATAGATTTGGATGTAATGTTTAAAATTTATGAGTAAGCTCTAATAAGTGTTGGAATATATCTTCTCTTTGTGGATGCAATATTTATTGGTGTTTTATTCATGGATCTTCAATTGATGTTAAAATTACATTGTGTTGAGTTAGTTATTTGTTGCTAGTAATCCAATATTTGATTAGTGATATTAGTAGCATATTTAATTTTTTAGCATCACTTACAGTTTTGAAGTTAATTTTCATCGCATTTGCATCATGGCTATGAGCAAGTGTTATTTTTCCTTTTGTGCTTTTCGGTTAAAGCATACCCAATTTTCTTTAAAATTAGAAAATCAAAATTTATATCTTACGAGGGAGTTGTACCTCCATCAAAATTCAGAGGAAGATCACCAATGAAATGGTGATCTCTCCAACTATTGGTTATTAATTGGTCTTTCTTTTGGGCATGATAGAGTCAAATTAGGTTAATCTTTAAAAATACAAATCTGTCAACCAACAAGGATCATATTCTTCTTTGTAGTCTTACATTCACTATTGATCTATCAAAACTGATCTTTGGAACATACATTATCAAAAGATATTCTATAGAAATCTATTCACACATTGTCTGCTCAAAAAATTCACAACACACTCACACTCTCATACTTCTAAAAAACTTTGATCTTTTATTTATACTCTCTACAACCTTCAAAAGGTGTCTCCATGTCATCTTACAAACATGTAATATGAGATATGCAATAATTACAAACAAGTCAACTTTAAAAACATTTGCAATAGAGAGATATCCCATGTGGTCCAAGATGAAATATATTTAGGACCTATTCTTCAAGAAACACATCTTCAAAATTGGCGCACACAACTAAACACTTGGCTCAAGCAACACATCTTGTCAAGTTGGCTTGAAAAGCAAGTAAACTGACAAACATCAACTCCATACCAATGTGATTCCAGAGAGACAAAAAATGATGTAGGAGCATCTTGGGAAGATTGGAAATCCACATCACCAAAAAAATAATTTGGCGTTGATTTTGTATTTTTAGTTTTTGTTTGATTCTAGCGTTCAATCATTTCAGTCTCAGTGGTCATCTGGAGCAGAATTGGATGACATTGTTGATTGTCAAAATTTCATACATTTATTTTAACCCTAAGAAAGAGTTCTTTTTGTATTTTTTGATGGATTTTAAGAAGAAATCCACACCATGAAGGATATATTTTCTAGAATAAAATGAAATAGAATGCATGAATACACAACCAAAGGAAGATGGAAGGGGGTCGTTGCTAAGAAATTAGTAAGAATAAAATGTAGATTTATGGAGGTATAGCATTTTAAAATGGAATATTAACTTTTTAAAATTGAAAATAAAATCAAATGCAAAATTGAAAAGTGAAGTGGCATGAGATAGAGGAAAAGGTGTGAAAAATGAAAGGGCAGTAGAGAAAAGTCAACACCATTGTGAGTGTAAAACAAAATGAGGAAAAATGAAGATGTAAGGGGGTGTTGTGTAGGAAACGAGAATAAGAAGGTTGATCATAACATGAGGAGGATAATATGAATTCAAACTTCATTTAAATGGTGAGTATCCCATACCATTGTGAGGAGTATAGAGGTCAGAGGAGGGGCGTGTAAAGAGTGAAGAAGGTTGTGTTGGGAAGAGGGGTGGTCAAGAGGAAGTTTAAATCAGAAAAATAAAACTAAAATTAGTGAGAAAGTGGGAAGTATAGGGACTCCAAACATTTGAATAGGTGAGAGAGGGTGCCACAAGGAAAAGAGTTGGTGGGAACTAATGTAAAAAATAGGTTCAAAGCTTAAAGTAGGAAATAGAAAGAAAATCGGGACAAAAAATGCAACGCTATGTAATGATAGTGACATAAGGAAAAGAGAAGGGAGAGTTGTGGCAAAGAGATTATCATGTCTCTCATAGGAGGAGATAGTGCAGTATTTTAAAGTCGTATTGACACAATGTGAAAGTTCTAAATGAAGGTGAATTGAGCCTGTGTATTTTGCAAAGTGCAGATTAAAGGTCGGATAGATGATAGGAGAATAGAGAAGAACACAATTTGAATTTTTATTATATGTAACTTTAATTTAAGAAAAATTTTGATTAACAAAAGTAATTTAATGCAAATGATTTCTTAGTTGTGTAATTGGGTTATAATTTGATTATAGATTAGTGAATTTGAATAAAGGAGAATCTTGTGTGCTACAACTTTTGGGCAGAGAATTGCCTATTTGAAAATTTGAAATTGTGTGAGGCTGAGTTTTTTCTGCATCAAAGAAACTTTGTGTGGATCATTCCAAAAAAACTATATAACATGTAACAACACCTCTATGCACCCTTTTTTCCATTTCAAATCAATTCATGTTGGCACAAACACTTCATACTCAAAAATAATGATTTCGGAAATACTGTTGTTCAAGGGAGAATCACATACCAACTTACCATTTACCCACCTTCACAACAACAACAAGTTCAAACCAATCCTATGCTTATCATAGGACCACCTCAAAACAAGCCTAAACCTATTGGAAGTATCTTGAACTTTGCAAGGCAACTCACTAGTAACAATGTTTCGCTGCAATCTAATTATCATAATGTTTCTCATAAATACAACACAAGGAACAATAGGAAACCACAAACTATACCTACTTCATTACCACTTCCTCAACCTATCTTTCCTAGTGCTCCTTGTTTTCCTTTGCATAGTGGAAAGGAGTATGATATTGTGGAACAACTTTGTAACACTCTTGCTAAGATTTCTTTATGGGATCTCATTCAAGCAACACCTAATTATCATAGCATTCTTCAAAGTGCTTTACAATAAGTAGTGCTCCCTCCTAGTGTGTAACCAAATGATGTAGCATCCCTAATAAAAGGTATGAATTCAATCAATATTGATATTGTCTTTCATCAAGATGAGTTACCTCTAATGGAGATAGAAAAAAAATGAGGCCTTGATGATAGTGGTTGTTATTAATAGATGTGGAATAAAAATAATTCTCATTGACAATGGTTTGACCCTTAATGTGTGTAGTGTGAACCTCTTGGATAAGATTGTTGTAAGGATGTGGGTGAGCGTAGGATCATGGGGGTCCAAAAAGTGACAATATGACAAAAAATGGCCGATGAATTTTTTTTATCTAAATTTGATGAAATGAAAAGGGTTTATTAAGAAAATTGTCAGCTTTCCACCAATATAAGATATGTCTTATTTTAAATTAAATAGATAATTATTATTGATTTTCTACATGCATTACGACTAAAGTCCTGATTGATAGGCTAATTGAAAAAATCTATAATTTTGAATAATGCCTTTATGATTAGGTAGGCCATGACCATCATGGGTCTGCCTTGTAATCTTCATTAATTTTTCCACAGTCCGACTCATAATGCATCAATTATCAACTTAATTTCAATTCAAATTTGAATACGTATATGTATGTATATATATGTATATATATACTTTTATATTTGTATCTATATTTAAATGATTTCATTCACATTTACCATGTATTTTGAATAATGTATATATATATTTATATATGCATTCTTATAAAAATTGCTTGTTTTGGAATGGCTTGTAAATTCCATACACTATCATTTAAGGTAAGGAATTGGAATTTCATTTCGAGCATCTTATATATATATACATATATATTTCTATACTAAAGAAAAGATTTTTCTTTACAATGCATATATCTATATATGTGTGTGTGTGTTCGATATATATATAGATATATGCATTCTTATACACATTGCTTGTTTTGCAATAGCTTGTAAATTCCATACACTATTATTTAAGGTAATGAACTGGAATTTCATTTCAAGCATCTTATATATATATATATATATACTAAAGAAAAAAAATTTCTTTACAATGCTCACTTTCATTTCCTTCAAATCACAAAGTTTAGAATAGACCATTTAATATGCAAACTATTCATTTTTTAGCATTGAAATAGTTCAAGTCAGGAAATTACGTTATCTTATAAGTGCAAATTAGTCAAATGCAAGTCATCATGCCATTTGTGGTGTGCACACCTAGATTCCAACTGGCTTACTGTTCGATCCGGATAATCAATTCTACTTCAACCATGTTCTTGTCCTTCAACCTGTCACCTTGCAACTGCACACACTTGCACTTGCAAATTGATTCACAATGTTCAATTCTTAGTAACATATAAAATAAGTTTTCAAAAGTTCGCAAAGTCGACATCAGTCAACTTCTTTCATTCAATCTCGAATATTATAGAATATCCATTTTAATATTTAATTGAATTTCTTCGATAATTCGATTTACCATATTATGATAAATATGCAATAAAATTGGGTTATGACACTCTCTTTATTCGTAGAGTAAAGGGCTTGTTCTCTTGCCAATTTAAAAGCCTTGATTGAATGAAATTGATTAAGTTTCATTAATGAACATATGATAATGTTCAATTACCAAACCATTACTCTTTGAGGGTTTTGAACCAATTTTGTAAGATTGAGATCAATAAAAGAAATGGTAGAATAGCCTTAAGCACAACTAGGTGCTAGTTCGTGTTAAGATGCTTATTGGTTTAAGGAATAGTTTTCCTTGCTTTCCTCTTATTGAAAGATTTTGTGAATTGACATGGTTTCTTGAAATGATGACTTACTTTTTGTCTTGAGTGGTTAAAATCCTCAAGGGTTTTATATTAGTAGAAAACCACCTACATGGGGATATTTTTTGTATAATGTATTTACACTGTAATATGAACAGTTAGGTCAAGTTATCTGTTTTTGGTTATCAAAGAATGCCATGGGTCAAATTATGAGAATAGACACTCTCTTATGTTTAGTAAACTTTGAACTAGTGGCAGTTGCCAAGATCAAGTAGTTACATTGAGTAACTTGAGAGTTTGAAGAAAGTATAAAACTAAACCAACTCAGTCGAGTTATGACTAGAAATTCAAGGCGTGTAAAGTAAAAACTTTCTTTATGTTTATTTATTGGCCAAATATCAAGTTTGAGTCATCTTAGGTCAAAATATTCTATGACCATGTGTATATCTTGAAGATAGCATAGTGTCATCAATATTGCTAAAGAAGCCTAAGAATAAGTGAGAAGGTAAAACCTTTTGATTTGTGTTAGAGCTTGGATTAGAGGCAGTAGCCTAGAACCTAGATGTTACAGATGCATAACAAGGAAATTGAATAGCCGAGGTACTTTACCAAACCATTCATATTCAAATCTTAGTGAGTAAACACTTACGTTTATATGAATTTATTTAAAGATGTGACTAGTTGGTCTACAATTATTTTTATCCTTAGTAAACAATATTTTGATGAAATACATGAAAGACTAAAACCTAAAGGAAGTTATGTTCTTAATGGAGATCTAACCATTATTGTAGAGACTTTGTCTATGTAATATTTATGCTATATTATGACTAGGAAGGTCAAGAAGCTATCATTTTGTTTCAAGATTTTCATAAAGTTTATATCTTGAGAGTAGTTTCTCTCAAGGGTTTGGGTTAAGACTTGAGAAAGTGGTTGTAGCCAAGACCTAGGTAGTTACATGAAAGTAACTTGGGTGTTCGAGTCAAAAATAACTAACAACCCAGATGAGTTATTTACTTAGTGAATCTTCACTTTTTAAGGAATGACTCTATAACAAGCTAAAACACTGAACATTTGAGACTCTAATAAGAATAAGGACTCTTCGACTTAAGGTTAATATTTATTTATTATATACAATTGAACATTTTTTTAGTACTTTCAGTTTGTGATGGAGTGAAACCAGCCGATTACAGTAAGTCAAATTACTAATAACTATATGCGCATAAAGTGGAAGATCAGATACTCTCATGGTTAATACTAATAGACTTGAACACGTGGCAGTTTCTAAGGTCCAAGTCATTATGTGAATGTAACATGGGTGCTCAAAGTCAAGAAACCATAACCAATCTAAATGAATTATGAATTTAATGAAGTTATCTCTTTTTAAATGCAAGTTGGCATGATAAGTTAACCATTGGTCAAATAAGGTTCTCCAATTCAAGTAGGGTGGGTGAACAATTGACTCTTCTTGTAAGTAGTGGTTGAAAATATTTCAAATACTTTGGCCAAAGTGAGTGCAATAGTCTTTGTTTGTACTTGTCGATTCATTGTGTTTCAGATACTTAACTAATTAGAATTGTCATTCATAGTTGGAAGGTATCCATAGTTGTTTGAAGGTATTGGTTAAGTAGGGAAAAATTCCAAAGGTCAGATGAAAATTACTAGAGGGTTCTTAACTATACCCTTTGTTGAAGGGCAAGGCCACTTCCAATTAGGAAGGTGTGTGGGGGACCGCTAGTCCATGGTTCGAGGTAAAGCACCTGGGTGATGCTCTCCCTCTTGCATATGACATGTTGAGTCTAAGATAGAAAGTATCTAGATATGGGGTCTCTGACCTTGTATCTTTATGTTTTTGAGTAGAGGTAAAATACAGGTTTTGAAGGGGCCCGAGACCCTTTACAAAAGAAAGTAGTTGAAACTAAAGAAAACAACACTAAGCATAAATCATCCCATCAATAGAGAACCGACAACAAAGTGTTAGCCAAAAAAGAGGACCCCAACTAGTAACACTACATGTTTTTTAGAATATTAGTTGCCTCCACATCGCTCGTCGCAACCTTCTAAGCATCATCCAAAACATCAGGTAGTTCTTTACCAGAAGCCCCAACCCGAGCCTTAGTCTTGTTTCTAGTTCTAGAACCAGGGCCACCTTGTATCTTTATGTTATTGTTATATCTTATTTAAATAAAATCATTTATGATGAAGTGCAAAAAGAAAAAAAATGTTTATTGTTTTTAGTTTGAAAAGATAGATAAGTTGTTATAAAATGTTTATATATTCAGTTATGCAATTACCTTTTCAGTTATTGTAAAATAAAAATTTTATATCTCATTTTACTCATGATCTTATTTTATTATTGTATGGTAAATAAAACCAAGTAAATTCTTTATAGGAGGTGGTTTTTACATGTTGGAACATAATATACATAAGAGAATGCAGTGAGAGTAAACCTATTACCAATGACCAATACATCTTTCAATGTTACCATCAAGAATAATGTAGAATAGGATAACACTATGAACCACTGAACAATACATTCTATAGGAGAAGCAAGTGGCTACCTTCTTAAAAAGGGTATGGGAAACAAGGCTACTCCATGCCAATATGACAATATATTACCATATCTTCTTAATAATATCACAATCCTACTTAACCCCACACATGTTGACTTATCAACCACCGTTGGTTGGGCACTCAATAGGGTGACAAAAAAGCAAACAAAAAAAACATGATTCCACCATACTTTTAGCAAAACACACCATCCATGGATGGGTACCCAGTAGGTCATAATCCCATTAATACACAAATATTCAAGTATGATATTTTTACAATACACAACATAAGCACCAATATAGGATATTCACATCCACAAGCAAGTAAAAAATTATAAACTCCTTTCCAAATTCATTTTTTTTAATGTAACAAAACTATTTCCTTACACATAATTAGATAATAATTCCCATAAAAATTTCTAGGATTTAACCCCAACATCCACTAAGATTACTCTTTCCAAGGTGTAAATAAAAATTATCCATAGCTTCATGATTGAAAGCATCACAATATATTCCAATTTATCTCAATGATACATGAAATTAGACATACTAAATCATGCTAGATCAATTAATTACATCCTCATTCACAAGGTGGTACACCATAACACAACACATGATAACATTATCTTTTAAATAAACATCCAACTAAAATTCAACAAGGTACCATAATTCTACTTACTTAACAATAAAATTCACTAACTAATGACACACAACAAAAGGATTTTAGTTAGGGGAATTAAGTCTTTGTCCAATGTTCCACCATGGTCCTGCAAAATATTTTATTCTACCAAGTAGCATACACAATCATGATAAAGTATTTTCTCAAACAAGGGTATTCAGTTCTCAACTCACATCAAGGAAAACATGGTCTAGTTAATTAACACAACAAGCACAACATTCTTCTCACACAAAATTCACTTATTCATGCATTTAACATTTATGCATCTCTAATTAAGATATAATGAGTTAGCATTGATATGATTTTCTAGCAATTATAATTCAATTGCTATGCATATGATTTCGCTGCTCCTTTTATCTCAAAACTTTACTTAATGTTATTTGATACCATACACAAGTTCACACATACATCCTAGGGTAGGAATACAATTTGGGGACCTAATTCCTTCACTCAAAGATTTATTCTAATCAAAATTATTTCTTTCATATCTACAAGATAAATGTGCATAAAACGTGCATTCAATAATCTAAGGCATAATGCACTATTAAGAAATCACTTCCATTAACCACACTTGTATTTTCAAATCACCACAAGGTACATAGAGCAAGATCCCATTACACAATCATAGCTACATCTCTACTTTTCTTGCCTTGTTTAAGGCACAAAACATGAGGTTCCTTTAAGAAAGCATTACCACATTAGTACTCTTTTCTCACATCAGGCATATGAACACAATATCATTTCTTTCATAATCAAATGTGTCATTCACATGAGAGTACATAATGCTCAATAAAATCTAACATCATAATTATTCATTTTTCAATTTATATATTCACAACCACAATTATCAAGAGAAATATGAAAGCAAATCTATGACCTCATAAGCTCATTTCAACCACCATGCTTAATAAGGAGATAAGAATAAAAGAAAATTCACACAACCAACACTTCTTAACAACTCAAAGGCATATTGAGCCTCTAGCCCACCTAACTCAAGCAACCAAGCAAGGGAATACTAGGAAACACACATGTTATTCACAAACCACAAACACACCAAGGCCCAAACATGCCCAAAGACACAAGAGAGTGGTTACTCTCAACCTCAAGCGACTCTCAACCTCAAGAGACTCTCAACCAACGTCATCACTCCAATCTCATTGAGTATGGAAATGTGTAGGAGGAACCCTTCCTCCAAAAACACAAGGTATGGGTCAGTTTACTCAACCCCTTTACAATGCCATGCTAAGGCATACAAGGCAAAAAGTCTTAAGGCCATCTTGCAAAAAACAAGCACTTTGGGAACACAAACATAAAGTACACCAAAAAAAAATGGGAAAAAACAATAAATAGAGATCCTAGTGCTACAATATGGGCTATGATACCAAATTTAATGTCCTAAGCCAACATGCTCAAAACAAAAGTTGATAGAACATTTTTTTGAAACATCAACAACAAGGTTCATAATGTAACAACATATCACATTTTCACCACAATGTGCACACAAGTGTTGCATGAACACATGAAATAATGAAAAAGATAACAAGAAAACCTTGCCATCACATAAGAAAGGTGGCAAAAATGGAAGACTAATTCTTGTGGGATAAATCCACCATGATGAACCTATGAGAGAGAGGATGACACCTATATGATGATAGATTAGTAACCCATGACCATGTTCTCTCGCAACCCACACTCAAATAGGATTAGGGAATCATTGAAAAATATAGACATGCTTAGAAACTCTAAAAACCTTCACAAGAGGTTTCCTAATCAAGAGGCACAAACTCTCCACTACTTGGAATGACAACATGTCACTTCCAAAAACCACAACTTTCCAAGATGTCCCATCGCAATGTAATTTTGCACAAGCATGAGACTACTACAACACACACCTATTGACCTATAATGAGTGTTGATATCACAAAAAAGGCTAACCATGAAGGATTTCAACCTCCCCAAGTCTTCACAAGATTAGGTGAACAATTTCCCTAGTCCTAGTTTTGACAATCAGGCAACTTCAAAAGAAGGCACACAAAATGATGCAAAGGAAACCATAACTCCTTAATGACAACACATAAGAGAAAGATAAAAACATCACCAAAATCCTAGGACCATGAGGAACAATTTCCATTAATAGGGTTTCCCCATAAAAGGCCTTGAAACACCTTCTCTTAGTAAAAAGGATCAAAACTGACACACTCAAGGACACTAGCACCAAAATGCAATGTCCTGTAAGGGTTCCTATGTCCTTTCAAGGTTCTTGAGTCCCATTTAGGTTCTTGTGTCCTTGTCATAGTTCCTAGGAATTGGTGTCCTTGACAAGGCGCTAATGTCTTGGGTAGTGAGCTTCCCCATACTAGAGATAGACCTCTAGGACTTCCAAACACTAAGGAGACACCTAAATGTGTACAAAACCTTGAGAACTCATAAACCTCAATTCACCACTCACATTCAAATGAAGAGTTTGATTTCTTTGATCGTGGGATACCATCAACAAACAAAGGAGAAGACGGGGAGGAGTGAAATCACCTCCCCAAGACCCCTAACTCTTTCCCTAAGCAAGAAAACCTCTTGAAAAAAGATACAACACCTTTTAGATTTTGCAAGACCTCACAAGAGGCTACCCAAGTGTCCTAAATGACACCAAACTTAAAGGACAAACTCCTAGGAGTAGGAAAACACCATGATAGATCAACAACATTGTCCAAAACTACTCCAAGACCCTTACATTCTTCTTAAAACCAATGAAAAGATTCCTACATACATTTTAAGCCCAAAATGAAAGATTTATATGTTCATTTTAACTTAACATTGCATAAACATGAATTAATTCACTCAAGATTGTGCTCGACACCAACATTGAGACACATCACTAAGTTTAAATTACTATCATTTTCACTCGAATACAATTTATCTCAAGAAATATGTTCTTTTTTCAAATAGTTACAATTACATAAAGCAAGGACTCAAATATCCTTCAATAACCATCTAACATTTGAATCAGACTAACTATAATGCATAAAGAAAAGGAAGGAAGCAAATTTTGATGCCACTTTTGATCCTCGAACCTTTGAATCCCAATAGTGGTTTCCACATTTCCCAGTCATGTGAAACAAAAAGGTCCACTCCCCTTGCTAGGAGATAGTTGCAAGGCCCAATCACACTCACACAAAATGCTTGGGAGATGGGATAACACTCACACAAGGGAACACAATATACATGGCATTCAGGAATGCAATAAAGATCACTTCCACAATATGAGATTAAGGTAAGGTAACACTCTAACATCCAATGAACTAACGCCAAAAGAGAAAGTAGCAAGAGCCATAGTAATGGCCTCAAGAATCTGCCTCACAAAATACCATAATACCTCTCACAAGAGATGAGGTAGGCCACCAACACATAAAAAAAGGCCACTCAATGATAACATGATCAGTGAGACACCAAACTTTTTAGGAGTAGTTCAAAGAAGTAGGACCAATCTAAAACTCAATGCATTTCCACATTTGAACAAGGCATAAAAAATAATAGACAATAAAAAATTTATGACAAAATTTACAAAATCAATCCAATGGACTTGATTTAGCATTTCACGAAGTACATCATTGTTTTCACATTCCAAAACATACTATTTCACCTAAAACATTGAAATCTATCCATTTTTCAAGCAACCAAAAACCAAAGGTTTACCTAAGCTACCATTAAAATATCTCCAATTTTCACTAATTTTAAAAACTTCAAAAAGCTAAGAATACCCTTTGGTGCTGAAAGTTTCCAACAACCATTCTACGCTCTCAAAAATGACTTTCATCCATTTCTCATTTTTTTTGGCATTATAACAATTTTTTGGGAAAAATTCATAAGATTCTAGAAAACAAGTAAATTCTCAATCAAAATTGGAAATGTAAAATGCATTGGAAGCTATTAGCACTTCCCCAATCCTATTCCAAACATTCATAATGAAAAACAATAACCATTTGATGAGATATTGAAGACTTACCTCTAAATTTAGTACAATTGGAATGCAAAGAACTCCACACATATCGAGAGAGAGAGAGAGAGAGAGAGAGAGAGAGAGAGAGAGAGAGAGAGAGAGAGAGAGAGAGAGAGAGAGAGAGAGAGAGAGAGAGAGAGAGAATCCATTCCCACACATAAGAACACGCCCATTCCTAATCCATTGCCTCAAACCTCACTGAATTTGATTCACAATTTCCCTCCAAGGCTAAAAAAACAATAAATATTAGTAAATATAATTTAATATTTATTTTATCTCATTTTATATAAAAACTACATTAAATATCCGTTATATATGTTTAATCATATGCAACAAAACTATTAAAAAGGCTAGGATACGATATAGAAATGGAACTCACAATATGAGGATTATCGTGTATGGAAGAGGCTAAAATATGGGATAAAATGGAATGTAAATGCCTTTCATCACTTCGTATCATGCATAAACCCCTTGCCCACCATGGACATCTTTTAGGAAGAATAAATATATTAAAAAAATCACATGGGCATCAAATGGGTGCACTCAAATGATCCCCTAAATAGAAAATATAATTGCAAAAGTAATCACATGATATATCAACAACATTGTCCAAAACTACTCCAAGACCCTTACATTCTTTTTAAAAACAATGAAAAGATTCCTACATACATTTTAAGCCCAAATTGAAAGATTCATATGTTCATTTAACTTCACATTGCATAAACATGAATTAATTCACTCAAGTTTGTGCTCAACACCAATACTAAGACACATAACTAAGATTAAGTCACTATCATTTTCACTCAAATACAATCTATCTCAAGAAATAGGTTCTTTTTACAAATAATTACAATTACATAAAGCAAGGAATCAAATATCCTTCAATAACCATCTAACATTTGAATAAGACTACTATAATGCATAAAGAAAAGGAAGGAAGCAAATTTTGATGCCACTTTTGATCCTCGAACCTTTGAACCCCAACAGTGGTTTCCACATTGCCCAACCATGTGAAAAAAAGGTCCACTCCCCCTGTTAGGAGATAGTTGCAAGGCCCAATCACACTCACACAAAATGCTTGGGAGATGGGCTAACACTCACCAAGGGCACAAAGTATACATGGCATTAAGGAATGCAATAAAGATCACTTCCACAATATGAGATTAAGGTAAGGTAACACTCTAACATCTAATGAACTAACTCTAAAAGAGAAAGTAGCAAGAGCCATAGTAATGGCCTCAAGGATCCGCCTCACAAAATACCATAATACCTCTCACAAGATATGAGGTAGGCCACCAACACATAAAACTAGGCCACTCAATGATAACATGATCAGTGAGACACCAAAATTTACAGGAGTAGTTCAAAGAAGAAGGACCAATCTAAAACTCAATGCATTTCACATTTGAACAAGGCATAAAAAAAATACACAATAACAAATTTATGATAAAATTTACAACATCAATTCAATGGACTTGATTTAGAATTTCACAAAGTACATCATTGTTTTCACATTCCAAAACATACTATTTCACCTAAAACATTCAAATTTCTCCATTTTCCAAGCAACCAAAAACCAAAGGTTTACCCAAGCCACCATTAAAATATCTCCAATTTTCACTAATTTTAAAAGCTTCAAAAATATAAGAATACCCTTTGGTGCTGAAAGTTTCCAACAACCATTATACACTCTCAAAAATGACTTTCATCCATTTGTCAAATTTTTTGGCATTATAACGATTTTTTGGGAAAAATTCATAAGATTCTACAAAACAAGTAAATTCCCAATAAAAAATGGAAATGTAAAATGCATTGGAAGCTATTAACACTTCCCCAATCCCATTCCAAACATTAAAAAAGAAAAACAATGACCATTTGATGAGATATTGAAGACTTACCTCTAAACTTAGTACAATTGAAATGCAAAGAACACACACACACACACACACACACACACACACACACACACACACACACACATAGAGAGAGTCCATTCCCACACACAAGCACACACCCATTCCTAATCCATTGCCTCAAACCTCACTGAATTTGACTCATAGTTGCCCTCCAAGGCTAAAATAACAATAAATATTAGTAAACATAATTTAATATTTATTTTATCTCATTTTATCTAAACACTACATTAAATATCCCTTATATATGTTTAATCATATGCAACAAAACTATTTAAAAGGCTAGGATAGGATATAGAAATGGAACACACAATATGAGGATTATGGTGTATGGAAGAGGCTAAAATATGGGATAAAATAGAATGTAAATGCCTTTCATCACTTCGTATCATGCAAAAACCCCTTGCCCACTTTGGACATCTTTTAAGAAGAATAAATATATTAAAAAATTCACATGGGCATCAAATGGGTGCACTCAAATGACCCCCTAAATAGAAAATATAATTGCAAAAAATATCTTAGGTGTCATAACCCTTGACGACTCAACCCCAAAGTGTAGTGCTCCAAAATGGAATAGCCAACTTATGTGGGACTCATCAAGTCATACAATATTCCCACTCCTCAATCTTACCTTCATGAATGCATATGACAACTAATTTCAATATTATGAAAAAATCTAAATTATAAATTATTTTCTATTTACACCCTAAGCATCCAAGGACACTTTCCAAGAGTGTTGGAGATACATAAATGATGCATAGCATTGTAAGGTAAATGGCACCTTAATCCTAATATAAATGACAATTTAATCTAGTACAAATAACACTTTAAGATAAAAAAATGCAAATTATGTTACAAATAAGAAAAATAAAGAACATCACTTGCAATTCTTGTCTTTGAGTTAATCCTTTAGGGAAAACCCAATACATATTCAGTGTGAAAGGTAATTTAAAAGACAAAACGTAAAATATGTTAAGAATAGAAAAGAAAAAGAGCATCGATTGCAGTCCTTATCTTTAATTTGATCCTTAAGAGAAAAAAAACATAATACATGTTCAATGCATTTATTGTTGATTTGAATAAATAAATATCATACTGTTAAAGTAATATTATTGTCTTTATACTTGGAAAAAACGATCTCTTTTAATTATGTTTATGTCCATGTAATCATAATTGTAATTTAGTTGGAGAGTCCTAGGTAAGAAAGAGTGATTGAAGTCCATTTGGTGGTGTCATGTTAATTCTCGTGAGTTTGACTTTTCGTCCTCATCTTTTGTCAGGACAAAATACATTTCGTGCTCCTAACTGCCCAGCTTTTTTTTTTTCCATTATAAACCAATTATAAAATTCATAATGATATATTAGGGCTACGTGCGTTATTAGCCGGATTTACGCATAAGTTAAAACTGATAACGAAATATTAAACTATTTATTCCCTTGTCTTAACGCGGGCATTCGGGAGAGACGGAAACGGCCGCCCTGTTCTTACCAGAGACGGGAAAAACGACGTGCCCACGCCTACGCCGCCTCGTATTTCGCACGAGGGCGGTTACGAGTAATCGTACTCATCTACCTATTTCCTTTTTCAGGATACGGTCACAATACTGAGAAGTCAATCTTTTATGCTCCTTTAGTGAAGGGCATAGGGGAGAGGATTCAGAAGTTGTGCATCCTAGTTTAGCGCTTCTCCAAATCTTATATGGAATTTCAAATTGCTGGCAATTTTTTTTAGTAGCTTACTTGGCAAGTCTTTTGCTTATAACTTTCGTTTTAGGGTCACATCATCAAATATGATGCCACATCAACATGCTTTTTGTAAGGTGTCGAGAAAGGTCAAAAAAAAAAGTGAAACCAATACGTGTGCATTCACATCATGGGTAGTTGAGGGCTAATGTGACATTTGCTTTTTAGATCAAAGGAATACATTTTGTTTAATTATGGGTAGTCAAGTCACAACTATTGGACATTATATAAACAACTACTATCACAACTATTGGGCATTATATAAACAACTACCATCACAACTACTAAAACATGCTCAACTACGAGGGCCTCTCCCATATAGTTCATTGGGGACATGAAACGTGTTCTAAAATCTCGAAGTGGATTGAATGAATGTTTTTAACTATGTCTACAAATCAGTCAGTTTATGGGATTGAGTAATTGAAACCATAATCGTCTTTGTCAAAACAACAAAACATAGTTTATTGGTGACATCAAACCTGTGAAACCGAAACCAACTTTGTCAAAACAACAAAACATAGTCTATTGATGACATCAAACCTCTGGAAGTGAAACCCGTTTTTGTCAAAACAACAAAACATAGTCTATTGGTGACATCAAACTGCTCCAAAATCTCTGGATAGATTGAATGAAAGAATGAATGGTTTTAATTATGTCTCTGAGTCTAATCAATTTATGGGACTTCCGAAACGAAACCGAAACTTGTCTTTGTTCAAACAACAAAACATAGTCTATTGGTGATGTCAAACTGCTCCAAAATCTTTGGATAGATTGAATGAAAGAATGAATGTTTTTATTTATGTCTACAAGACTAATCAATTTATGGGACTTCTGAAATGAAACCGAAACTTGTCTTTGTTCAAACAACAAAACATAGTCTATTGGTGACGTCAAACTACTCCAAAATCTATGGATAGATTGAATGAAAGAATGAAGGTTTTTAATTATGTCTATGAGACTAATCAATTTATGGGACTTCCAAAATGAAACCAAAACTTGTCTTTGTTCAAACAACAAAACAACTACCGACTCCAACAATTACCTTTTGTTGTTTTCTAACTTTTCGCTAATTTCGTTTCTTTTGTTGTATGTTTTGATGAGTAACTTGTTATTTTAGCGTCTTATCCTCTTCGAACAAAACCGCTGACGATTTAATTTTAGCCTCCTAAATCTTACACTGCAGAATGCAGAATGTAGTGCTACTCTGTCTCTACTGAATCCAAATAGCAGAACCACCAAATCCTATCTGTCCACACATCTCAATGGGTGTGAGCGAATTTTTTAACTGAATTATTGCCACGGAGGAATTTAGAACACTGCCAAAAGGGTGCGCATTATAAGTAAGTGGGTTCTATTTTGTCACGCTTCATTCACGCTGGTATAGCATGCGCTTGCTTGCTACTTGAAAACTCTTTACTTTACGCTTCGTCTCTTCTTTTTTTCTCCTGAGCGTTTCGTTCGTGAAGAAGATTCAATCTTTCATGGCGGAAAGCATAGAAGAAGTAGAAGATGGAGGGAATAGGGAGAATCGGGTTATATCGAAAACAATGATGGATGTAATGGGCATCTGCTGCCCGTCGGAAGTTCCTCTGATACATAGGTTGCTGGAGCCTCTGCCCGGAGTCAATAAGGTTTCCGTGAATGTTCCTTCTAAGGCAGTCACTGTTCTGCATGATGCGCTTTCAATTCCGCCTTCAGAAATAGGTAGGACAGATGCGAAACGCAGGCGTAGCATTCAAGTTTGTATTTATGGATGAATTGATTACCTATATGGTTGTGATGTGCAGTTAATGTTCTGAATAGAGCGGGACTAGATGCGAGCCTGAGGGTTATTGGGCAGGTGCGAAGTGGAAAGAAATGGCCCAGTCCATTTACGCTGGCGTCGGGATGTCTTCTGGCGATCGCCCTGTTCAGTTATCGTTATCGTCCCTTGCGCTTTGTTGCTTTGGCGGCCATAGCTGTGGGTATTCCGCCAATACTGCGAAGAAGCTTGGCAGCCGTTCGGGGGTTTATTCTCGACATAAATGTACTCATGCTCATTGCAGGTGATTGAAAAAAGTCAACTTGTTACCTATATGAGTCAGTTGTTTTGGTAGGATCTACTGGAAGAATGGTAAAGATGGTTGATAGTTTTCTGTGCTGTTATTACCTGAAAAAGAATTCGGAACTGTTTGATGGAAAGGGATTCCATGAGATACGCGTTCTTTTTTTTTTTTCAATTTGCAGTAATGATCATCGTTGAATTTATTCAATTAAACTGAAGAAATAGCTATGTATAGTTGCAATATCGCAAACATGTTCACTAGAATTTTTATGTGCTGAAACTTCTCTGTTAAGGTTCTTTTTGCCGAGGAAAAGATATGTTTGTTAAACTTTTGCAATTAAAAAGGGTTTTGTTAGGCACATAATTCCAGCTCTTGCCCTCTGCCTTATTCGGTTTAAACATGAATAACATGCTTCCAGATTTTGAATGATGAACGGATGCTATTTTGTGCACAATATAAATGATCAGTGAACCACTGAACATGCACGAGATTTTCATGATTCGTCACTGTTTTGTGTGTGGCGATTTTAAAATAAGCTGAAATTGTGCCTGGTGGGCATATTTTATGAAATATGTGAATATATTTGGCCATGGGTATTGGTATATAAGATCGCTTGGTTTCAGATTGAATTTCAATGGGCTTCGTTTGTTTCAAACAGTGGCTGGCGCGATTGCATTGGGGGACTATGTAGAAGGAGCCACCATTGTCTTTCTCTTTACATTGGCGGAATGGCTTGAATCTAGATCTGCCGACAAGGTTAAGATATTTTTGTTTGAATTTGCATTTGTTTTAGCGAACTTCTCTCAATTTAGAGATTTAGGGTGAAATGTTTGGTTTTTTCAGGCCCGAAAGGCTATATCGGCTGTGATGAATCTGGTACCCCAAACTGCTGTGATCGAGGAAACAGGGGAAAAAGTGCCTGTTAAGGATGTTGAAATTGACACTGTTCTGGCTGTGAAAGCTGGCGAAAACATTCCTCTAGACGGCCTTGTGATATCTGGTACAAGTTCTGTAGATGAGAGTAGCTTGACAGGTGAATCCGTGCCTGTGGAAAAAGAAGAGGGTAAGGCGGTGTGGGGTGGCACCACGAATCTTACAGGTAACCTCAAACTACCTGAATAATTATTGTGGATGTTAGTTTAATTGTTTGAATATCCGGTGTTTCAAGGTTTCCTCAGTTCGCTACAGTAGAAAAAAGCATCTGGAAAGGATATGTCATAATCTACTAATAAATGCAGGATATTTAAGTGTAAGGACTGTAGCCAAGGCAGAGGACTCTAGAGTGGCAAAGATGGTGAAGCTTGTGGAGGAAGCCCAAAATCAACAGTCCCGCACAGAGCAGTTTTTACAGCGATTTGCCAAGTACTATACCCCAGGTATGCTGTGTTTAAAAAAACCCGAGTTAAAATTTCATCAAGTTTTAATTGTATCCTTGTTTGAAGAAACCAAGCCACATCCCAGAACGTGGAGGGACTGGTAGTTATAGCAATAGAATCCCCAATATATCGAGCATTGTCATAGGTAGGTCTTAGGTTCACAAAGCTGTTCTGTGGAAAATATCCTGATTGGTTTGTGGAAATGACGGTCTCCATTAGGTTGTGCCTTAGTTTGTACATGGAAAATAACTATCTTTACTGTATGTATTTCAGTGGTTGTATTAGTGGCAATAGCAGTAGCAATAATGCCATTTATCAAGCGGTCGTTGGATACTCATGAATACATATACAAAGCGCTTGTTCTTTTAGTATCTGCTTGCCCCTGTGCTCTTGTCATCTCCACCCCTGTTGCTACTGCTTGTGGCTTGGCCACTGCTGCAAGGCTCGGCCTTCTCATCAAAGGTGGAGGGTTTCTAGAAGCCTTGGGAAAGCTTAGAGCTGTAGCCTTTGACAAGACAGGGACTCTCACGGAAGGACAATTTCAAATGGTGGACATCAAGTTTGTGGATTCAGAGGCCAGAAATAGAGAGAATTTGTTGCATTGGTATGTAAAAATTTCTAACATAGGTGTTCCAGAAACATTCTGTTTGGATTTATTCATATGTATCCATAGATAAGGTAATAATGCATGCATATATACAGGATATCAAGCCTGGAGAGTAAATCAGCACATCCTATGGGCATGGCAGTGGTAGCATACTGTAGGCAACAGGGCATTGAGCCCTCTGCTGAGGTGAAAGATTTCGATATATTGCAAGGAGAGGGCATATGCGGGGTAATTGCTGACCATAAAATTTACATTGGCAACAACCGTTTGAAAACTCGGCTTTGCTGGGATCAAGGTAAAATTGACACTTGCAACAGTAGTTATCCTTCCTATTACAGCTATGAGACTGCTAACAATTTGCCAATGGTGGATTATAGATGTACCAGACACGTGGAATATGGAAGGCTCCACAGTAGCATATGTAGGAGTAGATACAAAATTTGTAGGAGTATTTAGTGTGGCAGACCGCATCCGGCCACAAGCAGCAAAAGCAGTTAATAATCTCAAGGTTAGCTGTTAATAAAATTTTTGCTTTTAGGATGCATTCAGTTTTTGAAGTTTGTTTTCCATTTTTTGGTTTGGTGATTCTTTGTCATTATTTTTGTTCTGTTTTTCATGGATTGGGTTTTTTTCTTGGTTTCTTACCAATTTCAGAAATTAGGAATCAGAGCGGTGATGCTCACAGGTGATACTGCTATTTCTGCTGCAGAAGTTGAAAAAGAGGTACATGCCTTAAATGGCTAATTTGAGTAGGCAATCTGTCACAGCATTTTTAACTGACAGGTGCCCTGGTCATGGTGTGCAGGTAGGAGAAATTGAAGTTCATGCCCAATTACTCCCAGAAGACAAGCTGAGATTTATTGGAGAGCTAAAGAGAGAGGGTATGACTGCCATGGTGGGCGATGGAATTAATGATGCACCGGCATTAGCAGCAGCAGATGTGGGGATAGCTATGGGTGTGGAGGGCTCTGCAGTAGCCATGGAATCTGCAGACGTAGCTCTCATGTCTAATGACATAAGAAAGATTGCTGGTGCAGTGAAAATAGGGCGGAGATCAGTGAGGACAATATACATAAATGTTGCATTCTCCCTGTTGACTAAGGTAGCGTTGGTGGTGCTTACTTTCATGGGTTATATCTACTTGTGGATGGCTGTGCTAGCAGACACAGGCACTTGCCTGATTGTAACATTCCACAGCATGCTTCTCTTGAAAGGAGAGAAAGCTAGTCATGCTCATCATCATCATCATGATCATGATGGGTGTTGCAAGGACTCAGATGTGAATGGGCATGCAAATCATCTTCACAATCATGATCATGATCATGGTATGTGCAAAGAGAACCATGGCCATGAGCACAATCACAATCATAACCATAACCACAACCATGATCATGATCATGAACAACATCATGACCATAACCATAATCACAGTAATGGCCATGAACATGAGCACGAGCATGAACATGAGCATTATTTTGATGTGGTGAAATGTAGTGCATGCATCCGTCATGCAGCAATTTACAAAGGGTGTGGCTGCCTCAAGCCCAGAAATCGTTCATGCTGCACTAATGAAGTCTCGATTGTTATCCACCCAAACAATACTAGCAGAATTGAGCAGACGCAGAATAGACCAAGCAGCTGCTGCAACAAACCAAGCAGCTGCTGCAACAAAGGCAATTTACCCTTCCAATCAGGTCCTCAGCCAAAAGCAGGTTGTTAATGTGGTCAAATTTTAAATTGTTAATTATTGATTTCAACTGGTAAATAATAATGTATGTGTAATCATCCCATTATTGATTTGATTGTAGTACATTCTAGTATGGATTGAAGGTAGACCTAGAACAATGAGACTCTTCTATCTCCATTCCTATTCAATTTTGAGCATCTATCCTTGCCTAGTTATCCCATGGAAAGGGGCAATCCTAATTTTTCTCTGCAGGGTCTGCTAAGAGAATTACAGCAAACAAACACTGCTAAAATAGAGTTTTAGTCACAAAACTGCTACTTGACTAAAAAGTTAATAAGCATGGGATGGAATGCTTCATCCCTCCCTCCTTACAGACAGCTGAAAGTTTTGTGCAGAAAACTTGGCTACTCCATCTTTTCTGGTCAGTATCCTTTTTTTGTCCTCAACAGCTACATTCAGCAGCTTTCATGGGGCAACCTGCACTAGTAAAACTAGAAGCAGCAGCCCCCTCCTGGGGCAAACGACCCTTATTGTATCTCATTGCTACAGAAATTACGAGCACTTAGAATGACACATTGCAATATTAGGTATTTGTACAACAATCTTTATCAAATTTATTTTGTACTTTTTCTTCTAAAGGAAACCCAAAGAATTACCTAGCTAGAAAACCTAAAAGAAGGAAAACTATGATACTTAAGATAGTGGCTACTGTGGTTATTCCTTTGATCAGGCGTTCTCATGTAATCTGTTCAAATGAAAATGTTCAAAATAACATAATGCAATTAAACAGAATCTCCTGCGATTCTTTTGCAGCAGGTACTCCCTTGCAGATTGTTCAAATTAAAATTGTCAAGATAAAACAGAACCTTCCACATAAATGCAGGGCAACAATTGTTTAAAATTTCAGAATAGTCCCCTGAAATTCATGGTGGCAATTGTTTAGAAAGTGGATTATTTGCAGCAGTCTTTCGCAAGCAATGTGGAGCTGAAAGTTTGCAGTGTCTGTCCGAGATTTGTTGAAGTTCTTTATTTCAAAAGGTATCATATGTTTACATAAGCTCGTTATAATTTAAATTTTCTTAAATATTTTCTCCGAAAATACTACGATCTATCATGTGACCCTTTTACTGTTACAATGCTTATGAAATTTCTCTGTAGCAACCTCTTGAGTAAATTCTCGGATGGCCCCCTCCATGGAATCGCTAAGTTATCCGAAGTTGAATTCGGCAATATTAGCTGTTTAATAGTGCATTGATATATTATCGAGGGGCCTACTACTGCTATTATAATTCCCCAGATGGTTCTGCACAACAGCTCAATTATATTCACTGGACTTCTCTATGTTCTTACCTCAACATGCAGAGCTCTAACTGTTTTCATGCAGAAGACTGCAAAATTTTTACCCCAATAATCTGAAAATGGCAGATCTTGTTATTGGCCACCCTAAATACTTAGATTTGTAGTTAGCTGGGAGAGCAAGCTTAGGAAGACATAAACCCAGAGTCAATAGTCATGGCAATGTTCTCACATTTCCAGTGGGTTAGTTCCACTAGACAAAACCAATGATACCATTATTACGCATAGAAAGAATTCTATCCTATCACAGCAATTCCCACTGAAAAAGCTTAGGAATACTCCCTCCATGGAACCGCCAGGCTATTTTTTATTCCCATTGATGTGGATCAAACTTGATAACATTATTCTTTTTGAAACAACTTAGCTCGTAGGCCGGTTACATTGCATGTTCTGTTTTAGTTACCTGTACTGGAACCAAAAGTTGATCCAGGGTTGATATGAGTCTTAATGATGTTGTCAGTACAGGAGGAATCCTAGAAATTGTGATATTGCTATCAGGATTCAACCGTTTTTACGAGTCAAACTCATTGATCCATGTTTCATGAGTAGTGGTTCACAAGAACCCATCTCTCATGATAATGAATGGTTCACTTGTGATGCTCACAGAGGTGAAGCACTGGGCCTTCCCAGTAGGTCACCCATCCCAGTACTACTCCAACTCAGGTGCGCTTAATCCTGGAAGTGTTTTTTATCATTACCTAATGAACACTAAAGCCTGCTTCCTCAAGAAAATCCATGTTAGGTATCAAAGCCCTGTCCACATCTCCACACAGAATTTGAGAAAAGTGACTGCAAATCCCCTGAAATCTCAACATATAGCCAACCTAGTCTCATAAGATTTAGACCTAAAAGCTGGGAAGTATTCTACATTGGACTGTACTTTCTCTCACGAGCGTAAAAGCAATTGGTAGGGAAATTTGCATACACCGAGGGTATTCTGGGGTGGCATACAAATTATTAAATATCGTAGATATTGTTCGGGTTTGGGGTAGGTTCACTAATTTTTTCCTTGCAGACCGGCTGATCTCTCTCTATATATATTCATTAAAAAACTATAATTCACACACTTGTCAAATCTTGAACAGTTTATATATTCCTTGGAATGGCGTAAACTAAAAGTATGTCTATAATTTAATTTATCGAAAATTTTTAATTGAAAATATTATTTTTATTGTTTGCTTTCCAAAACTTAAGCAAAGGTTAAGGATGGTAGTGGGGGAGGGTCAAGGGGTAGCTCACTACCAAAGGGGTAGCTCAAATTAAGGTCATTGAAGTTTATGCCATTTTAAAATGATTTTATTTTAAAATGATTTTATTTCATAACACGTCATTTTAAAATTTTATAAGTTGTAGTCAATCTTCAAATTCTTTTAAAAAAATACACTTAATTTGGGTTTTATTTTTTTTATAAGTTGTAGTCAATCTTCAAATTCTTTAAAAAAATACATTTAATTTGGATTTTTATTTTTTATTTTTTATAAGTTGTAGTCAATCTTCAAATTCTTTAAAAAAATACATTTAATTTGGGTTTTATTTTACTTTTGTTTTTTCTTTAGACTTGTTTATTTATAAAAAAGTATTGATGTGGGTCCTTCCTAAGTTTTTGAGGGAGTTGCCTTAGACTTGACCAAGTTTGTTGAGGGAGTGGCCTTAGACTTGATCATTTGGTTGTATTGGGGCCAATGGCCAACCTAACATTAGATCTTATAAAACAAACTATATATTTAGGGTAGATTAGTCCTATAATGCTAAAAAATTAACATGTTGACAAATTTGACGGTGACTAAGATTTGGAGAATAAGTCTAGAAGGCATGAAAAATGTAAAATTATGATATTTAATAGGTGTCTAGAGTTTTTTCGCATGTTCTTTATGTTTAATATTGGTCACTAATGTAATAGCATCCAAATTTACGTGCAATTGTGTATCATCTAAAAATAAGATAAGAATGTTGGAGAGATTTTTTTTTGGTGTGAACAAGGTTATTTTTAACTAGTTTTCTTCTAGGGTTTGTTCACACCTTGGTTGTTTACTTAGGGCACTTTTAGGGTACACTTAGATACCTTTTTTTTTGTCTCATGCCATATGATTATGACACTTTATATTGTCTTAGCTCTCACCATTCTTTTCTAAGCAAGGCTTCTCTTTTACATTATATCATCTCTTGATACATTTTATATCTTGCATCTTGTATCATTATTGGTTGAATAATAGTTTTAGTTGTTTCTCGTGTGTGGAAACTTATTTGGTGTTGATAGATCATTGTTCTAATGAGTCCTTTGTGTGACTTAACATAGTATCAATTCTTGCATTTCCTTTCTCAATTTGGAGAATTTTTTGTCAAGTTTTCGTTTGTGCATTTTTGTCCATATTTGACCTTACAATTGAGTCTAGAAGAGCCAAATATGTTGGGTTAATTGTAAACACAATATATCACAACTAGATTTTGATTTTTTTGGCCTCTTCTTCAGATTGCATGACTAACTATACACTTGTGCAAGTTTTGTGTCAATAGATTTAGTTGACAAACCTTTCGGTGACTAATCGTTGGGTCTTTTTATCCATTGGTTTATTTTAATTATTATGCCATTTTTAATTAAAATAATATACATGGGATCCACATATCCTATACCAATAGATCTTTGTCTTTGGTAGGTTTCGCGTGTTTGGGAGGATTAGTTAACCTTTTGTTAATCCATATAGCTGTAGGTCATTTGAGCTTTAAGTTTTGGTGCTAAGTGCCCAATTTTGAACCTTTAAGCGCCAAACACTCATTGCTCTATGCAGGTAGTGGGTGCCTCAAATTCGTTGCCTTTGCCAACTTAATATTGTTGTACCACTCATCACCAGCTTATGTGTTACTAGTAGCAACTCTATTGCCAAAACCACCATAGTGTCACTTCCTCTAATGACATCGCCAATAGGTCATAAGACTAGTGGCCAAGGTACCTTTTCAAGCCTATAAGGAGTTAATTTTTTGGATGGAGCATAACTTTGTGCCATGTGTTGGGACTCAAATTTGTAATGTTAATTTTTACTTGAGTCCCCTTCCATTTTGTGTGTCTTAGTCATATTTGATCTATTGTTAATAATTGATTTGAGAAATCTTAAATGTGTTCCCCAAGTGTGAAAATCCTTAAAAAGTCTTAAGTTTGAAATGTTTCTAGGGTTTTCCTTAATGTTTGTGTGGTTGCCAACCTTTTAGAGTTTTGGATCTCTCCATTCTTGTTGGACTTGCCATCTTGTACATGTCTTCCTTGAAAGTCTTAACATCCTAATATTTTTCCTTCTCTTTATCAAATTTCATATAAGTGTTTCAAAGTTTCAACATGTTGCATCCTAGCATTCCTTTTAGATTTGTTCTCCTAACATGCCCTTCCTTGAAAGTTTGACATTATGCCTTTTCCCATAAAGTCCCTTGTTGGAGTTTTAGATTTGTCCCATCCCCAATACCTTCATATAATAAGCTTTATCTTGATGACATTATATTGATGTCAACAGTCTTGATGATGTCATTAGTCCACTAATCTTCAAACTTCTTCATCCATCCATCCCTTTGGGTACTTGTTCCATTGCAACCCCACTCCCCAAACTTCAATCCACTACACCCCAAAATTCTCTCAAATCTTTCAAAGTCAAAATTTTGGCCATTCTTTATGTAAGCAACCCTTTTCATTTAGCCTTAAAATTTTGAATTTTTGCTGATTTTCTCTATACAACTTATCATGGTCGAGCTTTTGACCTTCCTTTTTTCAGGTACCCTTTTCCACCCTTTCTCGAAAGCTCAAAACTTCGTCACTCCTTTGTTAACATCTATTAGAGTCAAACTTATGGTCTTCCCCCTTTCCTCATCCGTTTTGGCATGATTTCCTATCCACCCTCGATCCCTCAATTCTTTGATGCTTTGATCCTTGGCATATGGTACGAGTGTCCTTTGACCCTTGATAATTCAAATCTCTTGCCATTTCTCATTGCTACTCCCATGTACCCCCTAGATGACCCAAAGCTTTATTATTTACTTGATTTGGCCGTACAACTACCATATTTAATATGATGGAAAAATCATGATTTATGTAAGTTGTCAAAGATTCAAAGGAGAAAATTGATGCTCAACTCATACCACATATTATTGCACAACCTGATGATTGATATGCCATCTCTAGGCCATTGTTTTTAGTAGATTTTTCAAGTGATTTCCTCATCCTTGCATAATAAACCACACACCATTAATATTAAGAGGTATGGCAAATGGAAAAAGGGTGACTTTTTCACAATTCCAAATGTTTGTGAATCCCAAATAGGAAAATTTGATGCACAACATTTATCACGATGGCCATTAGAGCATGGGTGATCTTTGTGGAAATAAATCTGCACACTATCTTCTTCACTACTTGATTTCCTAAGTGGCCAATCTATATATGCAAGTTTTTCACCCATTCAAGTATTGGTATTTTGGGTTTTTGTTGGCCATAGTGCATAATAGTCTAGGTGTTTTTCATGATTCCAAATGTTTGTCAATCTCAAAGAGGCAAATTTGATACACAACATTTATCACGATGGCGATTAGAGCATGGGTGATCTTTGTAGAATCAAATTTTCACATTATCTCCTTCACTACTTGATTTCCCAAGTGACCAATCTATATATGCAAGTTCTTCATTCATTCAAGTGTTGGTTCTTTGGGTTTTTGTTGGCCACAATGCATAATAGTCTAGGTTTTTTTTCACAATTCCAATTTTTTGTGAATCCCAAAGAGGAAAATTTGATACACGACATTTATCGCGATGGTGATTAGAGCATGGGTGATCTTTGCAGAATCAAATTTGCACACTATCTCCTTCACAAGTTCCAATCTATATATGCAAGTTTTTTATTCATTCAAGTGTTGGTTCTTTGGGTTTTTGTTGGCCACGGTGCATAATAGTCTAGGGTTTCAATGTTTGATAGCTTATCCACCATTAGAGCTGCCCTCTAAGTTGTAGAGAGGTAGCTACTATAGCATATGTATATAAAAAATTGTCTTCTTGATTGGTTGTTGATAGTTTGGATTGTTTTGGAGTGAGAAGTTTGATAGATCCTCTTGTAAACTTTCTTCCACCACATTTGTTGGTGTAGCTATAATGGGTTCTTGAAAATGTAGCAACATTTAAATCTATTACATTCTCAATATATGTAATGGTCTCTTATCAGTTGTAGATGAGTATTATTAAGTTCAAAGAATGCCCATTAAGCATAATTGTTAATTTTATATCATACCTTTCTTGTTATTTATAGTGCTTTGCTTGTCATGGTTGGATATAAATCTATTATCCAATAGACATTGGCTAGGAGGAATCTTGACCTTCCACACACATTAAACATCATTCACTAGTAGTATAAGAAGTAGAAGTAGATTGATACTTTGTTGTTTATGATTCAATATTGCAACCAAGGATAAATCTTAAGTAATATGAAATGTTATATTATCACTAAATCATTTACAACATGTTTATGCAAAGAATATGAAAATAGATTATCTCAAGGAATTCCATTATTGTTGTCATCTATAAATACATGTGCAAAGTATTTGAATAAATTATATAGAGGTTATCACAATTAGTTAAACTTAGTGACAATTTTTGAAGTGAATAATTTTCAATGTTTCCAAAAACAAGATAAAATTTTCACCTAAGATTTAACTTATGAATTGACTAATTCAATGTTTCCAAAAACAAGAAATATTTTTTTCTTTTTCAATAACAGAATTTGCATGTTGCATAAATAACATCTTATAACATTTGCATAATTGAAATATCATAACTAAACTTCAAGTAAACGAAACTCATCTTTTCAAATACAATTTATAAATAGAATTCATGATCATATATACAATTTCATAATTTACAAGAGAACAATGTCAAGGTATCCTTATCTGGATTACTTCTTCTATTTCACAAGTCTCGACGTGTCTTCTGCAAGAGGGAGAGCATCACCCAAGCGCTTTACCTCCAACCACAAACTGTCAATCTCCCGCACACCTTCCAACTAGAAGTGGCCCTACCCTTTGACAAAGAGTTTAGTATAGGAACCTCTAGTATTACCATTTGAATATCTAGTGTCGTGTCCTACATAACAAGTACAGTCATACAACTATGGATACCTTCCAACTATGCATAATGCTACTGACAAGCTATGCAAACCTGGAGCACAGTGAATCGACAAGTGCAAGCAGTGACTTTTACACTTACTTTGGCCAAAGTTTTGATATATATAATCATCCACTTTCTAAGGAAATGGTGTTGTATGTTCACCCACCTCTAACTCGACTTGAAAATCTTATTGACCTATGGTTAACTCTACTTTTGGTTTGATCCAAAGGTTAACTAACTCAAATAGAATCTCTTTCAATAGTGATGACTTCACTCATGCCGATTATTCAACTAAATAGGTTTAACACATCTATCTTGAATACCCTATTACATCCTTGCAACATTCTGAGTCCAAGCAACCGCCTCTTACTCGAGTCGTTTCTTACTAATTCGATAAACAACTTGACTGGTTCTCTTCTTCTGACTAGAATACCCAAGTTACACTCTTGCAACATTCAGGGACTAGGAAACTGCCTCTTATTTGAGTCCTTAGTTTTAACCATGGAGTAACTACTCTCCTATTTTATGCACAATTAGTTAATACTGATGACACAATGTATCGACTAAACACACCTAGTCCCAATCTAAAGTACTGACAAAATGTCGATATGTATAATAATATAGTATTAAACTTGAATTGAAGATTAATTCTTATAAAAAATGGTTAATCTTGAAGTGAACAAAAATAAACAATCCTCATCTTCTTAAATAATGGTTCAGACTCTTCATTGATATAACAAGTTTGGTTCCATTCTTCTAGAAGACCATAATCGATCTAGTTAATCATGATATTAAACATCATTTAATTTGATCCAATATAAAACTTTATATTCATAGTAATGCCCAATAATAATTCAACATATTAAGTTGTTTAACCTTTGATAACTCAATCAAGAACCATTCTACTAATCTCCAGATTCCTCACAAGGTTCTTCCTAGTTATCCATTGCATATTTTATAAGGTACCTATGTTTGTATGTACATAGACATTCATATATCTATCCTTCCATATGACCCACATATCCTCATATATAAATGTATGATAAGTTTATATCCAAACCAGAGAATATTTTTTACATGAGAGTTCTCTGTGCTTCTGCACCTTAAGACCTCCTAGCACTTAGGCCTTTGATTAATAATGAGAGAATAAAGTCCTCTATCTAGGTTACATAATTTTCAATCAGTAGGTAATAATAATGCCTTTTAGTCTACTATATAAGATGATAACTTTCAAAAGATAATTTTTTTTTTCACTTCTATTATGTTTTCAAACCCTCTTTCTGAAATACAACATACTTGCTTGAAAAGAATATAATAAGACACCATCTCATTGGTATAAATATTATACTCCCATACTTAGCTATTCTTCGCTACTTTGGTCTAATAAGCTGGCTATTTTGGTTAAACACGGCTTTGGGAGAGTCTTCTCTTTCACTGAAACTCTCTCTCTCATATATATATATATATATTATGTAAATCAAACATGATTTTATCAATGTATTTTAAAAGAAAACTTCTTTGATATAACCAATTGGTTTTCTAGTTTTGAATAGTTCTTTGCATTTTTAATTGGCATCATGGATAAATAACTAAGATTTTTGTGCATGCATTCATATTCTTTCCAAAACAACCATACTTTGCACATAGAAATGGAAAAAGCAAACTCAACTAAATAAAAGAGCTTTAATCAGAATTTGAAAGAGGAAAGATAATCATTTTAATCATGCCTGGAATAAAATAACTTGGTTTTGATTCTTTGTAATCCTTGTTTCAAATATGCACTATTAACTCAGTTTAAAACTTGCGATCCTCTTAATTTCTAGCTCTCAACACTATTCTTGCACCTCTTTCTTGCTTCTTTACTATCAGTCTATAGTTAGCAAGAAATCTAAATATGATATTAACAATCTAATCTCACTCTTTAGTGTATTGAAATGTAGATTTCAATCGCTCTTCTTACTAAACTTAATTCTTCTCTCAAACTCACGTATGGAGCTATTCCAAGATTGCAAAACTCATGAACAACCAAACAATGAGCAGCAGTTGCTCCCAATTTATACTAAAATGGTTTACTAATAATAGAAATCAACTACCATTTGGACTCGATTAGCTCTACAATAGTTTCCACCACTCAAAAATTTTGCCAGGCATGAGAATGAACCAATCTTCTATGCTCTTTGGAATGCCATGACTGACACTTGAAAAATTCAAACAATGCCACTAACTCATACATTGAGATGCAACACTAAATAATACAGTTTCCAGTTGCAATAGATAACAAAACCAAGTTGATTTCCTTATCTCCTTGTGACGACTAGTTGTGTGACTCAATATTTTGTTGTTATGCAGTTTATTGTTGTAGAAAAAGTATTTAAAGATGACATGTTGGTAGTCAAAATGCTTTCAAACTCTTTTACTTTCCTTTTGCCCAAGTCATGGGCTTGCATTTTAATAGCAACACATGCATTTTAAACTCCAAGTTGCCACCTTTAGGTGGTTGTTTAAACAACTATAATAAGTTCATTTCCAGCCACCATGTGGTAGCAATAATAAGTTGATATATGCATACTATGGCACCAAAACTGGGCGAACCCTTTACCAATAGTTATGACTGACATGTACTTGGTATACATGTGGCATATCAACCACTTATCATGGCTCTCAAAATCATTTAAAATGTAATATATATATATATATATATATATATATATATATATATATATTTCATTTAATTGCCTGCACATACATATATGTATATGTATGAGTATACGTAGATACTATTATCTATGTATATTCATATCTACTTACATACATATATATGCTTTGTCTTATATATATATATATGTTGGATAGGACAACTGAGAGGGGGGGTGAATTAGTTGTCATAGATTATAACCTTAAATTCAATTACTAGAACTAACGCATAAACTAATTAAGTGATTAACCATCAAATGCAAATGCAAAAACACAATAACACCAGATTTATGTGGAAAACCCAATGAGAGAAAAACCACGGTGAGGATTAACTCACACTATAGAGAATATAAAAAATGATTACTAAAAGGCTCACTGCTTGAAATAAGGACTCACTGTCCATAGGGCTACAACCTGGAGGGCTCACTGCCATAGAGATACAAAGAAGAAAAAGAAGACTTGTTACAGAGAGACAAAAATCCCAATGCAACAAATATTCCACCGCAATCACTGATCAACTTGCATGAATGATAGAGTCTTCCTTCTGCTCATTGCATCCAGAAACTCGGCGTTAAGCTTCACACTGAACAACCACACACCTATCTCACACACTTTAAGAATATAATCAAAGTTGTGTCTACTATTTCACTTATCTTCCTTCTTTTCTTATGTACAATTTTCATCGCTAGCACATTCTGTATTTATACTATCTCCAACCTTGAAAAGATACAAAGTCAGCCATCCAACTTCAAATTCAAATTAGGTCGGCGCCAAACATCCTAGGGTGGAATTAAAATGAGGGAGACCCAAACAAACGCTTCACTGGGAGCCATAATAGATCCAACATGCTTTATCAACTTTGAAAATAGTGCTTGACACACGGTCGGCCAAATCAGTGTAAAACACATGGATTAATTAAGCTTGATGCTTCCAAATTTCAAAACCATCTTCAATAGAACCAGGGCAACACAATTCTAGAACCACAATCCATAAGACTTCAACAAAGATAAATCCGGACCAACAACAATTCTCTCGGACCTCAATCAGAACACAGAGAAACATAGTTGACAAGCACTAGAACAACATCCTCAACAACTGAATACCTGTAACCTTCTTTTAATACAACTTTCTCAATATTCTCAACATATACAATCAACAACAACTAGTAGATAACTAGCTGTCCAGTTGACATAAATGACAACACTTCATCTCTCTTTCCATTCTTGCAACAATCTCCCCCTTTGTCATTGATTTCAACCCATGATGTGAAAAACCATCAAAGACACCATACCAGTTCTGAAAATACTTCTCAATATTTTTCCTTTTGCTTCTCCCCTTTAGAAGATCATCTTCCTCATTACCTGCTTTCTCTTATTAACTTTATTTTCCTTTTCACTCTCTCTCTCTCTCTTTCTTTCTTTTTCACATTCTTTCTCTCTCCCCCTTCGACATCAATGGCAAAGGAAAAATATATATCCATTGAAACTTCCTTTGACATGAAAACATAATACTCATAATGACAACACTTAGAAAATCTTCTTGCTCCCCTTGAGGGGTAGCCACCAAAAAAATCAGTCCAAAAAGATAGAACCATGAATTCACCAGACTGATGCATCTCCAAATGCATCTTAGTTTGTAAAAGGAGGGGCAATAACCCCTAGATTATCCTGGAGATACTCAAAAGTATATTTAGGAAGATCCTTTGTAAATATATTCACAATCTGATCCTTTATTGAAATATACTCAAGCTTGACTTCATTCTCCATGACCTTCTCTCTTAAGAAATGATACCTGATAGATATATGCTTCGTTCTTGAGTGCATCACATGATTCTTCAAATTTTTAATTGCACTTGTGTTATCACAGAAGATAGAAATATGATCATCATGTAGCACTGTGATATCTTTCAATGTCCGTTTCATCCATTAAACTTGTGTACAACAAGATGCAACAGTAATATACTCAACTTCAATAGTAGACAAAGAGACTAAATCTTGCTTCTTACTCAACCATGCCACCAATCTACATCCAAGAAAGAATGCACCTCCACTTGTACTCTTTCTGTCATCTATACTTCCGACCCAATTTGCATATGTATAAGCATTGAGTGTAAAATCAGTATCTTTAGGATACCATAATCCAGAGTGCCTTTTAAATATCTGAATATTCTTTTAACTACAGTAACATGTGTTTCCTTCGGATTTTCTTGAAATCTAGCTACAAGACAAGCTACATGCATAATATCTGGTCTAGTAGTAGTCAAATACAGTATTCCACCAATCATAGATCTATACTTTCTCTAATCAGTCTTAGGTGAATCATCATCTTTACCCAACTTGCAACCAGTCACCATAGGAGTACTTACCAGTTTGGAACCGTCCATCCCAAATTTTTTCAACATCTCTCTCACATACTTAGATTGTGAAATGAAAATTCCTTTCTCTGTTTGATTAATCTGTAGCCCAAGAAAGAAATTCATCTCGCCAAACATAGACATTTCAATTTCTTTCTGCATCTCTTCCATAAACATCGTGCACATCTTTTTGTTTCCTCCAAAGATGATGTCATCAACATATACAACTACAATCAATATTTTATCATTTTCAGTCTTGAAATACAAATTACTGTCTGTCATACCTTTGTTAAATCCTTGTCAATTCAAATACTTATCTAGCCTTGCATACTAGGCTCTAGGAGCTTGCTTCAGTCCATACAAAGCTTTCTTCAATCTGCACACCATATCTGGTTGATCTGTTAACTGAAATCCTTCTGGTTGTTCCATGTAGACCTCTTCATCTAGTTCACCAAAAAATGTTGACTTGACATCCGTCTGATAGACTTTGAAATATTTATAAGCAACTAATGCCAAGAACATCCTTATAGCTTCCATTCTTTCTATCGGGGCAAAATTTTCCTAAAAATCTATACCTTCCACTTGTGAGTAGCCTTTACACACAAGCCTTGCTTTGTTTCTGACAACTTTTCTATTCTCATTCAACTTGTTTCTGAATACCCATTATGATCCAATGATATTTTTGTCTGTCGGTCTTGGGACCAATTCCCAAGTTTGATTTTTTTCAATCTACAAAAGTTCTTTCATCGCTTCCTTCCAATGTTCATCCTCATAGGCTTCACTTACTAACTTTGACTCAATTTCAAAAATAAGCACAAATTTACTTCAGCAGAAACTTTGCTTCTAGTTAACACACCTTTTGTCTTGTCTCCAATAATCTGACTTTCTGAATGATTCCTCTATACATATTTCGGTGTTCTAGGGGACATCACCGGAGTATCTTCTTCTCTTTCATTCAATTTTTTCCGCTCTTTTTGCTCATCTCTATCCTATTCTTCCATAATTTCTTCTATTCTTTCACAGTCATGTTCATCAGTCACATATCCATCAATATCAATAGAATTCTTCACTGCTTCATCAACCTTCACATTCGAGCTTTCTACAATCTTCCTCAATCTTTTGTTGAAACATCTGTATGCCTTGATTTTAGTAGAGTATCCAAGAAATATTCCTTCATCACTTCTTGCATCAAACTTTCCCAATGTTTCCTCATCTCTTCTGATATAGCATTTGCTTCTAAATACCTTGAAATATTTAACTGTAGGAATTCTTCTGTGCCATAGCTCATAGGGAGTCTTTGTATTGTTTTCTCTTGCTTCAGCTCAATTGAATACATATACAACAGTGTAAATAGCTTCTTTCTAGTAAACTTCCGGTAATCCAGCTTCAATGATCATTGACCTAGCAACTTCTTGAATAGTCCTATTTTTCCTTTCAACAACTCCATTTTGCTGAGGAGTTCTCAGAGCAGATAACTATCTCTTTATTCCATGCACTTCACAAAACATATTGAACTCGTGGGAGGTTAATTCACCACCTCTTTCACCAAGTAGACTTTGCACTCACATACAACCACAAAGATCTGTATGAACCAAATCCAAGAATCTAGTTGTAGATTGTTCTCTTGATCTGTAATGATTTCTTGTCTGCTTCTCGAATTGGAAATTTCTACATATAGCATTTATAGGCTTTTTAATTCTTGGTAGATCTCTCACGGCTTGAACAGTAATAATCCTTGCCAAGTTATCAAAATTCATGTGACACATTCTCCTGTGCCATAATCAACTCATTTATCTGAGTCATAAAACATCATCCATCAACACCTTTAAGATGATAAATATTCCCTTCAGATTTCTTTCTTGTAGCAATCAATGTTCTAGATCCTTTCCAGATCTGACACTTCTGATCCTTAAACACAAGATCATATCCCTTTTTGCACATTTGACCAACACTCAACAGATTATGCCTTAAACCCTTAACATAGTAGACATCGTCCGTATGATGCTTACCATCAAAACTTACTAAACCTATCCCACAAATTTTAGCACCATTATCATCTCCAAACATAATCAGACCTCCATCATATTTCTCAAGTTTCACAAACTTACTCTTGTCACCAGTCATGTGATGTGAGAAAGCACTATCAAATACCCAAAAATTCTTTCCTATTTAGCATGTAGGGCAAAGATAATTGTAACTTCATTTTTCTCCTTCTTCTCTGAAGGACTTTCCTTTGACTATTTTTTTGAATTAGTAGAAGTAGGTTCATCTTTAATTTCCAAGAACAAGCATTCATTGCCATTTGTATCTTCATAATCTAAATCTTCATCTGAAATACTAGCATTCTCATTAGCATAGTAAGCTCTGTTAATCTTCTTTCCTTTCTTTTCTTTCTCATATCTTTGTTTATTCTTTTTAGCTCTTTCTAGACACTTTGCAACATAGTGACCAATTTCTCCACAACTAAAATACTTAAAGGGAAATTTACCTTTATACTTACCAGAGCCTTTTCTCATTCTTCTTACAAAGTTAGCCTCGATTTCATCAAAGTTCTCTTCATTCGGCTTCATTTTTTGTAGCTTTAAAAGTAGTCTTTGTTTTTCCTCCACTTCTTAGATTTAGCTTCCTCATCTCATAAGATGTCAAAAATCCTAGCAACAAATCCTTAGTACAAGTCTTATAATCTATAGTCTGCTCAATAGCACTCACCTTTTCACTGTAAGCATCAGGAAGAGTTCTGAGAACCTTCTTTACAATTCTAGTTTCATCTATAGTAGTTCCAAGAGATTGCATTCCAACCACTACCTCATCCAATCTCTGTACATAGGATTTAACATTCTCATCTTCGGACATATGTATAAGATCAAACTGTGTTTCCAAATTCTATATTTTTTTCTCTTTTACCCTTTCATCACCATCATGAGCTCTTTCTAAAGCATCCTAGACTTCCTTAGCTGTCTTCAAGTTTTGAACCTTAATCAACTCAGAATGTACCAAAATATTCTTCAAGATGAACTTTTCCTTGTTATTCGCTTCATGTGCTCTAATTTCTTTAGGTGTACTCAGACCATTAGCAGGAGGAGTGTAGGGATTCTTATAAGCTTTCTCCACATCATATCCAAAATACTCCAGACATTCTTCCATCAACACTTTCGAGATACCATAATTAGTTCCATCAAACCTCAGATAATCAAAGACCATTTTGCTAGCCATCCTGAACCTTCCTTAATCGGTTAAGCTCTTCACCAAGGAACCAAGCTCTGATACCAATTGTTGGATAGAACAACTGAGAGGGGGGTGAATCAGTTGTCACAAATTATAACCTTAAATTCAATTACTGTAACTAACATATAAATTGATGAAGTGATTAACCACCAAATGAAAATGCACAAACATAATAACACCATATTTACATGGAAAACCCAATGAGGGAAAAACCATAGTGAGGATTAAATCACACTATAGAGAATATCAAAATCGATTACAAAAAGGCTCACTACCTGAGATAAGGCTCACTGCTTAAAATAAGGACTCACTGTCTACAGGGCTACAACCCGGAGGACTCACTGCCACAGAGATAAAAAGAAGAAAAAGAAGACTTGTTACAGAGAGACAACAATCCCAATGCAACAAAGATTCCACCGCAATCACTGATCAACTTGCATGAATGTTAGAGTTTGCCTTCTGCTCACTGCATTTGGAAACTTGACATTACGATTCACGCTGGACAACCACACACCTAACTCACACACTTTAAGAATAACATCAAATTCATGTCTTCTCTTTCACTTATCTTCCTTCTTTTCTTATGTACAATTTACATCAGTAGCACATTCTATATTTATACTATCTCCAACCTTGAAAAGATACAAAGTTAGCCATCCAACTTCAAATTCAAATTAGGTCGGCATCAAACATCCTAGGGTAGAATTAGAATGAGGGCGACCCAAACACACGCTTCACCGGGGCCCATAATAGATGCAACACACTTCATCAACTTCAAAAATAGTGCTTGACACACAATCGGCCAAACCAGTGTAAAACAAATGGATCAATTAAGCTCGATGCTTCCAAATGCCGAAATTATCTTCAATAGAACTAGGGCAACACAATTCTAGAACCACAAGCCATAAGAATTCAACAAAGAGAAATTCTGGCCAACAATAATTCTCCCAGACCTCAATCAGAACACAAAGAAACATAGTTCACAAGCACCAAAACAACATCCTCAACAATTGCATACCTGCAACCTTCTTTTAATACAATTTTCTCAATATCTTCAACATATACAATCAATAACAACTAGTAGATAACCAATTGATCGGTTGAAATCAATGACAACACTTCATTCCTCTTTCCATTCTTGCAACAATAAACTTAGGTTCAAGACTTACCAATACGAAGCTTAGACTAACTCAACAAGGTTCCACTAACCTATGCAAGTGAGTATATGCATCTACTTGGATAAAGATTACAAGATGTTTCAATACCTATCTCTTCTCCTTGGTGATACTCTCCCTCCCTCTCTGGAGGTTTTGAAGGTTCTTGCATCCAACTTAGAGCAACATGTTTGTAGTTAGTTGATAACATATAAATCATATTTAGAATGTAGCTTAAGCATCATATAAGCATTTAAAGTAGTTTCATCATATTGCATCATTCATTTCATTTAACTGTCAAATACCATAATGACATAATTCATGCATTAATCCACATTTGAATATATAAGTTAAAATAATTGGGTAAATTAACAACGGGGTGTAACATATCCCCCCCTTAAGAATCATCATCCTTGATGATTTAAGTATCATAATATATATTAAATCAAACAAAGGCTTTACTTTTAGTTTTCAAAATCATGGAAGAGATGGGAAATTTTTGTTTAAACTCATTATAATCTTTCCTCATAGCACTATCATCTGCAAACTGGTCCCACTAGACCTTGCATTGAGTGACCTTGCTAACACATTGGTAGAACTTTGTGTGATTCAAGCAGTCTTTCTCCTCTAAGAACTATCTCAGTATACCTGGCATCAACATAACTTTTCTTCCTATCATTCTTGTCTGCTAATTTCTCTTCTTGATCAACTTAATCTACTTTTCCATTTCTGACAACATTTCTAGACTAAGGCTAATCCCATCTTCTAGGTTATCCCACCTTATAGGAATTCAGTACTTCCTTCTGTATAAGGTTTCTAATAGGTCTAAATTTATCCCAAAATGATAAGAGTTGTTGTAATAAGAAAATTCTACAAATCCTCCAAAATTTGGGTTACCCTTTTCATCTAACCATCTATCTTAGGGTGATAAGATGAGCTTATATTCAACTGAGTTTCCAATGAGTTAAATATGGTTTACCAAAACCTTAGCATTACACATGCATCCCTATATGAGATAACCTTCTCAGGAACACCATACAACCAAAACACATTTTTGCACAAACTTACAAGCTATGATTGGTTTCCCATCTATGAAGTTTCTCTGTATGAAATGGGATACCTTGGTGAGCTTTTCCACCACTACTAAAATAACATTATTCCTCTCCTTTGACATAGGAAGACCTTGTACAAAATACAAAATAATGATCTGCCACTTCCTCTCTAGAATTTCACGAGGATATAAAAGTCCTATCAGTGATGACATTCTGTCTTCACCCTTTGGTATTTTAGAAAACTCACTAAAAATCTTGCAACATCTCTCTTCACTCCTTTCCATAAATATAGTGGTTTCACATCAATTATGTTTTTTTTTATCACTCTAGGATGTCTTGAATAAGGTGCAAAATGAACTTCTTTCCACACTGTATTGCTTAACTCCTCAGATTTTGGTATATACATCCTTCCTCTAATTCTTAATAATCCATCTAGATCAAAATTAAACCCTTCATACCTTGAATCTTGAGGATTGTTCATGAGAGCTTGTTTGAATTGCTCATATTTTCATCTCCCGTGGACTTCTGCAATACTTGATTCTTGAAATCAGAATGAATAGATATCATCGAGGAGATATGTCTCCTTCGATAAAAAAATACTTTAGACCATGATGGTCTATCTTAAACTTAAAAGTTTCCTAAGAAAATAATGCCTTCATAATTACAAAGCATGAACAATTGCTCCTAGCTCAAAATTATGTGGAGCATAGTTTTGTTCATATATATTCACTTTCTTAGACTCATAGGCGATAACTTGCTCTTCTTGTATAAGCATCCCGCCTAACCTTTTCCCAAGACATTAATGATAACCACAAATTGGCTTTCTGAATCAAGAACTTTTAGAATTGGTGTTGTAGTTACTTCTCATTTGTTTGGTCAAATTCCTCTGACATTTTTTGAACATTCAAATCTTTTGCTAACAACTCCTATAGCTAGGCCTTCAACTCTAACAATTTTGTTGTGTTCATTCAATAAGAACTTTATATATAAGGTTCTGATCTGGAAACTACGTCTATGGAGAAGTCAAAAGTTTTCTAAGGAAGTATTCTAAGTGATTTGACTAGGAATACATCATCAAACCTCGTTGAATAGGGTAATTATTTGTATATGATATTTTCTTGATCCATATACTCCTCTTCTTCCCTTCCTTAGTGTTTCCAGGACTCAATTCATCAAATCATCTTAAAAGGTGAACTCTTGATATTCATCTATTTTCTCCATTTTGATTGCAAAGAGTTAACATTCCTCTTGCTTGGCCTTCTTAAGTTGAACAACTGTTACTTGCCTTAACTTACTGTATAAGAGCGAATTTCCACCCCATGTGCAAATCCCCTTGTTTCCTTTATCCACTTTAGAAAACCAAGTTCGGAGGCTTAATTCCACCTCAGCTCATTGCTTGCATCACAATTGGTGACTTTTTTGAGCGTTGGTGGAGGCATTTCTTTCGGGGACGTCCGAACAATGCACTTATGTCCCTGACAGATTCCCACATCTGGAGCCTGCAAAGGAGTTACACTTCCCATTGGGGGTTGATTTGTAACGCCCTCCTCGGCTGACCGACTTGAATATGACCATTTCCCTTCATCTCTCCTTCATATGCACTCCTTCAACAAGCATTTCATCTCTTCGCTAGTTCTGGACTTCATCTACAAGCTTCACTATCTCTCCACAAGCTCTAAGCAACTTCTTCACCATCTCTTCAATCTCCAAACACTTTACACTTCACAACAACATCAACACTCCACCACTTCAGTAGAGCAAGTGTGGAACAAAAAACCATTGCAACAGAGGCTTGAGTTCCTCTCATTTTCTCCCCCAAGCAGCCTTGAGTGCTCTTGGTGGAGGTGGTAAGCTTTCACTCCTCTCCTCTATTACTTGGTTGAGTAGCATAACATTGTTTTGTAGTGCTTTAAGTGCTCTTTACTTCATTTCTACTTTTCTCTCTATATATCTAGCTGTTTGTGGAGGTGGAAACATAAAAATGGGGTTTGATTGAGGTAGGCCCCTATACAGTCCCAACAATTTCTCTCTCCCTCTTGTGTACAGGTATTGAAGACACTCACGAGTTGGAAGCTTCATCACTCGCACGGTTATAAGTATTTTCCTTTCTTCTCCTTATCATCTCTATTTCACTTCATTTCAGTCTTATTACTTCCTATTGCTTCCTTGCATTCTAGAAGTTCTCAGTAATCAGAGTATAAGTCGTCACTTAGCCATTTTCTAAGAAATTATCGCTCTTTGGTCCGTAGGAGATGCCAACGTGTCGCGCTATTGTCTGTATTCTGCGCTGTCGTCCTTTGGCTGAGAGCTTGATAGTCTGTCCAGAAAATCTCTGTGACCTACTCTTTCATATTTTGAAACTCTCGCATTTGTTCCATTGAGGTGGTATAGGGAAGTTTTCCTCGTGAGGCTCTCTGAGTGAAGAGAACTCATGAGTAGCGAATCCCCTTATATTACATTTTGGTGAACCCAATGTGAAGAACAGTGTTCTTCGAAAAACTAGGAATTTATTTACCCCTACTTGGCAGGGTTAAAATTTTTGGCTCGGTGCTCGAAATTCAGAACCGTTTGCACCGTTGGAAAGGTATTCTAGAGAACTAGTTCAGTCCCTAAAATACTAGTGCCTTTGGTAGTCAAATTTTAGGGACTTACGCAAGTTCCGACCTCAAATTCCGCTCCGGAGACCTCTGAAAACGCAAATTATTATAACATAGAAAATACTGAAAAAATTGCAATGGATTTAATATCTTCTTTTATTAGTTTTGTATCTAATTTTGTTCAAAATGTTAATGATATTCCATTTAATGCATGTGATAGTGACTTGGCTCTACCCATGCCACTTGGTGTCTTTGATCCTTCTCACGAAATTCCTCTTGCTTTAGAGGATATTTTGTTGCAAGAAGATGAAATAATTGATACCTTTCTCAATATTACTTTACCTTCTCTTCATTCCAATGCACTCTCTTCTAGAGATGATGCATTTTTGGATGATGAGTCTCCTCTCTATTCCAATGCACTCTCTTCTAGAGATGTTGCATTGGTGAATGATGAATCTCATCTTTGTTCTAATGCACTCTCTTCTAGAGATAATGCATTAGCGCATGATGAACCTCCTTCCACATTTGATTCTCCCTAGATCAATGTTGAGAATGTTCCTTCAAATAAATATTCCACATTTGATCCTATTTGGATCGATGTTGAGAATATGTATTCAAATAATTGTTCTACTAGTTGTGATGATTTGGTAAATGTAATCTATGTCTCTGCTGCCCCTCGAAGGCCTAAGAGATTGGTTATTTACATGACTCCAGCTAGTCCTTCTCCTAAGAGGGTTTGTTCTATCGATGGTGACCCTCCTACTATTCCTATGGCTCCCTCTTATAGAGCGGTAGCCCATACTTATGAGAATAGAAAAAATAAACAACCAAGACTTCTTCAAGCTCCTAAACTTACAACTAAAGCACCTAGTGATACACAATCTTCCGAGCAACCTTAGGCTACTCTGGTTAAGATCTCGCTGTGGGACTTGCTTCAGTCTGCCCCTGTTTATCAAGGTATGCTTTAGGAAGCTTTTCAAAAGATCCTCTTGCCTTCTTCCACTAGGCTAACAGATGCTAATGCGTTGATGGCGTATATTCATGCAGATTCACCGAACATTACGTTCTATCCGTAGGAGCTCCTGCCTCTCGAAGTACAAAAGAAAGCGGATCCTTTAATGATTATAGTCAACATTAATAGAATTAGGCGTACTCTCATTGATGCTGGTTCGACACTCAATGTATGCAATATTGATCTATTTCCTAAGATTAATATTGATCCATCTTCTCTTAATGCTTCTTCTATCGTTATTCGTGGGTTTGATAATGTTGTGCGACAAGCTCTAGGTATGATAGTATTACCTTTGCAACTTGGACCCATTACCATACCTACCCTTGTATATGTCATGGTAGAAAGCTACCTTACAACCTTCTTCTTGGTAGATAGTGGATTCATGCTATGGGTACAATTCCATATACCTTGCATAAATGTATCAAGTTCATTGGTAATAATCAAGTAGTCATAGTCAAAGCTGACCCTGATGTTATGCACTTGTGTGAGATAGCAGTTGTCGGTCATGCTTCGGTTGTGCCTACTCTTATTCCTTTAGTGTCTTCTAATGTGTCGATGTTTACTCCAGTAGTACCTATTGTAAAGGGTACTCTCGAGATAAATATCCCTAAAGAGGATCATTCTGAAGCAAGGGGCCCTAAATGTGCTCCTTCCACCTCTTCCCAAAATAATTCATGTCTTGGTGATGATTGGGGTCCCCTAGAATTTACTGATTCCTTTATTAAGGAATATAAAGTCGACCCGATCCACTTAGACCTTCCGATAACATCATCCACACTTGCTACCGAGGATGGTCATTCTTCTGCATCGTGGGGTAATGTGGATGCAAATTGTAATGTTCTTGGTGTTGATCCTCCTTCTGAGGAAGATGATCACACTTCTATTAAAGAGGTTAATGTTGATAATCTTGTCAGGAAGGATGATGGCGATCTCGTAGAAGAGTGTGATCCCCCTTGCCGGAATAATGCTCTCTACAAAGATCCTCCTTGTTTTTCTTCTACCTTTGTATCTTCTTCTTGTGAGTAGTCAAACTTTTCTCCACAAGAGAAAGGCTTGCTTCCTGCTCCTCATACTCTATCTAAGAAAGAGCGTATTTTGTTGCGGCTTCTTAAAGCCCGCTTAATTGCTCTTCCTCCTCCTAAGAGATCTTACAAACATGATGAAACAAAACATTCTTTCTGTGCATACCATCGAGTGCGTGGCCATTCCACAAGTGAATGTAAAGCCTTGAAGGAAAAAATTCAACAACTTCTTGATTCAAGTGCCATCAAAGTCCTGTTTGATTGATGCTCCTTCCTTTTATTTGCATGACAAGTGATATCGAGGTTTACCTCTATCCTATTCTAAGTGGTTTGCATGATTCTTCTCCCCTATATGTTGGGGGTAGTGATGACTCATTCAAAGATGTGCGTCCTTCTTAAGGACCCCTCTCTTCGTTATGCCTTTCAAATGAAGCATCCCTTGAGTGGACCCCTTTTCTGTTTTGAAGGGTTCCCAAGGGACCTCTTTGAAAGCTTTTCTCTCAAATGAATTCATTGTCGTCTAGCTTGGGGGCAACTTGACTAGACCTATTCCATATCTTCACATCTAGCTTGGGGGAAACCTGACTAGGCCTCGCTTTTCAAACAACGCGTCCCTTAAGTGGACCCCTCTTATTTTGAAGGGTTCCTAAGGGACCCCTTTGAAAGACTTTCAACTTGAATATGGTTTATGTGACCGTCTGCTTACTCGCTCTGCAAGACCAAGAACCTGTAGAGCTCCTTTAATTACTTACTAGATGATATGGGTTCTTCTCCTCGAGTGGGGTTTGCTTTTATCACCTCTTATGTGGTGTGGGTTCTACTCCTGAGCGGGTTTTTCTTTTACCATGCACTTTTCGATGATACAGGTTCTCCTCCTCGAGCGGGGTTTTCTTTTATCACCTCTTATGTGGTGCGAGTTCTACTCCTGAGCGGGTTTTGCTTTCACCACACGCTTTTTGGTGATATGGGTTTCCTCCTTGAGTGGGGTTTGCTTTTATCATCTCTTTTGTGATACGGGTTCTCCTCCTCGAGCGGGGTTTTATTTTATCACTTCTCTTGTGGTGCAGGTTCTACTCCTGAGCGGGTTTTGCTTTCACCACATGCTTTTTGGTGATATGGGTTCTCCTCCTTGAGCAGGGTTTTCTTTTATCACCTCTCTTGTGGTGCAGGTTCTACTCCTGAGCGGGTTTTTCTTTCACCACATGATTTTTGTTGATATGAGTTCTCCTCCTCGAGTGGGGTTTACTTTCATCACCTCTTTTGTGGTGCGGGTTCTACTCCTAAGCGGGTTTTGCTTTCACCATGTGCTTTTTGGTGATACAGGTTCTCCTCTTGTGGGGTTTTCTTTTATCACCTCTTTTGTGGTGTAGGTTCTACTCTTGAGCAGATTTTCCTTTCACCACACACTCTTTTGTGATACGGGTTCTCCTCCTCAATTGAGGTTTGCTTTTATCACTCCTACTTTGTGGTGCGGGTTCTACTCTTGAGCGGGTTTTGCTTTCACCACACACTTTGTCCATTTCTATCTTTCTCTTCTCTTGTGTATATACCAGATTGAAGATCTACATCTTCTTCATCTTGAGTATATGTTCTTTCTTCAGCTTCATAGTTTTGCGAAACTACGAAGTACTCTTTTGACCCTGCACTCTCGGGTTCTCTAGAGCATGGTCTACTTCCTCGACGGTTCAGGTATACATTCCTAACCCTACTTTTTCTTGATCTACTTTATCGAGCACTCATCAGTGTTTGTGCTCGCTAAAGTGGGGGAAAAATGTATAAGAGCGAATTTGCACCCCATGTGCAAATCCCCTTTTTTTCCTTTATCCACTTTAGAAAACCAAGATTGGAGGCTTAATTCCACCTAAGCCCACTGCTTGCATCACACTTGGCACCTATTTTGAGCGTCGGTGGAGGCATTTCTTTTGGGGATGCCCACGCGACATGCTTACGTCCTTGACAGATTCCCGCGTCTGGAACCTGTAGAGGTGTTACACTTCCCATTGGGGGTCAATTTGTAACGCCCTCCTCGATCGACCGACCCAAATATGGCTATTTCCCTTCATCTCTCCTTCATATTCACTCCTTCAACAAGCATTTCATTTCTTCACCACTTCTGGACTTCATCCACAGGCTTCACAATCTCTCCACAAGCTCTAAGCAGCTTCTTCACCATCTCTTCAATCTCCAAACACTTTACACTTCACAACAACAACATCAACACTTCAGTAGAGCAAGTGTGGAACAAAACACCATTGCAGCAGAGGCTTGAGTTCCTCTCATTTTCTCCCCCAAGTATCCTTCAGTGCTCTTGGTGGAGGTGGTAAGCTTTCACTCCTCTCCTCTATTACTTGGTTGAGTAGCATAACATTGTTTTGTAGTGATTTAAGTTCTCTTTACTTCATTTCTACTTTTCTCTCTATCTATCTAGCTATCCATGGAGGTGGGAACACCAAAACGAGGTCTGACTAAGGCAGGCCCCTATACAGCCCCAACAATTTCTCTCTCCCTCTTGTGTGTAGGTATTGAAGACACTCATGAGTTGGAAGCTTCATCACCTGCACAGTCATAAGTATTTCCTTTCTTCTCCTTATCATCTCTATTTCACTTCGTTTCAATCTTATTACTTCATGTTGCTTCCTTGCATTCTATAAGTTCTCAGTATTCGAAGTGTAAGTCATCACTTAGTCATTTTCTAAGACATTCTCGCTCTTTGGTTGGTATGAGATGCCAACGTTCCTCTGGGACGCCAGCGCGTTGAACTGTCATCTGTATTCTGTGCTGTCATCCTTTGGCTAAGAGCTTGATAGTCTGTCCAAAAAATCTTTGTGACCTGCTCTTTCAGATTCTGAAACTCTCGCCGCTATTCCATTAAGGTAGTATAGGGTAGTTCTCCCTGTGAGGCTCTTTGAGTGAAGAGAACTTGTGAGTAGCGAATCCCCCTATATTACACTTACCCTCACTATGTATACCTTGCAGATACACTTTTTTCCCAAGGTCATACTTATAGATTTACTCTAATTGAGTAACATGGAAGTTCAATTTTAGGTTCAAACCAACATTACTCTGCATGAGCTCTTATTTGGTTAGCATACTTTATCGATCAAAAATTTTCCTTGCAACCAACTTTTCTAAGAATTTTTTATCTATATTTCTTGATGGCTTCATCTTCTTCATAACCTTAGTTACTTTAAGGGTCAGTCGGTTTCTTTTCTCATTAACAAGCCTTGACTTTGTATTGTCTATGCCCATTCTGGGTGGTGCGTTCATGTCTGTTTTCATCTTTAATTTTGTGAGATGCTTCTTTTTCTAGCCTACTCTAGCCTTTGACCTCTCACTCTAGGTTACCCACTCTCACTCTTGTTTCAATTAACATTGCTAGGATTAAATATAGTTTTTGAATTGGGGTTGACAGAAGGTTTTCATGTCTCTTGGCTACCTTCATAGTTTATTTTGATTCATAATATGTTGAAATTTCTACTTCACCTAAAGTTTTCAGTTTATGCTTACAATTAATTCCTCTAATTTAGCATTTGTATCATTAGACATTAATCATATTCATTTTTTCAACTTATTTAAATGGAAATTTTATTATATTATTCATGGATTACATAGTATCCTTATTTAATAAATAAAATTTGACTCTTTGCGACTATAGGTCACTATTAAAAAGTGGGATTTCCTCGGGTTCTTCCTCACCTTTAGAGTCAAATAAACAATTTTGGAGGGTGGATGTACTCGTAGGTACTCATCCATAACCTTCTTATTAATCATAGGTGCATTCCTACCACAACCAAAGGGAATCTCCCTATGTGTTGATGGTTTGACTGGTTGACCCCAGAGATAGGATCAACGACCTTCACAACTCCTACATCCTACTACTTCTCCTCTTCCTAGTATGCTTGAGTGCCTCAACCATTGTCTTAGAGTCAACTATCCAATCAACTCCTATGTAGCTAATATGGTTAAGAACTTTAATCTCTGGGGACAACTCTTTCTTAGTCCTAAAGTTAGACAAGTTTCGAGAAACAAATTTCCTTACTATTTTCCTTGTTCTTCTTTTTCTCACCATTCTGGAAAAAGAACATTTCAAATATTAGCTACTAGTAATTTTTGAGGAAAAGCTTACATAATGGGCTTATAGGTCCAAGTGTTGAACCTAGTAGCTCTGATATCACATGTAACATACCCAATGTTTATAATTTTAACCTAAGAATTAACTTATGAAGTGAATAATTCAATGTTTCCAAAAATAGAAAATATTTTTCATTTTTTAATAACAAAATTTGCATGCTACATAAAGAACTTCATATAACATTTGCATAATTGAAATATCATAACTAAAATTCAAGTCATATTTTCAAATATAATTTATAAATAGAATTCATGATCATATATACAATTTCATAATTTACAAGAGAACAAGGTCAAGGTATCCTTATCTGGATTACTTCTTCTATTTCACAAGTCTCGATGTGTCGTTTGCAAGAGAGAATCACCCAAGCACTTTACCTCCAACCATAGATCGACGGTCCTTTGCACATCTTCCAACTGGAAGTGGCCCTACCCTTCGATGAAGAGTTTAGTATAGGAACCTCTAGTATTGCCATCTAAGTATCTAGTGTTGTGTCCTACATAACAAGTATGGTCATACAACTATGGACACCTTCCAACTATGCATGGTACCACTGATAAGCTATGCGAACCTGGAGAACAGCAAATTGAAAAGTGCAAGTAGCGACTTTTACACTTACTTTGGCCAAATTTTTGATATATCTAATCATCCACTTTGTAAGGAAACAGTGTCATATGTTCACCCACCTCTAACTCGACTTTGAAATCTTACTGAACTATGGTTAACTCTACTTTTGGTTTGAACCAAAGGTTAATTGACTCAAATAGAATCTCTTTCAATAGTGATGACTTCACTTGTGTCGATTATTCAGCTAAATAGGTTTAACACATCTATCTCGAATACCTTGTTATGTCCTTACAACATTTTGGGTCCATGAAACTACCTCTTACTCAATTCCTTTCTTACTAAGTTGGTAAACAACTTGACTGGTTATCTTCTTTTGATTAGAATACCCAAGTTATGCTCTTGAAACATTTAGGGACTAGGCAACTTCCTCTTATTCAAGTCCTTAGTTTTAACCATGGGTGTAACTACTCTTCTATTTTATGCACAATTAGTTAATATTGATGATGCAATGTCATCAACTAGACACACCTAGTTCCAATCTAAAGTACTGACAAAATGTCAATATGTATAATAATCTAGTATTAAACTTGAATTGAAGATTACTTCTTCGTATTAAAGTTTCAGTTGTCCAACGTTTATTCTTTGGCTCTATTCCTAAAGAACTCCATACAAAGACAGTTAACCTTGGAGTGAACATAAATAGACAATCATCATCTTCTTAAATAATGGTTCAGACCAAGTTTGGCTCCATTCTTCTAGAACACCATAACTGATCTAGTTAATCATGATATTAAATATCATTTAATTTGATTCAATATAAAACTTTGTATTCATAGTAATGTCCAATAATAATTCAACATATTAAATTGTTTAACCTTTGAGAACTCAATCAAGAACCATTCGAAAAATCTCCAAATTCCTCACAGGTTTCTTCCTAGTTATCCTTTGCATATTTTATAAGGTACCTACATTTGTATGTACATAGACATTCATATATCTATCCTTCCATATGACACACATATCCTCATATGTATATAAATGTATGATAAGTTTACATCCAAATTGGAAAATGTTTTTTTATATGAGTTCTCTGTGCTTCTTCACCTTAAAACCTTCAAGCACTTAGTCCTTTGATTAAAAATGAGAGAATAAATTCCTTTATCTAGATTACGTGATTTTCAATTGAAGTAGGTAATAATAATGACTCTAGTCTATTATATAAGATGATAACTTTCAAAAGATAATAAAGGTATTTTCACTTCTATTATGTTTTTAGACCATCTTTTTGAAATACAATATAAACTTGCTTGATAAGAATATAATAAGATACCGTCTCATTGGGATAAATATCATACTCCCATACTTAGATATTCTTCTATACTTTGGTCTAATGAGCTAGCTATTTTAGTTAAACACAACTTTAGAGAGGGTCTTCTTTTTTCACTGAAACTCTCTCGCTAATATACATATATATTAATTCAATATTATGTAAATCAAGCATGATTTAATCAATGTATTTTAAAAGAAAACTACTTTGATAAGTAGGAGGTATTTTCCACAGCGTGTCAAATTGTGCTATTGCTATTAGGATTCAACCATGTAGTTTTACGAGTCAAACTCATTGACCCAGATTTCATTACTAGTGGTTCACAAGAACCCATATCTCATGATAATGAATGGTACACTTAGCACTCATTGCATCTAGGTGATTCTCATAGGGGTGAAGTATTAGGCCTTCCCGAAAGGTCACCCATCCCAGTACTACTCCAACTCAAGCACACTTAACCATGGATTTTTTCCCCAAGGTTAAGCCCACTTAACTTGCAACCCCATTTGAAAAACCTTCAAAAAGTGTTGTGCCTTATGAACCATTCATTATAGAGCCCCTTTAGTTCATCAATTGATAACTAGGAGGTATTTTCCACAGCGTGTCAAATTGTGATATTGCTATTAGGATTCAATCATGTAGTTTTACGAGTCAAACTCATTGACCCATGTTTCATGAGTAGTGGTTCACAAGAACCCATATCTCATGATAATGAATGGTACACTTAGAACTCATTTCATCTAGGTGATGCTCATAGGGGTGAAGCATTGGGCCTTCCCAGGAGGTCACCCATCTCAGTACTACTCCAACTCAAGCACGCTTAACCATGGAGGTTTTCCCCAAGGTTAAGCCCACTTAGCTTGCCATCCAATTTGTAAAACCTTCAGCAAGTGTTGTTCCTTATGAACGATTCATTATAGAGCCCCTTTAGCTCATCAATTGATAAGTAGGAGGTATTTTCCACAACGTGTCAAATTGTGATATTGCTATTAGGATTCAACTGTGTAGTTTTACGAGTCAAACTCATTGACCCATGTTTCATGAGTAGTGGTTCACAAGAACCCATATCTCATGATAATGAATGGTCCACTTAGCATTCATTTCATCTAGGTGATGCTCACAGGGGTGAAGCATTGGTCCTTCCAGGGAGGTCACCCATCTTAGTACTACTCTAGCTCAAGCATGCTTTTAAACCATGGAGTTTTCCCCCAAGGTTAAGCCCACTTATCTTGCAACCCCATTTGAAAAAACTTTAGCAAGTGTTGTGCCTTATGAACCATTCATTATAGAACCCCTTTAGCTCATCAATTGATACGTAGGAGGTATTTTCCACAGCGTGTCAAATTTTGATATTGCTATTAGGATTCAATCATGTAGTTTTACGAGTCAAACTCATTGACCCATGTTTCATGAGTAGTGGTTCACAAGAACCCATATCTCATGATAACAAATGGTCCACTTAGTACTCATTGCATCTAGGTGATGCTTACAGGGGTGAAGCATTGGGCCTTCTTGGGAGGTCACCCATCTCAATACTACTCCAGCTCAAGCATGCTTAATTATGGAATTTTTCCCCAAGGTTAAGCCCACTTAGCTTGCAACCCCATTTATAAAACCTTCAGCAAGTGTTGTGCCTTATGAACCATTCATTATAGATCCCCTTATCATGAGATATGGGTTCTTGTGAACCACTACTCATGAAACATGGGTCAATGAGTTTGACTTGTAAAACTACACGGTTGAATCCTGATAGCAATATCACAATTTGACACATTATGGAAAATGCCTCCTACTTATCAATTGATGAGCTAAAGGGGCTCTATAATGAATGGTTCATAAGGAACAACACTTGTTGAAGGTTTTGCAAATGGGGTTGCAAGATAAGTGGGCTTAACCTTGGGGAAAAACTCCATGGTTATGCATGCTTGAGCTGGAGTAGTACTGTGATGGGTGACCTCCCGGGAAGGCCCAATGCTTCACCCCTGTGAGCATCACCTAGATGCAATGAATGCTAAGTGGACCATTCATTATCATGATATATGGGTTCTTTTGAACCACTACTCATGAAACATGGGTCAATGAGTTTGAATCGTAAAACTACATGGTTGAATCTTGATAGCAATATCACAATTTGACACGCTGTGGAAAATACCTCCTACTTATCAATTTATGAGCTAAATGGGCTCTATAATGAATGGTTCATAAGGAACAACACTTGATAAAGGTTTTTCAAATGGGGTTGCAAGCTAAGTGGGCTTAACCTTGGGGAAAAACTCCATGGTTAAGCACACTTGAGCTGGAGTAGTACTAGGATGGGTGACCTCCCAGGAAGGCCCAATGCTTCACCCCTATGAGCATCACCTAGATGCAATGAGTGCTAAGTGGACCATTAATTATCATGAGATATGAGTTCTTGTGAACCACTACTCATGAAACATGGATCAATGATTTTGACTCGTAAAACTACATGGTTGAATCCTAATAGCAATATCACAATTTGACACGCTGTGGAAAATACCTCCTACTTATCAATTGATGAGCTAAAGGGGCTCTATAATGAATTGTTCATAAGGCACAACACTTGCTGAAGGTTTTGAAAATGGGGTTTCAAGCTAAGTGGGCTTAACCTTGGGGAAAAACTCCATGGTTAAGCACACTTAAGTTGGAGTAGTATTGGTATGGGTGACCTCCCGGGAAGGCCCAATGCTTCACCCCTGTGATAATCACCTAGATTCAATGAGTGCTAAGTGGACCATTCATTATCATGAGATATGGGTTCTTGTGAACCACTACGCATGAAACATGGGTCAATGAGTTTGAATCATAAAACTACATGATTGAATCCTGATAGCAATATCACAATTTGACACGCTGTGGAAAATACCTCCTACTTATCAATTGATGAGCTAAAGGGGCTCTATAATGAATTGTTCATAAGGCACCACACTTGCTGAAGGTTTTGAAAATGGGGTTTCAAGCTAAGTGGGCTTAACCTTGGGGAAAAACTCCATGGTTAAGCACACTTAAGTTGGAGTAGTATTGGTATGGGTGACCTCCCGGGAAGGCCCAATGCTTCACCCCTATGATAATCACCTAGATGCAATGAGTGCTAAGTGGACCATTCATTATAATGAGATATGGGTTCTTGTGAACCACTACTCATGAAACATGGGTCAATGAGTTTGACTCATAAAACTACACGGTTGAATCCTGATAGCAATATCACAAGAAAACTACTTTGAGATAATCAATTGGTTTCACTAGTTCTCAAGAGTTCTTTGCATTTTTAATTGGCATTATGCATAAATAACTAAGCTTTTTGTGCATGCATTCATATTCTTTCCAAAACAACCACACTTTGCACATGGCAATGGAAAATGAAAACTCAACTAAATAAAAGAGCTTTAATCAGAATTTGAAAAAGGAGGAAAGATAATAATTTTAATCATGCTTGGAATAAAATAGTCTAGCTTTGATTCTTGGTAATCCTTGCTTTAAATCTGCACTATTAACCTAGTTTAAAACTTGTTTTCCTCTCAATTTCTAACTCTTAGCACTATTCTTGTACCTCTTTCTTGCTTCATTACTATCAGTCTGCAGCTATCAAGGAATTTAAATTTGATATTAACAATCTAATATCACTCTTTGACATTATGAAATGCAGATTTCAATTGCTCTTCTTACTAAACTTAATTCTTCTCTCAAACTCATGTATGCAACTATTCCAAGATTACAAAACTAATGAACAACCAAACAATGAGCAATTTCTACCAATTTATACTAAAAATGGTTTACTAATAATATAAATAAGCTACCATTTGGACTTGAATAGTGCTACAATAACTGCCACCACTCAAAAAATTTGTCAGGCATGAGAATGAACTAGTCTTCTATGCTATTTGGAATGCCACGATTGGCTCTTGAACAAGTCAAAGAACGTCACTAACTCATATGATGAGATGAAACACTAAATAATGCAGTTTCCAATTTGCAATAGATAACAAAACCAAGTCAACTTTGTTATTTGCTTGCCATGGCTAGCTAGGTGACTCAGTATTTTGTTGTTATGTAGTTTATGGTTGCAAAAAAAATCTCCAAAGATGGCATGTTGGTAGTCAAAATGCCTTCAAACTCTTTTACTTTCCTTTTTCCCAAGTCATGTGCTTGCATTTTAATAGAAACACATGCATTTAAACTCTAAGTCCCCACCTTTAGGTGGTTGTTTAAACAACTATAATAAGTGTATTTCCAACCACCACGTGACAACAATAATAAGTTGATATATGCATATTGTGGTGCCAAAACTAGGTGAACCCTTTACCAATAATTATAATTGTCATGTACTTGGTATACATGTGGCATATCAACCACTTATCATGTCTCTCAAAATCATTGAAAATATAATATATATATTATACAATTATATATATATATATATATTTCATTTAATTTCCTGCACATACATATATGTATATATGAGTATATGTAGATACTATTATCTATGTATATTCATACCTACTTACGTACACATATATGCTTTGTATTATATATATATTTATATATATTATTTAATTATACAATACATGTTATTTATGCTATTAACAAATGGTATTAGCATTTTAATTTAATTTAATTAAACGGTCAAGGAGGAACACAGACAAAAAAACATCATTTTCCCTAACAACTCACAAACCTATCAACTTAGGTTCAAGACTTACCAATACAAAGCTTAGACTGACTCGAAAAGGTTTCACTAACCTATGCAAGTGAGTGTGTGTGTCTACTTAGATAGACATACTAAATTTTTCAATATCAATCTCTTCTCTTGGGTGATACTCTCCCTCCCCCTCTTGAGGGTTCGAACTTTCCTGCATCCAACTTAGAGCAACATGTTCGTAGTTAGCTGATAACATATAAATAATATTCACAATATAACTTAAGCGTCATTTAAGCATTTAAAAGTAGTTTCATCATATTGCATATTTATTCATTTCATTTAGCCATCAAATACCATAATGACATAATTCATGCATTAGTCTGTATTTGAACATATAGGTTAAATTAATTGGGTAAATTAACAACGCGGTGTAATAATGTTCTCATTGGAGGCTTTTGGATGTTTGCACCCTCAAAGTGGCTTATTATCCTCAAGTAGTATTAAGTATTTGTAGCATATTTTCTATTATATTCTTTCCTTGTGCAAGTTATTTCATTACATTTTCCCCTACCAAACAATTGCAAATTAGATACTTGGTAATTGGAAATCTTGACATCATAAAATAATCAACAAGTTAACAATTATGTATATCTAAATCTTTAAATAATTTTTTTTAGCACTCCATGAATTTTGAGTGATCTAATATTTTCAAAAAAATAAAATTGGATCAATAAATTTGTCTGATGCTCCTTCATTCCTTAAGAACTTCTAGCAATATAATGTATGGAGCTAATTAAATCAGATTATTAAATTAAAAATAAAATTAAAAAGCTCACACAATCCACTGGTAAATATTCAACACAAGAAACAACTTCTTGCAACAAGTTTTCAACTTCTGGATTGCAATTTGCAACCAACAACTCCAAATTCTATTCATTTTGTAAAGAAATTACAATCAATTCAAAAGACAATGGACTGCAACAAGCCCCTCACAAGAATCCTAGTAAATACAATAAGAATGATCTACAATCAACAAATCAAATCTTTGAAAGAAAGCTTCTCTCCAACACCTACAACAAATAACTACCCTCAACAACACAACCCTTCAATCTGCAACTGCTGACGATGTTATGCCTCTGTAAATCAACTCCAATTTGCAACAACACCATAAAAAAATCTTCCTGGAGGTATGCTACGCCCTCCCTTCTCTTATATTGTATCCAAGAAAAAAAACTTCATTCAAAATGAAATTGATTTTCATTAAACAACTCCAATCCACATGAAATGAAAATGTGTGTTCATTTCAGCTGAAGTTCCTTTCCTTTCAACTCCACCTTCAAAAATCAACGCCCAAATATTGTAACCCCCCAATTAAATTAAATTGCATTAATAACATTGAATAAAATATGCTTTTCAAACCCCAAGACTTGCTGTGAATGGATGGTAGTGCTTTAATGGTTTTCTTGTTTTTTCAATGAAAGCAAAACTCAGCTTTTCCAAACTTGGGCGCCCACCTTTTGATTCCCTATTTTTTAGGAGTCTTGGAATTTAAAATTGGAGTTAAAAATCTGATTGGAGTTCTCCAAGAAACCCATGCCCCCACTTGCTTTTCAGGATTTTTTTTAAAGCATATTCTCCATTATCTCCACCTATCCCGCTTTCTCCAAATTAACTCCAAATTTAAAATTCAAATTTTCAACATGGCATACCATCCAAATGCACATCAAAATGTGAATTTCATGATAAAATAATGAAATTTAATTCACACCAAAAATTGTAATGAAATTAAATATTTATTTGTTGACACAAGATAGCCACTATGCCATGGATGCTCCTACATCAGACACCCATAGTAGAAAATAAAAGTTTCATGAGTGAAACTCATAAACATGTGTATACTATGTGTCTATCTTGGATCCACCTTTGCTCCTTGTTCACTGGAATTTTTTTGTTCCTCTCATCCTGCACCTTCACATTAGTATTCCCTTTCATCTTTCCTCTTCTCATCCCCATGAAATGCAAATTATCAAACTCTACCTCCCACCAATTTGCTTTATCAAAATGAAAAAAATCAATGGTATTCATAGCTTCTTCTTCAACACAACATGTGTCCTGCATTACCTTTCTTGTTGCTATACCTTCTTCTTCTTCTTTTTCCTTGTCTTCAATACAACTTGTCACTCTATCGGTGCCTTTAGAAAGACACTTTGCTGCTGTAAACTGATTTTCTACACCCAAAAAAATGTTAGAATAATAATCTTGTGACTCATCATCCACCTTCTGCAACAAGTAATCAAGTTCTTCTATTAGAGAATCTTTACCTTCTGTGTGATCAAAAATAATATGTGTAAATGAATTGAAATAAAATACTATTTAAGCACATCGATAAAACATTGTATCAAAACAGAACGAAATAATTAAGTAAATGCAAACTCAGTATTCTACTTCGATTGTCGTCCTATCGTCCTCTATCTTTAGTGTTTTTGTCGATTCCAGCTTTTGTTCTCAGATTGTAGGCTAGGCTCAACAAACTGTCTTTCTAAAGAATGAGATTTAAAGATGATGCATGATGCAAGATTTAAGCTATGATATGGAATAAGACAAATATGCTTGAAATAACCATGATGCTATGATAAATGAATACTAAATGAATTAAATGCATGAACTCTAATTAATTGCCTATTATGAATGCTTGGATTCACACAGGTATTTATAGAGTTTTTCGAATGATTTTGATTGGCTGTCTTGATTAACGGTTGTGATAATTCTTGGCAGATCGAATGGCTGAAGAAGGATGAAATTGAAGAGAAAATAGAAGAAACCTAAAAACAAGATTTTTCTATTTTTATGAAAGAGGAAAAGATAAGAAGATAAGAAATCATCTTTCTTTAAAAGAATAAAAGAAAGATTTAAAAGATGATAAATAATGAATTAAAAATTCAAATATTTATTTGTGGATGACATTCAACTTTTCTTAATTAAATAAAATATTTAATTAAGCTTTTAAAGTAGAAGAAAGTTTGTGATAAGAATAAAGCTTTTATTAGGGTTTTTGAAGAAAGGAGAAGATCTCATATTTAAATAAAATATTTAATTATGATATGAAAAGAAAACAGAAGATAATAGAATATCTAGTTGTGTTTTTAGAAAGAAAGCATAAGATATTTAATTAAATAAGATTTATTTAATTAAATGAAACATTTAATTAATTAGAAGAAAAAAATTAAAATAGAAGAAAGAGAAATATTTAAACTTAATTAAATCAAAAGATTTAATTTAAATTCAAACAATGATAATTAATTTAAATAAATAAAATGTATTTATTTAATTAATTAAGTGGACATATGAAAAATAATTAAATAAAATAAATTTATTTAATTACGGAAGAAGAATAAGATAAATGAACAATATAATTAAATTAATTAAATTTAATCATATGTAGAGGACTTTAGAAAACTAATTAAATAATAAATATTTAATTAATTGCCAGGATTATAGACATGACCATTTTTATGCGTATACACCTTCATCATTCTCAAACAAGGAATCATCAGTAAAATCCAACTTCACATTCACATCTTGCTCATCACTCTCACCTATCTCCAACACATATATTGCTGCAACTAGTCTCATCATATAAAGCATAAAAATAAGAAATTACCTCATTACCTTTGGCTGCATCCTTTGTGTTAGCTAAAATTTTCTCATTTCACTCTCTTTCGATTGCTTCCAATTACATTAGCAAATCATTTTTCTTATCTTCATCATGGTTAGTGTTGAAGCCAACATACTCATTCTTCATATCATCTAAAAGTCTGATTTCATCAACCAAACAAGACCTTGCATTGCTCCAAACCTTACCCATTTCTTCTTTCAATGGTTTCAATTTGTGTTTCACCCTGTCCTACGTCAATGTGTATGTGTTGTCATAACCATCGTGCATTGCCTTCCTATCAAATTGCCAAGGTCTTCCTAGAAGAATATGACAAGCATCTATTGGGAGAATATCACATAAAACTTCATCATAATAGCTTCCTATCTTAAATTTTACTACACATTGTTTGTTGATCAAAAGCTTCTTGTCATCTTGTACCCATGCTATCCGATATGGATTCAGGTGCTTCTTCCTTTCTAGTTGCAACTTTCTTACCATTTCACCAGACACAAGATTGTCTATGCTTCCACTATTACTAATGAAATTGCATGCCTTTCCTTCACACTGGAATCTTGTCCTAAATGAACTTCTCCTTTGAATGGGTCTATCATCTTCATTTAATAGTGTTCTCCTAGCCATTAAAGTTTCACTATCTTCTGCTTCTTCTGAATGTGATGATCCTGCATCTTCTCTATTAACATTTGCTACTCTATTATGATTTTCAGTCCTTCTTCTTGGTCTTTCCTCTTCATGAGGACAGTCATATGCTCTATGACCCTCTTCCCCACACTTAAAACAAGTTCCTCAAAATTTTTCTCTTCCAAAACCTCTACCCGATCTTCCTCTACCTCTCTGATTTTGATCTCTTGACCCATAAAATTATTCACTCCTATGTTGTTTTCTGCTACCTTTTTCTTTATTTTTCTAATTTTTCATATCATTGTCTACTCCATATGTTCTTCCTTCAATCTCCTTTTCATGGCCTCTTCCTCTTTCTTACTTTCAAATATTTTATTTGGCCTTTCTTTTATTTTCAATGCTATTTGATAAGCATTTTCCATTGTCACAACTCTAACCAATGTCATCTCCTTTTGTATAATTGACCTCAAACCATTAAGGTATCTTTCAACCTTCTCCTTGGTTGCTTCAGAATTTCCAATTCTAATGAGTATTCTATGATACTCTTCTGTTTACTCCTTTACATTCTTGCTTCCTTGCTTCAAGCTTTGCATCTTTTTAAGCAATTCCAGCTCATAGTCTATTGGAATGAATTTCCTTTTCATTTTCTCTACCATTTTATCCCATCTTGTAATTTTCCCTTTTCCTAATCTTCTTCCTCTTTCTAATTGAACCTCTCTCCACCATATTGAGGCATGTCCTTTCAACCTTGTTTTGGAAAATCTCACTTTATTAGGATCCCTTATCTCTTAAAATTCGAAATACTCTTCAATTTCATTAAGCCAATCTACCAATTCCTTTGGATTCAGACTTCCATTAAATGTAGGCACCTCCATTTTTGTTAAAGCTTTCAGCAGTGGTTCATTTGCAACTGCTGCAATTTCCTCTCTTTGCTCAGTATCCAAACTAGCATTCTCTATGCTTTCATCTTCATCATCAATTCCTAGGTCTCTCATTCTTGCAAATCCTCTCCTTATCTCATTTTGTAAAGTTTCAAATTGCCTTCTCAAGGATCTAAAATCACCATTTCTGACAAAATTATCTCCTCTTCCTTTTCCATGATGGGCTCCTCTTGCATACATTTTCTCCAACACCCACAACACAATCCTGGTGCAACTTCCTCTCTTCGACGGTTTGTTACACACTCAAGATTTTGCTGCTTTGATACCACTAAAGTATGGAGCTAATTAAATTAGATTATTCAATTGAAAATAAAATTAAAAAGCTCACACAATCCATTAGTAAACATTCAACACAGGAAACAACTTCTTGCAACAAGTTTTCAACTTCTAGATTGCAAGTTGCAACCAACAACTCCAAATTCTATTAATTTTGAAAATGAAACTAAAATCCATTCAAAAGAAAATGGGCTACAACAATCCCCTCACAAGAATCCTGGTAAATACAATAAGAACGATTTGCAATTAGCAAATTAAAGCTTCTCTCCAACACCTACAACAAATAACCACCCTCAACAACACAACCCTTCAATCTACAACTGTTGATGATGTTATGTATTTGTAAACCAACTCCAATCTGAAACAACACCATCAAAAAATCTTCCTAGAGGTATGCTACGCCCTCCCTTCTCTTCTCTTGTATCCTGGAAAAAAAACTTCATTCAAAATGAAATTAATTTTCATTAAACAACTCCAATCCACATGAAATGAAAATGTGTGTTCATTTCAGTTGAATATCCTTTCATTTCAATTCTACCTTCAAAAAACAATAGCCCAACTCTTGTAACCCCCAATTAAATTAAATTTCATTAATAACATTGAATAAAATATGCTTTTCAAACCCCAAGACTTTTTGTGAATGGATGGAAGTGCTTTAATGGTTTTCTTGTTTTTTCAATGAAAGGAAAAATCAGCTTTTCCAAACTTGGGCGCCCACCTTTTGATTCCCTATTTTTTAGGAGTCTTGGAATTTAAAATTGGAGTTACAAATCTATTTGGAGGTCTCCAAGAATCCCATGCCCCCACTTGCTTTTTCAAGATTTTTTGTTTTAAAACATATTCTCTATTATCTCCACCTATCCCGCTTTCTCTAAATTAACTCCAAATTTCAAATTTTCAACATGACATAACATCCAAATGCACATCAAAATATGAATTTCATGAGAGAAAATATGAAATTCAATTCACACCAAAAATTGCAATAAAATTAAATATTTATTTGTTGATGCAGGATAGCCACTATGCCATGGATGCTCCTGCATCACAATAAAAATAATAAATAAAATTTATACCACTTTATTTTAATTCTTTATGGTCCATTTTTTAATGGTTCTCTAATACCATAGCTACTATACCCTTAACCCTATAGAGTGCATAGGGTTATGTGTAGTCAAGTTCTATGATTATTATTATCTTATTTAGGTAATTAAATTATCTTAGATATTTTATTTAGGCATCTAAGTTAGCATGGATGAAAGCCAAGACACAAGTAGGATATATATATGTAGGAGCTAGCGGTTAGTTTACTATCAACATATTAAGTTGTGTTCTTATTGAAGATATTTTGAGGTCCCCCCCTTGAAATGACTTTTTATTCTCAAGTATTATAAATTATTTTCTTCATATTTCCTATTATATTCTTCTCATGCAAGCTATTTTATTACAAGTGGTATCAAAAAATGAATTAGGCAATTAGAGGGCAAGGATCAATGATTTTTTTTTTTTAATCTTAAGAGGTCAAATTGGGAAGCATTTCTCTCTCAAATTGGCATTTGTTTCTTTATTTTTAAAGGGTCTTTCAAGTCCATATTGAAGTTTCTATAGTCTATATTTGAGGTTATTTGGATGAATTATTATGAAATTGTGGTTTCCATTAAATTCAATCTTATGTTGCAAATTACCAAAAAAATTATAGAGGGTTGATCAAGGATATATTGAAGCTACTATAGTCCACATTTGATTTCATTTGGAATATATTTGAGGAAAATTTTGTGAAATTAGGTTTTATACCAAATTCACTCTCAATACTACAAATTGGTGAATTTCATGGAGGTTTTTTCAAAATAGTGAGATATGAACCCAAGTTATAGTATTTTTTTTAGATTATTCTAATTTTTTTTTAGTAAGCTATTGTGAAAATTATTCTAGCGGCATCATAACAAGGGTTTCAAGAAGAGCCAAGAAAAGGAATCCCATCACCCTAGGGAAGTCTCCTAAGAATAATAATCCACTTGTGGAGGAGATAGACCTCATGGATGTTCAATAATCTATAAATATATCAACCACCAAGGTTAAGGAGGAGATCTAGTGGTATTGGCTCAAACAAAAGGTATCAATGAAATACACACATAATTAGATTCTCTCATAACCTCTGTGGATATTGGGTCAATTTACTCCACAAGACTTGGGAAGAAGACGTGTCTTATTAAGGACACGATTCTTTTGGATTTGAATCAAATCTAAAAATATATCATCGCCTAAGTATTTTTTATGGGTAAGAATTTCACACCAAATATAGATATGCAAAAGATTGATGATAAGGATCCAACCAATTGGGTTTTTTAAATGGACCAGTTCTTTGATCTTCATCATGTTCCATTTCGATAAAAAGCTACAATAGCATTATTTATACTTGGGATCATACCAACTCATTTGGTATCATTAGATATGTGAAGACAAGTAAAAGAAGGGTTGGGTTATCACATGGTCTATTTTCTAAGAGGAACTCACTACAAATTATGGTGAAAATATTATGTATAGCTACTTCAACCAAATTACAAAATTACTGTAAACAAGTATATTCAAGGATTATATTAATCAATTCCAAGATTTTTTCTCTAGCAATATAGAATGTTGCAAACAAAAAATTGAGGGAATTATTCTTTAGAAGAAGATAAAGAAAAAAGAGAATAAGAAGACTTAGAAGGAGAAGAATTAGAAGAATAAGGAAAATGGGATAGAAGTACATGCACATTGGCCCTGAGGAAGAGATATTTAATCCTTCAATTTCATGGAAATATTCAAAAAGAAAAGGTTGTTTCTATAAACCATAGTAACAAGTATAACTTAATCAATATGAAATTGGCCAAGAAACTATAGTACAAGAAAAAATATCAAAGAAAGTAAAAATCAACTAAGGATATTTATTATTTAAAATATTTGAAGCTCTTTATGGATAAATATGTGTTGCGTTCAAACTTTTATGCTCTGCATAAGGATGGGTTGGATATTGTTCTTGGTTATCCTTGGTTAGAATCTCTGGGAACAATAATCATCCATGTACAAAATAAGTTCATGAAGCTTTGGTATAGGTGGAAAAAGTTACATTATGAGATATTACACATAATATAATCAAAGGAAATTCACAAAAGAGCAAGTTCAAGAATTTACCAAAGATTGTACCATTGAATCAAAGAAAAAAAAAAAGTAGCAAGATGTAAAGAAAAAAGAAGAGAAGTAATTATCTTCATTATCCAATAAAACAAGTGGCAAAAAAGGTGTAAAAGAGAAGATTCCAATGATATCAAAGGGTGCAATTTATAGGCATCCACATCATTGCAAGAGGAAAGAGTCATGGAGGAAACCATTAAGGAGGCATGATAATACAAGGAATCAATAATCCAATCACTATGGATCTATAGGGAATCAAAGGAACAACTATAACAATCTATGGCAACATAGAAGTAATGATTATTCATGGAAAAAAGACTTGATTTGATAAGAATGGAATTAAATGGGTACGACAAAATTTGGATCAAGGATAGGATCTAAGTACCATCAAACTAAAACCACTACAAAGATCAACTATGCATGGTTGGATGATTGGTCATGGTGTCGTATTTGTAATGACTTGTAACTATAATACTCTTTGGCTTCTTCTCATGTTTTGAGGATAAAACATGTCAAGGAGGGATGACATGTTATCTACCTAGGGATATAATATTACAATGTATTTAGGTGGATGGTGATGTCGACATGTGGCACACATCTGTTAAGTTATTTATATTGGGTCATGTGGACAACTTGTGTACTTGCGTAATTAACTATATTAGGTGATGAAAATTCCTTAATGGAAAAAATACATTCCTCTAATTTAATTATTCTAAGAAAAATATGTGTGAAACTTGTAGACAAACCATAATTAAACATAGCTAGAAATCAAGATGTTTAGCTATTTTTTCTAATCTTGTATTGTTATAAGATGTTAGCATGCTATCATTCTAATCATTTTTTTTAGACTGCAAGAATCAGGTAGCCTCCTATAAATTGTAGTGCACCTAGTAATTTTTTTTAATGTGACTAATGATGCTAGTGTGATACACCCTCTGGTACCATGAGGATGGGGAGATTAGACCTCATGACCTCTTACCCACAACATCCTAATCTAACCCCAATTTTAAAACCAATATTTTTTAATTAAACTAAAGGCACTAGAAAGGAATAAAAAAGGTTGGCCAAGATGTTGAAAGTGATTACTACCAAGGCCAACAAACTATGAAAAATTAGATCCGCAATGCTCAATGAAAATTTGATCACTAAAGCCAACTAGTAATATATTAAAAAGATGGACATCGTTTTTTATTAGATTCTTTGAGTGACATAGATATTGCCACTTTTATTACTGAAGAATTTGAATGGTGGTTCTTCTTATCTATTGTTTCCTCAATTCTCTTTCTTACTTCTTATTTAATTATTTAATTATATTTAATGGTCAATTGCTTATAATTGACACTAATTTTATTTCATATTTTATTTAATATGAAATCTCTAGTTTTGATTAAGGGGGAAAAACAAGTTTTGAATGGACCCAAAACTGTTAACAAGAGGTTTTGAATGGACCCAAAACCATTAACAAGCAGGTTTTAATGGGGACCCGAAACCCACACAAAGAGACCAAGCTGTTATAGAATACAACAATGACAACCAACAACAAAACAAAAGTAGATTAAACAAAAAAGACTTGAAAAATCAAATTTGCACAAAGAAAGGTTTTAATGGGAACCTTAAGCCCAAAACAAAAGATACAAGGGAATTTGGACCCAAGAACAACTTGAGATGACCAAGCAACCATCGGCTTGAATCAGCCAAACTACAGTACAACACTTGTCAACACTAACCAACAACGAACAACCAAGGACGACCAAGTAACCAATAGCCTAAACTAGCCAGACAACAAAAAAACACTTGTCAGCACCAGTTAACAAAACCAATCTCCCCACCTCAATAGGAGAGTTAGGACTCAAAGAAGAACATTGAAGAGCCATAGCAAACACATAGCACCAGTCAACCCATAACACCAACCCAACCTCCACCTCAATAGGAAGGGACTCCCCTCTATAGGAAAGGATGAAATGAGACCCAAAACTATAGAAAGTAGACCTTCCCACACAATCCACAACACACCTCTCCATCTCTATAGAAGAGGGCTCGACCTTTGAAGGAGCAGTCTCCACCTCTAAAGAAGACCATAGTTGACAAAACTGAAGGAAAGCAACTACACCCATAGAACATGCCACCATAGCATCCTTTAGCAAAAGAGAAAATTGGGGCATAGAATAAAAAATAGAGCAGTCCTCTGCCAACAACACACCCCAACATTAAAAAGGAGCTTAAGAACCCAAAAGGGGGAGAACAAAGAGCTCATCACAACCAATTGGAAGTCAGCCAAATAAAAGACTGAGCACCAAGAGAAACACTCCCCACCAAGAGTAGAATGAGAACCAAAACTGAACTGGAGCAGAAACCAAAGATCAATATCCATCCTATCCAGAATACCAACCAATATCACCGAAGAGACAATGGGTCACAAAAGAAGGAAAAGGAAAGGAAAGCCTTCAGATAGAGAGAGTAGAGAGCCGACAAGGAAATGAAGACCAACCTCCAACCCAACATGCCATTCAAGGTCTGAAACATGCCAAAAACTATCCACAACCAACTCTAGCAGAGTCAGGCCCGCAACCTCAAACCCAAGCAATGAAAGCACCCATAAAGAGGTCAGGAGGCCTAAAAAAATCTAGAGAGAGCTCAAAAAACCTGCAGCCGAGACAAGAGGAGAGAAGGCACAACAAGAGAAAACTGCTTCCAACCCTTCATTCCAGATAGGGTCTGATATCAGGCCACCAATCTCCTCAAGCAACCCCATAACAAGAACTCCAAGCCCCACAATTAGTACCATCACCAAAGAAGAGGCCAAGGGACTCGAAAGAAGAGGGACGAGGTAGGGGAAGCCACCATGTAGAGAGAGTAGAGAGCCGACATGATGATGAAACACAAGCTTCAACCCTACTTATTGTAGGAGTTTAGGTGAACTCCTCAAACACCCTAGAATCACCTGCAAGACAAAATAACTTCCACAAGAGAGAAATGGCAGAAATATCATGCTATCATTAAGATGTAAGAATGCCAAATTGAATATGAGATGATTACAAATGTACAAAATGCCTTGAATATATAGGCATGAGTGAAAACCTAAAATGCGTAAGATGTTGCCAAGTGTTAAAATCACACTACATGTGACAACATGTGAACCTTGTCTAGGAAATGATAAAAAGATAAAGATAAGTTCTAGAAGGAAAACTCATCTTCTAGAAGGAATCTTATCTCCTACAAACAAGGTAGGGGGAATTACCCCATTATTAAATGATTTATCTAATTATGCAACCTAGGACTTAAAATATTACCTAAGTAAACTTATGCAAAGTGTAATTAAATAATTAATTACACCAACACCCCCCATAAGTGCAACTTAGGGAGAAGAAAATTATTATGCAAAGATGAGTCCCAAAAAAAAGGCCTGATCAGGTACTCATTTACAAATGTAATGAAAGATAAAGAGGAGAAAACCCAGCGGGAAAAACCCCCCTTCAATGAGATGACTTGCTGCAAAGAAGCACTGGAAGAACTCTGATGGAGTAACACTGGAATCCTTAATTCAGCAAGCAAGGAAAGATACCTCTATTTACAAGAAACCATAGTGGAATCATAATAATACAACAGTAGACCCGATGCTAAGGAAGGCTAGAAAAATCACATACTAGATCAACCCTAGAATCTATGAAGCAATAGGGGATGAAAAAGATGCCCGCCATAAGAGGGAATGATATGATGACAAAATCTGGAAGCTATGTATCTCGATGCCGATGCCAAATTGTGACTAAAATTTCTCCATGGGAACACATACCATAAAGATTCTGGAACATTAACCATAAAATAAATGGCCCTCAAAATGAGATGGATGTGACCCAATGCGGATAAATGACCATAGGCTCTCAATCTGAAGTTTGAACCAATAAAAACCAAAATGTGTCCAGCTATGAGCAAGATGAGGCCAAAAGAAACAATAGAATCCAGATACAACTCATGCAAGTTGTCATCAATATGAAGATGAGCTCAAATTACATGCAATGCAACTACACTCTAATCAATTTATTATGCAAGAAGCCCCTTGATGGAACTTTATATCAGTTCATTTATTACAATACCCCATGATTGTAAAAGGAGAACATGCATAAACTAAAGAGAAAATGCAAACCTAGTGCATGAAAAAAAAAATGAGTGCATGCACAAACCAATGTTCACATCTGCCTCCAAGATGAAAAGGACCTCAGATCTGTGTAGAGGTCGGAATCATCTTTTTGATGATATCTTGTTTGTGAAAATCCAACACCATGGCCAAAAGTTATGATTTAAAAAAAAAAGCTGAATTTAGCCTTCAATTAAGAGAAAAATGACGCGCTCCACTTTTTGTATAGATATTTTCTTCATATCCGTGCAAGATATCAAAAATATAAAAGATACCCAGTTCATATTTCAACCTTGGCTACAAAACCCAAAAATCATTTTTCTTGCAACTGAGTGGAAGTTGGATTTCTGAAGCAAAAAGTGAAAAATGACTTTAATAAAAAGGCTGCTTGCATCCAACAAAACTTTCATGCCAAGATTGATTCCTCATATCTGGGAAGAAGTCTGCAACACTAAAGCTCTGATACCATGTAGGAGTTTAGGTGAACTCCTCAAACACCCCAAAATCACCTGCAAGACAAAATAACTTCCACAAGAGAGAAATGGCAGAAATATCATGCTATCATTAAGATGTAAGAATGCCAAATTGAATATGAGATGATTACAAATGTACAAAATTCCTTGAATATATAGGCATGAGTGAAAACCTAAAATGCATAAGATGTTGCCAAGTGTTGAAATCACACTACATGTGACGACATGTGAACCCTATCTAGGAAATGATAAAAAGATAGAGATAAGGTCTAGAAGGACAACTCATCTTCTAAAAGGAATCTTATCTCCTACAAACAAGGTAGGGGGAATTACCCCATTATTAAATGATTTATCTAATTATGCAACCTAGGACTTAAAATATTACCTAAGTAAACTTATGCAAAGTGTAATTAAATAATTAATTACACCAACACTTACTAGTCAAGGTCTTAAACATGCCAAAAACTGTCCACAAACAACTCCACCATAGGAAAACCAACAATCTCATCCACAAGCAATGAGAGACCCCACACAAAGGCAAAAAAGCCCCCAAAAGGCCAAAGAAAACTAGGAAAACCCGCAGATAGAGAGAGAAGAGATAAGGCATAGCAATAAAAATCCACTTCCAACCCTACATGCTAGTCAAGGTTTGAGATAAGGCCACGAAACTCCTCAAGCAATCCATCAGCAAAAGCACCTAGCACCACAACCAATGCCACACCCATGGAAACATAGGGCCACACCCCAAAGAACAACACAAGGATAAAAATCACACAAAAGATCAAGAAACTAGCCACAACCTCCAAATAGATACAACAAAAGAAGCAAACAAGTTGTGCCAAAAAAAGAGTAGAACACCAAGGTTGCGAAGACACAACCCTAGTGACCACCTCCAAAAGACCCAACACCAAACACCACAACAAGAAGTAGACTTCCACATTAGAGCTCGAACCAACACCAACAAGAACTGCAAGAACATCCACAAGGAGACTAGCAAGGCCTCCAAAACCACCACCAAAGTTGTCTCACCCAAAGTGAGCGCCCCTACCTCCACAACCACCACCAAAGCCATCTCACCCAAAGTGAGCACGAGAAGAAAGGCCTCCACAACATCAAAAAACCATGCAAGTCCAACCCGAACAAACCAAACATCCAAAGGAAAAAGCAATGCTTTGAGCCCAATAGCCAGGGAAAGTTACGCAGAGAGAAGGGAAGTCTCATGCAAACAAGGCAGTCCATTTTTTTTGCCTCCATCCTCTGAATCAAACTCATCCTCCCCCTATGCAGACTTAGGAATTCAAAAAAAAATTTATGCCTCTCCCACTTGATCATTTCACCTCCATTTTCTATCCAACATTTTATTCTTCCATTTATTCAACTTTAATCATTGTTATTCATCCTGCGAGTGTGAGCCATTTGCCCCTCCAACTCATATGAAATCTATAGTTTATGTAAGGAAATTCTTGATTTTAGCGAATGTTATAAACATCTTTTTAAGTGCAAAGAATTTACGTATAATATATTATATAATATAATAAGTTTATTGACTGATGAAGTAAAAGAAGATTAGTTTGACAAGCCTTAAGTAAAAGAGTTTTCTTTGTGAAAAAGAAGGAGAAATGTTAGAGAGGATGGATGCTAGAGTAACACATTATGCAACACTTTGTTTTACTAGAAAGTTTAGATTTTCTTTAATATTAATTTTATATAAAATTTGTGAATGATTTTTTTATGTATATTTTGTATTTTTATTTTTTAACATGATATTTCATGTACATCTTATAGATGTATAGGTATTTTAATTAACATTTAATCTTAAATTTATTAATTAATTATCATTTCAATTTCTAGCAGTCTAGACCAATCAATCCTTACAATATTTAATTATTCAAGATTATATTTTAGGTGCATTATCATTCCTTGGTCTAGATCATGTGTGTGGCCTAGATTCATCTTTTGGAACTTTCAAATTATTAGTCTTGTACCATAGAAAAATGGATCATTGACATTGACATTTTCATGGTTATTTAGGTCTTTCTCTTGTGATGCTTGGTCCATTTTGCTTTGATTTAATGTTGCAATGTAACTTATGCATTCACATTAGGCCCTAAATATTCAAATTATGATGTCTTGTTAAGGTGTTGTGAAGTGTTGTAACACATTTCTACACTTTTCTAGACTCTTCTCCTTATAATTTACCTAAAAATCACCTTTGCATCACTTATTAAGTCCTATTATAAAGTGTTGTAAAGTCTTGTGACAAGATTTAACAATTTTCTAGGCTTACTTTCACTATTTACACCTTTCTTATGCTTTATTTGACCCCTTTATGCACTCATAGACTTAATTAAGTGTATTTTTTAATGTAAACCCGACAAAAATATTAAATACAACTTAATTCCTAACACACACTTACAAGCCTAAGGTGGGACCCATTCACCATGGGTGGTGAATGAGTCCCTCTTTGGATCCAAAATCAAAATAACTCAAATTGTCTTTCGGGTTTTTATTCAAAAAGACTTTATGTTGGCCTATGATGAGGTATTATTGGGTTATTTAGGGAATAAGTGTGTATAAATAAGTGTTTTTACATCTATTCAAAGCCCCCATTCAATTACATTCACTTATTGATCTGTGTAGGATCTAGACTAGATTGCAGTATTTAAATGCTTAACTTTTACAATGCTTTTACAATGATTATTTCAAGTCAATTAAATCAAAATTAACTTAAGGAAATAACAGAATGAAAGTAATAACAAGGTGATTTAACAGAAAGGAAGGAAATGAGAGACAAAAAGAGAGAGAAGAAGAGAAGTGCAAACAATGTTTGATAACGGAGTTCGTCACGAAAGTGACTACGTCTCCGGGTCCACTCCAATAGAGAGACCGATCCGATTAACTCCAAAATCAATTACAAAGCACCATAATCATTCTCCAAACACTTCGGCAGCATAACAACGCTCTGACGTGCAAGAATGACTCAAAGAATCTCCACAAGACCTCTCTTTCGATTAACTCCACAGCTTCAAGACTTCGTCACCTGAAAAAAAAACTTGTCCCCTACTCTCACCTCAAGCCCCCTTTAAATACATAAAATTTTCTCAAATTGGTTACTAACCAATTGATTTACAAAATATTTCCCAAATCCACCTTATCTCTCCAAAACACATAAAGATTTTTAAAAAATCTCCCAATTTTGCATAAAGATCATTACAAATTTCCCCTAACAAAAATAAATCCCCTATTTATACATAATAAATCTTTAATAATCCCCTTAATGTTTATTTTAGCCCTTTTTATTATTCATTTCGGGCTTAGGAGATTTTAATTAGTTTTGATTTAATCCTTTAAAAGGATTATAGTTGTTTTATTTTTTAAAATTAGGGGAGTTTATTTTTATTTTAGGGGTATTCGGTTTAACAACTTAACAAAACCGTCTGCTCCCATATATCCTTCAAATCCATCCGCTGGTTCATCGGTGGTTAAAACCTTTTGGGACCCGGCCGGTGCGGGTTCAACTCCCGCCGGCTCATTTTTTTTTTAAAATAACCAACAAATATTAAACAAAATTAACCGACGCACAAACATAGTAGAGCGTGCTATATTTGGTGCAACGGTCTGGCGGAAAATTCGTGGATGGGTGGTGGTGGGTTCAAATCCGCCCAACAGCTAAGATCTTTTTTTTATAACAAACCAACGAAACGTCTAACCATCCGTAGGGGAAGAGGGAGGCCACGTGGCATGCCGAGGAGGTGCCACGTGGCAAAACTTGATTCGCTATCCCAGATGACTGGATGCCAACGTGTCTGCCACTGGACTTAGTTCTGCCAACTCATCATGCCACGTGTACAATTCTGATTCACTAAACTGCTGACTGGACTGCCACGTCTATGCTGACTAGATGTACGGATGACACGTGTCAACGCATTATTCGCTGACCTTTGCTGATGTCACCTGCCACATCATCGTGCCACGTCGACATGTACGGATCATACGGACTACCACGTGTCAAATTTTGATTGGTCCACTTCAGCTTTTGTACCACATGCTGACGTCATCTGTACGTATGATGACGTCATCACTGTACCTTCAAGTCCACAAGTCAACCTGAAACTTTGACCAGCTATATCTTGAGCATACGATGTCGGATTTCAACGAAACGAGTTGCGTTGGAAAGCTTGCGATGAGTTCTTCGCAATGATGCTGACTTCGAAAAATTTTGACGACATCATTTTTTTGCACTTCTTGGACGCCCCTGATCCCAGTTTGACCCAAAGTTTGACTGGCCATAACTTGCACAAACGGACTCCTTTTTGCTCCGTTCGAGTTGCGTTGGAACCAGGACACTGAGATCTTTCTGATGGTGCTGATTTTGGAGAGAAATGGAACACTTCAATTTCCACTGAAAAATGTCCACCGGATCACTTATTCAACATTCAAGCACTTTGCATCATTCAATCAAGCATTCATCAAGCATTTTGGAGCAGCCATTGACATATCTTCAGATTTCTTCAACAAGGTTGTGGTGAGTTTAGGACATTTGCATGTTATTTATTCATCATTCCTTGCTTATTCCATTTCATTTCTTCATTAAGGTTTTGATTACCAAAGTGGGATTTGACCAAGGCAAATCCCTATACCCTAACCCTTAACCATTTTCCCCCTTTTACATGTGTGTTTGAAAAATTGTGTATGCAGATTTTTCAAGCAATTAGGTGTTGAAAAGTGGAAAAGAAAGCAACAAAGTGTTTCAAGTCAACTAAACCCTATTTCAAGCTTGGAGACAACCTAGAGCCTATTTTCTGCAGATTTGGCTCCATCAACTTGACAAGAAGATAAATGCAGATCTAGAGCTACAAGATTGACCTTTGATTTCACAAAATTTTAGAGGAGGATTGATTCACCATCAGTGGTGAATGAGTCCCACCTTAAGACTGAAAAAGGTGATTTTTTCAGATTCCAGTTCCCGACTGTCAAAAAGTAGTTTTAGGTGTTTTTGTTAGTAGTAGGACTAATTCGCCATCAGTGGCGAATGAGTCCCATTGGTGATTTACATTGATTTTTTCTAGTTTTTAGATCCTTCCAGATTCAGCATCCAATTCCTAGGTGCACTCTATTTGACCTTGTTCAATTCTATTTGCATTAGTTTTCATCTCTATTGCATTTTTTGCATATCACATTGTGTTTTCAAACATTGCATATTACATTAGTTTTGCATCAATAATCAGTCAATTAAATCATTTAGTTGCATTTACAACATTGCATTTAGTCTTATTCACATCATAGAATCCTTTATTTGAGTGAACCACTTCAATTTTGGGGTTCTATCTCTCTCCTTTTAGGTGAAAGATCCTAAGAGTGCAAGAGAAGTCCATAGAACTACATTCAAAATTGTTGGTTCATTTTGGTGAACCCGACGTGAACACTTTAATGTCTCCTTCATGTGGACCCAAAATATTTTCCATTTTCTTTTTCCTTTTCACTTCCTTTTTGCTTTTGTTTTCCTTTTGGGGATGACGCAAGGCATTGAGACCGAAATATCTCTTCCATGTTGATCCAAAACAGGCTTTATTTTTCTTTTATTTTTGCTCTCTTTGTGTCATTCTTCCATTTCTATGTGCTTTTGGGAATGATGAAAGTTTTGAGAATGAACATACTGACCCCAAATCCATAGATCCTTTATGTGTTTGGTGTGTTCCTTTCTCGGGGGCAACCTCCCTTTTTCTTTTCTTTTCCTTTTCAATTACATGAAGCAACATTACTTGGAAACATATGACTTGGCATATGAGCTTTCCAAGTTGGCTCTCATGTCTTGTTTTCTTTTTTGCATTTTTTTCCTTCACTACTTTAAAGTAATTACTCATAGAGCAGTGTGTCACGTGTGTCACAATTCCTTTAAAGTGGGGGGCATACATTGGCATCATTTCATTTGCATTCTCGGTTCTTAGTGCAACCTTGTTACTTTATACAATGTGTTTGTCACTTTGTGGATGACATTGGGTATGATGTCCTTCATAAGTGTGATCTATATTAGCATATTACATCCCTCTTGGTGGCCTGATGTGACACACTGCATCCCCTAAGTTGTGAATATTCTATTCTTTGATTGGTCCTCTCTTGGAGATATTAGACACAATGTTCCCTAAGTGATAGACCTTGCATGAACTTAACAAGACTCCTTTGAACATCTTTTACATTTTTTCCACCTTGCATACCTGTGGCACCTTCATGTTTGTTCATGAGTTCTAAGTTTACAAATATTTTCTTGTCTCATGAAGCACAAACCAACATTTTCCTTTGTGGCACTTTATTAAATTTATCAAGAGGTATAAGTTTAGTATGGTTGACCAGGAAGCCCATTTAGTGACACGAATTTCCCCATAGCCACCTATGTGTTTGTGAGTACATACCAACTAGCGTATGTATTTCACCTTTAGGTTCTTTTCACTCAGCTGGCCGCCATGTGTTTCATTGCCCCAGAGTGAGTATGCATTTCCTTTTTCAGGCAAATATCCTAGATATGATTCACACTATCTAAACAAACGATCGAAGCTAGATCTGACTTTTCCTTTTTCCTCTCCCTTCTTTCTTTCCATTTCACACTAGTGTCCCTTTGCTCTTATGTTTAGTTTTCCATGGGATCTTCATCCTGGGGGCTTGATCATCCCTCTTGATATTTGTCATTCCATCTTGCTAGCATAAGTGCATTTGGATCCTTCTCAATATGAATGGCTACTTTAGTGTGAGTTTGAAGCAAGTTCACCCTCTCACTAAAGTGGGGGCTAAATGTACCATAGAAAAATGGATCATTGAAATTTTCATGGTTATTTAGCTCTTTCTCTTGTGATGCTTGGTCCATTATGCTTTGATTTAATATTGCAATGTAACTTATGCATTCACATTAGGCCCTAAATATTCAAATTATGATGTCTTGTGAAGGTGTTGTGAAGTGTTGTAACACATTTCTACACTTTTCTAGACTCTTCTCATTATAATTCACCTAAAATTCACCTTTTCATCACTTATTAAGTCCTATTTTAAAGTGTTGTAAATTCTTGTAACAAGATTTCATGATTTTTTGGGCTTACTTTCACTATTTACACATTTCTTATGCTTTATTTGACCTCTTTATGCACTCATAAGACTTAATTAAGTGTATTTTTGAATGTAAACCTGACAAAGAGCATTAAATACAACTTAATTCCTAACACCCACTTACAAGCCTAAGGTGGGACCCATTCGCCATGGGCGGTGAATGAGTCCCTCTTGGCTCCAAAATCAAAATAATTCAAATTGTCTTTCGAGTTTTTATTCAAAAAGACCTTATGTTGGCCTGTGACGAGGTATTATTGGGTTGATTAGGGAATAAGTGTGTATAAATAAGTGTTTTTACATCCATTCAAAACCACCATTTGATTACATTCACTCATTCAACATTCAAGCACTTTGCATCATTCAATCAAGCATTTATCAAGCATTTTGGAGCAGCCATTGACATATCTTCAGATTTCTTCAACAAGGTTGTGGTGAGTTTAGGACATTTGCATGTTATTTATTCATCATTCCTTGCTTATTCCATTTCATTTCTTCATTAAGGGTTTGATTACCAAAGTGGGATTTGACCAAGGCAAATCCCTATACCCTAACCCTTAACCATTTTTCCCCTTTTGCATGTGTGTTTGTAGACTTTTATATGTAGATTTTTCAAGCAATTAGGTGTTGAAAAGTGGACAAGAAGTCAACAAAGTGTTTCAAGTCAACTAAACCCTATTTCAAACTTGGAGACAACCTACAGTCCATTTTCCACATATTTGGCTTCGTCAACCTTACAAGAAGATAAGTGTAGATCTGGAGCTACAAGATTGACCTTTGATTTCATAAAATTTTGGAGGACTAATTTTCCATCAGTGGTGAATGAGTCCCACCTTAAGGCTGAAAAGGGTGTTTTTGTCAATAGCATGGTTGATTCGCCATCAGTGGTGAATGAGTCCCACTAGTGATTTACATTGATTTCTACCAGTTTTGAGAGCCTTCTAGATTCATCATCCAATTCCTAGGTGCACTCTATTTGACCTTGTTCAATTTTGTTTGCATTCATTTTCATCTCTATTGCATTTTTTGCATATCACATTATGTTTTCAAACATTGCATATTACATTAGTTTTGAATCAATAATCAGTCAATTAAATCATTTAGTTGCATTTACAACATTGCATTTAGTCTTAATCACATCAGACAATCCTTTATTTGAGTGAATCACTTCAATTTTGGGGTTCTGTCTCTCTCCTTTTAGTTGAAAGATCCTAAGAGTGCAAGAGAAGTCCATAGAACTACATTCAAAATTGTTGGTTCAAGTCTTTAAGAAAATCTTGTTGGGAATCAAGTAATTACCCTATTGGTGTTTTTTTTAGTCGAACCTTGAAAATCCTCTAAAAGGTAGCTAGTCCTTATGCTCAAGAACTTCAAGATTAGTGGCCAACAAACATGAGATGGATTCTACACTTTTCTCCCCTACACTTCAGGCTTTGTTAAACCTAGGAGGGTGATCCCAACAATATTCTTGCAGATACTTGTGTGCCAAAGTACCAAACACACTATAAATAGATGATTCTCATTTAATTGTCTAATGGACATACTACTTTAAAGGTGTGGTAGACCTTTATGGTAGTGTACATATTAAACATGAGAGATGTAAATCATTAAATTCCACACACAAATAAATTCCTATAAAGTGAAAATAGATGAAATTCATCAAAGATTGGCATACCTTTAAACAAATTATTGTCTATTGCAAGGAATTGAATGATACTTCAAATTGGTACATTGTAATTGAAAGATTTTTAAATGATTTTTATTCTTGTTCCAAGCCCTTGGTCAAGTGCATGACTAACTCATTTATCTTCAGGATAACCTAATGAAAAGACTAGTGCCTCATCCATTTGGGCTAATGGAGTCACATTTGTAATAACCAGTAATACCTTAGCAATTTTAACTTAGTAATTGGTGGGAAATTGATATACTACCTTGCAGTATGCAACTCACTGTACCTAAAACACAACTACTTATCGATCCTATGTTCTTTCCTCCCAAACCTATGACCTTATTTTATCATTTAATCAATTCTTTGAATTGAAGCAGAAACAAACTCACTCATTCAATCAAAACAATTGAAGACAAAAAAAATATCATTAACCATTTTCATTCATAATTTGAAAGAAAATTATATTGGAGAGTATATACTTTAGAACTGACACTTTCTTCTATTACTGCTACTACTATAAAACTATATTAAGATCATTACATAATAACCCAAACCCTAGACTCGTTCCTAATATATTCATCAATTCATCTATTTACAATCGGCTCCTTCATGAGCTTAGCTTTTCCACCTGGACCATTATGAGACATAAAACTCAAACTCCTGTAACCAGCCTTGAAATCTCTTTTATAGAATAAGGGAGCAACAAGAAACAAGTTGAATTAAAATTAAATTTCATTTTCATTTCAAAACTAATTTCATCTAAATTTGAGATATTCCACAGATAGTTACATGTAATAATTTGCAGAGCAGGGGAAAGAAAAAAAATAAAATACACAATGACTTGTTGAAGGAGAGCAACCAAACCACCAAAAGGTACTGTTAGTCGTTGCAACAGCCTCCAAAATCCACATCCACGTCGAGCAAATAAATTCTTCATCATACCATCCAAAAAACCTCCAAGTTTGCACAAAGGACAAAAACCCAATCACATGCAAAAAGGGACAAAAAAACCACCAAGGCAATATTATTACCAAACAAAAACCTGGACCAAGATGCAATCCTACTCAATTAGCACCAGAGTACACATGTCCACTTCGTGTCTTTGAAGAAACAGGAGAAACCACCACTTCATCTTCATCAGAGTCCATTAGATTGGACATGGTGAGTAAATATTAGCAGTAGCCAGAATCAGTTTCATCCTCACTGTCTGAGGGACCATCTGAGATTACAATGGGAGAACTATGTCATCCCATGTAAGCTTGGTTATCCTAGTTCCTCCTTATTTCCTCCCTTAGAGAATTCACCAGCTCCTTCTCCTTAACCTTGGTTGATTCTCTCAGTACAACCCTGCTCCTCAAATGATAGGTTCTCTTGACACCTTACTGAACAAATGTCTTACCACGGGCATTGTCCTTTCCCTTTGGAGTTTCCAGAACTCTAGGAGTTCCTTGTCCTTTTTTAGGAATATCATCATGTGACTCAAGTAAACTGAGTCTCCTAGACCTTTGGATTGGGGAAGCAGATACACTGGGTTTACTCATTTTCAATGAGAACAAGATGGGAACAATAAGACTTCACAATTGCAGATAGGCCCTTCACTAATTTCTCCCTAATAAGATTTTGCAGATTAGAAACACTCAAATCCTCACAATTCTTATCAACCTACAAAGAAATTACAGAATACAAAACTCTTACCACCCCTTTCTTAGACTTAGAAATTTTCAGCTTTTGATTGCAATTGTGAAAAAAATGCTATCAACTCCCATTTATTGAGCAACTTGAGCATGTCGATCATCAATGCGCAAAAAAATATAGCATGAGTGAGTAGACGATCAACCATTGGATGTTGAATCACAATCGTTAATCACCCAGATGCTTCAAAATTTGTGTATCATCTCCAATCATTGTTGAAAATCAATCTTTCACGTGCATCAAGATCAGGCTTGGGTAATCCTACGTGTGTATTCTGCCATTAATGCTCGCTCATGAGAGATAGAGCAGCTCTCAAGTCCATATATTTAGTTTTGAATGTCAACCATAGATCCCTGGTGAGATGGTACTTTGGACGACTCAAATCGAGTCAACAATTTTGAATTTCCATTGTCATTGCTCACCAACCCTTCGGCCAATAAAAAGTTTTTGGCTAGGATGCCAACTGATCCATTATATGGGCTCAACCATCCTTTTCCAATCAGAGGAAGAGATCCACATGTCATTCGCTTGCTAACTCCGCTACCTTTAGAAAACATTATTTTAATCCTATAGGGTGAGCAGGGAATGGTTGAGATCTAATCTTAACATTGCATCACCATAGTTTATTCAAAACTTCAAGGCGTCGAGTATGTGAGTGGAGACTGGGTCCCACACCTGCAACAGTACACATGTCAGTAGCCCATTGACCCCACGACAATCTTGGAAACTATTATTTTAATCTAGTGAGGCTAGTGGGCAACGACCAAGATTTAATCCTTCGATCTGACGGTTGACAAACCTGCAAATGCGTAAAAGGTTAGTTTCAAAAGGGAACCTGACTAGTTGACAAGACTTAGACCCCTAGGAATGAATGAATTAAGACATAAGTCATTTTTGACTTAGGAAATATTTTTCCTAACCAAAGGAAAGATTAAAATGATGGAAAGTACTCCGCGACCGACAAACCTAGACCAAAGGGCCGGTGAAAACACATATTTAATGGCTCAAGTCATGACTCAGGAAATCGGTAATCAGGTACAACAAGTCACAAAAGAATTAGAATTCTCAAGGGTTTATGACTATAAAATTTGAAACGAGGGCTTTTGAACCAAACCCCTAAACTCTACCCTTGGGCACAAAGGCAACATATAACAACCAAGTCAAGATCCAGTGCAAAATTTTCTCAAAATTATAGAGGCTCCACTAGTGTCTCATGCTCAAGGATGCATACCCCTGGTGGGTATGGAGAGAATTTAGATCTCATGGTTGAAGCAAACCAACATTGAGAAGAAAAAAACCAAGAGCTTTCCAAGACAGGGCAAGAAAACGCAACCAAAAGCAAGTACACCAAACCTATATACACTAATTATAGGACTATACAATAGGTCTTCCCTTTCAATGTTTCTAGAAGCCTCTTCTAGTGTACATACCATTAATCTTGTCTCATGCAATTCAATAGGCTTCAATCCTCAAATTGGTGGCCCTAGGCCCCCAAAACTTGAAGCCAACTCTTACCTCTATCAAAGAATTTATTCTCTGCTATTTGTAGTGGATCGACAATTCTATTAAGCATTTCCCCATAATCAATTCCATTGTGATTAAAAAAATCAACCATACATGCCATGTTCTCAAACTGCCCTCATCATCATAAAAAGTTTCTGACTGAGAGATACAATCAATCAACATTTAGAACCCATGCATTCTGTAATGTATGATGGGTGCAAAATGTGTTCAATTTTTATGTCCTTTTTCCCTTATTTATTCCATTTTGATTTTTCCTTTCTCCTAAGTCCTTGCCATTAATTGTTAGGGAAATAAAGAATGTTTGATATGTTTTCAAAGAGGAAAGAATGCTTTCAAAATGTTGAAATTGTTGAGGTAATAATATATTTTGGATGGTTTTGCTACAGGAACTGGATGTGAAGTCGAAACCAACCATGTGAACGATAAACCTTGAAAGGTATACGTGGGCTGAGTGTGATGGAAGCCTACCTATTTTTGTTTTTGTATCTTATTTCAAACAAGTTGTTTTTATAATTGTTTTGGGTTTGCGGCCCATTGGCCATAACAAACTGCAATGCTCTTTTTGTTTTGTCTTGTGATACTTGATAGACTGGACATATATGTGTGTGTGTGTGCTATGATCTAAAAAATGATAGATATAATATACAAAATTAAGAAGATTGGATATATCTTTTCATTCCTGAATGATTAATCAGTTGTTCATGGCTTGAGTTAGAGTAACTAGTTCTTTTCTGCTCACCTCATGAACCAGAGGAAGGGCCCCCTCTCGGAAGCTTGGCAAGATTTTTTTATGTTTTATTAGATTAGATCTTTGTATTTCATGCAATTCCATTCCTATCAAATGTATGTTTGTCAAGTGTGTTGTAATTTAGTTTAATTTCTGTTCAAGTTTATAGATCATTAATAATCTAATTTGCGTGATTAATTTGGTACTAAAAGAACTACAATGAATTCTTTGTGGAATGTAATTGTGATATGAGGAAAAAGAAGTGTGTTTCTGTTGTAGATTAATTTTTGTGTTTTCCATTTTGGATTATGCTTTGTTTCATTCTATAAAACTTCCTGTCGCGTCCCACTCACATTCCATCTCTTTGATGTATTCCATCTCTTTGATGTATTCCATCTCTCTAATGTATTCCATCTCTTTGATGTATTCCATCTCTCTTCTATATTCCATCTCTTTGTTGTATTCCATCTTCCTGTCGCATTCCATCTTCCTGCCACACTTCATCTTCCTACCACACTTCATCTTCCTATCGTACTTTGACCTCCTGTTGCAATTCAACATCCTATCATCTACACTATTTCAATATATCTTTAGCAAATGTATTCTTTCTTTTATCATTGTAATGGTTGTTGTTAATATCTATATTAAGGAGTGTATATCCTAAGATATTGAGTTTTCACTATTCAATTTTAATAAAAAATAGATAGAATGGATGAAATAGGCAGGTAGTAATTAAAGAAAGGATTCCATTCATTTATGATTTGAAGAATAGTGCTTTTGAATTTTAGATTGAAAAGTGTGTTTTAAATTCCTAGATGCGTTCGTCCCCCCTTAGTTCATTAGTTTCATCCCTTAGGTAGATTTCCACAACATTGTTCACAAGCTTATGCCCTCGGATTGACATTTGAAGGATAAACTGAGGAAATTATTGTGAAATTCCCGAAGATCGATCTAAACTTGTTTATCAATTAAAGATGGAATTACAAGGATAAATTCTACCCACTATTTAATCCAATTAATGTATATAACCAATTTTCTCATTAGTCTACTCCAATACAAGCTTATTTGATTGAATTGAGAAAGTTAAACATTCATAGTCCACTTGATCATTGCCATAATTTTTTTTGACATCATACTCATCCTTACTTGCAACATCTACATCAAATATAAAATATTCATAGGAAATTCCCTCGAGGAGCTCATCAATGTGTTGCCTTGTTTGCTTAAGGCCACATTCTAACCCTATACCAGATGCATCATTAGAGTTCTCAACAAAAAGTGGATTATCTTTGCACCAATAAGGATCATCATTTCTCATCTCTAGTGAAGATGGAGGCTCATCAAATAAGGTTTTTTCCATTACATTCATTGTTTTCATGAAAGATTTTGTCTCCTCCACATGGAGTTCCAAATATTTCATATCATCATTATATTCAAAATCATTACAATCACTGTCCTCTTCATAGGAATAATCACAATTAGTCCTGAACTCACAACAACCAATACTATCTTTCATTTCACCCTCTGATTGTTTAACATACATATCTGGAATTTCCATCTCTGCCTCATATAAACAATCATGAGCAACAAGGACATAAGCATATTTATCAAAATCTTTATCATTTCTATCATTGGGCTTAGGATCAACATGCTAAACAAACACATTCTTGTTTTCAAATTCCTCATCATTCACACAATTAACATTCTCCATTGATGTAAAACCTGAACTATATTCTAGGTATTCATCATATGCAATTTGTTCATTCCCTTGTGGAAAAGTGACTTCATGATCATTTGTATCATTGCATCCTTCATGTGAAGAAAATACCTCTTGATTATCCTTATAAGGGCAGTCACAATCCTTAGGGAAACAATAAAAAACTTCAGTCTCATCATGATCATCATCACATGAAAATTCATCATTACCTAAACCATGCTCAATTTTTTTTAAATGAATGCTTAGAGTTACATTTTCAAGATCATTCTCACTGGTTTGTGATAAGATATCAACAATAATTGCATTATTTTTACTGATCAAAACATGACATGGGATGACATCTTGCACCTCTTTTATTTCTTCATCACCTAAGATATTACTGTTGTCAAACAGATTGCACCCGAGCGCTTGAATGATCAAATTCAGCAATCTGTTGAAACATTGGATCAAACTAATGTTGTGGGTGACCTATAATGAGATTGAACCTCTGGATTCTAGGCCAACTTCCTATATGATTCTTAAATTAATAACTGTAACTTGCTGGAAAAGGCATAGAAATGTATGATGAATGCATGTAAAACTGTAAACTAGTGGTGATGCACCTAATTGACAAAGATTTGCAATTATGATTCAAAATAAACTTCTCAGTACTTCAATCTGCACAACCTGATTTGATAATCTAATCACTTGAATTCTTTAAATAGAGGCTTTGATTTAACACAATCTTGAGGGAAAACATGGTTTTCACGACTAAATTGATTAATCAATACATGCACAATATATAACTAGTGAATTTAAACTAAACTGCATACAAATACTTATGAAGGAGATAGAAAAATTAAAGGTTTCAAAACTGAAAACACAATAATCCTTCGGTCAAATCCTACACAATAACAATGCCTGAAATCTTGAAGGAAAAACTTTGAAAATGCTGGAAAATAAAGGAATCTTCTGCTAAATAACACAATTTGAACCTGTAAACTTGCTACTGTATTAATCTGAATATAAAAGATGAGTTACATGATAATTCACTTTGCAGAGTGCAAAGGCTGAAAAAACAAGAAATAGAGGAAAAAGATAAAATTTTAGCAATATATACAATGAGAGTGCACTCCAAAGTGCATGAAAATGAAACTGTAAATCAATTTTAGTATGAAAAAGATAACTCCAAGGAAAATCTCGAGCAAAAAAAAAAATCTCCAAAAGAAGAGCTCAAAATCATGCAAAAATGAGTGAACTTGGTCTCAAACTCGCAGCCACAATGTGTACAACTGAAAAGTAGCTCGAACTAAATTGGAAATTGTAAACAGTGAGTCAAGCATGCAAAAATTCACCTCGTAAAAGTCTCCCACGAGCAAACATGAAAACACATGAAAAGAAGTCTCACAACTGATGATAACTACAAGAACAAGTGGCCAAACTGCTCTTGATCCGTGTACAACTTATGTCAAGTAATAATTTTATACAATCTGTATGTAAACTGTCTCAAAACCCTTTGATAAGCTCCTCTTATCATATGTTCTAAATATTAAAGTAACAACAATATTACTTTTAATATTTAACTGAACACCAAATACTACTCAAATTCATGCAAGGTATAATCTCTTCGAAATCAAAGTATACTTTTGAAGTCAATCCTCAAAAATCATGGGCCCCTTATTACTCCCCACCATGCATATATTTCAAAATGCATTCACCACTATAGACAAATCAGCCAACCACCATCACCATGCATATTATAAACATTTGATAATTGACAATAGTCGACCACCATGCATAAGTCAACTTGACTTAAGAGTTAAAATAATGGGAAAAAAAAACATAATGATTTTGTTTTATTCTTCAAATATTCCATCCAAATTCACCATGAGTAGAGAAAAAAATGAAAAACCCTAATCATTTCGCATCTTTCACTTGTCTGTTGAAGAAACTTCGAGAGAAACTCTTGTTGCACTGGCCGCCATGAAGTAGGGTTTGGACTGGACTTGTTCACCATTTCGAGCTTCTTTCTGGATTTTTTCATGAAGATATCTAAAGAAAAACATGGTAAGGTCCTTCTTCTTGAAAAATCTGGGCACTCTTATCTATTTTTGAAACATTCTATTAAGTTCTCAGGCCATGGCTCGCCTATATTCTGATGTATTTTTCTGCTCATGGATTTTCTCTGTCTATATTGACATAGAAATTGTGGTAAGCTTCAGAATAATTTATCTCTTTTCTATTGTTGATTATTTGAGTGCTCCTTATAACTGTATGAGATTGAAGCTCTTGTAGCTGAGATTGATATATCTTCATGTGGATTTATGTCTCTGGCCGCAGCTATCTTTATATTTGATCTGGGTTTTGTAGTTTCAATTATGTGACAAAAGGTGCCATATTACTCTGGTTCAAGCTTTGAAAGGAACAAACAAAAATCTCTACATTTTTCTTTTGTATTCTGAGTGTAGCTTCTACAATCTATATTTGGGTATTCGTGATTCATTGCATTTTTTTGAATTTTTAGAGGAAACCCTCACATGGGTGACAATAAATTTTTATTTTTACTAAAAACCCCATTTTTTGAGTAAAGATCATTGTATAAATGTGCACGCTGAAAACAGTGACAAAACTGAACTCTCTCCAAAACTAGGCTCGACTCAGAACAGTAGAATACAAGTATCTTGTAACTGAAAGAAATTTATGAGCACCCTTCATTAACTTCTTTGTATGTTCCTCTTTACTGGATTTGGTCGTGGCTTAAACAATCTTCATCTGGGTATTCGTGATTCATTGCAAACTCAAAGGCTTCATCTGAAAATTGCATGCCTTTTTACATTTTTCTGGAAACTCTTATGTGACCTTTGATGGAATCTTTAACCCTGCACTTATCTTGTGATTGAAAAGAAAGTCTTATTAATCTCTTTAGCTGCCATGAGTGTTTTGATAAAACACACAAAAGAATACAAAAACAAAAAGGGTTAGAGACCCTTATTTTCATATAAGCTCAAAATTTGGCTTCACAAAACTCTCTTCAGTTGCACATTTGAGCTAATAGTATTGGTGTATATCCGGAGGGCTTCTTACTCTGCTTCTATTTGATACTGTGCAATGCTGTCCCAAATCTTTACTGTTGTTACAAATTATTTTATAGCTTATTAGCTCTTGCATTTGCTTTGGAAAACACCAAAAACCGTCAGTGTATTTATCAAACAATGGTATTATGATAATAAGGCAAGTTAATACTCCATGAATAGAAGAATTTTTAATAATGGAATGCTTTCTTGATAATCAAAGGCAGCTTCACATAAGATTGTTACATGTTGTACCCTAGCTTTTCTTTTGTTACATAACTGCCTTTTATGATTCTATAGTTTCATTGCATGACTTTGATCAAGTCATGTGCTCAAAAGCAAGATAAGCACTTTAGAAAAATTTGCTACAACTTCATTATATTCATGAAGATGTAAAGAACTTTAAAGAGCTAGAATGTGAATCTTCATTATACACCTTGCTGCTCACAATTTTTGTTATGGCATGGTGGATGTCAATGTGACTGTGCCTTCACAACTGTAGATGTCTTTCTAATACATGTGTTTTCTATTGATCTCAAATCATTATGATAGTATTTTGCATCTAATATGTGATTTTTCTATGGTTGTCTTGACTCACCATCTCATACCTTTAAGTATAAAATTTCCTTAACTTAAATAACAGTCCCGACTTTACCTCTTTTCTTGTTGGTACAAGTTTGAACATATACTCTGATATCAACTCCATATTGTAAGAACTATGGTTGCTCTCTATTGTTTGATCACTGCTTTTTGTTGTTCTGGGAAAATTTATTCGTCATTCCACCCTATAGCTATGAGTTCAATGTTTATCCAAGTCTCAAAGAACACTAAGGAAGCATTCTTTGGTAACCTACAGTTACCTTGATGAAAGACTTATGTGTTTGCGCCCTTAGACTGCAATCTCTTTCGTGGCTGTATAATGTATCTAATAAGCACTGTCTTTCTCTTTTCTGAATCTTTCTTACATATTCAAATAACTTGCATATGTGGCTATCCTCCTGAGTTTCTTTTTAAAAACAATTATGATGACTTGATACCTTGTTCTCCTTTCAGCATAAAGGGTCTCAATGCCTCATCAAAATGTAAATATGAATGAAAGGCAGAGCTAAAACAAAGGATAATAAATGCAATTAATGCTCTCTTAACATGTTTCTTTGATTGTTCCTTTGAATGATGAGCAAAAGGAAAATTTGCTCAATCTGTTTTCACCATGCTGAATTAGACTGCTTTTATTATTTAATATTGCTTTACAATAGTCATGTTTGATGACTGTAATACTTGATGACTGTTATGTAATACTTGATGACTCTCATGTAACGATATGAATGAGAGGTGTCCTATGATATGTCAGGCTCAACCCTTGTGGGAGCCCGATTTGCTCCACATATCTGATGAAAATAATCACAAACATAATGAACCTGTTCCTGCACATTGAAACAAACAAGTTAGCAAAAATAATCGAAGTTGAAAGCTTCCATTGAGTTTCGTGTTCCTTGATTATCAGCCTTTGTAACTCAATCATCTAGTGATTTCTTGATTGAATGTAAATTACATTCTTATTGGTAGCGTAGGAAAAAAGTAGAATGTAATTCATCATTTCTTAGAGTACATCTCTAACATCATGTTTTTACAATTTTGCAGGTTCATGGAGCGTGAAATCGAAGCTGCAGCTTGGAGACGTGACAACTGAAGACATCAAGCGAAAGTGATTCATCATCACAGGAAATGATGAATTGTTTCTCTTCTTTGTATTTACGTTATCTTCAGTAGTGTAGCTTTCATTGAATTTTGTATTCATTATTTGATTATCATAATCAAATTTAGTTACTCTCGCAGCTTGTGCGAGATTTCAGTGTTTTTACAAAATGAATAAAAAATATTATTATGCAAATTTCTAATTTTTTGTTTCAAATACTTGCACAATAAACTGTAATTCAGATGTAATCTGATCTTTATGATGAACAATGAATACTTTAGCAGCAAAACTTGAAATTTTTTGTACCTATCAATGATGAATTCAATTCATCTCTACCTGTTTGAGCTCGTAGTGAAAAATAGGTAAAAAATTGGTGACCTCTGCAGAGTGTTTGCCTGCTAAACACAATAGACCAGTATATAGCTTATCCATTGGGCATGGAGTCCATTTTTTGCTCTGTTTTAACTCAAAATACCGTAACTCAGCTTCAAAACACACAAACTGAAAGAAACTACTGCAACTCTGTTGAAGATAGAATTTGGAAAACCAGTTGCAACAACTGCACTTTATTGAAAACACAACAAAACTGAAATGAAGCGTGCTAGTAGGCACTTATTGAAAACATAACTGAAACTGAAACCTATTCTACTATGTACAACTGAAAGCTTGATGCTTAATAACATTGTTTCAAGTGAATCCTGTTGACATGGATTGGCAGTACTTCACCATCCAACTTTGAAAGCTGAAATGCATTGTGTTCCTTCTTTTCTGTTATAATATATGAGCCATCCCACATGGCGTCAAACTTTGTATGTTTTCCAAGCCTGCTCTTTAATTCATCCCACTTGAAAACTAAATCACCTTCATTGAAGATCCTTCTTGTTTCTTTCTTATCGAATGTCCTCTTCATTTGAGAATGATGAATTTGAAGCTTTCTGTAAGCTTCCTTTCTGGTTTCCTCCAACTCTTCTAATTGAGCAAACCTGACTTGCATTGGCTGATCCTCAAGTAACTCAAGCTCCTTTATATAACTCAAAGTTGGCAATTCAATTGAGATAGGCAATTTGGCTTCTTTTCCATAAACCAAAACATATGGTGAAAATCTCGTTGATCATTTTGGCGTAACTCTATCAGCCCACAGGGCTAACTTGAGTTTGTCATGGCATGACCTCTAATTATCTTCAATAATCTTTTGTATGATCTTAATCAGATTCTTATTTGTTGATTCAGCTTGTCCATTACCCTGGGGGTAATAATTGGATAAAGTATTCAGATAAATATTATGCTTTACTGACCGATCTGAAACTCTTAAACCAACAAAGGCCAAAGAATTATCATAAATAATTGAATCAGGTGTACCAAACCTGGAAACTATGTCCTGATAGAAGTTTAAAATTGATGTTTCGTTTGCATCTCTTAATGTGATTTCTTCAGTCCACTTCGTAAAGTAGTCTGTGGCAGTTAAAATCCATTTGTGCCCAACACTTGAGGGTGGATTGATTGGACTGATAAAATCGAGTCCCCACTTTCCAAATGGCTGCTCAACCTGAATTGGATTCAGGGGCAGGGCTGCTAACTTTTCTTTTCCTGCAAAAAGTGAACATTTACTGCATCTTTGAAAAGATCTTACCAATAATATCCAGCTCTCATTAGTTTTAGAGCTGTAGTACGTGGTGCAATCTGTAATATCTTCGTTTAGACTTGTCTAAACCTTATGAACAATCTCCAGTATGTAAGTAATGGATTATTTGATTGATCCAATCAATTGAATGGGCTATAACAACAGGTTCTTCTTCATTATTCAGAACTATAGCAATCTTTTCACTGATGTTTTCTTCATTTTATGCAAGCTGTTCGCATAGGCCTTTGCCTCTAACAAGCTTGGTAACCTTTATGCTGATGTCATACTCCATGACTTTGGTTATCCAGCTTGCTCTCTTGTCATTAATGTCCTTATTCAGCATAAATTCCTTGACTGTTGGGTGAGCTACCAACAAATGTATCTTATTATTAGACAACATATGTCTGAAATTTTTCAGACTTCTCACTACAAGAAGCACATGCCTCTCAACGAATGAATACTTGGTTTCATAATCATGTAAAACCTGAATAAAGAAAGCTATAGGTTGCTCCATACCTTCACTATTTTTCTGAAAAAGCATTGTGGAGATGGTATCTACTCCCCCAAAAGTGTACAGTATAAAATCCTTCTCAAAATCTAGATTGATAAGAGTAGGGGTTGCTACAAGTGCCTTTTTAATATGCTCAAAACTGTTCTTTCCTTCTTTTGACCAACTAAACTGAATGTTTTTCTTTAGCATGGCTATCAATGGCTACAATAAAGCTGCAACATTGGGAAGAAATCTCCTCATGAATTTTATTCTTCCTAGAAAGCTCTGCAAACCCTTTTTGTGAGTGGGCAGCGGTAAAGCCAATATGGCTGCAATCCTCTCTGGATCTATAGAAATGCCATCTTTAGAAACAATGTAACCTAGAATTTTACCTTCATGGACAACAAAGATACTCTTTTTTGGATTTAAAGAAATTCCATATTCTCTACATCTTTCAAAAATCTGTCTAAGATGCACAAAGTGATCATCAACATTTCGTGAGAAAATAGTGATATCATCTAGGTAAACAGGAACAAACTTGTTTATCAATCCTTGGAGAGCCATATCCATCTCTCTTTGAAAGGTGGCTCCTAAATTTGACAATTCAAATGACATCTTTATGTAAGCCATAGTACCCCACTTGGTGATAAAGGTTGTCTTGTACTGGTCTTCCTCCCTAACCAAGATCTGGTTATAACCTGAATATCCATCCAGCAATGAGAACCTTTCTGATCCTAAAACAACCTACAATATTTTCTCCATTAAAGGCAGGGGGTAGTGATCTTTGAGTGAAGCTATGTTTAGGTCACGAATATCAATGCACAGCCTTATCTCTCTGCTCTTCTTTCTGATAGGCACTGAATTTGATACCCAAGAAGTGTGCTTGATTGGAAATATTATACTACATTCGACCAGCTTGTTTAATTATGTTTTCATCAGATGTTCTAACTTCAGATTCAAGGGCCTTTGCTTCTGTCTTACCGGGTTTGCGTTGGGTTTGAGCTCAATTGTATGCTGAGCTAACTCAGGGTTAAAACCCTTCAAATCTCCATACTTCCAGGTGAATATGTCACTAAATTCTTGGAAAAGTAAGATAAAGGTCTACTATTCTTCCTTTGTACAGAATTTTCCAAGCTTAAGCAACTTGTCCTTGAATATTTCTATTGATTCATAATGCTCTTGCTTCACTGTGATGCCTAATTTATCTCTTCTAACCTGGTCATCAGTGTTGAAGATGGATTCAAGGGTCACCAAACCCTTGGTAGCTTGTTGGACTTTAGTTGCATGATCTGATCACCATATTGCTGATCAAATTTTTGCTGATTTCCAGTAGAAAACTCTGCCTCTTCCATCAAAAAATGAATTATCTGTTCATCACTATCAAAAATCTGCCAACTCACATAATTATCAGGTACTAAAGGTTTGACAACTACCTTCACATATTGTTGTACCTCCACATTATGAATTTCAGTCAGAATGTCAAACTATGACCCTAGAGCAACAAGTTTATCAGCTTTCTTATTCTGAATTCTTGGTACTGATTATAGATTAAATGCATCAAACTCCTCAATTAAGTCCCAAACACGATGCTTATATAGTTTCGGCAAATCATTCTTTGTTAAATTCAAATTTCTAACTTTATTTTCTATCAATTCTGAATCACCATACACCTATAAGCACTTAATCTTTCTTTTTCTGGCCCATTGTAAGCCATGTATTAATGCTTCATACTCAACAACATTATTAGAACAGCTAAAAGCAAATCTAAAAGCTAAATAATACCTGTCTCCTTCAGGCAAAATCAAAACAACTCCTCCACCAGCACCAATTTTACTTTTGGATTCATCAAAATACAGCTTCCAAAGCTGATCAATCTATTGTACTTGTTGTTTTTCCTCCTTGACCAGATTTGGAATAGTTACATCGAGCTCCTGAATCATATAAATGCCCAAACCTACTTCATTTATGAGATTGAATGGATCAACCTCGTAATTCTCGGCTGCCCACTCATCGAGATTTATGTCAGGTAGGTACAGTGGGGTCGAGGGTCATGGATTGATCCTCCTGATCATGGAAAGCTAGGTTTGCATTTATGGGATTTGGAACATAAGGCTCAATATGGTCTTTAGCTTGTGATTCTGACTTAATCGTGACTCTAGTACCATATCTGGTTCTGAAAAACATGTGTGACCAGTCTGATGACAGATAACCACCTAATTTTGTGGTGAAATCTCTAGATAAGAAAATGGAAAAATAAGGTGGGAGATCAATGATATATATGTCCTGTGAAATTTGAAAGTTGGGATAGGAATGCAATGTAAGAGTACAATTTTCAATAACTCCTACAGAATTTACAGCTGTACCATCCAACTGAACTACCCCTTTTGGCAATGGTTCATACTCAAGTCATAACTTATCTACCAACTATTTAGGCATAATTGAGTGTCTTGCTCCATTATCGATCATGCAATTATGCACTATGTTATCACCAATTATCAAGATGACATAAAAAGGTGGTGGTTTTACCTCTTTAGCTAGCTGCTTCTGCTTTTGATCTGAACTATTCGCAAGAACTCTTGGTTGTTCTTTACTTGTTTCATCAAAAATTGATATCTTAGCCAGAGCCTCCTGCAAACTTTATTTTTTCCCAGACAAGTGTAATGCATCCAACATGGTAATGCTAACAGTTGCCTTTTTCATATGTTCAACAATATTGAAAGAAGAAACACCAACCTTTGGATGTACCTTTTGAACAATAGTGTCTATTCGTGCTGCTTGAGGCTGGAACTAAACTTTAGGCTACTCCTTTGATGGTCCAGCCTGCTGTCTTGGTAAAATATGAACATTCTGAGTTGGAGGAGGCTGAACCTGCCCCTGTTGAGCTGTAAAATCTTGATTTTTCTGCTAAACATCAAGCTGTTTGTCTTTTTTTGCCTGTTGTTTATCAGGAACAACTTGTTGTCTTAGATCAAATGCTTTTTTCTTGGCCCTCGTATTGGCTGCAATAGAAGTGGCTGACTAATTTTGACTTTGCACGTGATTAACTCCGCAAAATTCACTTCCTTGCCAGTTCATCATGGTAACATCAAGGTCACTCTGTTGCATTTGATCATCTTGCTGATTAGTGTCCTCCTTAGTTGTCTTTTTAGAAGCAACATAACTACTTTGCACCATAAGGGCTTGATTAATCACCCAATTCATGCAAGTAGCCTGATTATGAGGCTGATTGCAGGGATAGCACCACACGTAATCCTGTGCTAAATTGTTTTGTATTGGCATCATCTCTTTTGAAGAGCTAGCAGCAACTGGATTAAATGGTTGATTAGGCCTAAAGTTGAAATTCCTCCTATCCTTGGTAATTAGCTTGATAAGCGGGTCTGTTTACTTGAAATGATGACTGATTAGGTCTGAAATTCTGACCTTGCTAGTTTTTAAGGCTTACCAAGTTGTTACTCATAGTTTGTAGTAACTTGGCCATTTGTTGTTGGTCATTTATTAGCTGTTTTTGAGTATCTTTAAGTCCTTACAGGTCAGAATTTGCTAGAACAACATTATTTTGTGTTGTTGTTTGGAATCCTAAGGCTGGAATAGCAAGTATAGTAGCTATAGGAGGTACTTGAATGGGCATAAATGGCTGTACCTATGGGAAAATTGGCATAGGGGGTCTTGGGGTGATTTTACCAGCTTGTATAAGGCTATTTTCAGCTCTAATAGTGATTTCATATGCTGCTAGTAATGTTAACCCACCCATTGACTGTGTCATTAAGGCAATAGCACTATTCAAAGATCTAAGGTAATATAGAAAAGCATGGTCAGGAGTTGGCCTTACCATTACTAGAATTCGATCCTATGTCATTTGAAATATGAAGTTAAATTCCATCATTTGTTCTTGTGGTGTTCTCTTTATAGTCGTCATCTGTTCTACTAGAGATAAATGATCGGACTTGTTAGAAAATTGTTTGGTCAGCTTGTCTCCTAAATCATCCCATGTCGCGATGGTATTGACTGGTAAGCCACGAAACCACTAAAGTGCTTTCCCCTTGAATGACGCTGCTAATAACCTCAAAGCTACATTCTCTTGAATCACATGATGAACTCCACATAGTGAAGCTACATCTCTAATATGCTCAATGGGCATAGTCTAATCTTCACCAGTAAAAAAGGGAAGACTTTTGAGTGCTGCAACTAGTATATCATTGTGCTGAGCCAGATCCAATGGGCTGCCCCCATTAAATGGAACAAAAGCATGCGCTCTGGCCATCAGAGCTGCTAGTATTATGAGATTTACAACTTGTACAATTGGCACAGGTGAAACCGGTACTCTATAACTTGGCAAAGTTGAAAATGAACTTGGCTGCCTTTCTAACGATTTGCCTCTTCTTCTTGATGTGTAAACTAATGGTTCTACTCTTAGAACCAGAGAAATTGATTTCTTTCTTGAAGGCTTACCAAGTGTTTGCTTGGTTGTCCTTCCTCTTCTCTTTGGTGAAGATAGCTGCAAATATTCAAATGGAGAAGAACTTCTTGTCTCAATATTTCTCATAAGCTATTTGCACTTGATCTGCTAGAAATTGAGAATGGAGTCACCGGGTATATGAAAATAATCCTCTGAAAGGTTGAAATACTGCTATATATACCAAAAACAACAGCTTGAATTGTAAAATTCTTGCTCTGAAAAGTGATTCAGAGTCCCACCGTGGTGCCAAAAACTGTTGTCAAATAGATTGCACCCGAACGCTTGAATGATCAAATTCAACAATCTGTTGAAACATTGGATCAAACTCAAGTTGGGGGTGACCTATAATGAGATTGAACCTTCAGATTCTAAGTCGGCTTCCTATATGATTCTTAAATTAATAACTGGTAACTTGCTAGAAAAGGGATAGAAATGTATGATGAATGCATGTAAAACTGTAAACTAGTGGTGATGCACCTAATTGACAAAGATTTGCAATTATGATTCACAATAAAATTCTTAGTACTTCAATCTAAACAACCTGATTTGATAATCTAATCACTTGAATGCTTTACACAGAGGCTTTGATTTAACACAATCTTGAGGAAAAACATGGTTTTCATGACTAAACTGATTAATCAATACATGCACAGTGTATAACCAATGAATTTAAACTAAACTGCATAAGATACTTATGAAAGAGACGAAAAAACTAAAGGTTTCAAAACTGAAAACACAATAATCCTTCGATGAAATCCTACACAATAACGATGCCTGAAATCTTGAAGGAAAAACTTTGAAAATGTTGGAAAATAAAGGAATCTTCTGCTAAATAACACAATTTGAACCTGTAAACCTGCTGCTATATTAATATGAATATAAAAGTTGAGTTACATGATAATTCACTTTGTAGAGTGCAAAGGCTGAAAAAACAAGAACTAGAGGAAAAAGGTAAACTTTTTCCAATATATACAATGAGAGTGCACTCCAAAGTGCATGAAAATGAAACTGAAAGTCAATTTCAGTATGAAAAAGATAACTCCAAGGAAAATCCTGAGCAAAAAAAAATATCTCCAAAAGAAGAGCTCAAACTCATGCAAAAATGAGTGAACTTGGTCTCAAACTCACAGTCACAATGTGTACAATTGAAAAGCAGCTCAAACTGAACTGGAAATTGTAAACAGTGAGTCAAGCATGCAAAAAGTCACCTCGTAAAAGTCTCCCATGAGAAAACATGAAAACACATGAAAGGAAGTCTCATAATTGATGATAACTGCAAGAACAAGTGGCCAAACTACTCCTGATCCGTGTACAACTTATGTCAAGTCATAATTTTATACAATATGTATGTAAACTATCTCAAAACCCTTTGATAAGCTCCTCTTATCATATGTTTTAAATATTAAAGTAACAACAATATTACTTTTAATATTTAATTGAACATCAAATACTAAAATTCATGCAAGGTATAATATCTTCGAAATCAACGTATACTTTTGAAGTCAATCCTCAAAAATCATGGGTCCCTTATTACTCCCCTCCATGCATATATTTCAAAATGCATTCACCACTATAGATAAATCGGTCGACCACCATCACCATGCATATTATAAACATTTGATAATTGATAATAGTTGACCACCATGCATAATCGACTTGACTTAAGAGTTAAAATAATGGGAAAAAATAAAACATAATGATTTTGTTTTATTCTTCAAATATTCCATCCAAATTCACCATGAGTAGAGAAAAAAAGGAAAAACCCTAATCATTTCGCATCTTTCACTTGTTTGTTGAAGAAACTTCGAGAGAAACTCTTGTTGCACTGGCCGCCATGAAGTAGGGTTTGGACTGGACTTGTTCACCATTTCGAGCTACTTTCTGGATTTTTTCATGAAGATATCTAAAGAAAAACGTGGTAAGCCCCTTCTTGAAAAATCTGGGCACTCTTATTCGTTTTTGAAACATTCTTTTGAGTTCTCAGGCCACAACTCACCTATATTCTAATGTATTTTTCTGCTCATGTCTTTTCTCTGTCTATATTGAGTTTTCAACAAGCTCGACATGAATGATAAGGCTTTAAGCTTTTGAGACCACTCTGTAGGAGGAACCCACGACTTCACTTGTATCTTTTGACATAGAAATTGTGGTAAGCTTCAGAATAATTTATCTCTTTTCTATTGTTGATTCTTTGAGTGCTCCTTATAACTGTATGAGATTGAAGCTCTTGTAGCTGAGATTGATATAACTTCATGCAGATTTATATCTCTGGCCGTGGCTATCTTTATGCTTGATCTGGGTTTTGTAGTTTCAATTATGTGACAAAAGGTGCCATATTACTCTGGTTCAAGCTTTGAAAGCAGCAAACAAAAATTTCTACATTTTTCTTTTGTATTATGAGTGTAGCTTCTACAATCTCCATCTGGGTATTCGTGATTCATTGCATTTTTTTGAATTTTTAGAGGAAACCCTCACATGGGTGACAATAAATTTGTATTTTACTAAAAACCCCATTTTTTGAGTAAAGATCATTGTATAAATGTGCACGCTGAAAACAATGACTAAACTGAACTCTCTCCAAAACTGGGCTCGACCCAGAACAGTAGAATACAAGTATGTTGTAACTGAAAGAAAGTTTTGAGCGCCCTTCATTAACTTCTCTGTATGTTCCTCTTTACTGGCTTTGGTCGTGGCTTAAACAATCTTCATCTGGGTATTCATGATTCATTGCAAACTCAAAGGCTTCATCTGAAAATTGCATGCCTTTTTACATTTTTTTGGAAACTCTCATGTGACCTTTGATGGAATCTTTAACCCTGCACTTATCTTGTGATTGAAAAGAAAGTCTTCTTAATCTCTTTAGCTGCCATGAGGATTTTGATAAAACACACAAAAGAAAACAAAAACAAAAATGGTTAGAGACCCTTATTTTCATATAAGCTCAAAATTTGGCTTCACAAAACTCTCTTTAGTTGCACATTTGAGCTAATAGTATTGGTGTATATCCGAAGGGCTTCTTACTTTGCTTCTATTTGATACTGTGCAATGTTGTCCCAAATCTTTATTGCTGTTACAGATTATTTTATAGCTTATTAGCTCTTGCATTTGCTTTGGAAAACACCAAAAACCGTCAGTGTATTTATCAAACAATGGTATTATGATAATAAGGCAAGTTAATACTCCATGCATAGAAGAATTATTAATAATGGAATGCTTTCTTGAGAATCAAAGGCAGCTTTACATAAGACTATTACATGGTGTACCCTAGCTTTTCTTTTGTTACATAACTGCCTTTTATGATTCTATAGTTTCATTGCATGACTTTGATCAAGTCATGTGCTCAAAAGCAAGATAAGAACTTTATAGAATTTTGCTACAAATTCATTATATTCATGAAGATGTAAAGAACTTTAAAGAGCTAGAATGTGAATCCTCATTATACACCTTGTTGCTCACAATGTTTGTTATGGCATGGTGACTGTCAATGTGACTGTTCCTTCACAACTATAGATGTCTTTCTAATACATGTGTTTTCTATTGATCTCAAATCATTATCACAGTATTTTGCATTTGATATATGATTTTTCTATGGTTTTCTTGACTCACCATCTCATACCTTTAAGTATAAAATTACATTAACTGAAATAACAATCCTGACTTTATGTCTTTTCTGGCTGGTGCAAGTTTGAATAGATATATCAACTCCATATTGTAAGAACCATGGTTTCTCTTTATTGTTTGATCACTACTTTTTCTTGTTATGGGAAATTTTATCCGTCATTCCACCCTATAGCTGTGAGTTCAATGTTTATCCAAGTCTCAAAGAACACTAAGGAAGCATTCCTTGGTAACCTATAGTTACCTTGATGAAAGACTTGTGTGTTTGCGCCCTTAGACTACATTGTCATTCATGGTTTTATAATGTATCTAATAAGCAATGTATTTCTCTTTTCTAAATCTTTCTTACATATTCAAATAACTTGCAAATGTGGTTGTCCTCCTGAGTTTCTTGTTAAAAATAGTTATGATGACTTAATACCTTGTTCTCCTTTCAGCATAAAGGGGATCAATGCCTCATCAAAATGTAAATATGAATGAAAGGAAAAGCTAAAACAAAGGATAACAAATGCAATTAATGCTCTCTTAACATGTTTCTTTGATTGTTCCTTTGAATGATGAGCAAAAGGAAAATTTTCTCAATCTGTTTTCACCATGCCGAATTAGACTGCTTTTATTATTTAATATTGCTTTACAACAGTCCTGTTTGATGACTGTAATACTTGATGACTGTTATGTAATACTTGATGACTCTCATGTAACGATATGAATGAGAGGTGTCCTTATGATATGTCAGGCTCAACCCTTGTGGGAGCCCGATTTGCTCCACATATCTGATGAAAATAATCACAAACATAATGAACCTGTTCCTACACATTGAAACAAACAAGTTAGCAAAAATAATCGAAGTTGAAAGCTTCCATTGAGTTTCATGTTCCTTGATTATCAGCCTTTGTAACTCAATCATCTGGTGATTGCTTGATTGAATGTAAATTACATTCCTATTGGTAGCGTAGGAAAAAAGTAGAATGTAATTCATCATTGCTTAGAGTACATCTCTAACATCATTTTTTTAAAATTTTGCAGGTTCATGGAGCGTGAAATCGAAGCTGCAGCTTGGAGACGTGACAACTAAAGACATCAAGCGAAAGTGATTCATCATCACAGGAAATGATGAATTGCTTCTCTTCTTTGTGTTTACGTTATCTTCAGTAGTGTAGCTTTCATTGAATTTTGTATTCATTATTTGATTATCATAATCAAATTCAGTTACTCTCGCGGCTTGTGTGAGATTTCAGTGTTTTTACAAAATGAATAAAAAGCATTATTATGCAAATTTTCAATTTTCTGTTTCAAATACTTGCACAATAAAATTGTAATTCAGATGTAATCTAATCTTTATGATGAAAAATGAATACTTTAGCAGCAAAACCTTAAAATTTATGTACCTATCAATGATGAATTCGATTCAACTCTACCTGTTTGAGCTCGTAGTGAAAAATAGGTAACAATTACAAGAAGAGCTTTCATGTATATCTATTTTATCATTATAACATGTATCTTTTTCTTCCTCACTATTGTGTTGATCCTCATATGTGATGCTTGTGAGTTTATTACAATTTACCTTAATCAATACAACAAGGTGGATGTTCATTTTTTGATGTAGTTTTTTCACTCGTTTGTATTGTTTTCCGGTTTTATTCAATAGGAAAATTTCCATCAACATTTTGATACATCATAATTTGTGCATAATTATGTTGGGTTCCTTTAACAATATTCATCCAATCAAGTACTTGGTCAAAATTGTGAGGCTTCAACTCCTTTGGCAAAGTACTCAACCCAGACTCATAAACTTCACAAAATAGATCAATACATGTTGAATTCTCAGGTCTGAAATTCTTGGGGACCTACAACAAAGCATCCATAATTATTGAGAACAAATCATAGGGTGATTCTCCCTTGTGTCTTTTCATTTCATACAATCCTTGAACAAAAGATATTTGATCAACACTACTCAAATTATGTTGATGTTCAACTTGGAGCTCACTATGATCTGCATATTGTGATGATGGAGAAATCAGAACAACAAAAGCATTATCACTTTGACAAGCATTTATATTGTCTAATCCATGAATTCTATTTTCATGAGGTGTGCTAGGATGACCAACATTTGCATCCATGCATCCTTTCATCATTGAATATTTTAGATTGTTCTCGATATTCATGGCAATTTGATATACTTGGTGTAATATTTAAGGCTCTTTATCTCTTAGCAGATAACCCATTTCTCCCTCAAATGAACCTAAGTACACCACCAAACACGCTTCATCATTTAGTCTTACACTTTCTAGAATATCCCTTACTACCTTTGCAAATCTAAGATTGAAAGCTGGGAAAATCTCATCCTCTTCTTTTTGGATGTTCATAAGTTTTTGTCTTGTTGAAATGGGATCAACCCTTTCACCAAAGTGTTCCATAAATGCTTCCATGAACTCACTCCATGAAGAAATAGAGCATGCTAGTAAACAAGAGAACCGATCTCTTGCATCTCCTTTTAGAGACTAAACAAATAGCCTCATGATCTACCTCATAGTCATCCATTACATCAACAAACTCTTGCAGATGCCTACTTGCTGATTCAGACTTCTCACCATTGAATTTTGGTAAGTGTTCCCTGATTTTAGATGGAATGACATTTGGGTAACCATTAATACCATCAAAATTTATGGCTCTATATCTTTCAGTGTTAAAACCTCTTTGAAAACCTAGTTGGGGCTGATCACAAACCATGGTTGCACTAGGAACCATATCAAGATGCATAGGTTGATAATACATTTTCTCACACCATTACAAGCCTTGTCATATCAACCTTGCAATTACATAGGGCAGCTCAAACTCCCTGTGCAACAAGATCTTAAGCCTTTAGAATGTAAATTTTCCATCTCTATCTGCTTAAGATCCTCTAATGGGAAAAGTTTAAAGATAACCATACTTCTCTGTCATAATACAAAAATTTCAAATTACACCTTAGAAGTATGTAAAATTACTACTACTATTCCCTTTCTTAGTGCTTATTTTCACTCAATAGGGAAGCAAATTTTTTCAAGACTTTCAAATATGGTTTTCAAATACAAATATATCCTACTTGAAAACCAGAACATGAAAAATACTTGGATATGTTGCAGCTGCTGCAAATTCTTCTTCCTAACTAGAAATATTTATAGATCTAAATCTTTCTTCACATCTTCATCAGGTTCTTTTGATAGAGTCACCACCTCTCTTTATAGAGGACTGAACTTCAAGTAGTATGAAGCTCTTTCAAAGATAAATCTCTTTCTGATTTCCTTTCACCATTAGAACACCATAAATCATGAAACTTTTAGGTTTACTGCAACAATTTCTTTCTCCACGTATGAATTCCTTCAATATTTGAACCAAATGTTCAGATAAGAAAATAATATGGCTCTATGAAATATCAATTTGCAACTGGAGATTCAAAGTTTTCCCCAATAGAGTTTCCAATCTGTTGGTGTTTTTTCCAGCTGAACCTCAAAAATTCTCTAAAGGGTAGCTAGTCCTTATGCTCGAGAACTTCAAGATTAGTGGCCAACAAATGGGAGATGGATTCTACACTTTTTTCCCCTACACTTTAGGCTCTGTTAAACCTAGGAGGGTGATCCCAACAATATGCTTGTAGATACTTGTGCACCAAAGTACCAAACACATTGTAAACAGATGATTCTCCTTTAATTGTCTAATGGACATACTACTTTAAAGGTGTGACAAACCTTTATGGTAGTGTACATATTCAACATGAGAGATGTAAATCATTAAATTCCACACACAGATAAATTCCTATAAAGTGAAAATAGACGAAATTCATCAAAGATTGGCAGACCTTTAAAAAAATTACTATATATTGCAAGGAATGGAATATTACTTCAGATTGGTACATTGCAATTGAAACATTTTTAAATGATTTTTATTCTTGTTCCAATCCCTTGGTCAAGTGCATGACTAACTCATTTATATTCAAGATAACCTAATGAAAAGACCAGTGCCTCATCCATTTGGGATAATGGAGTCACATCTATAATAACTAATAATACCTTAGCAATTTTAACTCAGTAATTGGTAGGCTATTGATATACTACCTTGCATAATTCAACTCACTATACCTAAAACACAAGTACTTATCGATCCTATGTTCTTTCCTCCCAAACATGTGACCTTATTTTAGCATTTAATCAATTCTTTGAGTTGAAGTATGTTAGAAAATGAAATGACTCTTGATAGATAAATTAGGCAATGACTCTAAACCCAGATTTGACACCAATTAGAATCCACTAACAACTCTGAAAAGTTCACAATTGCATTTGTGGCTTTTCTCTGAATTTTGTCGAGGTACAACTCCCTCACTATATTTTCAATAAATTAATCTAATCCTATGAAAATGATGTATGCTTTTAACCAGAAAGAAGAAAAGGTGACTAATGCTAGCTCATAAATATGAAACTAATGTGGTAGCATAGGTCACAACCATTTATAGTCAACACAAAGATTGAAAATTCATGACTATCAAATCCAACTAATGAAGATAAACCAAACTACAATAAATAATGACATATAGCTCATCTCTCAAAGGAGACACAACTATATTGTATGCATAATACCAAGATCAACATACTAAGCATCATTTAATTCATAACACACCGATTACAAGCAATTACAGTTTACAATAAATTTTATTCCTTCTCGATAACACCCCCAAGTGTATCCAAAAAAAGTCCCTTCTATCCTTTTTAACTTCAAATTTATAATATGGCTAAAGCCATTGGGTAGGCACCAAAGTCATTACTAAAATAGAAACTTCTTGTATTCCAAATGTTCCTCGGGAAGTTGGTTAGAATAATGGAAATTTTGTAGGGGAATAGGTATTAGCAAAGAAAATTGATTATAACCCCAACAACAGCCACCAAAAGACCAATCATTTCACCAACCTTTAATGCAACACATAAGAATATCAAGTGGTGGCACGTGTGGGCTACCTGATAGGAAATTGTAATTCAAATCAACGCAATCCAACCATAAATGTGAATTAAATTAACATTTTATCAAGCTTAGAAGAATGCACCCATGTCTAACCAAAACTCTATAAATTCAACCAGTGTTACTTTTCTTCCACAATCAATTACATCCAACATGGAGAGCTCTTAGAGTGATGGAAATTTTGCTAATGACTACATTATTCCAGAGGAAATCTAGTGTAGTCCGTTGTTCAGGCACACTTCTGACCAACTGAAAGAGGTCTTCGTGGTGTAGAGAAAAGGGGAGGATTAAGTGCTCCAGAGTATCCTTGGCAATGCGTTTCTGAGCCAAGCCCATGTGCATAACACCACTATTTTGGAACACTTCATCTACATAGTCATCAGGACTTCTAGTCATTGGGACTGGGGTGTGGGAACACTGGAGCACCTGGTGAAACCTGAATTCCATCATCGCATCAAGGTGGAAATTAATGGACTCAGCTATTATCCTCGAACTGGATTAATATTTGATGCCATCTGCATTGTGTTTGCTATCTAGGACGAGACTCTTGAGGAGGTTGTTGCTCTGCTGTGCATGAGAGTGGTGAGGAATGATATGAGACTATTCGTGCAATTCATCCAGACACATGAAAATCTGTTGTCACCGGCTCAAATCAAACACCTATAGATTGTCACTAAGGGTGTTCGTGTTCTAATGTTTGCTTTGTGCACTTGAAATGAAATGTCTTTTATTTTTCCTCCTTTTGTGTCTGCCACCTAGATTTTGTAATCGAACCAAGTGGTTTTGGCTATGCTAGTACAATGTAAACATGTTTACATATATAAATAAAATATCTCTTTTTTATGCTATTTGTGTTTTTACATGTATGGCTCCATTATTTCTTGTTCATATCATGCTTGGAAAATACTGGTTTTCTTTTGTATAATGCACTAGTTAAGTGACCAAACTAGCTATAATTGGGTTAATCAATAAAACTCTTCTTAGGTGGAAAAATTGATGGTTCGCAAAACCTAATAAAACCCCACCCAGGTTCGAGATAATCTAAAGAATGCCTCCCGAGGCATAACTTGCAGGTGAATTTTCTAAATTCTAACTCATGACCCATCAATTGGTTTCCCAACATTTGTACATCCACTTGGGAGAAAATGAAAGTTCAAACATGGTGGGAAAACATCGCTTGGTGAAGGACAAATAAGATAGGCAATAAAACAAGAGGTTCTATGAATATACAAAAACCCTGCCCATGTTTGAAAAGAATGACAAAATACTGTCTGAACATAGATTGGGTATAGGACTTAGGCGGAAAGAAAGATAGCATCCTGAATAGAAGTTAAGGAAAACTTTATGGGTAATAGTGGCTCTGGCTGGGGACAAGGACTGCAAAGGATGAGGCAATGAACCCAGAATTATGAGCATGGACTAGTCCTTTCCATTGGGCACGAAGTCAAGGAGTATGGAGAAGGAAGAATAAAAGTAAGCCAAAAATAGGACAAAGCAAGGGAAGAAAGAACCTAAACTACCAACACAAAAAATTCCAACTATGTACACTGTAGAAAAACCCTATCTCAAATGATTCCCAAGATAATCATGCAAATCCATTAACAGGCTGGGAGAAGTAGTTGCCTATGCAAAACAATGTTGGGTGATTGAAAACTGTGTGCAAAACCAACTGCCAAATTGTGACTGTTGCCATTAAATAAGTAAAACCAATACCCTATAAATGCTTTCTAAGTAAAGTCTCATGCTTAAAAATCCATTCCTCATTACATACTTCAACAATCAAATGACCCATACCAGTGTTGCCTTGCATGAAATCACCAAAATTTTCCTAGGCAATGTCAGTTGTAATACTGCACTGCCCTTGATTTTTTGAATAAAAGGAAACAAACCCTCGAATTGGAAATCCCATGTACAAATCATGAGACAAAGGAAATTCTTGGTCACCACATGTGGAAGCAATTACATTGTCTAAAATTTTAGGACCCCAATTTGTAGTATGTGCAATAGAAGACTCATTAGATTCCACTGCTGATTCACCTATCACCATCCCTTCTTCAATTTCATCCACTCCATACATTTATTCTAATAACTATTTCAAAACGTTTGAACTTTGTATAATATTCTCTTCAAGATGAAGAGATTCAGAAATGGGATGATCGATTACCTCATTTGTAGTTGCCCTGCCTTCAAGAATTTCATCAATAAACTTAGACACCTCATAACCAGATTGTGAACTAGAAAAGAAGATGTCTGAGAATTCAGTTACCTTTTAGAGCTGATTTTTATTTTCACCTTCAGCTACATAATGTGTATTAGCATCTTCAAAGGTAAATCTCATTTTTTTCAATAACTTCCTGGTACCTTGAGTTTTAAATTTTCTTTGGACATTGCATCCTTCAAAGGTTTTCCCAATCTCTAGAACATTGCTATTGGAAATAATACTATCCTTGTCCTCATCATTTTTATGAAGGGTAATTTCCTTTATAGACCGATATAGGGCATGAATTGGTCTATTTTCCACTTCTAATTGAACATTGATTTCATCTTCCTTCAGTGAGAGATTAGTATTTTCCTCTTCTTTCCTTTGGTCATGATCAACTTCAGCTCTTAGTAAACAACATTCCTCTTCTAACATTAATTGATTTTTGAATTTTTGAAAAGAGGATTATCATGCATTTTGAATTCATTAAAATTGAAAAGAGGGTTAGGATGAATTGACCACAATTCTTTCTCCTAAAGATCATCATTCCTAGAACCATCATTTCCTTCCAAACTTAAACATATGTCTTTATTCTCCATTTCTTTAAAGAGGAAAACTTCATATTCCAGAGAAAGAAGAGAGGTCAATGCCAAATCGTTCGAACCGACCTCTGAAAGAGAGAGTTTATCAAAAGGAGGGGTTGAAGCTAATCATGACCTTGCCTACAACTCATCATCTTCATCATCACTAGATGAATTGTAATCACTTTTGATTTCAAAGGAGGTACATATGTTCAAGGACAAATCACTATAGATCTGATCATGCCTTCCACTAGGCAGTTGCATGTTATCAAGAATTGTTAAATTCAGTTTTCTACAGTAGGGCGACATCCAACCAAAAGTTTGGGAAGTCTCTTATATCTGGTTTCGAGCTTCATACTTGAACCTAATTTCCACTTATCGATGACAATACAACCATCTTCAACCTTCACCGCCTCCAGCTGAGCTTGCTCAATCCCTTAAATTTTATCTCTTTTCAAAAGTAGTTGTATGTCTGGTTCAAGAGCATAAATGAATGTGGTATTGGATCTCTGCACTAGGATTTTTTGGTATAGGAATCTTTCAAAGAGATCGATTGAAATGATAAAAAAAATCCCTCATTGTTTCATATTTATTCTTCGTGATCTGAAATAAAAGACGCAGGGCAATTGAAACATTAATTGGGATTCCATAGCGTTGGAGAAATTTTCTTAAGAACATGCCACCCAATGATGCCCCATTTTTCAAGCCCTCTGAACCATTCTACTGCTTTCTCGATCAGACTGTCAATAAAAATCCTTACAAACACATCTTCATCTTGGATTCCTAAAACTGCACTTACAACCGTCATAGCTAAAATATGGTCCTCAGGATCTTGTTCATTCTGACCAGAGAATTTAGGGAACCCCTTCCGGGATCCTTGAGGTAAATCATGATATTGTGATAAATCAAGGGGTCCAACTTGGTTGCACTAGAGATTTGAAGCCATAAACAAATAGACAGGGTTGCCAACTCACCTGGAGTAAAATTAAGGAAAGAAAATTATTGTGGTGGATGAGCCAGAGGTGGATTCTAAGGCCGATATGCAGGTGGGTGCCCAATATGATCAGTTTTCTTTGTCAATACATATTCCTATGACAGAAGGATATGTGTGACCTAAGAGGAGATGTATCCAACATACGAAGCATGTTGAGTGCCTTTATGAATGAACTAAGAAAGGAGGCCTCAAGCAACAATGAACTAGAAGAAGAAGAAGTAGTAGTAGTAGAAGTAGAAGAAGAAGCAACGACAACAGAAGAAGAAGAAGAAGAAGAAGAAGAAGCATATGAAGAAGTAGTAGTAGTAGTAGTAGTAGTAGTAGTAGTAGAAGAAGAAGAAGAAGCAAAAGATGAACCAAAAGAAGAAGAAGAAGAAGAAGAAGAAGAAGAAGAAACAAAAGAAAAAGAAAAAGACAATGATGAAGAAGAAGTGAAAGAAGAAGAAGAAGTTCCTAATCAAGCTATTCAACCAATGCAAGGGTACCATGTACTATTCCTCACCTCTTCCTCTATGCCACATCAAAAGGCTCAAGTAAAGGAAGAACATATTCATCACCATAAAGAGCTTGATGCAAAGGGAAGACACATCTTGGAGCTGAAGTTAATTTTCCAGACACGCATGAAGAAGTTGGGGACATCAATAGTTCCAAGTTACCTCATTATAAGGATATATTTTCTAGTTGAAGTTAACACATGGGATGATGAAGATTATATGAAGAAACTACCACAAGTGTTCAGCGTTGAGGACAATGCTTTTGTAAAGGTGGGGGGCATGTTATGCCCTTACTTCCATAGTGCATATAGTTATGAATAGTTGGCTTGTAGCTATCTTAACTCTTAATTAAGTCATATTATCATTAGTATATTGTTATTTAGTTGGTTGGGTTAGCCTGGGTCTTATATAGGTGTGTCTAAGTTGGGCTAGGTGATATCCTAGGCATAAATAGGTATAAATAGGAGGTTGTGAGTCTTATTTCACCATCATATTGTGAATTGTGTTCTAATTAGAGATATTTGGAGGTTTTCCCCCTTGAAGTTGCTTGTTATTCTCAATTATTATCAAGTAATTGCAACATATTTCATATCATATTCTTCTATTGTGCAAGTTATTTCATAACAGATCATAACCACAACAATAGTCGCCAAAGGACTAATCATTTCACCAACCTTTAATACAATGCATAAGAATATAAAGCGGTGACACATGTGGGCTACTTGATAGGAAATTGTAATTCAAATCGATGCAAGCCAGCCATAAATGTGAATTAAATTAACATTTTATCAAGCTCAAAAGAATGCACCCATGTCTAACCAAAACTCTATAAATTTAACCAGTATCACCTTTCTTCCACAATAAATTGCATCCAACATGGCGATCTCTTAGAGTGATGGAAATTATGCTAATGACTACATTATCCTGGAGGAAATTGAGTGTAGTTCGTTGGTTAGGCACACTTCTGACCAGCTGAAAGAGGTCTTCGTGGTGCAGAGTGAAGTGGAGGAAGAAGTGCTCCAGAGTATCCTTGGTGAGGCATTTCTGAGCCAAGCCCATGTGCATAACACCACTATGTTGGAACACTTCATCTACACCGTCATCAAGACTTTTGGTCATTGGGACTGGGCCATGGGAGCACTGGAGCGCCTGGTGAAACCTGAATTCCATCATTGTGTCAAGGTGGTGATTAATGGACTTAGCTATTATCCCCAAATTGGATTAATAGATGATGCCATCTACATTGCATCTGCTATCTAGGACGAGACTCTAGATGAGGCCATGGCTCTACTGCGCATGAGAGTGGTGAGGAATGATATGGGACTGTTTATACAATTCCTCTAGCCACATGAAAATTTGTTGTCATTGGCTAAAATCGAACGCCTGTAGATTGTTACTGAGGGCATTCATGTTCTGATGTTTGCTTTGTGCACCTAAAATGAAATGTCTTTTATTTTTCCTCCTTTTGTTTCTGCTACCTGGATTTTGTAATTGAACCAAGAATTTTTGGCTATGCCAATACAATGTAAAAACGCTTACATATATAAATAAAATATCTCTTTTTTATGCTATTTGTGTTTTTACATGTATGGCTCCATTGTTTCTTGTTCATATCATGCTTGGAAAATATTGGTTTTCTTCTATATAATGCATTAGTTAAGTGATCGGAATGGCTATAATTGGGTTAATCAATAAAACTCTTCTTAGGCGAAAAAATTGGTGGTTCACATAACCTAATAAAACCCTGCCCAAGTTTGAGATAATCTAAAGAATGTCGCCCAAGGCATAACTTGCAGGTGAAGTTTCTAAATTCTAACTCATGAACCATCAATCAGTTTCCCAACATTCGTACATCCACTTGGGAGAAAAGGACAGTTCAAACATGGTGGGAAAACACCACTTGGTGAAGGACAAATAAGATAGGCGATAAAACAAGAGGTTCGATGAACATACAAAAACCCTGCCTAAGTTCAAAAAGAATGACAAAAGACCGCCCGAACATAGATTGGGTATAGGAATTAGGTGGAAAGAAAGATAGTATCCCGAATATAAGTTAAGGAAAACTTTATGGGTAACAAAGTAGAAACAAACTCATTCATTCAATCAAAACAATTGAAGACGAACAAAAAATATCATTAACCATTTTCATTCATAATTCGGAAGAAAATTACACTAGAGAGTATATGCTTTAGAACTAATACTTTCTTCTATTATTGCTGCTACTGTAAAACTATATCAAGATCATTACATAATAACCCATACCCTAGACTCATTTCTGATATATTCATCAATTCATCTATTTACAATCTACTCCCTCATGAGCTTAGCTTTTCTAGCTAGACCATTCTGAGACCTAAAACTTGAACCCCTGTAACTAGCCTTGAAATCCCTTTTATAGAATAAGGGAGCAACAAGAAATAGGCTAAATTACAATTACATTTCATTTTCATTTCAAAACTAATTTCATCTGAATTTGAGATATTCCCCATATAGTTACATGTAATCATTTGCAAAGTAGGGGAAAGCAAAAAACAAAAATCTGCATGACTTGTCGAAGGAGAGGAACCAAACCAACAAAAGGCACCATTAGTCATTGCAACAACCTCCAAAATCCACATCCACATTGAGAAAAAATATTCTTCATCATACCATCCAGAAAGCCTCCAAGTTTGCACAAAGGAAAAAATCCCAAACACATGAAGAAAAGGACGAAAACACCACCAAGGCAATATTATTACCAAACAAAAACTAGGACCAAGATGCAGTCCTACTCAATCAACACCAAAGTACACATGTCTAGTTTGTGTCTTTGCAAAAATAGGATAAACCACCACTTCATCTTCATCAGAGTCCATTAGACTGGCCATGGTGAGTAAATATTGGCAGTAGCCAAAATCAGTTTCATCCTCGCTATTTGAGGGACCATCCAAGATTACAATGGGAGAACTATGTCATCCCATGTAAGCTCAGTTATACTTGTTCCTCCTTCTTGCCTCCCTCACAGACTTCACCGACTCCTCCTTAACCTTGGCCGATTCTCCTAGTACAACCCTGCTCCTCAGATGATAGGTGCTCTTGACACCTTCCTAAATAGAATTCTTACAACGGGTTCTCTCCTTGCCCTTTGGAGTTACCAAAACTCTAGGTGTGCCTTGTCCATTTTCAAGAATATCATCATGTGACTCAAGTAAACTGAGTCTCCTAGACCTTCAGACTAGGGAAGCGGATACACTGGGTTTACTCATTTTCAACGAGAATAAGATGGGAATAGTAAGACTTCACAATTGCAGACAAGCCCTTCACTAATTTCTCCCTAAGAATATTTTGTAGAGTAGAAACACTCAAATCCTCACAATTCTTATCAACCTACAAAGAAATTGCAAAATACAAAACTCTTACCACCCCTTTCTCGAACTTAGAAATTTTTCAACTTTCGATTGCAATTGTGAAAAACAAATGCTATCAACTCCCATTTATCGAGCAACTTGAGCATGTCGATCATCAATGCTCAAAAAAAGCTAGCACGAGTGAGCAAATGATTAACCATTGGATGTTGAATCACAACAGTTAATCACCTAGATGCTTCAAAATTTGTGTATCATCTTCAATCATTGTTGAAAAGAAATCATTCATGCGCATCAGGATCGGGCTTGGGTGATCCTGTGTGTGTTATGCCATTAATGCTCACTCGCGCAAGATAGAGCAACTCTCATGTACATATCTTCGGTTTTGAATGTCATTCATAGATCCCTGGTGAGATGGTACTTTGGATGACTCAAATCAAGTCAAAAAAGTTTGAATTTCTATTGTCATTGTTCACCAACCCTTCAACCAATAAAAATATATCGACTAGGATGTCAACTCATCCATTACGTGGGCTCAACCATCCTTTTCCAAGAAGAGGAAGAGATGCATGTGTCATTCACCTACTAACCTTGCTACCTTTAGAAAACATTATTTTAATCTTGTGGGGTGAGCAGGGAATGGTTGAGATCTAATCTCAACATTGCATCACCACTGTTGATTTGAAACTTCAAGGCGTTGGGTATGTGAGTGCAGACCGGGTCCCACACCTGTAATGATACACGTGTCAACATCCCACTAACCCCGCAATGATCTGGGAAACTATTATTTTAATTTGGTGGGGCTAGCGAGCAACGGCCAAGATTTAATCCTTCGATCCGATAGTTGACAAACCTGCACATGCATAAAAGGTTAGTTTTAAAAGGGAACCCAACTAGGTCAATGAGACTTAGACCCATGGGAATGAATGACTTAAGACATAAGTCATTTTTGACTTAGGAAATATTTCACCCGACCAAAGGAAAGATTAAAACGATGGAAAGTACTCGGCGACAGACAGACCTAGACCAAAGGGCTAGTGAAAACACGTATTTAATGGCTCAAGTCATGACTCAGGTGACTGGTAACTAGGTACAAGTCACCAAAGAATTAGAATGCCCAAGGGTTCATGACTATACAATTTGAAACGAGGGTTTTTGAACCAAAACCCTAAACTCTACCCTTGGGCACAAAGGCAACAGATAACAACCAGGTCAAGAGCTAGTGCAAAATTTTCTCAAAATTATAGAGGCTCCAACATACCCCTTCAACTTGTGCACCAACAACCTCTAGTTGAGTGACTTGGTACTATTAGATCAAAAGTACATAGAAAAATTAATTTTACACCATGATTACATGTGACAATGAAATACTCTTAAATTATATTGTGTCAAATTAATGTACAATATTATGATATTGTCTTATATAATCCCCTCATTATAAATACTCATGAAACCTCCAAACCACCTATATGTAAAATGACCTTACATGAAATTACAATCAGTAATAAGCAAAATGAAGATTAATAAAGGGTATCTCATAAATGAGATACATGCTACATACATAGTTTTATTAAAACTAAATAAAACCAAACCTTGGATCACAAGACCCAACAAACCCCCTTGATCCAAAGGGGTCCAAAAGATGATTTGTGTAATTCACACTCTTGTGTTTTCCTGTGTGTTTACTTATTCATATGATATATGTTGTATTGAGTGTTTTATCTATGTGTTATGTGATTCATGTGCTATGAGCTATTGCATCAAGTTTTTCGATGGGGTTGTTGTGCCATCAAGGTGTTCTAATGGTGTATTCTAGATTATTTTGTAGAGATGCTTTGTATAACCAATCAAGTTTTTTTATGATGTTTTATATTTCCATTTGATTTTCAACAATGCATTATGGGATGCATGTGTTTTTCTCATGTATGCTAGATCATTTCAATATTTATGCATTATGTGTTATTTTTTCTAATGCATTTTTTTCTTAGATCATGCTATTTGTAGATGATTTATAATAGATGTTTTGATATTATATCATGTTATGATTTATACGACGTTGGTTAGATTATGTTGGTTAAGATATTATTATATGAAGCAAGTATGCTTGATGTTTGACCTAAGTGTGCCGGAAATTTATAGGCATTATACCAATGGTTGGTATGTGGAAAAGTTGACATGGATTTCATGTAGCCATCCCACCCTTGTGAATCTCCATGTTAACTCAACCAAATTAGTGGTGATTCTAGAATTCGTATGTTGTGAAAACCTGTGAAGTGTGGTGGAACCCTTTGCATGTGTTTAATTTACCTTCTACATTACATTTAAATTGAAATTGAAATGCTTGTTTATCACGTTTGCAAATATTTAATGCTTACACTAAAAAGACAATATTTGCATTGTTATATTTAAATAGAAGAAATTAAATGTATTTTTTAATTCCTTCAAAATAAAATATTTGACTTGATAAAATAATTGCTAGTTAAAAAGTATTTTAATTTAATTGATTCAATTTTAAGTAATATCAACTATATTAAATTAACTTGTATGTGTATTAATGATTTTAATTATAACTGAATCGCTATGTTTATGAAGAAGAAAAAATAGAAAAATAGAAAAATAAAAATTTGGAAAATAAAATAATAGAAAATAAAAAAGAAACAAAAAGGAATAAAAGGGAAAAGAAGTTTTTCCTTCCCCACTTCTCATTTTTGGCATTTTGTAAAAACCTTCACCCCCTCCTTGAAAGAAATTATTTTTGAATTGTTGGAGATTGAAATGGAAAGGATGGGATTGATTTGGGAGGGGATTGGAAGTGGATTAGAATGAAGATTGGAGTGCTTACTTGTGTGCTTCCATTGCTTTCAAGTTTATATTGGAAAGGCATTTTACTTTTTCTTTAATTTCTACATATGGCATTGTCTTGTTATTAGAAGGATAAATTAGCTTCAACTTGTAGTTTTAATTTTAAATAATTTGCATTTTGATGTTAATTTGTAGCAAATTTTTTTAAAATCATGTGTATTGGAAATTAAAAAAAATGATTATGGAAGAAGGTTATTGTGCATATTTAGATTAAAAAGGTATTTTGAATTTTTGAATTTTTTCTATTTTAAATGTTAAAAAAATAGAAAATTTGGAGGTAGCATGTGACTAGTAATGCAAGCTTCAATTTTTTTTGGTTTTGACCTTGAAGAAAATATGAAAGTTACAATTTAGACTTCATATAAATGAATTATTTTGTGGGAAGATTAGTCTCCTTAATATTTTAAGAGAAGATTAGTCTCCTTAATATTTTAAGATTATGCATCATTTGAGTATGTTGTTAAAATATAATTTTTTGCTACATCAATTTGTGTGCCACATCTAATTTGTAAAATTGGATCATTGGACTTTGAGGATTGATGAAGTATATGATAGGAAAGGAGTGGCTCTCCTCATTTTCCATGGCATAAAGGGACTACTGGAACAAATATGGTGGTAAAGTTTAATCAAATAATATTTGATGGCACATTGGGTTAACTAATTAATTAATAAAAAAAAATGTGCTAGGTCTTGGAAGCTAAGCTATTTGAGACTTAGTCTAGCTACAAAGGGTAGGTACCAAGTTTGGAAGTATATGGATTCCATAATTACCAAGACACCAGTGGCTATTGTGATGGCACTTTATCTTGTGCTTAGGATTCTTCTCCTTCCCTTTGTTGGATTGGTATCTAACATGATTTGTGATCATTATTTATATGCATTGATTGTCGTGTATGTCATATATTATCTTATGACCATTAATTGGTGTGTGTTCCTTGATTTGGTGTGGGTTTCCACATGTGATGTTGTGTGCTTGATTGGAACAAGTACTTCCATGTATTCTTTGTATGTGTGAAAACCTTGTCCTTGATAGTAGTGGGTCCATAATCTTATTCTCCAAAGTTTGAGGGTGTCCTAGAGAGGCATAGACATCTATTGCACTCAATGATAGTAATATGGTTAGGATATTGGTAACATTCCTCCATTGGTACATTTTGAATATCTCTTGGGAGTTAGAAGTGTTCTTGTTTTGACAATTTATATTATTCTTTGTGATTAGTGAAGCACTTTGGAGGTGGCTAATTATTGATGTAATAATATTTATTATATTTTTATGTATTGGAGTGCGATCCTTCTATGTTTAGGAAGAATCTTCTATCATGTAATCATGTTAGATTTAATTGTATTTATTTCATAATTGTACTTTGTTATAATCTATGATGTGGGTTATGATTCATACATGGTTAAGATGAAATCCTTTATAGTAAATGATCTATTGTTATCATTTGGTATTTTCCACACCTTATTTTGTGAGGTTGTTGGCATATTTTAAAGCTGAAATCATAATAATGATATATGTTTGGATTAAATTATTTAATATTTTGATTATGCTTATGTATACTTGTTTGATGGATTTTATTGCCCCCACATAATGGATGAGTGTTCCATCTTTACTTTTGGCATGTGTCAACCTTGGTGTGAAACATGTGTAGGATTTTATAGTGTTTTAGTCATGTTCTATAATTCAATAATGTCTCTTGTGTTAAGGAGAAAGTGTCACTTTTCTCCTTGTTCCCTAAGATCTATGTCCTTTGGAAGGATATCATGTGGCCAAGTTGGTGCCCACGATCCCTTGAGTGTTTTCCTCAATCCATTTCTAAATAGCTTGTAAATCAAGGAAGTAATGCCTCATTGAGTGAAGAAATTGTCCCATGTTGGTTTCCATTCCTTGAAATTTCTTTTCTTAGTTGGTCCTAGTGGGAACCATGTGTCGGGTCAGAATCAAGACTTGGAATTGAAAAATTCTAGGTTGTTGAAGAAGTTTAGACCCCACCCTTAAAAGAGTTTTGTGTTGTTGGGCTATAGGCATCAAAGTGGACTTTAGACTTTAAACTATGTCTAATTCCAAGTCTCACTCTATGAAGTTGCTTGGTGGGCCGCAAAGTTTATATGGACTTATAAGTCCCAAGTGCACATGGATTCCTAATGTCTACATGCAAAAGGGTGAGTTGGAGGTTTATTTGGCAGGCCATGGGGACCAAGTCAAATTAGGGGCTTGAAACCATAGGTTCCAAGTCCCTGTAGAGGTTTTTCACTTGTGAATTAGTAGGTGTGCTTAGCATTGTGCCACTAGTTATGGAGGGGGGAGGGAGCCTTGGAGTTGTGGAAAATTCCCATGTCCTCATGTGAGCCCAAGGTGTGTGAAGTAATGCTTGAGTAGTTTAGTAAGAACCAAACTATAGGTAGAACCTCAAACTTGGAACGAGTCCCAAGTTTGAGCAGGAGCCTAGGGGTCATGAACTATTGGGTTTAGTCAATCTTGTAAGGTAAAGGGTGGAGGTTAAAGATGGATTAGGACAAGTTCTAAGTCCTCTTCAGATCCCAAATCCAAAACCATAGGAATTTTATTTCTAAATTTTAAAACACTTGTTATTGCCTTTTTAGTTATTGTAGCCTAGAGTAAAAAATAAGGGTGGTTTGGTAGTGATGAATACCTTATTTGAACATAGCCAACCAACAATAGAAAAAGATCAATAAAGAAAAGCTAACACAACTCACTCAACACTACTTAGAGGTTGATTAAATCCAAGATTACTCAATTCAGTCAAATCTTTCCTTAGAATGCTGGTACCAACAACAATAAAAGTGCTTCAAAAGGTTGATTCTTGGCTAGAGGTGTCAGGAAGCTTTGTTTGAACACTTCATAGTGGTCAATACACAAAGGATTCAATTTATTGTTGGTTGAACCTGATTGCTACCAACCTAAACTATGCAAATAGAGCACCATGATGGCCACAACAGATTACTAGGACAACATCAATGTGCACGATTAGCATGATTTTCTTCCTTGCCTCACATCCTCTATTCACTTTATTTGTCTTTTTGTTGTCTTACATGCAATCACAACTAGATTCCTCCAATAACCATTCTCCCTTCTTTACATACAACAAAACCTTCAAACATCAGCTTATTTTTTCCAACACAAGAAATCATGGCCTCTTTTCAGAATTGTTTTCCACTCAACCATTTCTTTTTTTTCCTCTAGCAAGGAAAACTCTCTCTCTGTCCATGCAATTTCATTTTTGTCCTCTTTTTTGCTCAATGATAACTATTTTTTTATTGTGTAATCAAGAGGTCAAAATGAGAATTCAAATCCTCTGCCACATCAACATTCACCACCTATCAAGGAAAGAAAAAATTGGCCAAAGAAGAAAAAAACTTTAAAAAACCAAAACAAAAATAACAAGTAACCCAAAACTGTGTGATGCCCTTGCATTAGGCTCCCCAAAGGAGTTTTTTGTGAGCATAGCTCACAAAGGGAGTTGGGTAGTAGGACTACCCTTCCAAGTTCTCAACACTTGTAGCATACCCCTTATACTAAGAAATGACCACTCATGACCATTATTTCTTTCTTTTCTTCCAACATTTGGTCAGACCTTCATACCTCAAACTCCTTAATATGCTCTTCATGTTCTCCAGGTGAAATTTACATTTCCACACCCCATCTCATATTTACCAATATATTCGCCCACTCTCCAAATAACTTCTCATTGTTGCATCTTACCCCTTTATTTTTATTTTCCCTCAAACAATATTCAACTCCAAGATCACTAAGCACACAATTTGAGAAATTAAAAATGGTGTCTAAAATGTGGCTTGTCACCTCTACTACACTATTTTGTTTGTCTTCCACATATCTCTCCATTGCAATCATGACATTCATGAAAATCATTTTCAACTATACTCAAGGGTTTGGAAAACTGAGATATTACCTCTCCATTGATAGTTGCATTATTAGTCTCACCTCTTATCAATTCAAGCCACTCTCTCTCAACAACCTCAATTTGAATAATCAAGTCATCTTCCACAGTCTCTTGTGCTATCTCCACACTCTATCTATGCAGATTCATGCCCATGTATTCATCTTGGCTCTGTTGTTTCAAAATATTCTATATCTCTACATTCTTCAAAATACCAATAGCTGCCCCAACTTCATAGTCATTTGTGTCAACACATGTTGTTGGCTATCCTACCCACAAATCAGCACTGTTTCCACCCGTGCAACATTGCGGAAAATGAAATTTCAGCTCCCTAGTTACTGTTGCAACTTCATTTGTCTCTTTTATATTTATAAACTCTTTTCTTCTTACCAACATCACCTTACTACTGCTGCTACGGGTGTCCTCTATTAGTTCTTGAAAAGGAAACAAGGTATGTTTGAGACCATCCTTCTCAAAAGTGTGATGCAACATAGGTTTCCAAAGCTCTTCACTTTTCAACCCAAAAGGCCTCAAATGAGTTTCTTCCTCTCAAAACCAATTTTGACTTGGTTTCTCACTTTTCACCTTGTCAAACTAGTAGGACAGCAAACCCACTTTTCCCAACTTTTCTCACAAACTCCTCAAATGAACTCACCAAAAAATGACTGATATAGACACCCATTATTCAGTTACAACACACACTTCAAAATAAATATTGACTGTCTTGGAACATGTGCATCAAAATTGACCTTCTACGTTGTCCTAATTAGGCTAATTAGGCCTAATTTACAAAGAAACATCTCTTTAACCATTCAAAAAAACCCTGAACTTGTTGGGGAAGAAATCCTTATGTGTCCAAACCCTCAAAACCACAATTTATCTCAGAAGAAACTCACTCCACCATGCCAAACCACAAAACCCTTGTTTTTAGCTAGTATGAGGAGGGTTTATTGAAAAGTATGGTTCCACACCTTACCATAACATGCCACCACCTCAGGCCTTCTTAAAATCACCTACACAAACTCAAAACACCATTACACGTGCAGTTCCATTCATATTTTGTCAAAACCTTACTTTAGTTCCTCAAATTCACATGGAAACTCATGAAAACAGCCTGAGACAGCCTAGGGCTTTCTCAAAAATGCATAAGAACGTATTTTTTTCCCCTAAAAATTATATAATATTGAAGAGTATGTTCTAAAAGACATTCACACCAATTTTTAAAATATTTCAACAGTGGAAAGTGGAGATATGAATTTTTTCTTCAAAACTGGAACCTTAATTTCTGAACAGGGCTGCTAGGAAGATTCGACCATTAGACCACTTGAAAGACCTTTCCATAATTTCTGGTAAGAACAAAAAAATGTCTGAAATTAAATTATCTTTCCAAAAATGTGAGTTTAATGTCCATAACATTCCGTACATGGCCATAAAACACAAATTACAGTCATATTTTACAAGAAAACAATGAGTTTATTGATTCCAACTTGCATCCAAACGGCCACCACCCTTGTGGTCGACCATACCAAGTATTTTAAACCTTTTACATCTTGTTTTGATTAGTTACAAACCGCCAACCAACACCTAACACCCCTTGACTCTTCAACTTGCCTATTTTGCAACTTTTACAATTTTGCCATGACAACTTTTGCCAATTTTTGCAATATTTGAGCAACTTTTATAAAATGACTCCCTAGGACCTAAAATGACTCAATTACATCAAATTTTGTCTAAATAGACCTTATTACATCTTTAAAACATCAAACTCAAGCCAAAACTAGAATTGCCTCATAGAGGCTTAAAACTCACAAGGTGCTCCTGCACCATACTCCCGGCCAAAAAAAATTCAAGTCCCTTGAATGATTTGCTGCTCCATTCATTTGCTTGAACCTTCTTGCATTATTTCTCTTCACTTTCTTTTGCACCTGGTAATCCCTTCCATTTTTTCAAGTATTGGAAAATTGTTCCAATAGTGCCCTCGAACTTGCTCACAACTTGCCATTGCTTCTTCACAAACTGTACTTTGATCTTCTTCTTGCCAAAAATTGATGGTGTATGTTCCTCTGTACTTGCAAACAAAAATTTACCTTTTTTCCATAGGACTTTCTTCTTCATCATTTTTGTTGCATGATTGAACTCACTCACTTGCCTTGACCAAACATCCTCTTTCACTTCTCTTTCTATCTTCACATCAAGTTTCAGTTCTTCTACTCTTGGAACCTCTGTGCAATCAGTCTTATAGACCTCTATCATGGCAGATTGTAACTACCATCCAACCTCTTGTCCAATCAATGGACAAATTAAGTCTCCCACTATGACCTCTCTAGGCCATTCTTGCCTTTCCTCTGGAAACTTACTCTCACTTACCTCATACTTTCCTCTTATCAGGATCTCCGTCTCATCTAGTCCACAAACCTTTGCACTATCAGGTTCACACACTTCGTGTCCCATCAATGGACATTGCACTATCTCTTGCACGATCTCATCTTGCTTTTCTGACTTATCTGGTACCTTCTCAAGGAGTTCTTCCTTAGCCTCCTTTGTCTCAGATTCTGACACCATCTTCTCTTCCTCTTTCCTTTCTATCATTACATCATGCAACACTGTTGTCTTGTCATCTTCAAGCCCTGGAATGGATTCAAATTTTGCTTCCTCTTCATCCTCTACTTGAACAAATTATTTCTTACCACACATAATTACCCTTGCTTCTTTATTTTGTCCTTCATTTTCCATCAATGGTTCCAATGTAAATGAAACCCCATCCTTCTTGATCTGATAAGTATTCTTCCTTCCATCATATAGAGCATACCTGTCATATATCCATGGAATCCCTAACAACAAATGAAATACATTCATAGGCACTACATCACATAGAAGCCTATCTCTATAGAAACCAATCTTAAATTCTACAAATGCTTGCTCCTTAACCAAAAAAGAATGCCCACTATCCAACCAAGAAACATAATAAGGATTCGCATGGGGTAACCTTTCCAAATTTAACTTGTCTCCCATTTCTTGTGATACCATATTATCCAAACTACCTGAATCCACCATTACCTTACATACTTTTCCTTGACATTTGCATCTGGTCTCGAAAATTGCCTTCCTCCATAGCATCTCCTTCTCTTCAATCAACCCTCTGGTTCCTTTTGCCATGTTGTCCTTTCAACTTCCAACTGTCTTCTTCTTCAACCTTTAACTCTTCACCTTCAAATATCTAATCACTGAAGCTTTGATACCACTCTGATGCAACCTAAGTTGCCAAAACTCTTCACTTGTCAACCCAAAAGGCCTCAAATCAATTTATTCCTCTCAAAACCAATTTTGACTTGGTTTCTCACTTTTCACCTTGTCAAACTAGTAGGACAACAGACCCACTTTTCCCGACTTTTCTCACAAACTCCTCAAATGACCTCACCAACAAATGACTAATATAGACACCCATTATTGAGTTACAACACATACTTCAAAATCAATATTGACTGTCTTGGAACATGTGCATCAAAATTGACCTTCTATGTTGTCCTAATTAGGATAATTAGGCCTAATTTACAAAGAAACATCTCTTTAACCATTTAAAAAACCCCTGAACTTATTGGGGCAGCAATCCTTATGTGTTCAAACCCTCAAAAACCACATGGTTCCACACCTTACCATAACATAACATAGCCTCATACCTTCTTAAAATCACCTACAAAAACTCAAAACACCATTACAGATGCAGTTCCTTTCATATTTTGTCAAAACCTTACTTTAGTTCCTCAAATTCACATGGAAAACTCATGAAAACAGTTTGGGACAGCCTAGGGCTTTCTGAAAAAGGTATAAGAATGTATTTTTTTCCCCTGAAACTTGTAAAATATTGAAGAGTATGTTCTAATAGACCTTCACACCAATTTTTAAGAGTTTTTAATGGTGGAAAGTGGAGATATGAATTTTTTCTTCAAAGCTGGAACCTTAATTTCCTATGTTCCATTGGCGTCGGGGACGGGGGGACTGGTTTCCAAGACGGGGGGACAAAGGGGCCCCAATTTCGGAACGGCAGGGGGACGGCGAGAGGGGGGCGGGAGGGGGGAGGGGGTGTACATACTATATACTATACATATGGTACTTAAAATGCTAGTTATGAAAAGATGTATAAGACTATTAAGAAGTAAAATAGCAAAATTGAAATACTAAATTAGTAAATAGTAAATACTTGAACATTGAACATTGAATATTGAAGTTTTCAATATTGAATTACTAATTAGAAATTAGAATAGTAATACTCAATACTACAATGTAACAATTGTTGAATCAGAAAATGGAAGATTTCTATTATATGATATCAAAAATATCTGATCATAAAGATGATTACAATGAGTAGCATGATATCAAAACAAGTACAAAATCAAAATGACAAAATGACAAAATGTAGTGAAGGAGGCAGAGGCCTCTAATCATCCCTCGGGAGGTCGGCAAACTCCTCATCACTGGAACCGCTGGACTCCTCAAGGTCAAGATCCACCAAAGGAACACCAACCAGCCCTATATCTAAAGAATCCTCATCCTCATCAATCTGTGATGGCTCCTCTGGCTCTACATCCCATTGTGCTATCGGGCTCTCCTTGTACACACGTTTCCTGCGATCAGTGATACACAAGGCACTATGTACAACCACTAGCTTCTCTGCTCTCCTAGAGGTAAGTCTATTCCTCTTAAGAGAGTAGATGAAGCTATAAGTAGACAAGTTCCTCTTAGATGCTGAAGAACTAGAAACCTGGGACAACAAACGAATGGCTAGTGTGGTAGTCAGTGATTTTGGTCCATGACAAGTACACCACAAAATCGGATCCTCCTGTGCCATAGTTCTTATGTCCGCCTTTGCTACAACCTTATAACCCCTAAGAGTAGCAAATTTCGTCCACTCAGTGTGAATGTTGCCAGTAGCTTCAACATCATACATCTTATCAATGCACCTGAAGAACCCTTCTTTCACCTCATCATCCTTAATCGGTGTATCTCTACCAGGCCTAGGCATGTACCACTTCGGATTCAATGCATAAGCAGCCATGTGCAAGGGAGTGTTTAGGCTATCCCATCTACGTTGAATAATAGGTTGAATGTAAACATTGTAGAATGCTAAAGTGGGGTCCTTCTCTCGTACAACTGCCCTCATCTGACCAAGCATAGAATCAATGCACTCATACACCTCCCCAAGGTTAGGTGCATCCCCATCCCTATATCTGATGACTTGTACAACTGGTGTAATGATGGCGACAATATATTTTGCATCATGCCAAAATGCATCACTCTTCACTATCTCCTTCACCCTCTTCCCCTGCTCTGTCCTGGCCCCATCCCAATGATTCCATTCTTGTGTCATAACCATGAGTTGTAGTGGCTCTTGCAACTCAAGCATTCTCTCCAAAAGAATGAAATAGGATGCATATCTGGTCTCAACTGGTTTCAAGAAATCCTTCGTAAAGCTCTTGAAGATGGCATGTGAAGTGTGGTGGTTGCAGATATACATCTGCACATTTCTAGCATTGCTGACCACTCCTCTAATCCACTCAATCTTCCCCATGTCCTTGAGTGCATTGTTCATGGCATGCACACAACATGGAGTCCACCAAATGTGTCTGTATGCTGCCTCAATAAGCCTCCCTGCAGCTCTGCACACATGTGTTGCATCTGTCACTACTAGGACCACATTTTGTGGCCCAATCTCCTCAATAGCTACCCGAAGGATCTCAAATTGAAAATCAACATCTTTTGATGCCCTGAACAATCAACTGCCCTAAGAAAGAATGGGTCCTCTGAGCATGTAACTATGACATTGATGAGTGGACGATGCCTAATGTCCGTCCACCCATCCATAACTATGCTACATCCAGACTCCTCCCAACATGCCCTCATTGTCTCCATCAATGAATTGATCTTGGCATAGTTGTTATCCAAGATCGTGGTCCTCAATTTGTGCTCACCTGGTGGCACATATGATGGTCCTCCCTTCGCCACCATTGAAATCATCTCCTTATAATAAGGAGATCGAGCTACATGGAATGGGATTCCATTGAAAAAAAAGAACCTGCCAATGAAATCATCTTACTGATCCCTTAGGTGCACATTAAATAAATCAGCTATGGGGTTAGGCTAACTTTGCATCTTGTGTTTCCCCTTGCCCTGTTGTGATTCAGCCATAGTGCTATAAGTGGATGACGGTCCTGAGGCTGACCCTGACAATGTTCCTGCTCTCTGATGCAATGTAGGAGTAGAAATATGTGGTTGCCTCTGCATTTGCTGCTCTTGAATCTGCTAAATAGTCTGAATATGTTGCCTACCAGACAAGGTAGTAGGCATTGGAATTTCCACGTCATCTGAAACACCCCAAAGCTTGTTGAACTCAATTTTGTATTTCAAATTTTTAGCTTTCTTCAAAAAATCACATGCTCCCACACCTTTTCCTGGCCAAAAGAGGAAATGTGCATTAACTCTAGTGATGCTCCCAAACCAATCATCACCACAAATGTTGCATTTCCATTTTCTTGTACCACCAGTTGATGACGTTGGGGATGTTATTCTTGTTGTAAAATGTTTGAGAAGAGATTTGGGATCATAAGGACCCCTAGCCCACTTTGCCAAAAGTTGGGAAGGGCAATCAGTAGAAATTGGTGCACTAGCTATGGAACTAGTTTTCCCTTCCAGATTTGACCCATGCTCACCCCCCTCATTGAGCTCATCCTCATGCTCAGGTTCATATTCTAATTGGCTTGCACTATGAGAATCAATTTACATCTCATCCTCACTCATTTCATGACTATGGGAGCTCATTTTGACACTGCATTTCACAAAATGAAAAAAAAAATCAATAAACACATAGTTTCAGCCTATGCCCTACTTTAAAATTAAAAAAATAAAACTCTATATTTTAAATTTTTCAAAAAAAATTAAATTGCAAAACAAAATCTGAGATTCTAAATTAATTTAGAAAATGGAACAACAAGAAATGAAATAAGAAAAATTAAAAAATGAAACAACAAGAAATGAAAAAACATCGAAAATCAGAAAATAAAATAAAAAATCAGTTAAAAACCCTACCTTTTAGTTTTGCTTGAAAAATATCTTCAACAAGGTGAAGAATCTTCCTCCTCTTCTTCTTCTTGCTCCTTGACACTCCTTTTTCACTTGCAATCACTCCTTTCACTCCTCCAATCACTCTTTCCTCAGCCTTCACTCTTCTTCTTCTTGCTGTAGCAAACAAGTAGAAATACAAATGTGAATAAAAATGAAGATTGGAGGGCCTTTTGAAGGCATGTAAGAGTGTAGATGGGCCCCACATTCCCTTAGGGTTCGAATAGAACCAATATAATATAAAAAAAATGTCTTAAATTTTTGTTTTAAATCACTTTTTGGCTGTCCGCCACGAGAGACGCCTGGGCGTCCCCGAGACGCTCGAGGGATGCCCAAGCGTCTCCCTCTACATCTCGGAGACGCCGGGATGTTTTCGCGTCTCCAGAAGTGAGCCAAAAAATGGTGGTGCCACCGGAGACATGGTAACACTGTCCCCACATCTCCGGGATGTCCCTGTTCCAGAAACGCTAGGGCCCAGGGGGGCGATGCGTCCCCGGGGTTCACTGTTAATTTCTGAACAGGGCTGCTAGGAAGATTCGACCATTAGATCACTTAAATGACCTTTCCAAAATTGCTGGTAAGAACAAAAAATGTCTGAAATTAAATTATCTTTCCAACCATGTGATTTTTAGGTTCATACCATTCCGTAAATTTCTGTACAACACAAATTACAGTCATATTTTGCAAGAAAACAATGAGTTTATTGATTCCAACTTGCATCCAAATGTCCACCACCCTTGTGGTTGACCATACCAAGTATTTTAAACCTTTTACATCTTGTTTTGATCAGTTACAAACTGCCAACCAACACCTAATACCCCTTGACTCTTCAACTTCTCTATTTTGCAACTTCTACAATTTTGCCATGACAACTTTTGTCAATTTTTGCAATATTTGAGAAACTTTTATAAAATTACTTCCTAGGAGCTAAAATGACTCAATTACATCAAATGTGGTCTAAATAGACCTTGTTACATCTTTAAAACATCAAACTCAAGCCAAAACAAGAATTTCCTCATGGAGGCTTAAAACTCACAAGATGCTCCAACACCAAAGTGTAGGTGTTATGTCTCCCATCGTGTATGGAATTTTGGTCAAATTTCCAAGGTCTACCAAGTAGCATGTGACACACATCCATAGGCATGATATCACACACAACACTATCCTTATAACTTCCTATTTGAAATTCAACCAAATTTTTCTCATCTACCAATAACTGATGACCCTTTTGTAACCAAGAAACCTTGTATGGTGTAGGATGTGTAGTTCTCTTAAGATCTATCTTATCTACCATTTCAACAATGACAATATTATCAATACTACCACTGTCTATGATAAGATTGCAACACTTACCTTTTTCTTTGCACTTCGTTTTGAGTAGAGCCTTCATTTGTACAAGTTCATGACTCTCCTTTGGCAGCTTCAACAACACTCTTTTGAACAACAAAGATTCTCTTGACTCAGGTTCCTCCTTTCTTGGAGAAAATGATCCCGCATTCTCCTAATATGCTTGTATCACCTAATTCCTCCTTCTAGGCCTTGTGTAACCTCCTTGGGAAGATTATAGACACTCCCAACTCTTGTGACCCGCATATTGGTTGCACTTAAAATATTTCCCTACAAAACCTCTTCCTCTTCCTTGATACCCATTGCTTACAACTGATCTTTCTCCTCTATCTTGATAACCTCCTCTTTTTGACTTAACTTTCCCACTTGAACTACTTGCCTCTCCATCTTGATAGTTTTGTCCTCTTTCTCCATATCCTCATCCTCTACCTTGGACTTGTTGATTCTACTTCCTCATCAGCTTCTCCTCTGCCTTAATAGCAAACTGGTAGGCTTCCTCTAGAGTTCTTGGTGAAACTAAAGTCAACTCATCCTGCAAACTATATTTCAAACCGTTCAGGTATCTAGCTACCTTTTCCAAATCCTTTTCACTATGGCCTAACTAAATCACCAACTTATAAAACTCTTTCGTGTATTCTTTTACTGACATATCCTTTTGCTTCAGATTCTACAATCTTCTGAAAATATTGGTTTGATAATCTGCCAGAAGGAACTTGGCCTTCAATTTGGCAACCATCCTATCCAACAAGGTTATCTTTTCCTTGTTTCTCTTTCATCTCTCAGACTGTACATAGTCCCACCACATCACAGCGTGGCCTTTGAGCCTTGTATAGACAAACTTCACTTTTCTTTCTTTCACAACACCTTCGTACTCAAAGTACTTATCCAAATCATTGATTCAGCCAATGAGCTCTTCCCCATTCAGGCTTCCAGAATACACGGGGACCTCTATTTTTGGTTTAGCTCCTACATTCATCACCGCTTTTATCAACCTTTCTTCCACTCCTTCTAGTGGGTCTTCTTGATCTTCGTCCTCAATTGGTGGTTGCTCTTCTTTTGCAACTTCACTTACATCATCAGCAATTACTCTCTTTCATTGTGCCTGCTCCATGACATCCAACCTTGTTGACAAGTTCTATAACATTTCCAAAATCCTTTCTTCATGGCCTCTTCGACCACTACCTCAAGCACCTCCTCGTGCACCGCCTCTTGGCATTCTTCTTGGTGGCATTTTTCTCAACTTCACCCTTCCCAATCACTTATGGCTCTGATACCAAAATGATGACTACCTTATTTGAACATAGCCAACCAACAATACACAAAGATCAATAAAGCAAAGCTGACACAACTCACTCAACAAAGTCAACACAATTCAAAGTTAGATTAAATCAAGATTACTCAATTTAGTCAAAGCTTTCCTCAAAACGTTGGTACCAACAACAATAACAATGCTTCAAAAGGTTGCTTGTTGGCCAGAGGCATCAGGAAGCATTCTTTGAACACTTCATTGTGGTTGATACACAAAGGATTCAATTTATTGTTGGTTGAACCCGATTGCTACCAACGTGAACTATGCAAATAGAGCACCACGATGGCCACAATAGATTACTAGGACAACAACATCAATGTGCACGATTAGCATGCTTTTCTTCCCTACCTCATATCCTTTGTTCACATTATTTGTCTTTTTCCTGTCTTACATGCAATCACAGCTCAATTCCTCCAAGAACCATTCTCCCTTCTTTACACACAACAAAACCTTCAAGCATCAACTTCTTTTTCCCAACACAAGAACTCGTGGCCTCTTTTCAAAATCGTTTTCCACTCAACCGCCTCGTTTTTTGCTCGATGATAACTATTTTTTTCTATTGTGCAATCAAAAGGTTAGAAGGAGAATTCAAATCCTCTTCCATGTCAACATTCGCCACCTATTAAGGCAAGCAAAAATCAGCCAAAAGTAAAACAAAACTTTAAAAACCCAAAACAAAGATAGCAAGTAATTTGAAATTGTGCGATGCCCCTTCATCAGGTAGAGATGTTAGAAGGGTGTTTTAGTGGTTTTAATAATTATGTCTCTCTTCCTTGGCTTATTTTTTTTCAACCATGGTGTTTTCAAGTTTCTTAGATTGTGTCACCATGCATTGTGTATTGGTGTGTATCAAGCATATCATCACATGTTGTTATGACACCTTGGGCATGTAGGAGTGTTGTGTGGCTTTCTTAATGCCACTTTTTTATAGTGAAAATTTTGTTTAGTTATCTTTTGTCCGTTAATCTCCTAGTGTTAAATTTGGGGCATTAGAATTTGGAGCATATGACAGTGAAGTAATCAAGTAGTCTTTATCACACTTGTAAATTGACACATTGTACATCCTAGTACTATTCAACTAATGACACTTCACAAAAAACCCACTACTCCACAAATGAACATCTTTTCTAACAAGCTCATTCCCTCTAACCATTTCTATTTGTATTACAATATAAGCACAATCATGGTTTTCTCAAGTAGACCAACCCAATAAGCTTCGTACATAAGCTCACCAATGACTCTTTAGAACTATGTATTGCTCCTCGACCCAACCCAAGAACACTAACCTCACTTTGCTCAATATTATTGGTGCTAGCAACCCCCTATCATCTCATACAATCACATATGACTAGATCAAAGTTCAATACAATCTCTTCCTCTAGCTATGAGATAAGAAATTATTAAAACAAAAAACAAATCCAAAGAACACTTACCACTCCTCATTAAACCTCAACAAAAGGAAAACAAAAGTACAACATAACACTAAAATTGAAAATAAAACTATCTACTCATTACAAAATAACATTCAAGTGTTCTATTCAAATTCCAAGTGAATAGTTAACTAAAGAATGGAAATGTCTTCTAGTCCCCTAATGGGTCCTCCAATCTCCATTTTGACCCTTATAATTTCTCAACTAGAATGGTCCTCATGGACCTCTAACTCACAAGATACGACTTGCTTATCTCTAAAAGCATCATTAGATGTAGTATGTACCATAAAATCTCCAAATGTACATGAATAAGAAGATGTAGCCACTTTCAAAAGAAAAAGGATGTCAATTCTAACTAAAAACTCACCCATTGAAACCTTACAATTCTAAACAGAAAACAAATAGATATCATTTTAAAAAAAAAGATATACATAAAAACACATGATTTTGTGGTACATAAAAAATATCTAAAGTTTTGAACTCTACAACTCCAAATTTGAAATAAAATTCTTTAACCAATTAAAAAATCTTATAAAAAATCCTATTGCTAGTCTTTTTTCAACATTATTCATATAGCATTTTAGTCATCATATTAACCATAGTCACAACATAAGTGGCCTACTCAAACTACCACAATAAATCTCTAATGTTTGCTCCAACTTACCCGAGCTTGGCTTCTACTCAAAGAAGACTCAAAATTTTATCTTGCATTCCAACTCCCACGTTGAAACCACCATACAACTTCCTCTAGCGAACCTCAAAAGTACCTTTCTCACCTTAAAAACCTCTATAAATTATATATGACTGTATCAAATAAACTTCATTGAAACCATTCCCTCATCTACCCTCTCGAGATTCCCCCAAAGCCTCTGCAAAAGACAATAACACTGTGAGCATTGACCACCAAATCGAGCAATAGCTTCATTTTCATAAAATTTAGAGTTTCACGACTTAACCATGAATCCATTTCCATAAGCTCTGATACCACCATTGAATCGAAAGTACACAAGAAAATTAATTAATAGCATGGAGTTTCCACAGTCCATGATCAAATAGTGCTAGATTTGTACAATCTTTTTTACATCAACGTTTCCGATCATACTCCATGATCTATCATCAAGATACTTTATAAATAGAGAGAAGTAAATTAATTTTACACCATAACTACCAATGACAATGAAAAATACACTCAAACTATATTGCATGGGATTAATTTAAAATCTTATCATCTTGGGTTATATAAGCTTCTCTTTATAACTACTTCTAAAACCTCCTAACCATCTATAAAAAAACTACTTTACATTACATGAAATTAAAGCATTAATAGGACATCCGACAAATTCATCGTCAGCAATTCATCGAAGGGAAATTCACTGCCAACAATTCACCGCTATGGAAAATTCACCAACGGAAAATTCACTGCCAACAATTCACCAAGTTTTTGAAATATATATTAAAAAATATTGGTGAATTGCTGGCGGTGAATTTTAATTGGCGTTGAATTTTCCGTTGGTGAATTTTCCATGATGGTGAATTTTCCTTCGATAAATTGTTGACAATGAATTTTCCTAAAGCCATTAATAAGATACTAACAAAGTGAGTGTCTGGAGATACATGCCTCATACATAATTTTTTAAAGAAAAACCAAATTTTGGATCACACGACCCAAAAAGGACTTGTATTGATTTGTGAACAGGTGGGGAGATTCTACTATGTTATTCAATTACAAATATAAAAGAGAAAAGAAACATTGTAGCAATCAATTAAGTTATTGAATTCTTAAAAATTAAGAGTATGTATCAATGGAATAGAAGATGTGAAGGATTTTAAGAGTAAGGTTTATGGTCATTTCGGTCATTTTCACCAATTCATTTACAATTTTAGGTCTTTTGGACATACAAGAAGAACATAAAATATTGTCTTTAAGATCAAGGTAAACTCTTAACACTTTTCTTTGTTTCGCTGCAATCTATACATAGTCTCAACTTTTTATTATAAGATTAAAATTAAATCAATCTTCACTTGAACATTTTCTAATTATCTACTAAGTTTTGTTAATGATGACTATTTATGCATTTACAAGGCCAAGGTGAAGGTGAAAAGATTCTAGGAAATCAAAAGGTGTCAAATTAAAAATGTCATTGGTTGTTTTTTGGATGTGGAATGAAATTATCATTTTAAGGAGACTAATATTTGGGGATTACAAAAATTCAATGGTACATCCTACTAGAACCACCTATTTTACACAAAATCTAAAAAAAAAAATTCTTCTTTTCAAGACACCAACTCTCTTCATCCAAAGTTTTCTTTAATATGTGATCCTCTTCATCACGAGTTCATGGTTGTCACTAACTCTTCTTATGATCCATTTATATATTACATATCCATACTATTTTCTCAAAATGTACTAAGACAAAAAAATGATATATGATCCCCTCAACATATGAAATGGGTACCACAAAATCCTACATTGCTCTAACCAACAACCTAGAATATCTACCTCCAACTATCTGAAACATCTAAGTGTTTGAACTAGATGAAAATGTTCTAAATACACTAGATTTCTCTTCCACTCAAGGGTTATTTTCTTTTACTAAGCATCGTCCTTGAAGATTAAGGACTTGGGATTGCTTGGCATGCCCTTGTATGCCTACAACAAGAGGTGGTGACCATCCTTGCACAAGCAATATTGTTTTCTCATATATAATAAAAAAAAATTAGAACATGTAAGGGCTTCCAAAACCAATTTCACACACATTCAATGGAACAACATCTAACACTTCATCAATAAACTTATGTTTAAGACCAAACTACCATCTATATTACCTAAAAATAAACAAATCAACAATGATCAATTTTTATCCAACTTTAAGAGCATGGCTTGGGGTTTTCAACTTTTTTGAAACCAATATTTTCAACTAACTCTTGAGAAATGTCACTAGCTTGGGAAAAATGGGGAGAAGTATGATGTGGGTGGCGGGGGGGGGGGAGGGATGTGGGGTTGAAAGTACATCAACTTTAACCCCCTTCACCAAAATCTTAATGTTGAAAAATTATGTGTGCTCCATTTCCCTCTTGTACCATTTATAAAAACTAACCTTCTTTTTAGTGTATTTTTTGGAATCAACCTCTTAACTATAATCAAGTTACTAATGATAGACATAATAATAATTTTTTTTCCTTTATAATGTGGAGACTTCTCTAGATATAGCTTCTAGCAAGTTTCATCCATATGATTGTTCACATCACAATGATGTAATGTCTTACAAATTTAGAATGTGTGGCATTCACCTTATTTTCCTTTCCCTTTAGAGAGGAAGTTAGATCCTCTATCTCAAAGTAGTGAGCATGTGAGCATGCCTCAACAATGTAATTGGGTTTGGAAAGCAATATGAGCCTTTGAAGATGGATATAAATGTCTCTAATGGATTCCATCAAATCCTCATCGTGCACATGTTTGTTCAATTGGACACACTTCTTCAAAGCACACTAGTGTATTCTTGCACACTTTTTCCCTCTTTTTGTTTCCAAAATTGTCACTCTATAGAATTTTTCCTCTCTATGACATTGGATAAAATTAATTTTTAAATTATTCCCATGAGCTGATTGGAGCTTGTCTTCTTAGAACCAAGGAATGTAAGAAACTTTCAAACCAAGTTAAAGTGTTATTTTTCATTCTCAATCTCGCAAAGGAAATGGCTTATTCTATGCTAAGAGTAACCAATGGTCAAGTTTTTGGCATCTACCTCTCCTTCAAATGGTGGGATTCATTTTTTTCTTCAATCTTGAACTAAGGTGTCTTTGGTGGACTTGTTTCACCATGGAATTGATCTTCATCTATAGAGTGGGATTTCCCCTTGTTTTTGGTGTTTTCCAATGAGCATGTGCAACTTCTACATGAGAACCTCCATGGAATCCTTCAACATATTTGTTGATTCAAATATGTTTGTTACATCGTACTCTAGATTAAGGAACCTTTTTTCCCCATCAAGAGGGTATGAGTCTCTTGCCATGCTTCTCAACTCTATTTTCCAATTATAAGATTTAATGTTTGTTTGAAAAGGAAGCAATTCTTTCCCAATTGATCTATTGTGACCATCAACCTATGAAAACAATCACACAACTTTCCACTAAGTAAATATGGATTAATTCAACCTAATACTAATTCAACTACTCTAATACCACATGATTTGGTAACTAAACATGCAAGATTAAGATTAAGAAACCACAAAATGGAAGACAAAGAATTTTACCTTGGAGAACCTAAATTGAAAGAGAACTCCAATGAGAGTGAGGTCTATGGCCTCTTCATCCACTATCTCCAACTTGATTATACTACTAGACCTCTCAAGCATGAAAAATGTAAGAACATGCATTGTTCTACCCTTGAGATCAACATATCTCTTTATTTGGCTATGTCCCATACATAGTCCCAATTACTCACTATAATATTGAAATTTTTGATTGAACATCATTTGGATACTTTCACTCTATTTGCTAATTTTCATTTACGATGTCTATTTATGCTTTTGAATGCCTAAATTGAAGATGAAAGGACTCCAAGAAGTCAAAAAATGCAAGATTTAAAATGATGTGGGTTGTCAAGATTTAAAATGACGTGGGTTGTTTTTGGACATGGTGAGAAATCATTGTTTCAAGAAGATCAACACTATTTTAATTGCCACAAAAATGTGTTATCTCCCCCCATGTGAACTATTTGGTCCTTATTAAATGGTCATAAAAGTTTTAATCAATAATTTTGTTGACATTTAATTGATCTCTTTAAAAAATTTGCCCAATGGGTTGGGCATTAATCTAAATGGTATGAAACTAATAAAATCCCATCTAAAATATTTATTTGTTTCTACATAGTAAGTGTTCTAAAACTAAAGGGTATAAATCATTTGAATTGAATATAAATTAATCAAGTAAATATGCATTATTTATAGGCATTTCATATTTTTACATCCATTGCTTGTGAAACCTCAAAGGTCTAATTTATGATGGAAATGATATTTAATATCTTTAGTATTTATGCATTGTTTAAGGTTCTCGTCTACTTATAGGAAAATGATGAATATGCATGCTAGTGACAACTAATTGAACATTCTTGTATTAGTAAGGTCTTGTTTGCTTGTAGATCTATATATTTATGAACATTATTACCTTGGAAACCCTAAAGTGAAGATATCAAACCCCCACTTGTAACGAGCTTGTTGTCTAATCTATGTTTCCTTCAAAAGATCATGTCGAGATGGTGAGCATTTGTCCAATATATTTAGTCAAACTAGCTTGCATTTGTTTATTGATAATTACATTTTTTTTTACAAATGCATTGAACAAAAAATTTCATCGACGTCAAGATAAAATAGACCAATTTAAAAGAATCCATATACTAGTTTGAACTTTTATTTCCTCTAAATGACTTGGGGTGTTTGTTGAGGGCTTGCAATAAAGTTTTTGACATTAGTGATGGGGTTATGATCCATTTTAAATATATCACTTTTTACAAAAATATTACAATGTCATAATAAAAATTATTTGTAACAAAAAAACATTTCAATTGTTTGATCTAAAATCAAATATAGTACTACATCAAGTCTATAAAAACATAATCAATTATATTTATTGAAAATAAGATTAAAATTTAATATTTTTTAAAAGTCAACGAGTATATTAAAAAACATTTGAATTTATTTAGTGTACAAAATGTCAAATGTAAAGCAGGTTAGATCATTCCTAGATATCAATTTTTGTTGTTGTTGCTGAAATTACAGATAGAATAGGAATAAATATTTAAGGATAGAAAATGTTAATGAAGTATGGCCATAAACTATATAAGGGAATAAGGGAACCCTGTTTTTCTAATATCTCCCTTAATTTTTGTGGTTGTAGTGGATTTAGAATTTAGAATTTATCTCCACCACCATACATTAAGATTCAACTCATCCACACTCACTAACCAAGTGGGGGACCCCACCAATCATAAAGCTTCCAATACATCGTTTTAAAAATTATGTTGTAATTTATTTAATTTTAAAAAAACATGTATAAACTTTTTTATTTATTCTTTTATTGGAAAAGTTAGTATTATTAAAAAAATTAGTATTATTAAAAAATATATGTATATTTTTAGAGTAATATTTGTGTGTGTACAAATGGAGGTATTTTTCGACGAAACGAAAGGAAACCCTGACTATTCTAGCAACTCTGGATTCAATGGAATGCTCAGAATTTGACCACGACCACGGATCATAGACATTAATGCATGAGTTGATTTCTTCAAAAAAAGAGGACAAGGCGGTTGTAGATCTGGTGCTCCGATACCATGTTAGAGTATATGTATGTACTCTCGTAGCTCCATGAATCACCTGCAACGATAAACCTATCACACTATGAAGAAATAAGAAAGATATGATTGCCCAACAACTCAAATCTAATGAAAACACCAATTTGCATTATGTGAACAACTGTAGCATTGAATATGTTGTCATAGAGAATTAAATTAAATTACAATGAATCAATCCTTATGAAAAGGATGAAAGCTAACCCTAGATTAGGGTTACATTAGAACATGACAAGTGTCCTCATAGGAATGAATGAGACAACATGTTCTAATATTAGAGGCTCTAATCATGCAAAAAGCAACTAATTAATTAAAGCAAATAAAGAAATAAAAGCACTCCTAAGTTTAGCTTAAGTGTAATAAAGCATAAAGTGAACCAATTAATTAATGATTAATTAATTAATTAATTAATTAGGTGATGACTTTATTACTCTAACATAAATTTGATTGTTTCAAATACAAATTTTAGTTAACTCCTATCTATATTATTTTTGCCTAGGACTAACTAATCATAAATTTGTATGATTTATTATCATGTCTTTGAATTTATAGGAATTCAATTTACACATCGAAGAATTGAGGAATATCCTCTCATCCTATCTCAACTTGATCATAATAAGAGCATATGCATGACTGAGAGTGTTATTTTTCTATCATTCATACATTTCCATGGTTTGAGCTAAGAGAGCATGCCCCTATTAACACAATAGTAGGCTTGCCAAGGTATTCTAATTACTGCCAATCTTCAAATATCAAAAGGAGCAACAAATGAAAAGCATTCAATCAACTAAAAAAGAAAAATCCCACATTACATAAGGTCAAGTCCACACTAAAAAGACAAATTTTCAATTGTGGACTTGATCCCAACATACAAATTCAACCCCAAACAAAGCGTACATCTAGTGCAAGTTTTGAAAATTATGGAAATTTTACACATATAGAGGCACTATTTCCCAAATTCTAGAATCTTCAACAAAGACGATAATTCTTCGATCACAAAGCTAGGTATTCTTCTCCTTCACATTTACTTTCTTAAAATGGTTTTGCAAATTATTAAATTTATTAGTCCCATTTATCATTATTTATTATAGGTTGTTTTGTGCTTAATTGTTTGCATTTACTTAATTAGCTTATGTTAATCTTATGGAAATTTTAGTTTTCCTTTGCATTTTTGTTGAACCCATCTGATCTTACACGATCTAGCTTTCTTCTAGGGTTTCTTATCCTATTAGGATTTTTATATCTTTTTTTTTATAAAATAATTTTAAATATATTCTTCCTTTTTGTACCCATGTGCTTCATTAATCAAATCTTTCTTTTAGGGTCTATTGTGCTTATTTACATAATATTTCTTTCATTTATCCTACCACCCTTTCATTCACTTGCAAGCTCACATTTTATAAATATTTCATATTTAATTTAAGATTTTATTTTATGATCTACAATAGATTCTACCTCATTGACTTATCATTTTCTTGCTCTTGTTGGGGTTTTTCATATTCATTACACGCTCCTGTGAACACTATATCCTTGGATAGGCATTTTTTTTTCACATCAAGTATTGTCAGTCCTCTATCCTTGGTATCTATTCACGCTTCCCTTTTTTATTATGTCATTTTTTATACAAATTGTGACGTGGCCCATTTGTTCGTGATTCACTTATATGGAATTCTATCACACAAATGGGGTCATGTTGTCAATGAAAGCATTTTACAATCATAGTGTTCATTTTTTCATTCAAGGATTTGATCATCACTTTCCCTTCCCTATTGAGTGGCAATTGTGTGTTTGGTTATAATTTTATCTTTGCTTTGAGAACCTTTCCTTCACATGATCCACTTCATACTACATCTATTGTGAAGGATGCACATAATATACTTACACCTATTGTTATAGATGATACATCATATGTTGAAGGTATATCATATGACTTTAGCTTCTTCATGCTTTACATCTCATGCTAGTGTTGATCATATTCCTACATTTTGTGCCTTAGTTATACCACTAACTAATTCTATACCTACATATGCACACAAGGCATATGATAATCATGATCATTCTTATAATACCCCCACCAAAATATCCATTTGGGATTTGGTATGTTCCTCTACAAAACATAAGAACGTCTTAAAGGACATTTTAGACCATAATTATTTTATTTGCTATTATTCATAAGGGCTTAGCCTAGATCTTGCAACCTATGCTTTAAGCTAATGTCTTAATTTCCTTTCAACTTCATGTGATTCATGAGTATAAAATATTATATATTGTGGTTATCTATAGATAAATTAGAGTAACATGTGCATTACTAAAAAACGGATTTAGATTTGAATATATATAGTAAATATTTCCTACATGTGATCCAAGTTACCTACTCTAGTCTCCCAAAATCAAAGGTAATCACTAAAGGAATTGAAAATGTCAGACATAAGTCCCTTGGTTATGTTACTTTGCCTATTAATTTAGGAAATGTTATCCTTCAAATTACTTTTCATGTGATATGGATATAACATTGCTATACAACATTCCTTTGAGGCATCCATGGATTCTTGCAATGGGTTTTGTCTTATCCATGCTTCATAAAAAACAAGTTCACCCATTAAAACAAGCAATGTGTGACAATCTTTGACAATTCATACAATTCTCACCAAGTAATTGAGAAGAATAAAACATGGATGTCTCAAACAAAATTAATTGTATCTATGATATCGCCTTCAATTTAAAAAATATAATTACATCGATCCTAAAGATGATTGGGGCTCATCAAAATTTGAAACATCACGTCTTAGAAGAGGAAAATAAAAGTAGGAAGACCAAGCTTCTTTTTTTACCATTGATCTTGATTTACATGCTACATCACCTCTATTCTCTCATATAGGTACTCACTCTAGAAAAAGTGATAATTTTCATGAGTCCAAATTAGCTAATTTTATAAAAAGTGTATCTTCACCCAAGTCGTCTAATCATTAAGGCAAAGGGTACATCATTTTACAAAAGATTGGTTACAATATAAAAGGATTAGGTTTAAAAATGTATTATCAAACTTGTCAAAATACTTGAAAACAATAATAGTAAGGGAACAGGCTATTCATATGATATTAGTAGTGAAACTAATTTACTCTTAGTTCTTCCTAATTTAGTCCTTGATTGTTCTATGGATACACATCCTTCATTTGATATTTTTACAAATGATGAAGCATTAGTTGAGTACATCAAGGTGTATGAGGATTAACCCACATACATAATAGATATCCCCATATTTTTTGAGGTTTGTTCATACTGTGGGGAAGATTCTACATTTATTGATAGTGATATTAAGGTTTTTCTTGCCAACCATTTATTAAATATCGTAACACACTTATAATTGGTGGTACATATGATATAGAGGGGACCCAAACAATAAATAAAATATTCCCAAGCTAGGTGATTGTCTAGGAAAATAAAAACAATGTAACATGACCATACTACCTAAAGAATTAAAAGATATATTTGCATGCTGACATGTCAACATTAATACAAATATAATGATGCATAACATAGTCTTAGATCTCAATGCTAAACATGTTAAGAAAAAGATTAGGAAGATTCATCCTAAGTCTGGTTTAATGACCTTAAAGAGGAATTATAAATGATGTTGAAGGGTAGATTTATAAAACTAATTTATTACTTGCCCTGGATCTCTAATATGGTGCTCATTGCAAAACTCGATGGTCATATTCACATTTATACCAAATATATAGATCTTAACAAAAAATCTCCTAAAGATGAATTTCCACTTGCCTAACATCAATATGTTAATCAATTACTTTGCTAGTCATGAGTTATTATTTATAGATAATTTTTTGAAGCTACAATTAATGTTGGAAGTTTTCTTGTCATTGATGAGATTGTTGGAAAGGGTAGGTGCAAGAAGTTGGGTCCAACAAATGTTCAAAAGTGGAAGTGTTTTTATTGATTTTCATAAATTTTCATAATTGGACTTAAAATTTGAAGCACTTAGACATTAAATCTTAAAAATGTTCAGTAATATGAAATTTAGTATTTTGAGTCTAGTTTTCAAATATGTAGTTTATTCTAATACCCAGATGATACAAAATAATTTTCAATATGCATGTATGAAAACCACTTTTTAAAAGTCACTTTTTTAGGACCCTACCATGCACATGTACAAACACCATAACTTGACCTAAATAAAAGTATTTTTCTAATTAATTTTAGTGGAAGATGTCTATTAGAATGAATATTGATGAGGTTATTTTTTATAGTTTTTTTCATTATATTTTTTATTTATTAATTTTTTATTGGCCCTAATTGTTGGTTTTTAAAACCCTTGTGTACAAACACCATAACTTGACCTAAACTTATCATTTTTTGAATTTTCTTTTTTTCATTGTGTAAATAATTGTTTATAGATTGATGCCATATAATTCATTTGACAAGAAAATTAACAAATTAAAAGTTATTAAAAAAATATGAAAACTTGACATTTCAAGTTTATGGACCAGTTTCCTCATAAATTAATAAAAAAATAGAAAAATTAATCCAATAATAAAAGATATTAAATATTTGAAAACTATACATTGTCATATATAATGGGTTTTAATTTTATAAACTAATTTTGAAAAAAACCTCATCAACTACAATGCCAAAGTTATTTTTTTTCTTGAAATTGCCACGAAATTGTACTTGCAAGTCCAAGGCTAAGTGTTGGGTTACCATGCCTCTTTTGAGCCTAAATCCAAAAAAAAAACATGTATTGTGAGTTTCAATTTTTTTGAAATGAGTACACACTTTAAAATGGGTACATATTTTTAAAAATGAATGGATACATGTTTTAAAGCTGAAAAATAACACTTCCCCTAAATGTGGACCCAACTTCTTACACTTACCTAAAACATGAGCATGAGTGTATGTGGTGTTGTCATTGATGTACAACTATTTGATGAGTATGAGTGATTGTGATGATGAAAATCTATTATATAGGTGCAAGAGTTTTGGTCCAATTTAAAATAAATGTGTTTGATATTTGGTTGTCCCAGAGTACAGTTTTCAGTGTATAGTGAACCAATTTGAGGTCTGCATTGCTTCGTCATGAAGAATTTGTTGGTTCTTAGTTGTGATCATATGGTTTTTCCTTGATGTCAAAATCCATTTCAGTTGATTCTACTTGTTGACAGTTTCAGATTGGTTTCTCATGCTTTATCTTGATACAGTTTTGTCTATATGGTTTACTTGTCTTGGCATTCAGTGGACAGTTTACATTCATAATTTTAATATCTTTGGTACTGATTAGTTTGAACTTCGTGTAGTCTCTGGTTATCTTATTTGTACAAGAAAGAACATATCGGCATGAGAATGGCAGGGTCTCCCCGATCCATTTCTCTGATAAATGTCTGTGTTGCCTATCTGCAAGACGTTTCTGATGTCATAACGATTTGATTTTACATACAGGCAGCTTTCGGCATGACATTGATTGTGGTCTTGGCGACAGAAGAAAAGTCTATCGGCATGAGGTTTGTTCACCGCTGAGAGGTCTTACCGAATGAGTCGGGTCTCACCAACTAATACATGAGGTGGTGCATTGGCGTAAGTAATCCCTATTGGCATGTTGTTTCATCGAGCCCTTTGTGTCTTGGCGACCGGCACAAGAAAGTTCATATCAGCAAGAGTTGCGGCATCAATATGATGTCTTAGCAAAATTGGTATGTCACACCGACCTCCGTTGAAAGTTCATATCGGCAAGAATTATTTGATGTCACAACGATCGGGATCCATCTCCAGGCATCTATCAGCGTGACATTCTCTTTTGTTTCGACGATAGAAAAGGATTATATCAGCATAAGTTATACCGTCGGTATGTGGTCACAACGAAATTGCTTTGTCTCACCGATCGGAGGTTGAATGGGAACATATCGGCAAGATTTTAAGGCTTCGGTGAAGGGTCATAGCGAAAAGGGTGATGTCTCCCCGACTAATGCATGTGGAATTCTTTTGGCAGGAGTGTTGTATTCAGTATGTGGTCTCACCGAAGACATATTGTCTCACCGACCATGCACCGAAAGGTCTTATCAGAAAAGGTTGTGGCTTCGATGAAATGTCATAGCAATTTCATGGTGTCTTACCAACTTGTGCACAAAGGTTATATTGGTAAGAGTTAGAGTCATCGATATAGGGTCACAACGAGTTTGTAATGTCTCAGTGACTCAGAGTGGATAAAGCATTTCGGTATGACTCATGTGCATCGAAGAGAGGTCTCGGGGAGTGACCTCCGGTCTCACCGATGGAACACAAAAGGTCTTTGTCGGCATAGGATCAGTCTTGTCTTAGCGACATAGAAGATGGTTGGTGACTTTCAGTATGACTCAAGCATTCTACGAGAGGTCTCCCTGATGACAGTATGCTATAGCGACACTCATAAGATAGAAGGCTCGTCGGGAAGAAAAATCATGTGTCACGGCAACCAATGTGTATCATGTGGTCTTTCGGTGAAATGTGGGGCAATCTACATAACGTCTCCCCGATAGCAGAATGTCACAGCGACAAACAAAGGGATGACTGACAATGATAAAGTTGCTTTCGACATAGGTATTGAATTGTCATGACGACATGTTTGATCACGGGGGCTCTCGGCAAAACAAAGACTTGTCTACAAGATGTCTCTTCGCTATCAAAAGGCTATAGCGATAGTGAATGAAACAAAAGGGAACATCTCAGTGAGAAAGACTCTTGTGTCTTAGCGACTGAAACAAATATAACAAAAATGTGATCTTGGGGAAACATAAAAGATCTTCAATATGGTTCCTCCTCGATGGTAGAAGGTCATGGCGATGCACAGGGACCAAAGGAATGATCAACATTATAATTGCCTTCGGTAGGACTATCTAGATGTCTCAACGAACGTTTAACAAACTCTATCACTGTGGCTGACATGTGATTTTCTAAGTATAGTTGCATGCAGACATCATTGATTGGCATCGAATCTCAGAACCGTTACATGGCAGAATACTCATTGAGTTTCCTTTTTGAGCAGTTTCATTTTTGAAATAATGGATGATTTTTAGCTCTCTAGATAAGCATTACTCTTGATTTTTACCATCATCTACAAAATGTCATTATTCAAAATCTTGTGAAAAATTCTTTTTGAAGATTTCTTCATAACAGACATACTTGAAATGTAATATAAAAAACCAGAGTTGAAAAACTGTAAAGTGAGGAGAGAGATCACTGGATGTAATTCTGGGATATTGTCCTTAAGGTTTTCTACAGATGAGAAAACAAAGAAATATGTGCTTAACCGAAAACAGAGAAATCCTTTGATATTATTATAGTAATTTTGAAATCTGAGTAAGGGGTTGGTGCTCCTTGAGTTGGTGCTTAGAAATTATCCTATAAGGCATTGTTAATAGTGGTTTTTGAAGATTAAGCCAATAAGGCAGTTTAGGAGTGGTTTTTCTACCCCAGGAGGGTTTTCCACTCGACAAATCTTTTGTCTCTTTGTTCTTCTGTGTGCTCACTGCTTTTCTGTGTTGTTGTTTTAGTTCACTGTTGAGATTATTACTGTTCTCAATTATGTTTATGAATGATTACATTCAACTCATGAATGCATTAATCAGAGTAATATTGAGATCAAATCTAAGCTATGTTTTGGTAAATGCAAGATATCTCACTCAAATCATATTTTCATAAGTTGTCTAATAGACTGAGTTAATGTTGTCATATCTTTGTGCTTTCAAAAGTGATTACTCTACTCTATTGTTGAAAGAAAAGGAAATCAGAATGAAAAATCTTTGTCAAAGTTGAAAAAGTGTTTACACTGATTCACCCCCCCCTTCAGTGTCTGTCCATAACTCCAACAATTGGTATCAGAGCCTAGGGTCCTCTGATAGGTCTAAACCACCTAGTATTGTTCCTAGTTTCTTGGAGTACTTTGGTTAATATGGGAAAGAATAGAAGGAATAAGGGAAAAAGATGTTCTCAGCAAAATGTTATTCATCATGTTCAACCTGAATCTAGTATAAGGAATAACAAGGAAGAGTTCATAAACAGTAGCTCTGAAATGGTAGAGTATCCTAGATCTGGAACTCCTCAGTTCGAAGGAACAAACTTTATTATATGGAAACATAGCATGAAAACATACTTAGTTTCTTTAGGATCTGATGTGTGGGCTGCAGTAGAAAATGGTTGTACAACATCTGCAACATCTCCTTCCACTCTTGAGGAGATGAAAGCACTTGAATTCAATACCAGAGCTATAAATTCTATTTTTAATAACTTTCCAAATAAACTCATTACAAAAGTCATTCATTACAATAGTGCTAAGGAAGTTTGGGACAAGTTGACTGAAATGAATTAGAATAGTGAGTTACAAGAAGAGATATCTTTGGATACTGAAATAAGTTGTGAAACATCTAAGAGTGAAGAAGGTGTAAACCTTCATAGTTTTGAAAAGAAGTCCAAGGAGAGCATAAATGAATATTTAAATGATCAAGAAACTTGTGTAAAAGTAGATCAATCTTTGGGTGAAGTTAACTCTGAATAGGAATATGATGAACCAGAAAGTGAGGTTGATTTGGAAGGTGAACTCCTATGTGACTTAGATACAATTAAGCAGCTTAGAAAGGAAAATCAGTTTTTAACAAGACAACTTTAGCAAGAAGAGAGTCTGGAAGTCAAGTTAAAAGACAAGGATGAATTGTGTAATAAACTAAAAAATGAGATTGATTCTTTAAAGAAATGTTCAGATAATGATTCCTTGTTAAAAGAACTAACTCTTAAGGACGATATGATTATTAGTCAGAAAATTGAAATTGAAGAATATAAGAGGATTGCAGATGTTGTGAGTTCTGATTTGGAGATTAAAAAGATTGTTTGTCTAAAACTTGAAGAAGAAGTAGTTGCTTTAAGAAAAGAGCTTGAAAGTATCAATGCTCAATCTGGTAAAATTCAGAAATTTAATCATAGTACTAATATATTGAATGAGATGTTGAGCAGGAAAAAGCACTCTAAAGATCCTATAGGAGTAGGATATGAGGTTGGACAAAGCTCTGCAGACAAATCTAAACATGAAACAGTGTTTACTACTTCAGATGGAAAGAAGTTTACAGCCAAGCAAACACCAAGGATGAAGGTTGATCTTGGTTACAGTATTGTTGCATCAAAGGATAGCATTGACACTAGAAGACAATCTAAAGGTATTCATAGAGAAAGGAAAAATGTCTTCAGATCTTCACATCCTTGGCATGATCATTCATTCAGGTATAATCATTCTTTCCAAGTATATTGTTATGTTTGTAATGACTATGGTCATAAGGCAATTGATTGCATAAGATGGTCAAATAAGAATCAATCTAATGTCCCTAGAAATGAGGATGTGGTGTGTTACAACTATAACAATTTTGGTCACTTGAGAAGAGACTGTAGAATAAATACAAGTGATAATAATGTAGGGAACAATGTTGGAAATGTCTGTAGGAAGTCTTCTATTTCTCAGAACAATCACAAAGTCATTTGTTTCAGATGCAATAACATTGGACATAAAGTACAACAATGCAAATTCAATAGAAAGATAGGTACTTTAAGCAAACAAGTGGAAAATTCTTCATTGGAGTGGAGAAGAAAGAATAATAAAAATGACAAGAGGAGCAATAAAGATGCATCTGAGAAAACTCCTTGTGCACTCCTTGTGCAAGTGTTGCCTTCCAGGTCTTGAGAAGAAGCAAAGACTCAAGGGGAGTCTATTATGGTAATATATTTTACCCCTATGGAGTCTAGAATGAGGTATGACATCTTGTATTTGCTTTTGGTGATATAAGATGTAGAGAAATGGCTTGTAAATGCCACTATTTCATTCTGTTTTTGTAATACAAGTTAGAAGTACATTGATAGATCTTTGGTGAGGTTGATGCTCAATTCTTAAGGTGATGATGAATCTAGTGTCTTGCCAGTAAACTAGACAGTATTTTGAAGGAAGAGAAATGACTTAAATTCCTTAACCTTTTGTTATTTCTGACAAAGGTAATCATCTGATTTGAAAGGTAATGGATAAATATCTGCATTAAGGAATGTTTTTGCTTGGTCTAGTGATTGACAGCTTTCAGAAGTTTTTGGAATGACAGTGCACTTTGTTCTTAAATGAATTTTTTGGATGTTTGGGCTTTGGAAATAATGGTATGTCCTTATGACATCTTTGAGTGGTGTGGAGACATATAGATGAGTTCCTCATTATATTAAAAATAAGAAAGCTTTTTGATGTGATGTCGATGTATTTATCTTTGGAGAACAGTGATTGAAAAACATGGTTGATGTTATGAGTTATTTTTGTGATGATATTATTCGGTGTTGTGTGAGGGCTGAGATTAATTATCTTTGTTATTTTTTCATCATTCTTGGTGTGGTAATAGATGTTCTCAAATGGTCTGAGGATGGGTGTACAAGAACAGATTGACGATGGATTATGATGTATACATGCTTTCAAGTTATATTTTGTGTATGAAAAGAGTAAAATGATAAGTGTCGGTTGAAGAAGAATAACCAGTATCATTGGTCTTTGTTGTGTTTTGTCCTGGATAGTGACTAAGTTTATTTGTGCTGAGAAGAGGATGGTTGTTTGTGCTCAAATTCTGGTATTGCTAGATTGAATTTAATCAAATTGAATGTGGAGTAGGTGATCTTGAATGTACCTTGATTGAACATGACAAAGAAGGTGGTATATTCAAGTAACAGATCTTCAATCTTTAGGTATCAATTTGGTTTGTTACATTATAATATTTTGGTACCTCTTCTTTGGAATTGATGATATGGACCGAGATTCTTGAAAAGGACATATTGTTATCAACATGTTACAATCTTACTACTCTCCTGCAAATATGTCTATTGCACTATTGCTCTATTCGCAACCAGTTCTTATGGTATTTGGTTGGCTTCTCATTTGTGTTTCCTGGAATTACACATTCTTCTCTTTTATCCTTTTTCATTGAGGCAAAAAGGGGGAGAGTCATTTTTGTTTTGCCATCAAGGACAAAGGGGGAGTTTGTTGGTTCTCAGTTGTGATCATATGGTTTGTACTTGAAGTCAAAATCCCTTTCAGTTGATTCTACTTGTTGATAGTTTCATATTTGTTTCTCATGCTTTATCTTTATACAGTTTTGTCTATATGGTTTACTTGTCTTGGCATTCAGTGGACAATTTACATTCAAAATTTTAATATCTTTGGTACTGATCAGTTTGAACTTTGTGCAGTCTCTAGTTATCTTATTTGTACAAGAAAGAACATATCGGCGTGAGAATGGTAGGGTCTCCCCAATCCATTTCTCTGATAAACGTATGTGTTGCCTATTGGCAAGACGTTTCTAATGTCATAACGATTTGATTTTACATACATGCAGCTTTTAGTGTGACATTGATTGTGGTCTTAGCAACAAAAGAAAAGTTTATCGGCATGAGGATTGTTTACCGCTGAGAGGTCTTACCAAATGAGTCGGGTCTCACCGACTAATACATGAGGTGGTGTATTGGCGTAAGTAATCCCTATCGGCATGTTGTTTCATCGAGCGCTTTGTGTCTTCGCGATCGACACAAGAAAGTTCATATCAGCAAGAGTTGTGGCATCGATATGATGTCTTAGCTAAATTGGTATGTCACACTGATCTCCGTTGAAATTTCATATCAGCAAGACTTATTTGATGTCACAGCGATCAGGATCCATCTCCAGGCATCTATCAGTGAGACATTCTCTTTTGTTTCGGTGACAGAAAAGGATTATATCGGCATAAGTTATACCGTTGGTATGTGGTCACAGCGAAATTGCTTTGTCTCACTGATCAGAGGTTGAATGGGAACATATCAGCAAGAGTTTAAGGCTTCGGTGAAGGGTCATAGCAAAAATGGTGATGTCTCCCCAACTAATGCATGTGGAAGTCTTTCAGCAAGAGTGTTGTATTCGGTATGTGGTCTCACCGAAGACATATTGTCTCACCGACTGTGCACCAAAAGGTCTTATTAGCAAAGGTTGTGGCTTTGATGAAATGTCATAGCGATTTCGTGGTGTCTTACCGACTTGTGCACAAAGGTTATATCGGTAAGAGTTAGAGTCATCGATATAGGGTCACAACGAGTTTGTAATGTCTCAGCGACTCAGAGTGGATAAAGAATTTCGGTATGACTCATGTGCATCGAAGAGAGGTCTCAGCGAGTGACCTCCGGTCTTACCGATGGAACACAAAAGGTCTTTGTCGGCATGGGATCAGTCTTGTCTTAGCGACACAGAAGATGGTTGGTGACTTTCGGTATGACTCAAGCATTCTACGAGAGGTCTCCCCGATGACGGTATGTTATAGTGACACTCATAAGATAGAAGGCTCGTCGGTAAGAAAAATCATGTGTTATAGCGACCAATGTGTATCATGTGGTCTTTCAGTGAAATGTGGGGCAATCTACATAACGTCTCCCTGACAGCGGAATGTCACAACGACAAATAGAGGGATGACTGACAGTGATAAAGTTGCTTTCGGCATAGGTATTGAATTGTCATGGCCACATGTTTGATCACGGGGGCTCTCAGCAAAACAAAGACTTGTCTACAAGATGTCTCTCTGATATCAAAAGGCTATAGCGATAGTGAATGAAACAAAAGGGCACGTCTCGGTGAGAAAGACTCTTGTGTCTCAGTGACTGAAACAAATATAATAGAAATGTGATCTCGGGGAAACATAAAAGATCTTCAATATGATTTCTCCCCAATGGCAAAAGGTCGTGGCAACACACAGGGACCAAAGGAATGATCAACGTTATAATTTCCTTCGGCAGGACTATCTGGATGTCTCAACGAACATTTAACAAACTCTGTCATTGTGGCCGACATGTGATTTTCTAAGTATAGTTGCATGCAGACATCATTGATTGGCATCGAATCTCAGAACCGTTACATGGCAGAATACTCATTGAGTTTCCTTTTTTGAGTAGTTGTGTTTTTGAAATAATGGATGATTTGAAACTCTCTGGATAAGCATTACTCTTGATTTTTACCATCATCTATAGACTGTCATTATTCAGAATCTTGTGAAAAATGCTTTTTGAAGATTTCTTCATAACAGACATACTTGAAATGTAATATAAAAAACCAGAGTTGAAAAACTGTAAAGTGAGGAGAGAGATCATTGGATGTAATTCTGGGATATTGTCCTTAAGGTTTTCTATAGATGAGAAAACAGAGAAATATGTGCTTAATCGAAAATAGAGAAATCCTCTAATATTATTATAGTAATTCTAAAATCTGAGTAAGGGGTTGGTGCTCCTTGAGATTGGTGTCTCTAAATGAGGGGTTGGTGCTCCTTGAGTTGGTGCTTAGAAATTAGCCTATAAGGCATTGTTAACAGTGGTTTTTCTACCCCAGGAGGGTTTTCCACTCGACAAATCTTTTGTCTCTTTGTTCTTCTATGTGCTCACTGCTTTTCTGTGTTGTTTCAGTTCACTGTTGGGATTAGTATTGTTCTCAATTCTGTTTATGAATGATTAAATTCAACTCATGAATGCATTAATCAGAGTAATATTGAGATCAAATCTGAGCTATGTTTTGGCAAATGAAAGATATCTCACTCAAATCATATTTTCATAAGTTGTCTAATAGACTGAGTTAATGTTGTCATATCTTTGTGCTTTCAAAAGTGATTACTCTACTCTATTATTGAAAGAAAAGGAAATCATAATGAAAAATATTGGTTGAAGTTGAAAAAGTGTTGACACTGATTCACCCCCCCTCCCAGTGTCTGTCCATAACTCCAACATAATCAAGTTATGTGGTTATAAGGAAATTTTGGTATATGTTGGAGGATCTTAAATCTAAAGTTTCATGCATTGATGTCCTTTGGTGTAAAAGTTATGATTGACAAAGTATCATGTTTGCCAATGATAGTGTTACTAATGTAGAGTACATGATTGGAATGCTTTGCATTCCACCACGGAAGAATATCTACTTATGTGGTTTTTTGGGAGTACTTACAAGTGTTTGAAGCATGAGTGGTTTCGGTGGGGATTGTTTTGGTGGTTCGCACATTGTGTTGTGGATGAACAAATGGTTCATGTCACCAGTCTTTTTCTATCTGGTGCCGACCTAAAGAGTTTGGGGTTGTGCGAAGTTAAAGTATGAATTGAGCAATATTAAGAGAATAATTATGGGTCACTACCAACCTATTTTTATGTGTGCCAAGTTTTGAGTTGTGTGTGGTTGGATCTTGAGCTGACAGGTTGATGTATTACATGTCTCATTAATTAGGCTGACCTAATTGATATTGTAAGTGTTTGAAAATGTAATGCATATAAATGTAAGTTCATTTCGGTGTTGTAAAGATGAGATATGAGATGTGTTTGTGTTGTAAAAAGTGGTGATGTAAATTCCCAAGCAGAGCATGTGAATGTGATGCAAACAAGAGTAGAGTGGGTGTAAGTGTTGAGAAACATGAAGTGTGTTAAGTTAGTGTATTGAGCTTTAGTGGAATTGTGTCCAACATATTGTAGATGCATTATATTAGTTCAAAATCCTAGCAGTGAACCACCCTTTCTTCTTTCTCTCTTATTTGAAGAAAAAATCAACCACTTTCTAGGTCTTGAACTTTGAAGAGATGGAGAAGAAGTGTGCATATTTTTGGAGCTGATGTACCACCACATACATGCAATATTTAACTTGGGATTTGCGAAGTCTTGTGATAAAATCCATGGAGATACTCTCCCATTTACGATTAAGAAATAGTAGAGGCTACAAAATTCTTGTTGGAAATGTTCTCTCTATTGTATTATGCTAGCGTACTACACACTCCCTTATGTGCCTAAGAAAATCACCTTTGAGTCCCTTCCATGTGAATATCCTCCTATCTACTTATATGCTTTGAAATATCCAAGGTGCCCTTCCAAAGAAGTATCATGGACAACCCTTTGAATTTTATTTTTCATTTTTTATTTGACTACCAAGTAAATTGTATTCTTATAAAGGACAAGTTTATGGGCCACAGTGAATTTGTCATTTGATAGTTTTCCCTTCCATAATATTAGTGGAAAAATCATTCTTGCTATATTTTTTTATATTTTTTTTCTTTCCAATCAATCAAGATGTGTAACACCTAGTAGAGAGTTGACTTCCAAGATAGAATTAACGATCACATTTTTCTTCCCTCTAACAAACTAATGTCAAAATCAAAGGCTTGGTGTTTACTCACCCATTTTTGTTGATTCTCATTCAAGTCATTATAATTTAGAAATTATTTTTGGTTGTTATGATCAATCTTTACTACAAATAGGCTACCAACCAAGTTTCACCAAAACTTAGTAAATGCACATAATGACTAGCATATCCCAATTATAGATGGAGAAATTTATTTCTACCTCATTGAGTTTACAACTCTCAAAATAAATAGGATTCTTATTTTGCATGAGCACAACCCCTATTCCTTCTCTAGATGCGTCACTCTAAAAAAAAAGGAAGGGGAAATCAATGATAGTTAAAATTGAGCATGAGCTAATTGCCCCTTTCATCATTTCAAAATCTTGTTGTGCCCCTTATTCCATATAAAACTTGGTTTCTTTATTAGATTGCTCAAAGGAGTAGCTAGATAGGAAAAAAATTAACAAACCTTTGATAATAGCTACAAATGTTGAGGAATCCCCACAGTTGTGATAAAGTCTTTGATGGAGATCAATCCATAATGGATTTGTTCTTATCCATGTCAACTTACACTCCCTTCATGTTGATGATGTGACCTAAAAATAAAACTTATGTTATGTCAAATTCACATTTAGACTCTTTTACAAAAAGAGCGTATGCCTCTAACATTCCTAACACCTCATAAAGTTGTTTCAAGTTCCCCTCCCAAGTTTTAGTAGAGATGAGGATGTCATAAAAAAACAAGAACAAATTTCCTTAGATGTGTATTAAATAGCTAGTTCATGCATGACTAGAAGCTTGTAGTGACATTTTTTTAAGAATATGATCACAGAGCAATATACAATAAAATGAATGCAGAGATAAAAATATAAAGATACCACAAAACACAAATATACGTGCTTTACCCAATATGGGCTACCTCCACAAAGAAACAATTAATCCTTTTATTTTGTCCAACAAAAATTAAGGGAGACAACCTACAACACATCTACTATAACTTCCTCTTCTCTCTATCACAGTCTCCTCACAATACAATACAATCTACTAGAGTAATAAAAATACCTCACATAAAAAGAAGGGTTGTCTTCTAGGGAAAAATCTAACATAATCTCTATTATCGGATTTGTGACCTAATGGTGAATGGTCTAGATTTACAATGAATAAATATATAAAAAATGTGGCTTTTGAGGGCACTGCGCCCAAATCCCTATCAAGACATGCAACCCCCAAACCCTACAAGAGGGTTACCCACACTATAGAGGCTTCTTATAGAGAGGCTTCATAGGAAATAATGTGTTACTTTGAAATCTATTTCTTGGAAAAGTGGTCTCAAGTGTGAGGGCCCTCTTGATTGCTTCCTACATAGAAGGTGGTTTAAAAGGCTTTGAATAATCCTTTGAGATATTCTATTAGTTTCTCTATGAAAGAATGGCTAGTCTTCTCTCTGAGATATTAGGTACCATGATGGATAGCTTCTAAAATTTTGTCACATAACTATCTAGTGATCCATAATGTTTGAGGAGAGTTAGTTCTATAAAGTGTAGATTTGGATCCTTCTTACCAAACCTCTGAATCAATAGCTTGCAAAACTCATTATATGAGTTGATGGAGTTGTGGCCTTGAGTAATTATTTTTTAGTACCACCATTCATGTGCAGTACCCACCAAATGTAAAGAAAATTAAATAGCCTCATCCTCTATCATAAGCCTAAGATTTAGGTATGTGTCTAGTTTTTATACCCATGCACAAGTAGTGCATTTTATAGACTCATGAAGGGGGATAATTTTGGCTTTCCTAAGGAATGTTGAGCATCACTATGTGCAATTTGTTGTCTCAATTTTTTTTAGACCATTCTTGCCAAATTTATTCAAATTTATAAAATTCCTAAGGGAATCTTGACTCAAATTTCCTCTAGCAATGTTTGGTACTTAATGTGGCAAGAAATGCAATCATCAATGATTTAATTCTAGGCTACAACTTTTGGGGCCTCTTCCTCCTTACAAATGAAGTTAGGTTGGAAATATGTTGTAGATGAGACGATGACAGTTCTCTATATGTTGGTGGAAGTAACATTATAGTTGTTGCCCTTTGAAGAGTTGTCTTCTCTGTTATGTGGTTTGGGTATGTTCATATTATTATTACTATTTTGTGCAAAATTTGTGCCAACATGTCCAATATCATACCAAACTTTCTCTCTAGTCAAGCTTCAAGGTTTTTTCTTGCATTAGAGATATTTTCCTTGTTTACAAACATATTTTTTTCTTACACTTCTATGGAGTTTTTTATTTTCCAATCTGCCTTTGGTTGTACTTAGCATATTTTTCAGTAAGATGTATAAAATTCTTGTACTACAATAATTAATTGTGAAAAGAACATTTCGGTAAGATGACCTACTCTGATACCATTGTAATGTACTTACTAATATATTCATGCAAATATGTATTAAACCTTCTAAATATACTATTTTAAAACTTTTTTCTCCAATATACCTTATAATAACCAAATATTTAGGATAAATATTTGATATATTTAATAATAATTAAATTGGCACCATATAAACCCTAATTTTGCATCAATATTTACCAACTATAGACGCTTAAAAATTTCTTGATGGATCACATTGGCTAACTAACATTATTTCGTCCTAAAACCCATCCTCTTTTCGCTTAATTGATTAAATTAGCCTAGCTATTTAATTAATCGCCTCATTTTCATCTATTAATCTAATTGACCTAGTTAGGTTAATTCATCCCCTTTCATGCTAACATTTCATCCTATTAAATTGAATAAATCAAATTATTTAATTTATTCCCTAAAGTCCTCTTATTTAATTAAATAACCCTAAGTTATTTAATTAAATATCATATCACTTCCCCTTTCCATTAAATAAATAAATTATTTAATGAATATCCTAATTCCCCTAATTTGCATAATTGAAACTTTATTTTATTATCAAATTCCTAATTAATCCAATTCCCCCCACTTGCAAGGGAATATTCCTCCTTTGCACGATCCTCCAAAAGGAATATTCCTTCCCCTTTTGCACATGGATTTTTTTTTTAATTTGCTAAATATTTATTTCCCTCACCCATGAGAATATTCCAAAGAATATTCTCTTTCTTCACTCATTTGAAAAAAAGGAATATTCTTATAACAAACTCACAAGACTTCATGTGCAAGTTAACTTACAAGATTTCTTGTGCAAGTTTTGAATGTGTTTGTTTGGATGAATGTGAGCCCTTGATTAAATATCATCTTGCATCCTCAACCCTTGATGGGAATCCATGATCCATGCCTCAATCTTCTTCCCTTTTTGACCATTGATTAGCTTTTTCAATCTTAGCCCTCCATTTCTCATTTGCTTTCCTATAAATTGGTCACTATTTGGAGACAAATGGATCCATATTTTAACAACAAACTTATGTTGTTAAAATCATTTGCACTTGCACTCACATTTAACATCATTTTAGCTTTATTTACTTGCATATTATCTTAGCTTCCATTAATGGCTTCCATGATAACATAGATGCATACATTTAGCATATTTTATAATTAGGGATTTAATCCTTTTAAGCTTGAATAAATTTAGAGTAGATTTTCATACACCCATATCGATCATCTTAGCATTCATCATGTTAATTTAGCATTTAAATAATGTTTTATCACACATCTTTCATCACTGTCATCGATTCTCTTCAATAGAATCAATATAAACAAGCTCATTATCCAAAGGATTGGGAAAGGGTCGCCATTCCACATCAATGCGACACCACTCCCCCAATAGGATAAGTTTCAATGTATTAGATTAGAGGTTTTCCAAGCTTTCATGATTTAGAATGTTAGTTTTAATAGATTCTTTGTATTTGTTTACAGTGAATGATCTTATTGGGGTTGATGCTTAGTGGGTTAAATATGCCTTGAATTCATATGGATTAGGTGTAGTTAACTAATACTATGTCATTGGCCACACCAACAATATTAACAACTCTAAAATATACTTTAAATCTCATTATACTCACCTAAGATACATTAATGTTTACATAACAACCTTTATGGATCAATGGTGTGCTTTAGATTTAATTATATTTTTGTCCTAATTTGAAGGGCTCTAGTAATATGATTAGGGCTCCATTAAAGATAAATTACAAGTTTAAATACACTTATTAAATTTATCAAAAACCAAGTTTAGCCATAAATCTCAACAAACCCTAATATTTCTTTCTCATATTTTACAAAACTAGAAGATTTATTTACAATCACACAAATAACATCAAAACATAATATTTTTGTGTGGGTTAACAAGTAAGAATAAACTATAGAGTAGAACATTTTCTTAGATTTGATAAAACCCAATTTGGAGATATGGATTTGCATTCATTGACTTATTTAAACTTGATTTACAAACACAACTATTACAAGATATTTCTTACATTTATAGAAAGCATAAAATTGTAATGCAAATCTTACATTAGAAACTTTTACAGACTGAGGAGGTTTTGGCCAGTGTTCACAACCTTTTTCACTTTAGTATACTTCATTCATATGCATAGACACCACCGTGATACCTCTAGAGTAAATAATTATACTACAACAATTGTAAGTATCACACCATCTTGATATCATCGATATCAAACACCATTAAAGATGAGTTGTGACCTCTAGGTGAGAGTCACTTCTTCAACCAATAAGTTTTTTCCCTCAACCACTCACAAACCAATAGGTTTTTTCCCTTGATCCTTATTGATATGTGGGATTTTATCCTCAAATTTATATTCATCTAAAGAGTTCTTAAGATAGTCTAGTTAGTGAATGGTGTGGGTGTTCAAAAATCACTTTCATTTTTAGACTTCCAAACTAGAATTCCATTTGCAAAGAGGTTGAAATCAACATGGAGATCATTGGGTACTAGAGAAGTACACACATGGGGGTGCCCATATACACTATTTTCCTTTGAAACATGCGTAGAAACAACATCCATGTGCATAAAGAGGTAGCTGGGAGATATGAAAGAAGATACTTTAACTTACAACTCCTAGGATTAATGGTAAGGAGAACCACAAACATAAACCCTAACTACCACATTAATGGTGATTACAGAAATATATACAACACTAATGGAAATAAATACATGTGGAACCACATCCTCTAATTAAATAATTCTCTAGTGAAACAATACCTCAATTGAGGCTTGGTGTCAAGACTAAAAACTATAGCACACTAACACATCAGATGATAGGTGGGATAAATAATGCAAAGATGTGGGAGTTTCAAACTGTCAAGGTCAAGGATGATGAGGAACTCATACCTATATGGTAGGAAAATTAGAAGTCAGATGAAAATGGAAGGAATAGGATGTCATGATGGGTAACTATGGTAGGTCAAAAAGGAAGAGGACAAAGGAAAATAAAGGATTTTAAGTATGCTAGAATAGTGAAGTCCAAAATTCCAACTAATAGACACTTAGAATACGTAACTCACCAAACACATCAATGCTTAGACAACCTAAAATGACACCAAAAGTAGAAGAGGGGTGTAAAAGAAAAGTTCTTGTTTGAGAGAGGATGAAATAACTTGGGAACAAGGAATTTTCCACATAATAATATTATCAAAAAAAGGGGGACATGAAAACCTTGATATGAGCTTACACACTTGCATCTTACATTGGTGTACTCATGTGACCTAATCACATCTTAAGAAACTACCTTACCACATTATGGGGTTGTCAAGAGTTATGATTTTTTGATCATATAGTGTACCCACATGACCCAACCATGTTGTAAGGGTTACACTCAAGTATTTATCATATTATAAATTGCATGACATGCGCACATACATCTTCATTGTTGCTAGGGACTTACTACAATTCATGTACCATACTTACAAAAAAAATCATAACCCTCATTTTCCATTTATTAAGGGTAGGGTTTATTGGTTCTCTATGTTCCCAACCACATAAAACTCTTCCACCACCTCCAACACCTTTTAATATGTCTTCCCACACTCAAAAAACCTTCACACAACCTCTACTCACAATATTTCATCAAACTCTCTCTCAAAACCATCACTTTCATGCCCTAATTCACCATTTCTCCACAGGATAGTCCACAAAACTTACCCAAATCCTTCATACAGATCAAACCTACCACTATACCATCCTAAAAATAACATCTTGAGCCCATTCCACTTAGCAACATGAAAGAAAGAAGGTGGAATGGGCTTTATGCCATTAAATAAGCCTCAAACCCTTAAATCTGCACCTACAAACCTGTCAACAGAAATTTAATAAAATATCTCCTTGAATTCAATAAGCGACCACCAAAATAGATTAAAAAATAATCTAAGATAGGTATTCAATAGTTCCCACAATTATTGGAACAATTTTCTGCCTTACAGTCATGTACAAAGTCTGCAATTCCAAAAATTGGATACAAAAACACAAAATTACTGACAAAACATGAAGCTTTATTGAAGATTATTTAAAAACAACCTTTCCAACCTCTTGTTTCGAGGTTATTCGACCTTTTTAAACACAAACCAATCTCCTCCAATGGTTCAAACTGCCTCTTCAATTCAAAAGACTGTTAGACTTCCTAAGAGGTGCAATTTTACAACTTTGCAACTTTTAGGTTGACAACTTTTGACAATTTTGTCAATTTTGCAAGCCAAACCCCCAAACCTCCTAATTTCCATTACAATAACTCATTACCACACTAAATGGTCCAATAATACCTTATTCAACAAAATCCAAGACTCAAAACACCAATTTCTATCTAAGACCCACAATTACAAATTCTTGCATTTTTTTTACATCATTTTGACAACATTGCATTTTCACAAAGATAAACTCCTAATACATATTAATGGTAAATTTAGACCTTATTTACACACCAAAATACCTCAAACCCATAAGAAAACCTATCACCAAACACACTTGATAAAATTCAAATGAAATAGATTGGTGCTCCTGCACCATACAACCGCCCTTAAAGCTTTTCCAAGTCTCTTGGAAATGAAACTACAGATTGCTCAACCTTGTCTTCTCTACCACCTTGATCTTAAAATTATCTTTTCCTCTTCCTCTGGACCATATATTGTTGGCTTGCATCCCCATCTCTGTGATCAATCAAATTACCACCTAACTTTTTCCTTTTTAACATAGACTACCCTGATAAACATCTCCTGACTGTCCCTTCACTTGTGTCCAATCTTGTTCTTGTCTTAACATATGCAAACACACCTTTCCCAATCTTTTTTCCAACTACTTCTTCCTTACCTCTAGTTTCACACTTGAAACTACTCACTTGTTCTTGAATCTCATTTCCTTTTCCATGCATCTTTGTGTTCAGTTTTTATTTCTCAATAACCTCTATCTTGACAAACTTACATGCCTCTGTATCATCAATACTTTGATGCCTTTCCATTTCATTAGTAGCTACATGACATAACACTATCCCAACCTCAATTCCTTCTTGCCTTTTCAACTCATTTTTAGTCCTTTCAAGGTTTTCATGCTTGGCTTTCTCTGACTTAGTCTCAGTCACCTTTCTTTCACCTTCTTTGTTGCTTTTCATGACTATATCAGCTAGAAAATCCACTGTCCTCTCATCTCCTGACATTGAAGTGGCTGCAAATGTCATTTTATCTTCATGTTTATCTCCCACAGACTTCTCAACCTCTTTCTTACCAAAGGTGATGACCTTGGATGCCTTGTTTTTCTCCTTTTCACCCTCCTACAATGGGTTCAATATAAAAGTGATACCATCCTTCACAATCTGCTATGTGTTAGCTCTCCCATCATAGATTGAGTGCCTATCAAATTTACATGGTCTTCCAAGGAATAAATGGCAACAAATCATTGGAAAAATATCACAAATCACTTTGTCCCTATATTCACCAATCTTAAACTCAACTAGTGCTTGCTCTTTAACAAGAGTGGATTAATCATCACTCACCCATGAAGCTTTGTATGGTGTTTCAAGAGGGATTCTTTCCAAATTTAACTTATCAACCATTTCACAAGACACTATATTATTAGTAGATCCTGAATCTATCACTATTTTACACACCTTACCTTTACACTTGCAAGTTGTCTTGAACAATTGCCTTCTTTGAGCCATCTCCCTTTCCTTGGACGCTTGAAATAAGGTTCTTTTCATTGTCAAAATCTCTCCAACTTCAAGAGCAACATGTATACTATTTTAATTTGAACTCTCACCTTCATCTTCTTGGACAATTTGAGCTCTCCTTTCATTCTTCCTTTCTCCACCACTTGATGAAGCACCAAATTTCTCAGGGAATTTGTAGAATGGATATCCAAACTCATTACATTTGTAGCACCTTCCTGAGAATATATTTTCATTCGTACCACCTCCATATCTGCCTCTTGATCCTCTGAATCCACCTCTAAAATCTGCAACTAGTTCTTGTCCTTTAGGTGCATCACCTTGGCTTTCATTGATTTGTCTTGAAGAAGAAAATGTACATCTACCCCTTGAAATGTTTCCCTTACCTCTTGTTGTCTTTTCTTGTCTCCTTTTCACTTTTTCTTCTACCCTTATAGCCATCTGATAGCATTCTTTAATTTTCTTTGGATTATGCAAACTTATTTCATCTTGGATGTTAAATCTTAGTCCACTAAGATACTTGGTCACTTTCTTAACATCATCAACCATTTGTCTTGCCCTTACGCTTAGTTTATAAAACTCATTAGTGTAGGTTTTCACATCCATTTCTCTTTGCTTTAAATCTTGAAGTTTTTTTGACATTTGGAAAAACATTACCTTTTAATTTGGCTACCATCCTATCCCATGAAACAAATTTAGACTTACCTCTTCTTCTCCTCTTTGCTTGTTCATAATCCCACCAAAATAATGCATGCCCCTTCAATTTAGTCTTGGATATCTTCATCTTTTCCTCATCAGATACATCCTCACATTCAAAGAAGTTGTCTAAAGCTACAATCCAATCTAACAATTCTTCCTCATCTAAAGTGCCATCATACATTGGAAAATCAATTTTTACCTTGTGCTCATTTCCTTTTACTGCCTTTAGTAGCTTGGCCATTCTTTGTTCTTCAGGATCCAATTCTTCATCTAAATCTTCATATTCTTCATCTTCTTCCTCTTCAATCTCACTTTCATCTCCCACAATCATTCCTCTTTTTTTCCCTATTTCCACACTCTCCAACCTTGCTTCCAATCTATTATGCAATTCTCTCAATTTTTTGATCTCCCTCTCCATCTTCTCTTCCATCTCTTTCATTTTCCTTGACACATTATCTCTTTTTGGAGGCATCTTGACACTTTGACCATTCAACTTCCAAATTTTGTACCTTCAATCAACAACCTTCAACTTTCAAAAGACCTATTTCCTGAGCTTTGATACCAATTGATGCAGAGCTTGATGTCTTTGACCTAAACCAACACAATTTAGGTAGTTTCAATAAACTATCAGGTTCACAAAACCCTTACCAGGCTCTTATCCAATCTAACTTTGCCCTTTGACAAGTAGGTCTGTAGACCCATTTTGCTAAACTTTTCCTCACAAAGAACCACACAACAACCAAACCCTTTACACATTCAAACACCCTTCAATGCATACTCAAACATAACCATAAATCACCATGAGTCACCTTTGAACATCTCATTCAAATTCATGATCCTATGTTGACCTTGTAGATCAATTAGGTCTTTTTTTCAAAGGAAGTGCATCTAAATTTTACAACCAGTTCTGCCAAACCACCTAGATCATGTTAATAGGTATCAAAAGGCCTAATTCAACAATTTCTAGAAGCACTAACCCTCATCTAACCTTTGTAACATGAAACCCTCATTTTCCACTTATTAAGGGTAGGGTTTATTGGTTCTCTATGTTCCCAACCACATAAAACTCTACCACCACCTCCAACACCTTTTAATATGTCTTCCAAAACTCACAAAACCTTTACACAACCTCTACTCACAATATTTCATCAAACTCTCTCTCAAAACCATCACTTTCATGCCCTAATTCACCATTTCTCCATAGGACAGTCCACAAAACTTACCCCAATCCTTCATACTGATCAAACCTACCACTCTACCATCCTAAAACTAACATCTTGAGCCCATTCCACTTAGAAACATAAAGGAAAAAGGTGGAATGGGCTTTATGCCATTAAATAAGCCTCAAACCCTTAAATTTGCACCTACAAACCTGTCAACAAAAAATTAATAAAATATCTCCTTGAATTCAATGAAAGGCCACCAAAATAGATTCAAAACAAATCTAAGATAGGTCTTCAACAGTTCCCACAATTATTGGAACAATTTTCTGCCTTATAGTCACGTACAAAGTCTGAAATTCTAGAAATTGGATACAAAAACACAAAATTACTAACAAAACAAGAAGCTTTATTGAGGATTCTTCAAAAACAACCTTTACAACCTATTGTTTCGAGGTTCTTCAAAAATTTTAAACACAAACCAATATCCTCCAATGGTTCAAACTACCTCTTCAATTCAAAAGACCATTAGACTTCCCAAGAGGTGCAATTTTACAAATTTTCAACTTTTAGGTTGACAACTTTTGACAATTTTGTCAATTTTGCAAACCAAACCCCCAAACCTCCTAATGACCATTACAATGACTCATTACCACACTAAGTGGTCCAATAATACCTTATTCAACAAAATCCAAGACTCGAGACACCAAATTCTATCTAAGACCCACAATTACAAATTCTTGCATTTTTTTTAGCATCATTTTGACAACATTCCATTTTCACAAAGATAAACTCCTAATACATATTAATGGTCAATTCAGACCTTATTGACATGCCAAAAGACCTCAAACCCTTAAGATAACCTATCACCAAACACACTTGATCAAATTTAGATGAAATAGATTGGTGCTCCTGTACCATTTTACCATTTTTATGCTTAAGGCCATTTCTGTGTCAACACCATAATTGTGGACTTGACCCTTCCAAATTCAAATTTTATCTAACTCCTACCCATATTTTTCTTGCCAAGGACTGACTAAACACAAATTTGCACAATTTATTGCTATTCCTTTATATTTAAAGGCATCAAGGATTTTTCTCTCATCCTCTCTCATCTAGGGAACTAAACATTTGGATTTAATGCATCATGGATTTTCCTCTCATCCTTTAAGCATATACATGATAAAAGAGTGTTGATTTCAATTTTTCATACAAATTTATGCAAGTTAACTTTGGAGAATGTCCCCTAACAACACGGTAGTAGATATATCAAGGTATTTCTAAATACCACCAATCTTCAATATCATAAAAAGAGAAAAGTAGACACAAATCATTCAAATGAGCAATTGAACAAAATTTTACATAACATAGTGTTGAATCTAAACTTAGAGGACAACAACCATGGACTTGACCCTGACTTATAAATTTTACTCAAACAAAGTACAATTACAACATAAATTTTAAGGAATTACACAAATAGAAAAACACTATTTCCATATCGAACATCAATCAAATTCTAAAATCTTTATCAAAGACTATACTTTTCAATCACAAAAGTTAACATTATTTCATCTAAATTGATTTAAATACTTAAATTGTTTACATTTACTTAATTAACCCAAATTAACATTAAAGAAAAGTTTAGTTTTCCTTTGCAATATCCAAAACCCAAATTTGCCTCACATTGACATTTGATGATGGTTAGATTTTTAAGCATGCCTTGGGCTTTTACATTTTCACCAAACTAACTAGTTAAAGGTTAATGTTTACAAATTCCATGTAATCCAATATTTTTTTTCTTACAATTATTGTATGATTACCTATTTAAATAAAAGGGTTTTCACTAAAGTTGCACAACTTTTCAAATGTGAAAGGTGCAAATTTAATATAGATAGTTTGGAAAGTCTTCCAAAACTAGAGTGCATTGACATTGTCTATACAATATTTTTAACATGGAAATTTGTATAATAACATTTAAAAATAACTGCCACAATTATATACTCTATATTAATCACTAACAATTAAACTTCTATGGTACGCCCTATAAAAGGAGTTTTCTTGTAATAAATATTGTAGATGCACTCCAAGCTCTTTGAATTGAATTTACACCTTTCACATTCAGAAATTTGTTCAACATTCATAAGTTCTATGCTATTCACCCCTACATATTGTCTATTAAATAACAATACAAAATTATATAGTTTTTGTGATGTTCAAATTAGATTTTAATATGCATGCAAAGATTCTAACACTTTAATCACCGAGCTCCTAAAAGAGAAGGGCAAGGACATACAGTGGCTAGAATACAAGAAATAATCAAACTTATTTTTGAAACTAGCGGCAAGCCACACAATTTAGACTGTTTGCATCTAAGAAAATATTAAACTAACTAATGTAGGTTCTAGCGGCAAGCCTCCCGAAACAACGACAAATTAGTTATAAAACATCAAACTGTAAATGACTAAAAAAATCTAAATCTAAATGTTGATATGTCATCGTTGAAATGTGATAAACTTCTATAATGGATCGTGTAGACACTGAAATTTGGTCTAAGCCTACGACTTTAATTTCTTCATAATTCGTATTTCCATGGTCGTGATTAAATAATGTTAATTATTTAATTACTTTCTAAAAGTCCATTCTCATCTATTAATTAAATAACTTTTAATTATTTAATTGATTCATTCTAACATTAATTCTTCTATTAATTAAATAAACTTAATTATTTAATTAATTCACATTATCTTTATTCTATCCTAATTAATTAAATAAACATTCTTTATTTAATTACGCCACTAATTAACTTTATCCTCCTTAAACTAAATTAATTCTTATTTAATTTATCTTTATCATATTTTCAACTATAATTAAATAAATACTTTAATACTTTAATTATTCATTTAACCTTTTCTTCCCTCAATTAAATATATCTTATTAATCCCTAAATGTCGAATCTTGAATTAAATAATCATTTAATTCATAAAAGTCTATTTTTGACATATTCCTCTATATTTAGATAAATGTTTAAGTTATCTAACTATTCATTTCCACTTCACTTGAGATCTATTTAAATCAGTCAATTATCTCCTGATTTAATGACTGATTGTCTTTCACGAATAAACTCTTTGTCATAACCAGTCAGTTATCTAGCTTTAACTCTTATGCATGTACACATTTATTAATTAAATATCTTTATTTAATTAATTAATTTATGTGTGTTTGAACGGATCATCTCTATTATTCTATCTTTATCTTTTTCATGCAAACGTTATTCTTCTAATTTTTGAATACTTTCAACTAGAGATTAAATCATTATTTAATATCGATCTCTATTCTTAGGTTTTATCACTCACATCACTACTAACAGTTATCTCAATGCATGTTGAATCTTTTAATCTGAATTGTTTGTCTATCTTTCGATATTGGCCTCTCATTTGAATGATCAATTTTCTATAAATTGACCTGGCTTTCATCATTGCAACTCCTCCTGAAATTGTATGAATTTTGGAGCACTTGTTTATATTGGACTCAAGGAACACTGAGAGGGGGGATGAATCAGTGTTCAACAAATTAAACTTTCAATTCAGATCTTAAACCATTTACAACACATAAACAAAAATAAAGATGCAAGCACATGAACAAGATGATCAAAACACCATAACACCAATATTTTTACATGGAAACCCTATTAGGGGAAAAACCACGGTGGAGATTAATCCACAATTTATACTCTATTAAAAGCATGAATAAAAGGAAATGCACTTGCATTCAGGCACACTGGCTAGAGCTCACTGCTCAAAATAAGGAAGGCTCACTGCCTTACAAGAAGTTTGTAATTACAACAAAAATTGAACTGAGAAGATAGCATCTACAAATGCCTAGATTCAGTTCTGGTGAAGCACATAAGACAGATCCTAAACCTTCTATCTAATCCTATAACTCACTCTGCTCTGATCTAATTCACAATAATCTTCTTCTGCTCAAGCAAAATTTACTCAACTAATCTTTTGATGTATGTTCATACAACTGCTCTGCACTTTTTCGCACACACACCTTCTCACCACTTCATCCACACCTTTTTAAAAATGAATTACTGATCTCATATATATATCCGCTAACAAATATTTTTAATCACTTAAGTCAACTTTAACAAAACATGAAATATTCTTCATCATTCGGCTCAAATCATGAGCAATCTTTAATGCACACCCACACAAGTTGGCTGAGAAATAGCTGGGACCCAAAACAATATTCTCAAACTTAGAAACAATTAAACAACTACTCCTTATACATCTGCAACGCGCTACATTCATTGAGTCAGCCACAATGAGCAAATAAATAGAAAATCACTCTACCGAATCTCCTAACTCATACACTGATTGTTGCAACACCACAAAACTTACCAATAAGGTAACACACATACTTAACAAAATTTCCTAGGAATCCACAACACAAAATGATGATCTGGTGAAGCATACAAATTGACTATCTGACCGAATACCCTATTCTTCATGCTTTCTACTGGTAACACACTGTCTTCTATATTTCTTGCCAGTATAAGTAGATCCTGATCTGCGGACCAAGATAACGACTTTAGTTGTCATCAATGACAACACTAGAAGCCATAAAAAATCTCCCCAAGCCATATGCCAATAGTTTAATCTTCGATATTTTTCTATAATCACCTACATCAAGGCTATACTTGCACACATACTAAAAATATGAGGGCAAGAATATTGTTACAATGAAATGGAGAAGGACAATCAAGGTCATTCATGGAAGGATGTAGATATTGGGTGAGATCACTCTTTGTTTATGTTTATGCTTTCTTTGTGCTTTGTTGTTTAGCTTTAGTTTACATTAGAGTTTATTGCTTTTTTAATGCTTTAATCTTTCATTGTTTTCATTATGTTACATTTGGTGAACCCGATGTGAAGAAATGTTCTTCGCAAATCCATAGATGTTTTATTCGATTTTTGTAGGTATCGTACGACCCGATGCATATAATAGACAAAATGACACAACTGATATTATGAACCGCATCTATTGAATACAGCGACACATCTAACAAAATTTGACGCATTCATGGCTCTTTGCGACGCAATTGACTAGTGAAAATCTGTGACGCATCTGCCGCTCTGAACGATGCATATGACTGGTGAAATTTATGGGTTGAATTTTTGATTTATAGTTTTTTATTGTGTTTTTATTTTAGCTAATTTTTTGTTTGCAGCGTGTTTTAAGGAGTTAATAAAGTGTTTGTAGGACATAGCATAGAAGACAAGTTTTTGAAACCCCTCTTGTAGGACGATCGTCAAAGACTAATTCAAAACTACTGATGAATTGTTTTGCAGGACGTGTGTCAAAGAATATTTTGAAACAAACTGTTTGGTAGATTAAAAAATTGTCATTTGGGTTTAAAATTTACTACTGTCTACTATGTTTGGTGTGAAAGAATGCTCTATTATTACCCCATGATTCAGTATATAGAAGTATCCTCTCTCCTTGTGCATTCGTGCAATCCTAGGTGCAAGAGAACATGTTACTGACTCTAGAAATTGGGCATGTCTTGGTGGGAAAAATTACTCACCCCAAGACAACTCAGACCGGTAACATGTTGAAACCAAGCGACTTCCAGCCGGTATATAAAAGTGGGTACTTGAGGAAAACCCAAGTATCACGAGTATTGTTCCGAAAAGAAGGGAAACAATGGTCTCTTTTCGTATGGATGATACCCCATGAACAAAATGCCTGTACTAAATACCCTTGTTTCTAATAAGCCAAAAACCTTCTATTTGCTGGTGCAGCAAGTTGAACCTATGAAGTTGTCTCACGTTCTTACAGTTCATAGTAGAGATGAGAAGTATGTCATGGGAGTTTCATGGGTATTGTAGCTTGGCTGCTCCGAATGAAGTGTTGAGCTAAGGAGGGGAGCCAGTGGGGTCAAGCTACTAGTCATCTGCTTTGAATAAGCATAGTTGGGGAAACCCAAGTGAGAACTCAACAAGTATTGTCTTTCATAGCCTTAGGATTGTACTTGTTTTCTGGAAATACACATGTTCATGATCGTCAAACTGAAAATACATTGTCTTTTGATTTTCTTTATTTGTCAAAACTTGATCACAAAACAGAGTCAGTTTACATTGCAATTCACTGGAAAACTGCAATTGCTCATCAAAAAACCGCAACTATCAACAAAGTTGCAATTATGCACCAAAAAAATGCATTTGTTAGGTATAGTCGCATCTGTCAAAACTGAGTCCAATATGTCATTTATCATAAACTGAGTCACATCTGCGTATCATTAACTCACATTTGTTACTTAGTGTCACATCTATTAGAAACCTAGTCCAATTTTCATGTCCCTGAATCTAAGTTGCATCTATCAGATGCTAGTCCAATTTGCATGTCCTTGAATTTGAGTCGCATCTATTTAATCTTGAGTTGCATCTACCAGAATAGCTTGCATCTGCTTAGTAGAAAACCACATCTGATATCTCGGTCATGTCTGTCATTACCTCTATTACTGGAAAACCCGCAATTGTTACATTATGTGATGCATCTGAATAGGTGAGCCACATCTTCAGTCTAGAATGACGTATATGCCCTTGTCACAAAATTGACCTACTTTACCAAAACACAATCAAAGTCTTGAAAACTGCATTTGATCAGTCCTGAGTTGCATTTGATATCCTACGTCATGTCTGTTGCAACAAAACTGCATGTGTCTGATACCTAAAACTGAATTTACTAGGAAACTACAATTCAGAAAGAAAACCGCAACTGTTAAATTTTGTAACGCATCTGCCTAAGTATCAGAAAACCAGAATTTACTATCACATACCAAGAACAAACAGTCAAACAACTATTTGACTTATCCTTTTACACTGATTCTTGGACAAAAACTAGAAAATTTTCTCAAAACTTGCATGATTACATCCTTTAGGAATCATTCAATCATAGTGATAGGTACCCTAGTCATAGATCTTACTTTCATCTTAGGGTTCTTTATTTCCTTTAGAAAGATCATCTTTTGCAGATTTTAGGACAGACACCTTTCACGCTTTGGATAAACCCTCGATTCAACAAACGTTGTCATTGAACCTAGTCATCATATCTTTTTTCCTACACGTGAGTCCTTCCAGCTCATTAGTCTAGTTTGGGAGCTCACCTTATCTTTTAGTCCTAGTCCTATGAAGGTTCCTTCTCAAAACTAAATTGAAACTTGGGTTAAACTTTAGCTGATAGATAACCTCTTTTAGAATCTTCCAAATTGATCACTTAGACCTTTGCATATTTAGACACTGTCATCCTAGCATAGCATCATTTTAGACATACCTTATTTGTAGAGAAAATACCAAAAAAATAGCTGCATACATTCATCCTTCATATTTAGGAAATCCCAAAAACATAGATTAGACTCATAATCATCCATAGACTTAGATTTTGCATCACTTTCACTTTGAGCTTATTTTACATGGTTGAAACAAGATTGAAAAGGAAAGAAAGAGAAAAGATGGCTGATCCAAACGATTTCATCAATCTGTTCTCAAATCCCTTTTCAGGGACATCTTCATCTAGACCTCACAAAACTTTGTTAGAAAAAATTGTTACTAGAGACACACAAGGACGTGTTGTAGTGGAAGACATAGATGATGTTGCAAAAGACCCTGATTTTTCTTCCTTTGTAGATGACTATCTAGAAAATGATCCTCAACGATACTTAGCCAAATTGCTAGCAGAAGGTGCCAAACTACCTCCTGGTTTTGATATTCATACCTTACAAACTGCATCTACCTAAGGAACAAACACCACTACCACTAGTGCTACTATACCTCAAGTGACTACTGCTATACCATCTGGAGGACCTACATAGAGTGCCTCAAAGATACACACATCTCCATTTGGTATGCCTACCTCGACACAGGGGCTAAATTTCACAATAGGGGAATCATCTTCCAATCCCTTCAGTCCTCTTGTTGGGAACAAAAAATCTAGAACATTAGCTCCTATACCAAGTGTCAATGTCACTAGCACTATTCCACAAACAACAGCTATACCAAGTTTCAATGTCGCTAGTACCATACCACATATCAGAGTCTCACAAGCAGGAGGTATACCCTCCTTTCAATATGGAAATTGACCCATCACTTCACAAATTTTGAATCAAAATCCATTTTCACATATTCCAAGTCAAAATCCATTTTCATAGATTTCGAGTTAAAATCCATTTTCACAAAATCTGAGTCAAAATCCATTTTCATAAACCCCGAATCAAAATCCATTCTCATAGATTCTGAATCAAAGCCCATTCACTAACATTCCAAATCAAAATCCACTTTACATACCGACATTTAACCAAAACCCATCACAAAATGTTGGATTTCAAAACACGTACATAGACCCAAATAATCCAACCAACACATCATTAACTCAAGTTGATGTTTCGTAGACACAAATGCATGCACTTCAAACATAGATGGATAACATGGTAGTGTCAACCAAGAAAACCTTTTCAACAAAGGATTTATGCCCATTTCCCTTCGATAAATCATTGTACATCACAACTTTCCCTCATGGGTATGCCATACCAAATTTTCCCAAGTACAATGGAAAGTGAAATCCAGTCGAACACATAAGGGATTTTCTACGATATGCATAGATTTCACTTATGACCCCACCTATATTATGAGACTCTTTCCAAGAAGTCTTGTTGGAATTGCACTAGAATTGTTTTCAGGTGTTGACTATGGCATAAAATCATGGGGCGAACTAGCTAATAAATTCATTGAACAATTCTCCTTTAACATAGACCATGAGATTAACATAGCAACCTTGTGTCACACTACACAAGACGAAGGAGAAAATTTTATTGCCTTCTTCCATAGATGAAGAACTATAGCTAGTCGATGTCCTGTCGAGATACCTGAGAAACAAAAGGTCACTATGTTCCAAGAAAACCTCAACCCAAAATTGAGAAGTGACTTGAGGGTACATTGTTGCACATCCTTTACAGAACTAGTGGAAAAGGGGATCATACTAGAAAAATCTCTCATTGACAAAGGATAAATTAAGACACAAACACCCAATAGAAATCCAAATGTGCAAAACACCCTCAATGACAAAAACAAGTTTTGGTTTCAGAATAAAAAAGTTACCAATGATGGGGTAGTTGATGCTAAGACTTTACAAGTAGGACCGATCATCACATTTAGAGGAAATTCCCCCTCTACCAACACACTTAAAGTTGTCAACCAAACCCCCAACACTACTTCAACCACCCAACGAGCACAACAACATAGACAATTTCCAAAATGTGAGTTCACTCCCCTCGGGGAACCCATCGAGTCAGTCTTCAAACAATTGTTGCGACACAATCTTATATAGCTTCAAGACCCAAGACAATATGATCCATGGAAATTCAAACCATCTTGGTGGGATGATAATGCCTTTTGTGATTTCCATCGGACCAAAGGACATAGCCTACAAAATTTTTGACAACTGAAAAACATCATACATGATCTTTTTGAGAACAAAACTATTGAAGTTAGTGGATAGAAACCGAAATCTTCAAACAATGATCACAATGTCTTTTATGATCCACTACATGACCATGGGAAAGGAAAGGCCCCAGTTCGAGTAACAAGACCAATATTGTAGCCAATTATGCTAGTGTCAAGCATGATTATAGTGGACCTATCATAAATCATATCCGAGTTGCTGATGAGCATGTCAATACCATCACCATGAATAAAATTCTTGAGTGTGCTATTAACACTCACCAGACCAAGATCACCATCTAAGGCCCTCCATCACATCAAAAACCACAGACTTCCAAGTTGCAGTATAACTTACTTGACCAGTTGGTGAAGACCCCAGCCCAAATCTCCATCTTGGAACTATTACGTATCTCCCCTAAACATTGATCCATTTTAGATAATGCTTTACAAAGCATGACTGTTCCTAATGATCTTGATGTCAATCATTTAGAGGAAATGGTGGGCTACTTGACCAATAGTCATCATGCCACATTATCTGAACAAGGCTATGCAATTGAGAAGACAAATCATAATGACCTATTACATCTTGAAGTCCTTGTTGACAAAACCAAAGTTAGACGAGTTCTAGTAGACGGAGGAGCAGGGTTAAATATTTGCACTTTAAAATTGATTAAGGTATTAGGTTTCTCATAAGCATGTGTGGACACAACCAAAAGCATTGTCATTAAGGCTTATGATGATGAGGAAAGAAAATCAAAAGGGGTGGTAAAACTTTCTATTAGACTTGGTCCTCTAGTTATGGAGACAAAATTCCAAGTCTTGGATCTCACCCTTCCATACAACCTTCTACTAGGTAGACCATGGATTCATGCCATGAAAGAAGTTCCTTCCACATATCATCAATGTCTAAAATTCCCTTACAATGGTACTGAAATAACAATAGATGGTGACCCAGATCCATTCCAATATTGTACCAATCTACGAGAGACACCTCAACCCCAAGTTCATGTAAACCAAGAAGCCTCATCATCCAATTCATCTCATTATGTTGATCCATCCACTCTCACTAGAACATTCACTTCGCCATCATTACCTTCCACCCCTAGGGTTGAGATCCAAGACAAGGGTTGTGGAGAATATCACATGAAGACATCTTATTGTGTTAGCCATCAAATTCCTCCTAAATCATACAGTTCACCTACGATAGATACGAGACAATCAGTGGTCACCATACACATTCCTCCCTCAACAAACTTTACAAAGTGGGGAGAATTAAGCAAAGAATCCATAAACATAGAAGATGTGACCTCCTGGTTGTATAGAGAGGACCATGAAGAACCTCCCTCACTTGCTCACATTCCTATAGATCAATATGGAAAAGGTTTCACAATCATGCAGAGCAAGGAATATAATGGAAATAGTGGCTTAGGCTTACATCAAGATGTGAGGATTGAACCAATCATTGTTTCAAAGTGGCTGAAAGGCTTAGGGATTGGGTTTCAACCAATTTAGATTGGCATTCCTAGTACCACATCACCTTTACTCGAGGAAGTAAGTGCTTTTAAAAATATTGAGACATCCGACAAACCATCTGACCAACCCTACTGTGATTCCCTTGACTGAAACAAATATGAGTGGGATTCCCTATCCTCCACCTCTTCCATGGACCTTGATAAGCTATTTGGAGAACTTGACTTAATGTTGAAATCTTCCCCAAATCCATTGAATTCCTGTCCACCTAAGAATTTGACAAAAGAGGAATGGATTAAACGTTACTATTGGGAATCTCTTGATCATGCCTCTTGGGAGCCTAACAAATCCACTTCAGATAACCAAACCTTGGCATTAGGACCACCTCAGAATCCACCTAGATCTAAGCAAAAGAGCAAAGAGGACGTGGTGAGAAACTTTTGTGACTACATGAACAACTCAACTTTTACCTTGACCCTATTGAACTTTGACAACTTTGATGATGGAATGCCTTTAGTCTATCCCCAACTTATTGATTGGGACCAACAAGACACACTTGTCTTAGATATTTTTGAGAACGACGAAGCAATTGTTGAGATCCTAGGATTACGAGAAGGCATACCTAGTGGTGATCACAAGGCTGGATTTACCATTGACTTGGACAACATGGCATACTTTGGAGAATATGTTCAACCCTCCAATCACAAAAATAAGAAAAATAATGACAAAGATAAAAATGATGAGTCTCTAGGTGAAAACTGAAAGGCGCCTTTAGAGAATGAAAAAACAAAAAATAAGGACACATCCGAAGGCGAAAACCTCTCTAAGGAACCTAAGGATGGAGTTTTGAATATTCTCCCTATTGCACTGGAAAAGTCACCCATGCTAGTTGAAGAATCAGTGGAATTCAACATAGGCACAAAAGAGAATCCATGACTGGTATATTTTGCAGCATCATTGACAAAAGAAGAGCAGCCAGTATTCCACAACTTCTTTACAAAAAGGCAAATTAATTTTGCCTGTTCATATGCAGACATGCCTGGGATAGATCCTAAACTTGTACTACATCATTTTCCCTTACAACCAGGTGTAAAACCAGTGAAACAAAAATTGAGGAAAATGCACCCACAGATTGCTTTACTAGTCAAGGTTGAGCTAAAGAAACTATTAAACGTTGGCTTCATTAGATTAATTGATTATGCAGATTGGATTTCCAATCTTGTACCAGTCACCAAACCAACAGGGGGCATCTGCATCTACATATATTTCAGAGATATAAATAAAGTCTGTCCTAAGGACGACTTTCCTTTGCCGAACATTGACATGATAGTAGACATGACAACAGGCTATGATATGTTATCCCTTATGGATGGGTTTTCAGGATATAATCAGATTAGAATTGCAACTAAAGACCAACCTAAGAAAAATTTCACATGTCCTTAGGGAACTTATTGCTAGAATCTCATGCCCTTCGGACTCAAGAACGCTAGAGCAACCTATCAGCATGCCATGACCACTATTTTTCATGACCTTATACACACTCTTATGGAGGATTATGTCAATGACCTTATTGCTAAATCGCTAACAGTGGATAATCATTTAAAGGTCTTAGACAAGATATTTCAAAGGCTAGAAGAGTATAAAGTGAGACTAAATCCAAAGAAATGTGTGTTTGGAGTGAAATCAAGAAATCTTTTGGGGTATATCATTTCCACATGAGGCATTGAAGTGGATCCGGCCAAGGTAAAATCAATCATAGACATGCCTCCACCAACTAATCTCAATCAGCTAAGGACATTATAAGGGAGACTGCAATCCATTAGAATATTTATAGTGCAATTAGGAGATAAGACACATCCCTTTCAACATTTACTTAGAAAAGGAATACCTTTTGTATGGACAGGTAAATGCCAGGAAGCTTTTCAAGTGATTAAGGATTATCTACTCACGCCACCAGTCTTAATGCCACCTATTGAGGGACAAACTCTAATTCTCTATATTTCAACAACCCATTCATCACTTAGAGCACTGCTTGCACAAAATGATGATGAAGTTCATGAAAGGGCAGTATACTATATTAGTCAGACTTTGGTAGGTTATGAACTTAATTATAGTACCATTGAACATGCTTGTCTTGCGGTAGTATTTTCTACTCAAAAACTAAGGAATTATATGCTAAACCACCAGACAATGCTGGTTGCAAAGATAGATCGTTTAAAATATCTCCTAAGCAAAGCAACATTAACAGGGCAATTGGTCAAATGGGTAATGATACTTAGTGATTATGCCATCTTTTACTTAGAGAGAAAAGCTATCAAAGGACAAGTCATTGATGATCAGTTAGTTGATGCACTGATACAAGCAAATCACCCTTTAGTTGCATATTTTCCTGATGAGTTTATATTCACCATTGACATAGGCACAACATGGAAACTATACTTTGACGGGTCCCATACGAATCATGGCTCAAGGGCTAGTATACTATTTATCACACCACAAGGTGATTCTATCCCTAAGTCATTCAGGATTTCCTTTCCATGTACCAACAACATAGCAGAATATGAGGCTTTTGTGACAGGATTATGCATGGCAGTCAAATGGAAGATCAAAAACCTATAGGTTTATGGTGATTCTCAACTAGTAATCCGACAGGTACATGATGATTATGAGACTAAGGATGAAAAGCTTGCTCCCTAAAAACACATGGCAAATAGTTTCAAGGAGTACTTTGACAAGGTTGACTTTCATCAAATACCTCATGTTCTAAACAGGGCAACAAACACCATGGATACTATTGTTTCACTCCTCGACAAACCAAGCAACGTTCCTAAGTTCGAGTTTTTGGTAGAACAACTTTTGGTCCATGCTTATGAAATCCTAGATTCAGAGATGGTGTGTGATATCATTGGTCTCAATTCCCCATGGTATAAAGATATCTATGACTACCTCCATGCCAAAATCATACCCCTTGACCTTTCCAATAACCAACATAGGACATTCCTTCGTAAGTCAACCAAGTACACCATCATTGAAGATACCCTATATAGACGTTCCTTAGATAATACCCTACTGAGATGTCTCGATACTGACGAAGCACAAGCAACCTTGTGTGGGGTACATGAGGGTATATGCGGATCCCATTCTAGCGGTCCTACCTTAGCTAAGAAGATTATGAGACTAGGTTACTATTGGCCTACCATGGAAAAGGACTCATATCTTTATCAAGAAATGTCGCCAATGTCAGGTACACAAAGATTTGATACATGCACCATCACAGGAGCTCCATCCCATGACGTCACCATGGCCCTTTTCCCAATGGGGACTCGATCTCATAGGTAAGATACACCCCACATCATTCAATGGCCATAAGTTCATCATTATTTCCACTGAGTATTTTATGAAGTGGATTGAGGCTATTCCCATGACCTACATCACCATCACACAGATCTCATAGTTTATCCTAAACTATATTTTTTTTTGATATGGTGTTCCTCAATCCATTATCATAGATAATGGTCATCCATTCAAAAACCAATAATTTTGTCATCTCTGTGAAGAGTTCCATATTCAACACCATTTTTCCACCCCATATTACCCATAAGGTAATGGCCAAGCAGAGGCATCTAATAAAACAATCATCAAAATCCTCAAAAATATTGTTAATGATGTTGGTCGTGATTGGCATTTACAGCTTAATCCAGCCTTATGGGCTTACCACACAAGCATCTATACTCCCACTACTGCAATACCATATTCCCTAGTATTTGGCTCTAAGGCCATTCTGCCTATTGAGGTCGAGATTCCTTCCCTAAGGGTATCTTTGAAAGGGCACATTGATGATGAAGAGTATTGAGTTTCAAGACTACATGAGCTAGAATTCCTAGATGAACGAAGACAGAAGGAATTAGATCATCTCCAAGCATATCAGAATTGTCTTTGTCGCAGCTACAACAGGAAGGTATTGAATAGAAACTTTGACATTGGTGACCTGGTCTTAATGGAGAATCCTAAGAATCAAGCTGAAAGAGAGAAACTAGGAAAGTTTGAACCTAACTGTTTAGGACCCTATATTGTCACAGAAGCCTTTGGATGAAGAGTATATCAACTCTCTACTCCTAAAGGAGAACCATTATTAGCACCTATCAACAGTCTTCATCTAAAGAAGTTCTACGCATAGCTTCTAAGAGCCTTGTCTTAATTATCAAAAATACAAAAAAAATTAAAAAATCAAAAAAATCGTTACCTAGGTGAAATCCTGGAAAATAGGTGTCTTGGTAACACCAAAAAAATCAAAAAATCAAGAAAATAGTAAACAGAAATAAGTCATCCAATAGTGAAAACCACTTCGGCGGTGCTTTGGATAAGTACCATGGTGAAAACCTGGAAAATAGGCGCCATGTGTAGCTGAATCTACTCCTTTGTCTACTATCATTCTAATCTGACTTCCCTGTACATATCGCTTATCCCTGTACATAACACCTATCTTTTCCATCCATCACTTGTACATATCATTCATAATAAAATGGTTGTCTTTTCCATAACTTGGAACGATTGACATCGAGTGTATTTCATATCCCCCATCCTATCCTATTCATAATTAATTGGTCTTATACTTGACTAGGGGCAAGCACTTGACTTGCATCATATTGGTTCTTACATTGGCTATCCTAAAGATGTAAAACCATCGAAAAATCCAAAAACATTACAAAATGTCCTTAAAAAATCCAAAAACATCAGAAAACTTCAAAAAGACAAAAAAATCAAAACATGTCCAAAATCCCAAAAAAAAAAACAGAGTCAAAGTACGTAGCACTTGTCAGTCTTTTTCATTTGTCGAACTACATTTCCTCTGCCACTGGATGTAGGCAAGGTCATCTACCAATGTGCCCCCAAGGCATTAGGCCAGTCCTTTTAGGTTTGTGTGTATAAAATCATGATTCAATCCATTTTTCTATATTCAAAGGTCATTGGTCATGTCGAACTACGAGGTTTCTGTATGTATAACATAGGCAAGGCCATCAATTGATGAGCCCTGGGGGCCGCACTAGGTCAGTCCATTAGGGTTTGTCATTATGAACTACCACACCTATCAGATATTTTCATACAACTCAAGATTTTTATAGTCCGTCTTGTCAGTCAATGTCTAGTCGAACTACAAGGTCTTTGCATGTATAGCATAGGAAAGGCCATCAATTGATGAGCCCCCGAGGCCGCACTAGGTCAGTCCTTTAGGGTTCATCGTCATGCACATTCAACTGTCAGCACATCATATCAAGTCACACATCAACAAGATGAACAATTCAACAATCTCATCAAGTCAAATCAAACAAATTTCCAAAGCAACAAACAAAACAAATCAACTTATGTCTACTACAGGATGTGTCCTTCCTAAAAAAAGATATCAGCAAAACAATCAACCTAGGTCTTATTCAGGATGAGTCCTTCCTGAATACAAACATTGTCAAACAATCAATGTGACCTTACACAGGTTATCACATCAACGACATTAGACTCAACATCTTATATGATATGTGTCTTTCTAAAACCAAGCTTTTGTCATGCCCTATACAGATAGTCACAAAACTCGAAACCAAGCACAACGTCTTATACAGTATGTGTCCTTGAAACTAGGTCTTATCAATCAATCATCTTATCAATCAAAACAATCAAACAAACAAATCAAGTTTTGGAAAATATTTTACTGGATTTGACTTTGTGGCTTATTTATCTTATCATTTCATTTGACTTTATGATTGGAATCATGCTACTAGCTTTCTCCAAGATGTCCCATGAAGGATTTAGAGAAGCAACGATGTATCAGAATTCTATTTTCTTTGATTGTTATTTTTCGATTGTCTTTTAACTTCGATTTTTGAGTCATGTTACTAGTTTCCTCAAGGATGTCCCATGAAGGATTTAGAGGAGTGATGACATATCATGAACCATCTTTTATTTTTTTGTTTTATGTGGTTTTTCTTGACAAAAAGACAGGGGCAACTATGCCCTTAGTATGAGTTAAGACAATCCTTGTTTGCGACTATCTGTTGTTAGCAGGTGGATGACCTTGCACACCTTGATCTATGTCATATCATGGTGTTTGTCTCCATTTGTATTAGTTACCACCCAATGATGATAAAGTGCAAAGCATTTTGTGATTCGACAAAATATCAAAGATTGGTAATACTAACAACCATGTCTTTTATTATTCATCTTATTTTCACACTAAAATTTCTTCTTTCTTGCATTATGACAGAGTCCTATGACACACAAAAATATAAAGAATCTTGTATATGCATTCATGTTAGAAACATCATGTAAATATCATACATTGTAAATCATACATATATCTTGCATTTCAAAAACACAAAAAACATAGGCATCTATCATATCTAGCAAATCATGGCATAATAGGCATTCATTATCATAGATTACATAAATAAAGCATTACATGTACATAATAGTTGTAAATATATGTATCACATTACATCCACTAGTACATTTTGACCCATTTTTCGACGAGCGGTCATCAAAATTTTGATGGCCATTTGTTGCTATTATTTCGTCAAAATTTTGATGACATTTCAAACGTCAAAATTCTGACCCGACATGTCAAAAAATGGGTCAAAATGTACCAGTGGTCCATCATCATCAAACATATAGCATCACATGTAGATAAAATTGTATATATAAACATCACATTGCATCTCATAATCATAAATTGCATACATAACATCCAATCGATATCATTGAAAGTAAATGCATACATCATCATATAGAATAAAAATCAAATCATAGGTTGCATAAAAACATCATAATGTAGATATGATCATCCATAAAATTTACATATCACATGGACAATAGCATATCATATAGAACACATGCATAAATAAAAGACTGCATAATCATAATAGAACTGCATATCATAGGAATCGCCACCAAAATCATATATATATTGCTCAAAAAAAGTGTCACATCACAATGTCATAATGTATCAATAAATATGAAGCCTGTAGGCTCTATGATCATAATACAATGTCTCAAATAAATATTAATACATGTCCCTATCTGAAACTCCCACTGCTCCCATGTGGAGAATGTGAAGACAATTGATGGCGGGATCCTGATGATCTCTGTGCAGAAGGAGGCCTATCATATGGTCTTGATCTACGAGGTCCCTCGACCCCCTCTATACTCACTATCCTACTCTGTGTCCTGCTCCATGATCTATTTCTCTGTGCATGTGAATAGCTAGGAGATCGTCTCTCAGGAGGTACCTCCTACTCATATAGGTTCCTGTAATATCTCTCCCTGTCACTAGATCTAACCAACTCTCGTGCAAAAGTTTTCGATGACCCACTGCAAAGAGCTGTAATCTATGTGAACCTCTGCTTAGTCTCCTGTCTCTGAGCTATGGCCTAATCTCTATCCATATATGCTTTGTCTCTCTCCATCACAACTAAATCTCACTCTTCCATCAATGCCCTCATCTGCTCCTCCAAAGATGCTACCTAGGCCCATAAATTTGCTACCTCCTGATCAATAGGACCTATATCATCCTATCGTGGCCGCTCTCTCCCATCATCCTCCCAATCCTCTAGAATCCTATCTCAGAGCTCCTGCTCCTAGTCATCCATATCCTCCTCATCATCATCATTGTCCTGGTAGCCAGCAAGCAGAACAAGAGCATCTACCTCTGCCTCCTTCCTAGCCATCTCCTCCTCTGCATGCTCCTCGCCACCAACCTCAATATCAACCTCCTCCTCACCTCTGCCAACCCCGAGCATGGGAAAATCCTCTCCCTCCCTCTCCTCGTGGACGGGTGACAAATTTGGACCTCATCCCCTGCAACCACGTCTCCCCCTACCACCACACCTTTGACCTCTACCTCCCCCACGTCTGCCTCGTAGTCCTATCTCGCGCCTCTCTATAGGAGCATCCTGGTTTGGATCTATAAACAACACTAGCTTGTGACTGGCCCACTAGGTGTCATATGCATCAGTCGTACCCGAATCCGTTGCTCTGCCTCTCCATCCCCATTGTACTAGCTATAAGGAATCAATATTTTCCTCTGTTGTCACCACAAAAATATTTGGTCCCTACAATGTCACCTCTCGAGAAGATTTGGCATACTTTTCTCAACCTTGAGGCTCATCCTGAATCTCTCCAAACTATCTCAATACTTTTATCCAGAAAATGCCTCTCAATGATATGCACATGTGACACTATCCGACCAATCAAATACTAAGTCTGACGACAAAATGTCAAGTGTCCATCCTCATTTGGCCCCTATGGGAAATCCATGTACGGTCTCCAAATAAACTAAACCATTGTGTCGATGGCATGTCTGTAATAACCAGTATCACCAACATGAGTCTAGGTGTTTTCCCCCGCATAATAGAAGGCATAAGGTGATCCCTGCTACAACTCAGCTGTAACAGGCGGACATAAAATAGTTGTGTTCCCATGCCCATACCATCAGGAGCGTGGTACCACAACTCATGGATTGTGCCTCTCTATAGGAAATATCATGCAAATGAAAGTATAACATGGCTAGCCAGCAAGGGCCCCAGGCATATACCACTTGTCTCTCAAGTATGCCTACAAGCATCTCCCCCCATCCTATTGGGAATCCATGACCTCGACGGTCAGGAAGAACTACCCCTCCAATCAATGTACATAATAAACAATCTAACATACCATATCTCTCTGCTAAAACATGCCATCTAATCTCATAGTGGTCAATCCCCAATTGTCTAATGTCATCATGGGGATAATATCTACACATCTTCGAAAATCCCCTCTATGTATTATACATCACCCTGGCTCCTCTAATCGGTAGCCTCAGTATCCTATATACATCCTCTAATGTAATTGTTGCCTCACCTGTCAACAGATGAAACGATGATGTCTCTGAGTGCCACCGCTCACACAACGCAGTCAATAGACCTCATTTTTCCTGAATAGTAGGCATGAAAGTCACATGGTGTAGACCCAAGTGCCACATAAACTGTTTCTCCCCGCTTCATAGCCGATCCCGAAAGTCGAAGGTCAACGGTCTCGACTCCTTGGTATATATCAGATTCAATACAACCTGCAATGGCATTATGCATACCTCATGTCAAGATCAAATAACCTATCCTAGTCCAAAATTTCAATATTCTCTGCCAGTCAAATGTGTCATTTCATTTTCAAATGCGTTGCAAAAATCAAATGCGTCATTTCAAATTGCAAATGCGTTATAAATAGACACATGCGTCATCTAAATATGCAAATGTGTCTTACAAATGCGATCACGCCCACACAAGGACTATCCAAAATGCAAATGCGTCTAAAAAAACAAATGTGATGCAAAATTGTATATGTGTTACTGTTAACTACATATGCGACTCATTACAAATCAAATGTGTTTATCTTATACAACACCGATGCTATCCTATGACATGAATTTGTATATGCATTGTTCCGCATACACATGTGCTGAAAACACATGCATATGCAATGCAACATAAAATGATGCATGACAAAAAATTGAAATAAATGCATCAAAAAGCATGAAAATCAAAATTTCAAGAGACAGTTTCTGACTACATATCGGGAGGCCTGCGTCTGCAGGTCGTCTAAAAGTCTGAATGCGATAACCGCGATGCTGTGAATGTGGAACTGGAGACATGGTGGCTAAGAAGTCCAAGGAAAAAATCTCAAATTCTAAACTTGGAGGGTGAAAATGAATTGGATTTTCACCTAATTTCTATATATACCTAGGGTTTTGGGTGGCATTTCCTCCAACCTTGTCTATTGGTCGCATATTCTTCCAAATTATATCAACCCGTACATGTACCGAACACCTCGAAACTCATTTCTATCAAATCCACTACTTTTTTGGCTACCAAATTGACTAATCGAGACTATTTCCAAATTTTTTGAAACTTTTCAAAATTTTGTCAATTTTCCTGAGGAGGCATACCTTCACCTATTCTACACTGGGGCATGACTAGGGCATGTTTTTGATCGATTTTATTTGACACAACACCAAAATGACATTGTATCAAAGAGTGGAAAAATGTAGACACTAAAATTTGGTCTAAGCCTATGACTTCAATTTCTTCATAATTCGTATTTCCATGGTCATGATTAAATAATGTTAATTATTTAATTACTTTCTAAAATTCCTTTCTCATCTATTAATTAAATGACTTTTAATTATTTAATTGATTCATTCTAACATTTATTCTTCTATTAATTAAATAAACTTAATTATTTAATTAATTCACATTATCTTTATTTTATCCCGATTAATTAAATAAACGTTCTTTATTTAATTACATCACTAATTAACTTTATCCTCCTTAAAATAAATTAATTCTTATTTAATTTATCTTTATCATATTTTCAACTATAATTAAATAAATACTTTAATTATTTAATTATTCATTTAACTTTTTCTTCCCTCAATTAAATAAATCTTATTAATCCCTAAATGTTGAATCTTGAATTAAATAATCATTTAATTCATAAAAGTCTATTTTTGACATATTCCTCTATATTTAGATAAATGTTTAAGTTATCTAGCTATTCATTTCCACTTCACTCGAGATCTATTTAAATTGGTCAGTTATCTCCTGATTTAATGACTGATTTTCTTTTGCGAATAAACTCTTTGTCATAACCAGTCAATTATCTAGCTTTAACTCTTATGCATGTACACATTTATTAATTAAATATCTTTATTTAATTAATTAATTTATGTGTGCGTTTGAATGGATCATTTTTGTTATTCTATCTTTATCTTTTTCATGCAAACATTATTCTTCTAATTTTTGAATACTTTCAACTAGAGATTAAATCATTATTTAATCTTGATCTCTATTCTTAGGTTTTATCACTCACGTCAGTACTAACAGTTATCTCAATGCATGTCGAATCTTTTAATCTAAATCATTTGTCTACCTTTCAGTCTTGTCCTCTCATTCGAATGATCAATTTTTTATAAATTGACCTAGCTTTCATCATTGCAACTCCTCCCAAAATTGTATGAATTTTGGAGCACTTGTTTAATCTTCGATATTTTGCTATAATCACATACATCAAGGCTATACTTGCACACATACTAAAAATCTAAGGGAAAGAATACCATCACAGCGAAATGGAGAAGGACAATTGAGGTCATGGAAGGATGTAGATACTGGGTGAGATCGCTCTTTGTTTATGTTTATGCTTTCTTTGTGATTTTTTGTTTAGCTTTAGTTTACATTGGAGTTTATTGCTTTGTTAATGCTTTAATCTTTCATTGTTTTCATCATGTTACAGATCGCCCAAATTCTCTCATATACAAAAATACTCACAAAATTATGTGGTTGGATGGAATATCAATCCTAATAATGGATACATAGATGAATGATATGAATCCCAAGATATGTAGCAACTCATTTATTAGCATCGTCTATATATGCATTAATTAGTTATAAACATCATAAATCTTATGAGATTGGAAAATATTTTAAGACCCGAATTAAAATATTGAAACACACTAAAATACTCATCATTAGATTGAATTGAAAATTGGAAACAAATTGAAGCAATTGGCTAATTGAAACACCAAACCTCGCACACCAATATGCAAAATGAAAACTTGGAGCCCAATGTAATTAATGTACTAGAATCATCCACTGAGAATCTAAGAGTTTTCATTCCCAAATTTGAATAATAGCTCGAGAGTTTTCATTCTTGGATCTTGCAATCACAAGGGATTTCATCCTTGGATTGATTTTTGAACACAAGTGTTATGAAATTGAAAGAATTTGATAATATCAAATTACATAACTCTCCTTTGAGTTTTTCTCTTCTTTTATAGATTTGTTGAGGGAATAATTGTGTTGTACCCAAACCAAATTTTTTGCTTCATTAAGGAATTTTGCTTAAAAGAGTCTAAACCTTGCTAAAATGATGTCAAAATATAATTTTTTGGGCAAGTCAAATATGGACTTTGGTCAGTGTCATGTCAGTCATGAGCAACAATTGGTCAGTACCTAGAGCTCATAACCTGAACCTGGGACTTAGAGCGAGATATTTCATGATGGAGGAGCTCTTCATGACGAAATTATACTCCTGCAAGGTCATATCAATTGCCAAAACGATGCTTACAGAGATCAAATAAATGAAGATTTTTAGCAAAAAGCAAACCTGCGCCCCTATAGCTCAGGGACACCCTTCTATTTAAAGGCCCAGATCTTGTCACTTTTTTGTGAAAATACATTCAATCTCTTCATAATTAGCTTAGCTTTCTGACGAGCTATCCAATGAAGTCATCCTAGTTGTAGAACTCTGACAACTAAAGTTGAAAGTTGGAGGTACGAGAGGTTGTATGTCACAAAGGATTGTCAGTTCATAGCTTTCTGCGCCCTTGTAGCCCATGGGTGCCCTTGAATTTGGCCCTTCAGATGATTGAATTTGCAGATGCCATCTTCCTAAGATCTTTTCTAATCAAGTCTAACTTCACAACACACCAGTTCGCAAAGTGATCCAACTTTCTAAGTGATCGTATCGGAGATTTTACCAGACACGTAAATCTAAGGGTGGAGGAATGTAGTATTACACACCTGTACCTCTATAGGCTAGGGGTGCCCAACCTTTAGGCCTGCTAGATAGGGTTTTTAGCTTTCACAGTCTTCATGAGACTTCTGCAGAAAGCTGAAAAGTGAAGACAACTGGAAAATGGCTAAGTATAGAGAATACATTTCCCCTTGGAAAAGGCGCCCTTCTTTTTGAGGTCTTAGAAGCAATTTTCTCGCTTCATCGCCTCTAGAGACATGTCTTGCAAGTTGTTCTAGCTACACGATGAGACAGATGGTGTGCGAATCGAAGCACTCCAGCTCCCGGCGTCAGGGGTCAAAATAGGGTACTCGGTTGAAAGTTACACTTCATAAAATGGTGTTTGATCCTTCATAGGCTAGGGGCGTCCTTGCTTTTGGGGTCCCTAATGCAGCTTTCAAGTGCCTTTTATATAGTCATTGGATGTGGAATACTTCCAGTCATGCAATGAGCCTATCATCCAATCAGTAAGGTTCATCGTTCGCCGCTAGGAGCAATTTGAAGTGTCAAATGGCACAATGGACAAATGGATGTATGGAGGTCTTGCATCAATTTAATCAAAGGTGCCTAATTTTTTGAGGTGTCAAACGTTGATTTTAGTAGTTGCAGCTCCAAGCAGACATTTCATCCTTGCTCTATAGGCTTCGCGGTGGATATCTCAGCTTAGTCTCAACATCACTCAGTCACCCAAAAATCAGTGCTGAACAGGGGCAACTATAACTTTGCAATCAACTATAAAGTAGGAAGTTAGCGAAAAATCTCATAACTTGTGCAAATGGACGCCTGGAGAGTTAATTTTTGACTTTTCAGAATCAATATGCAGAGATTGTTGCTAATTTATTAAAAATAATATTAAATTCGACTTTTTGCATGCAAGCTTTTAAATGGGTGATTTTCTTCAATAATTTATTATTGGCGCCTTTTGTAATGTTTAATTACAAATTTTCATGTAATGGTAACTAAATATTTTAATATTATTTTATCTCTGGGACATTGAGTGAATGTCAGTTGAGATGGAGGGGGTCCAATCAAAAGACTTCTTTTGTTAGTCAAGGTTTATTCTTGCAGTTGGTGTCATTAAGCAAAGAATTCTTCCATTTATTCAAGATGGCGTCCATTCTTCTCTCACACAGTTGAAGACCAAAGTGAATTTTCTCACTTGTGTGGGTGAATTCTTCAACATTCAACATTCGAAGACACTACAGAGATTATTCTCAAATTTCTTTTGGAAGTACAAGTCCAGATTTATCAGCAAACATCAAGACAAGGTTGTGATTTTAGCAGAAGCTGAGCATTAAAAACTTGTATCTTTTGTCTTAAATTCTTCCATTTCTTTTCTTAATTTAATTCGCATGTTCAAGAATTCAGCGACTTTTGACAAAACAAATCATCTAGGTTGTTTCAGCATGACTTCCTCTACAAAACCCATGTGTTAGAATTTTTAGGAAATTTTACTCTAGAGCATCAATTCTCGAAGCTTTTATTTTCTAAACTAAAATTCCTTTACATGGTGGAGTAAAAGTCGATATTTTTTGAATCTGACGTTGTGGGTTGTCTTAGAATCATCTTCTAGACAAAACCCATATTTCAGATTTTCTTGGAGAAATTGCCCCCCTGCAGCCCCTGTTGCCCCCAGTTGCTTTTTTAGAAAAGCTCTTGCATGTCAAGCTAAACGGAATTTTTTCGCAATTCTGACATTGTGGGTTGCCCTCCGATAGGCTATTTTTAGCCTCAACAAGTGACTTTTTTCTTTCTAGAGAAAGTTGTCAAAACATAGCCATGTTTACAGTCAACAAGCAATTTTTTCAAAGTGCAGTTCATGCAAACTTAATTCAATACCAAATCGGTCTTAATTCATGACTTCATTAAAAAAGCTAACATCGATTTGTATCAAGTGCATTCGGAGGTTGACAGGCATAGTCACTCAAGTCCACATGGTTTCATGCCTCGTATAGCTGATAACCCTCCAAGGCTAGTTTAGAGGATTGATACTGTTGGAATTCTGTGTGTGCGGTAAGTTCGTGTGCATTTCTCACAACCAAAGTCTATGCAGTCAAACTTTGTGGTTTCGTCATGCAACACTCTTCCATAAGGAAAAGTGTGAAAAATTGAAGCGTAAAGCTACAGAAGAAATAGTGGTCATCATTTTAGTCACGAAGCCGCCAGACTTACTAGTCAATGAAATGTCATTTTAAGTGTGCAAAGATTTCCAGGATTGCTTGAGTTGCTGACAAGCAGTATCAGATCACAAGTAGTGAGGACATGCTGCATAGACACAATACACTTTGGAAGAGTATCAGTGCCCCAGATAGTGACATAGTCAACAACCTCGTGGAGGGGTTAGTTGTTTGAGATAACGGCCAGTGATCAGTTAGTTAGAACCTGCAGTTATTTTTGAGGACAGAACCAAGAGCATGCAATTAGAACTCAACTTTCATCTTCATGCAATTAAAACTCGACTTTCATCTTCAGTTCTCTTTGTTGGGACCATGCACGCATGTCTATCTTATCCTCAAAGATATTTTGCAGGACTTGGAGTTTCATTTAGGGTTTTCATTAACTGATGGTAGCTTTCTAGTTAACTTTACTTTCAATAAGGACGTGCATGCTTGCACATTTTCCATTTAGATTAGATGTATCAGTTAACTGATGGTAGCTTTCCAGTTAACTATATAGTTATTAGGGTTTCACAATAAATCTTGCATGCATTACAAGACTATAGTTTAATCAAGGTGATTTTAGGGTTCCCTACACCTTTTGATGTCTATAAATAAGAGTTTTTGCTCATTTTTACATAAATTTTGCATGAGAGAGTAATATATGTTGTTCTCACCTTGCTTGTAATATTGCTTATTTTGTATCTATTCACGAGTATTTATTATAATGATTAATTGTTATGCCACTTGGGTTTCATGCAGTTATTATGGTGAATGCTTATCTTAGTTAGATATAGTGGCTAGTTCGATCATAAATTGTATGTGTGTTTCGTCTCTGCAATTTACTGTCCTAATTGGCTATCCTTTTTGTTGCGTGTCTAATAAGTCTATTCAAATTGAGAAAATAGTTGTGTCCACCTTGCCCTCACGTTCAGAATCTATACTTAAAGCTTATCATATGATGTGTGTGATAATAAACCTATTCAAACAAGCAAATAGTTGTGCCCACCTTGCCTTCACATTGTAAATCTATACCCAGTTTACCATTTAAGCTCATTCCCACTCCATTTCCTCATGCTCTAATTTATTGAGGGGATTGGATAGTATTAGTTACTTATTTTTGAGTTGTAACTAAGTCCTACGAAACTAGAAAATACTTGGCTACAACATTCGAAGTTTATTGCAAACCTTGTGCCTCTATTAGCCGAGACAAAAAGACAAGAAATAGATTTGTTTAATTTTCAAGCATTTTTGTTTGCACAATGAGGGAGCTTCCCCCCCTAATTTGAAGAGCACTCATCACCTAGTGTGCATAGTTTTCTGTACCAACTTGCACTCTAGAGGTGTTAGTTGTTACACCAACAGTTTTATAGTGCCCACCATGGGGCACAAGGCAAGAAAACTTTCCAAAGCTTAGGCTTTGCATGGTTATGACTATCTGGTGTCCTACTACTCTAGTACAACAACCAACACTAATTTCGCCTATTATATAGTCGAATCTAGTTTTCATTGAAGTAGAGCAGTCAGACATCATCAGTAGCCTGCACACTTTTACCTTTGAAAATCATACATCTACCACTTAGTGGAGAAATGCAGCTACCACTCTAGATAAAGAAGAAGAGAAAGTAGATCTTGCAGCAGGTAGACCAATCTTGCCACCTCCTACGTGGAATTAAGCATCTTGGAGTACCAGGTATATATTAGAAGGAGAGGTAATCCTCTTATCCAGCTAGATCTTGTTTTTCAAGAAGCTCCTGATCAATTCATTGAAGGAGAAATTTTAGAAGAAGAGATTCCTATTTCAGTAGAAGAAATGGGTGATCATAACAACAATGATAACCACAACAATCAAAATGGAAGAAACACAAGACATCCAACCCCCTTGCCTTAGAGGAAATAATATTGGACCGTTGGCTTTACAAGGACACCATGAACTACCCAAAGGTTCATGCAAGTTTTTCTCGAGATTTCATGGCGATGGTTCTAGACATCTTGATGAACATCTTTCAGCATTCACAGTGACATGCTTTGTATTGCATGTTGCACATGATGACATCGCACACTGGTACATTTTGACCAATTTTTCGACGACGGCCCGTCGGAATTTCGACGGCCATTCATCACTATTATTTCGTCAAAATTTCGACGACATTTGAAACGTCAAAATTCTGGCCCGGCATCCGCCGTCAAAATTCCAACGAGTCGTCGTCGAAAAATTGGTCAAAATGTACTAGTGGTAGTACGTCTCTTTGTGGAGACTTTCTAAAACAACACAACTGACTGGTTCAACAATCTTGAACTAGGCATCATCACTAGTTGGCTTGTCATGAGTGAGAAGTTCTTGGTGAGGTTCAAGCCCGTCGAGGATAGTCACATAATTTTTGCACAACTCTCGAATTCAAAGATGGAGAAACATGAACCGATGAGAGAATTTGTAGCAAGGTTTGATCGCCTTGTTACATGTCTTTCTCACACTTTAAATCCATCTCCCAAAATTCTGATGAGTTCTTTCATCAATGCACTCCCATCAAAAATTTCCTTTTTCTTGAAGATATGTGAAGAAGATAGTCTACAACTCCTTCAAGAAGAAGCAATCAAACTCGAAGAGAATATGATTATGATGGGAAAGATGAAAGATGATTTGATTAGACTGCTCATGAAAGCATCAACTGATCCATTTCTACAGAAGGTAGCAAATGAGGTGACTATACTGAAGAGACAGTCACCCCCTCAAGGGAAACCAGCCTTTCCCACACCACCATCATTTCAACCACAATAGCAGTACCGGCCGAGGAGAAACAACTTCCAGCCGTACAATAACTACAAGTCAAAGTTTCCGCAAGGAGAACCGAAACAAAACAATGAAGCTGAGAAGGCCACAGTCTTTTGCACTTTCTAATCCAGGTAGATCCAAGAAACTTAAAAATTTCATAGTCTCAAAATCTCATGAAAATAGCATCATCACACAAAGCTCATCGACATGGTCTTGATGCAACTTGAACGGGCTCAAAAGGAGTCTGTATGCAAAAGTTATGTGCAGTCAAAGGTCCGATCAACTAGGCGAATAAGGCATTCAAAAAGGTAAAAAATTGATCATCTCAAAATGAGGAAAAAATGATGCCAAGTTGTAGTGCTCGTCGTGTTGATTCCATAACTATACTTGGTTTCAAAAACAGAGCTTGTATGTGAAAGTTATGGCTGGTCAAAGGTTGGTCAAAAATTTGACTCTAGTTGACTTTGATGACATCAACATGGTGATGTGGCAGGTGGTGACATGGCAATAGTATATGATATGGCATAAATATGGATTAAACCATATTTTTTAAAGAAAAAAAAATGGTTTGGTGGGATTTTATCCCTTAAAATCCTCTTGCCTTACCCATAAAACAAGGAGAGGAAAAAAACCCGTAAACTCATATTTCAATAATATAACCCCCAAATTATAACCAAAACCCTTTTTATTAGTAAAAGCCCAATAAAATGAATATTTAAAGGGGCTATTTAAAAGGCTTTTAGAATATTTTTAAAGATTTTTGGAGGATTTTAAGGGATTTATTATCCTTAACAAATTTAAAACACAATAATAACAAATTAAATCTCTTATAATCCCTAATTTATAGTTTGACATCTTTTTAGCCCGGAAACATGATAAATTAAGGGCTGAATAAAATATTAAAAAGATTGTCATAAATTTTAAAAGGGATTTTAAAAGGGCCTTTTAATATTATTTTGTAAGCCCAAAATTATAAGGGCCATTTATTTAAACAGGTGTATTATTTTTACGGGACTTATTGTTGTAATTGGGGATTTTGAAAGATTTACATATGTAAATAGGAGATATGGGTATATATTTTCAAAATAATATGATTTTAGCCCATATTAGCAAATAAATTGGTATATAAAGGGGTGTGCTTTGGTTTGTAGGAAGTAAGTCTACTTAGAGAAATAATTACAGTGTGAGAATTTTGGAGGAGAAGAATTACAAGGTGTTATTATACACCAAAAATGTAATAGTGAGAGAGATTGTGAGGAATTTTATGCAAGTTCTTAAAGCTTCATATTGTAAGAAGGAACTTTCAGGTGCTTGGAAATATTAATGAAAGCGGTCCAACATTGAGAAGTAGACCCAGAGACTAGTCCTTTGAAGGATGAACTTCGTTATCAACCTGTGCTTGATCTTTCTATCTTTTGTCTCATTCTTATTCTAACTTTTGTCTTACATTCTCTCTAATTTCTTTTTAGTATTTTTCAATTCACTATTTGACTTCTAATTACAACATTTTAGTAATTAGTTATATGAATGTGAACTTATTTTGTAATTTCAACGGTTAAACAACATAGTCACGCAATTTTGTTGCGATCGGGGAAAACTGTAATTAAGATTAATTTGCAAGTTATTTTGTAAACCTCTAATTACAAATCACTTTCCATGATTCTATTGAACATACTAGCGCTACATGTCCGGAGAACCAAAGAATGAATCAGATCATAGGATTTGTCGATACTGCTCCTAGTTCAATTTTTGTACCTTCCAGTTCAAACGTCGTCTCTTCACAGACAGATGACTTTGATGGCGACTCCACAGTGGGGTATTTTGATCGAGAACCCGTAAATGAAGAACAAGAAGAAGAATACTGCCACTTTTCTCTCATGGTTAATCATGAGAATACCACCTCACCTGTGTTCACACATGCACAACATTTCAAATCACGGAAGGAGGAAGAAGAGAAGTGGAATTCAAATGCAAAAGGTAAGGAAGTAGCTTCTACTTCCAATCCTAAAACTTCACAAGAAAACATTGTGTTGATTGCTCCAGATTCATCTTCAACAAGTTTCGACATCGTGTCTTCTATGATGAAGACGAAGGTGCAAATATCTCAACTAGAGTATCTACAAGATCATCCAGAGCAACTAGATAGAATCTTGAAAGTTGTGAAAAAGAAGGCTACTGTCTAACCAGCATTACTATAGTCCTTCGTGCCTACAGAAGAGAAGCCAAAACCGTTTTGTATATCCTTATATATAGGAGGTTTCAAATTGAGCAATTGTATAATTGATAGTGGGGCTTCCAACAACGTTATGTCTCTACAAATTATGAATGTGTTGGGACTATCATGCACTCCTAATCAAGAAAAGTGTTACTCACTTGAGTACAAGCCGGTGTCGTCAGTTGGTCAAATTAAAGATGCACAAGTAAGGCTAGTGTCATGTCCTAAGAAGAAGATCATGATGACCATCTTGGTGGTTGATATTCCTACCAACTACGAGATGCTACTTAGCAGGAGTTTCTGTAAAAATCTCGAAGGAGAGATTCAAATGGATTAGTCGTTCACGAAAATTCCATTGAAGAAGGGCACATTCAAGCTAGAGCTTGAAATGAAGTCAAATTTTATGGTGGTTAAATCCCAAGATCCACATGCTCAAGTTTTGTATCAAGACACGGGTCCGAGCACATATTCTATGGTGTTAGAAGTGATTGAAGATTGTCAGAATTTTGCACTTTCCACGGAATTGTCAAATGAAGAATCTAAAATGTGGACAATGCAGTTTGACGAAAGTTGCTCAACATCAAGCTCAACAGTGGGAGTAGTAATAATTTCTCCTGAAGGTCGTCTATATCCTTTCACATATAGGTTGCAATGTGAATGCACCAATAACTTTGCTAAATACGAGGCGCTTTTACTAGGTCTCGAGAATGCGAAGGATATGGGGATCAAACTGCTTAGAGTCGAAGGAGATGCAGAGTTGATTGTTAAACAAGTTAGAGACCAGTTTCATGTGAGAAATAATCGCCTTCAATTTTATAGGAAGAGGGTGTGGAATGCAATCTACTGGTTTGATGCATTTTATATCCAATACATTTCAAGAACAAATAATTGCAAAGCTGATGCTCTTGCAGTTTTAGCTGCTCTTTTCATGCCAAACTCTGACTTTCGTCAGAATTCATTTGCTATTGAGCTGATTTATAGACCAGTTGTACCTGATAACTCAGACAACTTGAAAGTTTTCGATGATGATGAGGATATTGAAGAATTTCCTATCATGGGAGATAATTACAAAAAAAAAATCTTTGAAGGAAGTTCTACTCCTTTCAAAGAGTCAATTGTTGAAGACTCTGAAGTTACATAATCCAGGATTATACAATTGAAAGGAAATCAGATTCCTAAGGGTTTTGTATCTTTAGAGGATATTTTTGATCAACATGATCGTTACATCCAAGATCAAAAGAGGTCAAGTGTTAATACTTCATCAAAATACAATCAATTCAACATAGGTATTGAAGAAAAACCTCAATTTGTAAATTTAGGCAAAAATTGTACTCTAGAAGAGACTGAGAGGTTTATCGACTTGTTCAAGCAGTATAAGGATGTTTTTGCTGTTGGATTTAAAATGACATTGAGAGGGGGGGGGGTGAATCAGTGTCTTAACATATTTGACCAATTTTCACATATTCAAAAACATAGCTCAGATTGATCTCAATATTATTCTGATTAATGCATTCAGTAGTTGAATGTAATCATTCATAAACAGAATTAAGAAAAGTAATAAACCCAACAATGAACTGAAACAACAACACAGAAAAGTAGAGAGCACACAGAAGAACCAAGATACAAAATATTTGTCAAGTGGAAAACCCTCCTAGGGTAGAAAAACCACTCCTAAACTGCCTTACTGGCTTAATCTTCAAAACCACTTTTAACAATGCCTTATAGGCTAAATTTCTGAGCACCAACTCAAGGAGCACCAACCCCTCATTTAGAGACAGCAATCTCAAGGAGCACCAACCCCTTACTCAGATTACAGAATTACAATAAAAATATATCAGAGGATCTCTCTGTTTATAGTTAAGTTCATAACACTCTGCTTCTAATACTCTAGGAGCAATGTCCCAGTATTACATCCAGTTCCCTCTCTTGATTACGGCCAGAATAACTATCTCTCAGAATTGTAGGCCAGCAACACCTTCATAGTTTTCAACACTGGTTTTTATATACATTTCAAGTATGTCTGTCATTTAGAAAAATCTTCAGAGAATGTGTTTTTCACAAAAAAAATTGAAACTCACTTGCTAATTTTAGAATGTGAGCTGAATAATGACAGTTTGTAGATGATGGTAAAAATCAAAGTAACGCCTATCCATAGAGCTTTAATTTCTGCGCTGAGTCGGGAGATTTCAAATTGTAACTAAAATATTTTCAACAAAGCCATGTCTGCCTACTAACAGAAAATCATAACCTCTAAAATCTCAAAGAATATCTTGCTAGAGATTCGATACCAACCAAAGAAGTCTATATGGAACTATATTTAGAAAAATCCATTAAATAAAAAATGCAACAGCTCAAAAAGAAACTCGATGAATATCATGTTATGTAACCGTTCTGAGATTTGATGCCAATCCATGATGACGACCACAGAGTTATGAGTCTTCGTAACTATTCGCTGAGACAACCATATAGTTATGCCGAAGGAAATTAAATCACCAGACAATCCCTTTAGATATCACTTTCACCAAGAGCCATCAAAGTCGGGAAGAACACATAACGAATACATCATGTCTCATCGATAGGCTTCCTTAGAGTATTATTCATTCGCTGTCGCTGTGACATCCTACTGTCGGGGAGACGCTTTGTAAATTTTGCTGTGTTTCACCAAAAGACTTTATCCCTTATAAGTCGTTGTAACATAATGGTTCTCTTGCCGATACATCCTTCTGTTTGTCGTTGTGACACAACAAAGTCGGGGAGAAGTCATACCGCCAACATTATGTTTCATCGAAGGTCACTTGATACACATTGTCGCAGTAACATATCATTTTTCTTGCTGACGAGCCTTCTATCTTATGAGTGTTGCTATAGCATACCGTCATCGGGGAGACCTCTCGTAGAATATATTGTCATACCGAAAGTCTTTATCATTTCCAAGTTGCCAAGACAAGAGCACACTTTCACCGAGATGTGTCCTTCATCCACCTTCGCCAAGACAATGTGTAGTCGGGGTGACATCTCATAGAGCATCCTGTGTCTTATCGAAAGCTCACATTTTCATTCCTATCGCCATGACATAACGCTTTCGGGGAGACCTCATAGAGATATCTTCGTTATACCGAAACACCCTGAATTCACCTCAGATCGCCAAGAGAGAACAAATCTCAGACCGATAAAGTCCTTTTGAATTCCATCGGTGAGACATATCAAAGTCGGGGAGACCTCTTGTAGAGCACACCATGTCTTTCCGAAAGTCTTCATCCACTTGTGTGTCACTGAGACAAGACAAACCTTTCGTCAAAAGCCCCTCATTAGACTTAGTTTCCAAGACTTGACGGGTTCACTGAGACTCTACAACGAAACTCATGAGTCTTACCAAAATGTTTTATCCATTCATCCGATGTCGCTGAGACAATCCAGATCTTATGCCGATGAAGTCTCTTTATGTTTCATCAATGAGACCGAAGGTCACTCGCCGAGACCTCTCGCCGAAAACCCTAGCTCTTATCGAAGAGACTACCTTTATGTTTTCAGTTGGTGTAACAAATCAAATTCCCCAAGACCATTCTTCGATGCACATGAGTCATACCGAAATGCTTTATCCACTCTGATTTTCTAAGACATTACAAACCTCTTGCCGAAAGCCTTCCACAAGCATTAGTTGGTGAGACCAAGTGAAATCGCCAAGACCTCAGCCTGATACCGCTCAGTTTGGCCAAAGTTCTCTCAAAGAGTTGTTCGGTGAGACTCCTCCCGAAAAATAGATAAAACCTTTTGAGCATGAGTTAGTAAGACAAGAAGGACTTGCTAAGACGTTATATTGATAGCCACAACTCACGCCGATATACTTCCACATGCACTTGTCAGGGAGACATTACCTTTTCGCTGGGATGCTAAACTGAATACTCCAAGTCTGGCCGAAGTGAATCCCATATGTGATGTCGGCGAGACAAAACCACTTTGCCAAGACCTATTCCGAAAACCGTGACTCTTGCCGATACACATCCATTTTAATCTCCGATCGGTGTGACATACCAATATCGCTGAGACCATATACCGATGGAATAAAATATGCCGATAGAGAATACTTTTTTGTCGCCGAAACCAAAGACAAGTCTTGTCGAAATAACCTTTCTTGAGCCGGTCGCCAAGACAATGCTAATGTTACGCTGAAAGCAGCCTGTATGTTAAATTCAATCGCCATGACATCTGAAATGTCTTACCGAATAGGCAACTCAGACATTTCAAAGTGGATCAGGAAGACCTTGCCATTTTAACTCCGATATGAGTAAGCTTGAAAGAGAAACAACCAAAGCCTGTGATATGCAAGGAGAACCATTCTGACAAAGAAACCATCTTTCAAACTCTATCAGTCAAAGATGTAGCATTCATAACTTGAACCAGAAAACTCATCACCATGAAATTGAACCATAACAACTAACTTTCTGTAATAGCCAAGAGACATCAAAGAAGTGCCATAATAAATCATAAAGATCCAAACTAAGACTGATCATCAAAGAGAACCAACTGAAAGGGATTTTGACATCAAGGACAAACTATATGATACTTGCAATATGTCTGTTGCACTATTGCTCTATTTGCAGCCAGTTCTTATGGTACTTGGTTGGCTTCTCAGTTGTGTTTTTTGGCATTGCACATTCTTCTCCTCCATCCTTTGTCATTGAGGCAAAAAGGGGGAGAGTCATTTGTGTTTTTCCATCAAGGACAAAGTATATGATCACAACTGAGATCCAACATTTTCCTGGTCATATTAAGACTTGAAAGGCTTCACACCCATAGAATTGTCTCACACAATTCCACTGAAGTATGATGTTAAGCCTTTCAGGCAGAAAGAAAGACATTACAATCCGCGAATTCAAAGCACTATCTACGTGGAGATTCAGAAAATGGTGGATTCAAGGATAATATTTCCTATTCATCACTCCACCTGGGTATCCAATATAGTTCCTGTACAGAAAAATAACAGTGAAATCAGAATTTGTGTTGATTTCAGGAACTTAAATCAGTCGTCCTTGAAGGACAACTATCCCTTACCTATCATGGAGCATACATTGCAGACAGTCACTGGATCAGGGATGCTATCACTTCTTGATGGTTTTTCTTGTTACAATCATATTGTAGTGGCAGAGGAGGACCAGATTAAGACAACTTTCACCATGTCATAGGGGACATTTGCTTATGAAAGGATGCCTTTCGGCCTTATCAACGTCGGTGCTACATTTCAAAGGGCCATGGACTTGGCATTTGGGGATCTCAAGGACAAGATTATAGTCATCTACCTTGATGACTTAACCATTTTCTAAGATAATCAGGATGATCACTTTTCACATATGGTGGAAGTATTCGAAAGATGCAGGTATCACGAGATATCTTTGAATCCGAAAAAGACCATCTTTTTTGTTACAGAGGGCAAGTTACTTGGCCATATCATTTCCAAAGAGGGGACCAAAATAGACCTGAATTGGGTGGATTCAATCAAAAACCTGTCTCTTCCTACAAGAAAAATGCAGGTGCACTCCTTTTTTGGAAAAGTTAACTTTATCTGAAGATTTGTACCTAATTTCTCAGAGCTGACAAAGGAGATTTCAGCAATGATGAAGAAGACAACCACTTTTGTGTGGACAAAAGAAGGAAAATAGGCCTTTATTAAGATCAAGGAAGCTATTGGTAACACACCAGTGTTGGTTCAGCCAAACTTTTAGAAGGATTTTATCCTCTATTGTTATGCGTCAGAGCACTTGTTATCTGCTTTTTTGACACAAAAGCTCAGCGAAGAAGGAGAATCTCCAATTTCTTTCATGAGTTCTAATTTTAAGGATGTTGAGATGCGTTATTATCATATTGAGAAGAATATGTATGCTATCATCAAATTTGTTAAGAATTTCAAGTTCTATCTCTTGAATTCTCATACAATGATGTATGTCATTGATCCAGTAGTTAAAAGTGTGTTAACTCAACAGGAGATGGGCACGAAGAGAGGGAATTGGATCGCAAAAGTTCAAGAATATGATCTAGAAATCAAGCCGACCAAGCTCATTCACGGGAAAGGTCTTTGTCGATTATTGGCAAAGGATGGAGATCATAAGCTTCAGAGCAATGGTGGAGTTGATCCTGAACAAGAAATTAAAGAGGACCTTCCTTTGGTCCTATTGTTGATTCTACGGAAGAATGGTACACACCCTTGTGGTATTAATCAACATATGGAGAATGTCCATGTCACATGGACAAACAACAAAAGAGAACACTGAAGTTGAAAGCATAGAACTTCGTGCTTTTTAACAACATTTTGTACAAGCATGGCCTTGATGGAAATTTCCTTTTATGCATCGGTAGAGACCAGCAACAGAGATTGTTGGATACTTTTCACAATCAAGCATGTAGAGGACACTTCTCATCAAGGTTCACTACATTCAAAATCTTGTGAGCACAGTTTTATTGGTCGACTATGTTCCGTGACACATACGAATGGGTGTATAAATGTCAGCTATGTCAGCAATTTGCGGGCAAAGTCAAATTGGTAGCTACTCCACTCAAGCCAGTCCCCATTGATGATCCATTTCAAAAATGGGGTATTGATTTTGTAGGTCTGATCAACCTGAGTACCAGCAAGGGGCATGTCTATGTCCTGATAGCAACATACTATTTCACGAAGTGGGTTGAAGCAGTTCCTACCAAACGAGCTACTTTCGAAGTGGTTTGCAACTTTCTAAAGGAGCATATCATTTCTCGCTTTGAAGTACCTTAGAAAATTGTTGATGATAATGCAACATGCTTCTTGTCAGAGGAAATTTTGAGTTTTTTTTTATCACGGCATCATGTTGTCACATTCATCGGACTATTACCCTCAGGGTAATGGACAAGCCGAATCATTGAACAAAAACATTGTCACAATTGCGCATAAGTTAGTTGAGTCAAATCAGCGAGCTTGGCACACAATTATTTGACGCTCTTTGGGCTGATTGTATAACTCCTAAAGAGCTATCAACATCTCACCCTTCATAATTTTGTACGGTACAGAAGCAAGTATACCCATCACTTTGGAGTTGTCTGCTTTGCAGTTGGCATCTACATTGAAGGATGAAGAGTTCAAAGACCCTATTCAGAAGTGGATACTATATCTAATAAAGCTTGAAGAAGAGAGAGTGGAGGTTGTTGATAAGATCAATCAACACCAACAGCGAGTGAAAGATTTTTGACAAGAAGGCTTGTCAGAGAGACTTCGTAGTCAAAGATCAAGTCCTTTTGTGGGACAAAAGGCATGAACCCAAAGGAATGCATGGTAAATTTGATTCCTTGTGGTTAGGGCCCTTTCAGATCCATGAATCCATAGGAGAGAACACATATATTCTCTCACATCAAGATGGAACGATCCTCCCGCTTCCTTATAATGGGAAGTATCTCAAGCATTTCAACCGTTCGGGGGAGGAGTGATACTTGTAAATATTTTGTAAATACTTTTTTATGCTTTATCATTTTGTCGTATTGTGTTTCCCCATTTCGTGATGTTTTGTCGTGTTTTAGGTGATTTAGGTAGTCTTGTTTTAGGTGATTTTTAGGTTAGGTGATTAGGAAAACTCAAAGTTTTAGGTGATTAGGGAAAAGTCCTAACTCCAATGCCTAAATCATAAGTCATTGGTCTACATAACATAGAGATTCTAGGGTTCTCCTATGCCATAGGTATCCAATATGGTCACCAGACGGAGCCTAATGTTGTACCCAAACCAAATTTTTTTCTTCATTAAGGAATTTTTCTTAAAAGAATCTAAACCTTGCTAAAATGATGTCAAAATACAATTTTTTGGGCAAGTCAAATATGGAATTTGGTTAGTGTCATGTCAGTCGTGAGCAGAAATTGGTTAATACCTAGAGCTCAAAACCTAAACCTGGGACTCAGAGCGAGATATGTCATGATGGAGGAGCACTTCACGATGAAATTATATCCTGCAAAGTCATATCAGTGGCCAGAATAGTGATTACAGAGATCAAATAAATGAATATTTTTAGCAAAAAGGAAACCTGCGCCCCTGTAGCTCAAGGGTTCCCTTCTCTTTGAAGTCCCCTATCTTGTCACTTTTGCTTGCAAATACATTCAATCTCTTCAGAATTATCCTAGCTTTCCAACGAGCTATCCAGAAAAGTCATTCGAGTTGCAGAACTCTGGAAATTGATGTCAGAAGCTAGAGGTATGAGAGGTTGCATGTCATAGAGGATTGTCAGTTCACAACTTTCTGTGCCCCTATAGCCCAGGGGTGCCCTTGAATTTGGCTCTTCAGATGATTGAATTTATAGATGTCATTTTCCTTGCAACACACCAGTTTGTGAAGTGATCCGACTTTCTAAGTGATCGTAGTAGATATTTTACCAAACACGTAAATTAGAGGGTGGAGGAATGTAGTATTAGACACCTGTACCTCTGTAGGCCAGGGGCGCCCAGCCTTTAGGCCTGCTAGATGGGGTTTTTAGCTTTTGTAGTCTTCACAAGACTTGTGTGGAATTATTCTAGCTATCCAACAATCCTAGTCGTCAGCCTTTTGGATTTGAAAAATGCTCATACGTATGAGGTTTGTGTAGAACGCTGAAAAGAGAAGACTGACAAAAAATGGCTAAGTATAGAGAATACATTTCCCCTTGGAAAAGGCACACTTCTTTTTGAGGTCTTAGAAGCAGTTTTCTTGCTTCATCGCCTCTAGAGACATCTCTTGCAAGTTGTTCTAGCTATGTGATGACACAGACGGTGCATGAATCAGAGCACTCCAGCTCCCGGTGTCAGGGGTCAAAATAGGGTACCCAGTTGAAAGTTTCACTTGATAAAATGGTGTTTGAGCCTTCAAAAGCTAGGGACGCCCTTGCTTTTGGGGTCCCTAATGCAGCTTTCAAGTGCCTTATATATATTCATTGGATGCGAAATACTTCCAGTCACGCAGTGAGCCTATCATCCACTCAGTAGGGTTCATCATTCACTGTCAGTAGCAATTTGAAGCGTCAGATGGCAAAATGGACAAATGGTTGTCTAGAGGTCTTGCATCAATTTAATCAAAGGTGCCTAATTTTTTGAGGTTTCAAATGTTGATTTTAGCATTTGCAGCTCCAAGCAGACATTTCATCCTTACTCTGTAAACTTCGCAGTGGATATCTCAGCTTGGTCTCAGCATCACTCAATCACCTGGAAATCAGTGTTGAACAGGGACAACTGTAACTTTGCAGTCAGCTATAAAGTAGGAAGTTAGCGAAAAATCTCATAACTTGTACAAACAGATGCCTGGAGAGTTAATTTTTGACTTTTCAGAATCAATATGCAGAGATTGTTGCTAATTTATGAAAAATAATATTAAATTCAACTTTTTGCATGCAAGCTTTTCAATGGGTGATTTTCTTCAATAATTTATTATTGGTGCCTTTTGTAATGTTTAATTACAAATTTGCATGTAATGGTAACTGAATATTTTAATATTATTTTATCTTCGGGACTTTGAGTCAGTGTCAGTTGAACTGGAGGGGGTCCAATCAGAAGACTTCTTTTGTTAGTCAAGGTTTATTCTTGCAATTGGCGCCATTAAGCAAAGAATTTTTCCATTTATTCAAGATGGCATCCATTCTTCTCTCACACAGTTGAAGACCAAAGCAAATTTTCTCACTTGTGTGGGTGAATTCTTCAACATTCAACATTCAAAGACACTACAAAGACTATTCTTAGATTTCTTTTGCAGGTACAAGTCTGGATTTATCAGCAAGCATCAAGACAAGGTGGCGATTTTAGTAGAAGCAGAGCATTAAAAACTTCTATCTTCTGTCTTAAATTCTTCCATTTCTCGTCTTAATTTCTTTTGCATTTTTGAGAATTCGGCAAATTTTGACAAAACAAATCATCTGGGTTGTTTCAGTATGACTTCCTCTACAAAACCCATGTGTTAGAATTTTTCAGGAAAATGTACTCTAGAGCATCGATTCTCGAAGCTTTGATTTTCTCAACTGAAATTCCTTTGCATGGTGGAGTAAAAGTTGATGTTTTTCAAATCTGAAGTTGTGGGTTGTCTTAGAATCATCTTCTAGACAAAACCCATATTTCAGATTTTCTCAAAAAAATTGCCCCCGCAACTCCTACTACCCCCATTTGCTTTTTTTTGAAAAAGCTCTTGCATTCAAGCTAAATGGTATTTTTTTGCAATTCTGACGTTGTGGGTTGTCTTAGAATTATTTTCCAGAAAAAACCCACATTTTAGAATTTTTTGTGAAAATTGCCCTCCGACAGGCTATTTTTAGCCTCAACAGGGGACTTTTTGCTTTCTGGAGAAAGTTGTCATAACATAGCCATGTTTACAGTCAACAGACAATTTTTTCATAGTGCAGTTCACGCAGACTAAATTCAACACCAAATCGGTCTTAATTCATGACTTCATTAGAAAAGCTGACACCGATATGTATCAAGTGCATTTAGAGGGTTGACAGGCGTAGTCACTCAAGTCCACATGGTTTCATGCCTCGTATAGCTGATAGCCTTCCAAGGCTAGTTTAGAGGATTGATACCGTTGGAATTCTACATGTGCATTTCTCACAACTAGAGTGTTCGCGGTCAAACTTTGTAGTTTCATCATGCAACACTCTTACATAAGGAAAAGTGTGAAACACTGAAGCGTAAAGTTGCAGAAGAAATAGTGGTCATCATTTCAGTTACAAAGCCGCCAGAGTTACTTGTCAATGAAATGTTAGTTTAAGTGTGCAAATATTTCCAGGATTGCTTGAGTTGGTGACAAGTAGTGTCAAATCACAAGTGGTGAAGACATGCTGCACAAACACAGTGTACTTCAGCAGAGTATCAGTGCCCCAGATAGTGACATAGTCAACAACCTCGTGGAGGGGTTAGTTGTTCGAGATAGCGGCCAGTGACCAGTCAATTAGAACCTGCAGTTATTTTTTAGGACAGAACCAAGAGCATGCAATTAGAACTCGACTTTCATCTTTAGTTCTCTTTGCTGGGACCATGCATGCATGTTTATCTTATCCTCAAAGATATTTTGTAGGACTTGGAGTTTCATTTAGGGTTTTCATTAACTGATGGTAGCTTTCCAGTTATTGTATAGTTTTCTTTATTAGGGTTTAGCAATAAATCTTGCATGCATTGCAAGACTGTAGTTGACTCAAGCTGATTTTAGGGTTCCCTACACCTTGTGATGTCTATAAATAAGAGACTTTGCTCATTTGTACATAACTTTTGCACGAGAGAGTAATATATGTTGTGCCCACCTTGCCTGTAATATTGCTTATTTTGTATTTGTTCATGAGTATTTATTATGATGATTAATTGTTACGCCACTCGGGTTTCATGCAATTATTATGGTGAATTACTATCTTAGTTAGATATAGTGGCTAGTTCAATCATAAATTGTATGTGTGTTTCGTCTCTGCAATTTACTATCCTAGTTGGCTATCCTTTGTGTTGTGTTTCTAATAAGCCTATTCAGATTGAGAAAATAGTTGTGCCCACCTTGCCCTCACGTTGAGAATTTGTACTTAAAGCTTATCGTATGATGTGTGTGATAATAAACCTATTCAGACAAGCAAATAGTTGTGCCCACTTTGCCTTCACGTTGTGAATTTGTACCCGGTTTATCGTGCAAGCTCATTCCCGCTCCATTTCCTCATGCTCTGATTTCTTGAGGGGATTGGATAGTATAAGTTACTTAGTTTTGAGTTGTAGTTAAGTCCTGTGAAACCATAAAATACTTGGCTGCAACGTTCGAAGTTTATTACAAACCTTGTGCCTCTTTCAACTAAGACAAAAAGACAAGAAATAGATTAGTTTACTTTTCAAGCATTTTTGTCCCACAACAAGGGAGCTTCCCCTCCTAGTTTGAAGAGCACTCATCACGTAGTGTGCATAGTTGTATGTAACAACTTGCACTCTAGAGGTGTTAATTGTTATGCCAATAAATTGATTATTATTTCTCTCTTTAAATAGTCAAGACTAAATTAGTTTGTAACTCCCCTCCTGAGATTCCCTTCTAAAATAAGATTATAACTCACTCCTAAAAATAATAAAATATTCCTAGAAGTTACATAAGGCTATATTGTGCTCCATTAGGTGGCCTATAGAAAATAAAATATTAATTTGTTCTTTATAATACTTTTTAAATAATATTAGGACTAACTTAAAGTCTAGGAATACCCCTAGGCTCACTTCCCTAACAACACATACCATTTCCCCTCTTCAAAAAAGCAACTTATAAGTTGTCTTATAAAATGTTATACCATAAAGTAACTAGGAAAAACTTAAGTTATTGTTTTAAAATTATTTCTCTCACCTTATCCATGAGCCTTTAAAAAAGGTTTAGACAACGTTGATTAACTTTAATCTAAAAAGATGACATGATAGTATGTCTTTTTCTAAATTGTTTTCCCTCAAGCAATGTAGACCTAATCAATTTGATTAATCCTAGATGAATGTTATTATGATTCGAAGAACCCAAATCAACATTCGAGGTTTGTGCATCCATCTACTTGAAGTATTAGGCTAAAATAATTTTTTATATATAACCTCCTTAAATTCCATTACTAATTTTTCAACAATCTTTTACAAGGTTTTTGCAAACTCCCTAAATAATTGCTTTGCTCTATCTTTTTGTTGTTATGCCACTTATTTGTAAATTGAAAAATTTATGCAAAGAGTTTTGAGGATGAAAACTTCTACTCTTTTTGCTAAGGATATGTTGGGTTTCTTATTAGGAAGTCCCTTAAGTATTATCTTTCTTCCTTCAAAATGAAAATGAAATTCCAAAGTTTCATAGTTTTGAGTAAATTCCCCAACGAAGCATAACCATTGTACACAAAAAACTATCAATTTCTTCCAAACCTACAACATAAAAATCATCACATACCTTATGTTCCCCTAAGAGTATGTTGAGCTAACTAATTTTATTTTGGAAAAAATCTATTAGGTACTATGACATCAAATCCTTCCAATTCTTCAATTTAAAGTCTTCTCTTTGTTGGCACTGTCATTGATTTCAACACTTGGGGAGATTTTTGCACATATGTTTGTGAGATTGTTGGTTGGCATTGGTTGTCATTGATGATTGTGTTTACACTTAGTTTTGGTTTTCATTGGCACTTATAGATATATGTTGTTGATACTCTATGTTTTTGATGTTCATGATTGGATGTCATGCATTTGATGTTGCTGATGATCATGGTTGGATGTCATGCCTTGTTTGATTGAGTATGGTTGTTTTTAGAAGAGATGATATCATGATGATATATTAAGATGAGGATTAGAAGTTGGAAAGATGTTGTTGATGGTCTCTAGTATGTTTTATGCTCTCTCCTATTGTTCTTGAGGAAGTATGTGTTGCTACAAGGATGTTCTGGTCTTTGCATGTTGGTGAAAGGTTTTGTCCCAGGAAGTTGCTTTAAAGATTGTTTGGGAGAATGCTTCGCATTCCTCTGCCTTTGAAGATGTTGTCTTGCAGTTTGGGACTCAATGTTTATGCTCTGTGGATGTTTCACTCCTATCCTTTTAGGTCACCAGAGTTGTCAAGGAGGTTTCTGGTTATTGTTGTGAGTCAGCGGTTTGTTGATTGTCAAGATTGGTTCATAAAATTCTCTGCATTTCTACGTATTGATGTTTCTAATCTTGCAGCTTGGTGAATGTGCTCTTAGTGCTTGTGTAGTGTCTTGGTTCAGATTTCATGTGATGGTGTTTAAAACAAGTTGGTTTTTTAATGTTCTATCGCATGGTTATGTATTATATGCTTCTGGGATGAAGTATTTTGTTTTTGTTCAATTTATGGTGGTTGTTTGTGGAATAACAGTGTGAAAAAAGTATCTAGAAGTGTTGTTAGATGTTCATGAAACATTTCTTTGTGGTTTGTACTCAATGGACATTGATCGATTTGGTGCCACAAACTATTTTGAGTTGGGTTTTTGGGTAATTTGTGGATGTCTGGCCAATATGGCCTATTCTCTTGCTTGTGCTATGTGCTTGAGTTTCTGCACTAGAAATTGAGGTTGTGTTATGATGTATTTGGGTCCTGACCTATCTTGTTGAGAGCTGCATTGACTAAAATTAGTTGAAGTTGTGTTTTTGCACCGACCAGTAATGTGCTACATGTTTCCTCATTGTCGACTTAGGATGTTGTGTGCCAGTGCATGTGTTGTTTGGGATCATATTTGAAGTTGTAATAAGTTGTTATTGGTCCTCTATATCTCCTAGATATGAACACATTATGTTTTTGTGGCTGACTTGTTGAGATCATTATTTGTTTTTTGTATTAGTCGACATAATTGATGTTTTGAGATATTGCGGAGGATATAAATGAAAGAAAAAATCAGTTGCAAGTTGAGTGAGGGAGAGTGTGGTGGTTTGCAAGTATAAAATAATGTAGTGAGTTATGGAAAAGAAAGATCAAATGAGCTTTAGTGCCTTAGTCAGTACAATGTATTGTTGACATATGTTGTAATTCCCAAATCTTCATGTATCCTGCTATCAGACAGTGAGTCTCTTCAGTAGGTCCTTGTAATTTGTATCTTGCCCTGGGGTTGTGCACCTTAGTACTACAAGTCCTTTGTATCTTTCCCTAAGGTTGTTCACCTTATCCTTCAAGTCCATAGACAGTGAGCCTTGAACAATATTGTAATTTCTATAAGCAGTGAGCTTCCTATATTGTGAGATTTCTCACCATGGTTTTTCCCTTCTTGGGTTTTCCACGTAAATATGGTGTTATATTGTACATGTGTGTTCATCATCCTATCTCTCATTACTGTTGATTTGTTTATAAGTTGTTGATCCTATTAAAGTTTAAATTTGAATGTTTAAAATATGAAGGGTTTAAGTTTTGAAACAAATAAAAATGTATGCATGTGGTGTGTGTGAGGGTTTCAATGATGGAATGATCTAAATTTTTAAACACACTTACACTTTCCCTAGTTTCATTTGAAAAAGAGATCTCCCAAGGATAGGATTGACTTTTAACTTTGAGGTGAGTCAACCCTATTAGGAAGGTTTGATGTTTTCTTATGAAAAAAATGACTGATTGGCATTTTTGGGAGATAATTTCAAATGCATTAACAAATTGAATTGCATGACCTAGCACTTGAAATGAAAAATATTATGATAATAGAAATAGAAGCATCAATTTGTAGGCAGATCTGAGAAGGGCAGAATGGTGTGCACCTAGCCTAAAAAGAAAATTTTGAGCTCTGTAGCAAGACTAGTTCGCCCTAGGGTGAATGGATCCTAGTGCAAGGGTCCAAAATATGATTTTTCAATCCTCAGATCCCAGATCTAAGCTTCTGAATTCTCTAGCTTTGATTGTCAAAAAGCCGAAAATAAAATTTGTAGGTGAGTTTCTACGGTTTGACAACAATGGTGACAACTTTGACAACTTGTAAAATTGCTCTGTTGATCATCTTCAATCCTTATTTACCTATAAATTTGCACATACAAAGGGAGAAGAAAAATGTTTGTTTTTGGGTGAATGGGGGTTTGCCTTAGTCAAACCCCATGTTGGTAATTAAACCTTGATAATAAAATGATGATAAATGGAAGGAATTGATGAATGAATAAAGTTTTGTCGCAAATCACCAAACCCTTAATGGCTGGCCTTAGAGGATTGAAGTCTAACACATCACTCTAAGGTTTGGATCTTGTGTGAAATGGCTTGATTGCTTGCTTGATTCGATGCTTGAATGCTTGAAACCTACATCACAATGTTAGCTCCAAAAAATGACATGAATATGCATATAATTTGATATGATGATATGATCTTAATTTTTGTTGTAGATAACTGATAAATTGGCTCTTCAATGCCTTTGACAATAATATTTTCTCCTGTGAAGTTTGAATTATGTGTGTTGCTTATATTTGAATTGATAAAATAACTATGTATTTATAGGTGTTTACCTAATTTCCTGATAATTAGATTCCAAAAGCTGACACTTGCAACTTGAATTTGAATCATTAAAATGCTACCAAAACATATTAAAAATTAGGCCCTGGCACTTAAAGGGGACCCATTCGCCCTAGGACCTAAATCCAAGACACACAATTGGGTCTTGGCACTTAAAGGGGACCCATGTGTGAATGGGTCCTAGGACCTAAATCCAAGACACACAACTTCCAAGATGTTTAAATTAATGTTGACAATTGTTTACTACAGGTTTCCCTTTTGAAAAATAGGAATAATAAAGCTTTGGAATGCATAATTTGGTCAATTAAAAGCTTAATTAAGTCCAATTAATTAAGGGGATGCAAACATAGTGTGAAATTGTAAAGGTGTACAGTTTTCTACACTACATTTAGCCCCCACTTTAGTGAGAGTATGAGCCCACACTCAATCTCATACTAAAATAGACAAATAAGTTAAGAGATGTCTAATTGTATAATTGTTGGAAAGATGAGATGGCAAGGATCAAGGAGGATGATCAAGCCCCCAGGATCTAAAATCCCATGGAAAAATAACAAAGGCACAAAGAGACAAATGCACAACACAAGATACATAATCATACAATGTCAAAATTAGTGTAGAGAGGAAGAAGGGTGGATCAAGCTTCGATTGTTTGTCCAAAAGGTATGGATCAAGCCTAAGCTATTTTTCTAGAAATATGCTCACAAGGGCCAGTGCAGTCTGATATACAATAGGTGCTCACCCCAAGCCAATAGGGTGAGAAACACACACTAAGTCTACAAGGTGTGAACTCACATCAAGGTGGAAAATGGGAAAGTCTTTCCAAGTCTATAGGCTCCCATACATCAACCATACCAAAAGTTACATTCCTTAATAAATTTGATAAGATGCCACACGAGATGGTCATAGGTTTCACAATACTAGAAAGTTGCATTATCCTAGACACTTATGACAAGGCACCACTGGCAAGCAAGTTGTGTTATGCTTGGTGGCTAGAAATTAGTTTAGGATAGTCAAAGGGGTTTTTTTTAGTTCATGAAAGGTCTCACTTTAGGGAACATCACACTTGATATCACCACCAAGAGAGGACTAGTCGAGGGATAAAAGATTCACACCTTAGGGAATGCAAGCCATAACATTTCCACCAAGAGGGATGCCATATGCTAAGAAAGGTCACCCTCTTGAAGGAAATCAAACCCAATGTCACCACCAAGTAGACACATCACGTGAAATAAGAAGACCACACTTTGAATAAGGTCATGTCATTATGCAAGCAATGAGTGGGAGGATTAATGCCCCCCACTTTAAAGTAGAAGATGATAAAGGCCAATATATGAGAGCTTATTTGTGAAGCCCTATGCCAAACATATGTTTCCAAATAAATTTGTGCCATGAACAAAAGGTTTCCCCCATATGCAATCCTAAGATAACACATAAGGGATCTACGGATTTGGGGTCAACATATGTCTTTGCTACATTGATATAATAGAGCTTGGAATTGTCATCATTCCCCAAATACTCATAGAACAACAAGAACAAAGGAGGAATGACACATAGAGAGTGAAAACAAAGGAAAACCTTTTGGTTCAACATGGAAGAGACCTAAATGTCTCAACGCCTTGCACCATCCCCAAAAGGAAAACACAAGACAAGTGAAAAGACAATACAAATAGAAAATGTCACAACAAATTGGCTTCCTTTGTATCCTTGCACCAATGGAGTGACAAGGGTAATCCAAAGTAGTCTCACAAACATAAAGACATGCCAAGCAACACAATACAGGGGATCACATTACAGACACACAATCACACAAAGAACAAAGCTAGTATGACACATGTGAGCCAACCTAAAGCAAGTCATCCATATCCCAATCTTCTTCATCATATACAAAAGGCAGATAACTAGCCAAAGGGGTAACAATGAGTGCCATACTAGGACAATCACCAGGTTCAAAACGTGGTGAGTCACTCTTGTTAGGAGGATCATCACAATTGTTGTCATCTAAGCTCATGAAAGAGGAAAATAAAAAATTCAACTCATTATGCACTTCCTCATCAATCTTAACAATCTCATGATCTTCTAGATTTATCATGGCAAGAGGTCTAATGATAATGTCCATAAAGGTTTCATCTTGATATTGTGGTGAAAGTAGAGAATCATCATGCTTTGTTTGAGTTGGTGTTTGATCTTGGTTTACTAATTTGTTCTTTTCTTCTAATTGATGAGCAATAGCACGACGTCTACACCTACGCTCTTTAGCATTTCAGTTTCATTTTCCATTATTTTCAAGTTATGATGGTGTAGGAGTGGGTTTATCAACCATTAGTTTATTTTCTTCCCGCAAGGAAGGAATGGAAGGAACCATCAAGGGTTAAGAAACCACTTTCTCTTTAGGTTTATAAACTTGTTTTATCTTAGGAGGCACAACGAGCATTGTATGGTTATATCTTGGTCTCTTATAGGAAATAGGTGGAGGAATCATGGTTCATTTGTCTTGGTTACTTGGTGTAGTGTCGAAAAATGTACTCCTTCACATTTTCACATTATGTTTGCATCCCCTTAATTAATTGGACTTAATTAAGCCTCTAATTGGATCAATTATGAATTTAAAAGTCTAATTAATTTTGTTTTCTGAAAGGGGAACCTATAATAAACAACTGCAAACATCAAATTACACATCTTGGAAAATGTGTGTCCTAGGTTTAAGGCCTAGGACCTTGGGTCCTCCTTAAGTTTAGGATCCCATTTTTTAATATTTTTTAGTGGTATTTTAATGTTTAGAATTCAAATTGTAATTATCGTCTTTTGATGTTTAATTGTCAGGAAATTAAAAAATCACCTATAAATATAAGGTCCTTTTATCAATTCAAATCTAACACACCTTATGCAAGCATTCCTAAAGAAAGTATTATTGTCGAGAGCATTGAAGAGGACATTTATCAGTCAATTATTGCAGCATTCGGGATCCTATCATGATGTCAAGATTTATGTGTGTTCATGCATGTTTTTGGAGCTAACATTGTGATGTAGGTTTCAAGTTTTCAAGCATCAAATCAAGTGTCAAATCAAGCATCCAATCAAGCCATTTCATGCAAGATCTAATCCTTGGAGTGATGTGTTAAACTTCAGTCCTCTAAGGTCAGCCATTAAAGGGTTTGGTGAGTTGCAACAAGCTATTTTTTATTCATCATTCCTTTCATTTATGCTTTCATTTCATTATAAAGGTTTAATTACCAAACTAGGGTTTGACCAAGGCAAACCCTTATACACAAAAAAAAAAAACATTTTCCTCCTATTTGTGTGTTTTCTAGTGAAGAAGAATTGAAATTGGATCAAAAGTGCAATTTTACAAAGTTGTCAAAGTTGTCATCAAAGTTGTCAAGATACAAAAAATCACCTACAAAATTTATTTCCGGCTTTCCAACAGTCAAACGTTGGGGAATTAGAAGCTTAGATCCGACATCAAAGGATTGAAAAAAGAATTTTTAGACCCCTATACAAAGACCCATTCGCCCTTGGGAAAATAAGTCCTGGAAGGATGCTTTATGACATTTTTGGTGAGAGGTACATAGTATCTTAACCTTCTCAGATCTGCATGTTGATTGATTTTTCTTATAGTGTTATCATAATAATTCATGTTTCAAGTGATACATATCATAAATTGAATTGCTAATGCACTTTTATTCTTCTCCCAAAACTATTGTTTAGTCATATTTTGTTGTTTTTTTGTCATAAGGAAGTTAGGGAAGCAAAGTGTCCAAACTTGGGGTTGACTAACCTTAAGGGTTATAGGTCAATTCTAATCATTTGGTTCAATCATGGATTTAAGAATGTTGCCGAGAGATAATTTTGCTATGCACTTTTCCTTGAACTTTTGGTAAGATTTGAAAAAATAATTCCTCGCGAGGTTTAATATGTTCCATGGGTTCATGCCAAACTAAATCCAATGAGAAATTCCCACAGGAAGACAAAGGATTAAAACTGCTATGATGCACAGTGAAAATTTCATTGCCAAATGGAAATTTTAAGTATTTATGTACCATCAATGAGACGAAATTCATGGAGCATAGCCATGGGTAGCCTAGCTTCACATGGAATTAATTTGATGATGGGATGATGGAGAATGAGACATTTAATTTCTTTGGTCCAACTTTAAATGGGAGAGTGATCAAACCTATCATAGGGAAATCAAAACCATTATGTGTTTTAATCCATTCTTCCGATTGTTCATAAGATTCTTGGTAAAGTTCATGCACAAACAAGAATTCCTCAGCGATCACATTATCTAAACACATGGGATCAATTAATATCCCGTTGGTAGGCTTGTCATTGATTCTTCTGGCTATGTAAATAGGACCATCGGGTGCATGTTTAATTATGTTATTTTGTGAGAAAGCAATGTCAAGAGACAAGATGGTTTGGCCCTTATGAGGTTGAATGTAAATGAGGTTGACCATAGTTTGTATGTCATCCTCATTATCACTCATGTTATCATTAGTCATGTCTTGTACATTGTCAACATTCATCACATCATTCTTGGTGTCACTAGCTTTAACAAATGAGATGTTATGATTTGGCATTGGATTGGTAAATATTTGCAAAATTTGGTTGGGTTGTACAATATTTTTAAGATGTATACACCATTCTGTATTGTGTCCATTTTTTTAGTAATAATGGCAAAATACATTTGGATTATGGTTCAGAGGTAAAGGCTTAGTGGTATCAAGGGTTCTAATGGAAGGTAAGGTAATTAGGTTCTTACCCAAGAGTTACAACATGAAGGAATGAAGGGTATCAGGTAATGGAGTAAATTGCCTCTTCTTATCCCCAAATTGATATGGATGTGTTTTTTTATAGCAGCCACTTGAGACTCTATGTTGATTTGTTTAGGGTGCATTTATTTGTATAAAGCCTTTATTTTGTTTCTTGAATGGTTGGAAATTATTATGAGGCATAGATTCAAATTTTTTAGGATGGTTGGAGGAATTTTTTGCTTCACAATGACTTACCGAATTCTGATAGTCATGGAGAGTCGTGCACAAGTGAGTGAAGGAGGGAAATTTCAATATCCAAAGCTTATCTTTAATATTCATTTGCAAGTTTTCAATGAGCATTTTTTAAAGATCGGCATCAATAATATTAATGTTGATTTGTGAGTAGAGCAATTGATAACGTGCTATGAAATCAGTGGCCTTTTCATCTTTGCTTTGTTTACATTGCATTAAATCTGGTAAGGCCATCTTGGGACCAATGTGCACTTGGAAATGGTTGAGAAAGGAATCAACAAGTTCATTGAATGAATGAATTGAATTATTCAATAAAGAACAAAACCATTCCAAAGTTGTATCTTTCAAGGATCTAGGAAAAAGCTTAGCCAAGAGCTTGTCTTCGAAAATGAAGTCACTACATAAGATTGTATATGTTGAGACATGGTTAGTAGGATCTCCTTTACTATTGTATTTCTCAAATCTAGGAATCTCTATGCTTTGTGGAATTTTTTCTCTCAATATCTCCAATGATAATGGGTTTTGTTTGACATATTGTGAAGGTTGGCCATTTTGATTTTGGTTCAATATGGAAATTTGTTGTTGGAGGGTTGAAACATTTTGCAAAATTTGGTTGAGGATGGAATAATTGGTTGTGTTTTGAGATGGAGGCAAATAAGGTGGATGGGAGGACAAGTGAATTGCAAGTTTGTGAGAGGTGATGAGTTAGGAGATATGATGGTTGAATTCAAAAATCTAAAAGGATTCCCAATGGAAATACCTAAAGTTGGATTGATGTTACTAGTTGGTTGCCTTGTTGTAGTGACAGTTGAATGAGTGTATGTAGGAATAGGGGCCATAGTTATAGGGGGAGGAATTTGATTTCCTCCTTGATTTTGAGTGTAACCCAAAGTTTTAACACAATTATTCAATGCAGTAACATGATTATCAATGATGTGAGCTAGGCTACGAACAATTTTTATTGCTTGTTCATTATCAAGAATTTTTCTCATGTTATCTATGACAAGAACCGCAGTACTGACAATATATTCAACACTCAAAAAGTCTTATAATCTTCCTAAGGCTTCATCCATTTGTTTTAGCTTTTCTTGAGGGACTTCAGGAACACTATTTTCAACATCAATAGGATTGGAGGTCATAGGACATGTTATTTCATGTATGGATTCCAACATGGGTTGACTAGTGTCAATGTTGTGAGTGAAAGAGTTGTAAAACCCAAGATCCACAACGGATGTATCGGCACAGGATTCCATCTGTCTCAAACTTCATCTCACTAAAGTATTAGCAATAGGACACCAGGTTGCAATACTCATACAAGATTCACCAAGCCAAAAGTGCACCCAAAATGGATAAGAGGCACTAAATAAAGATAGTAAACATCCAAAAATAGGAAACACAATAGAATTTTTAAACAAGATATTACAATTTTCAGATCTAACATATAAGGATTTAGTGATTTTAAAATGAAACAATCTGAAAATGATGTCTTTTAACTGCCAATTTTTATTTTGAACAATGCACTTGTTTTGACCAATTGATGTGAATGTTGTTAGAGTTGGCTATGAAGATACCCAAGATCTAGAGGCCAAATGGAAAGCACAAAAGAGATCAATATGCAATGCTCAAGATGGCAATGGAATTGATTATCCAAGTCAATAATTACAAATGACAACCATAACCAAGGTGAGACGTAGGATTAGACAAGATCGATCGTGACAAGTGTCTTAATCCTATGACATGAGACAACTAACTTGACATAAAATTCAAAAAGATAAGATCTAGACATGACAACTAAGTCTTTTAGAAATAATCTTAGGACCTAAGTAAATTTAACATGTGAATATGTCTCCTTAGTCCCTAGTAAGTGAATTAGCTAGGTACAAGACATTTATTCACACCAACAACCCCCTTAAGTGCAACTTAGGGAGTAGATTATTATGCAAAAATGCAAAGATGGGTCCTGACTACGAGACCATGTTAGGTACCCATGTACAAATGCAAATTCCATCTCTCACAAATGGAGAAAAGGAGAAAACCTAGTGGGAAAAAAATTATCCCAAAAAGAGATGAAAACAAAATGATCTCAATGAACAATGAGAAGGAGAAAACCCCATATGAGGAAAAATACCCCCCCATAAGAGAGAAGAAGAAGAGAGATCATGCAACCCACCTCAATGGTGAGTCTCCTACAATGGTAGAATCTTAACATTGAATGTTGAAGATGATCCAATCTTGCCGAACAACATTCCTCCCCTTAGGAAGAAATAAAACCAATAATGTATGTAGGATGTCTTCCCATTCCTAAAAGGAAGATGTGGGAAGAAGAATGACATGTTATTTCTTGAAGAATGCTTAAATGTCTCCATGTCAATGCCGAAAGCTAACACACTCCAAATAGGTGTTCTAGGCCACACTGTTGAAGAGGACAATCTAGAATCTAGTATGGATGAATGTAGAGAACAATCCAAAGACAAATATGCCTCCTCTAAAGATAAAGAAGCCTCCTCCAAATGATGTCCAAAAGTATCCACACTCACGTCAAACTATGAAGAATGATCATGTAGACAATGAACAAGAGGATTAGAGTATTCCCTCGCAACAACTAAAGAAGGATCATCTCTATCAAAGAGAAGATGTATGCAATCAATGGTGTCTCCCAAATTTGAAATATGAGACTCAACAAACAACCCACCAATGTCTGTCAAGTATGCATCTAAAGTAGATGTAGCTAGAAGAAAATGTAGATCTTGTTGCACTAGATCACAAGAAGCCATATTTGTAGCAACACAAGCATCATCAAATGCAACAATAGATGGAGGAGATGAAATGCAAGGATCAAGAATGGGATCTGATGTGAGAACACCCAAGTTCAAGAAGCCAAATCTATCCTTTGAATCATGGTTCACACAAGAAGTGTGATCAACAACCAAAGTAAAATGTCACCATCATAATCAAAATTTGTAAAGGTGTACAATAGGGATGAATTATCAACCATCCCAGTAGTAATAATCTCTCTACTCTCCAAGTCTCTAATGATAACTTAATTGAGAGTGAATTCCATAGTCCTCCCATCTCCACCATGTGTAATTTGATAGATGTAAAGAAGATTTTTTGATAAATGAGGTACACACAAAACATCATTGAAAGTGCCTTCCCCAATATCAATAGGTCCCTTCCCAATTACACTCATATATGTATTGTTTCCCATCAAAATATGAGACATAGAACAAGGCTCAAAAGAAGAGAATATAGACTATGAAGATGCCATATGATGAGACGCTCTTGAATCAAGAAGCCATCTCCCTGATCCAAGACCTGTAGAAGCACAAAGAGATTTCCCTTTATTTCCTAATGTAGAAGCCAAACTAGCATGACCTTTTTCCTTTTTAGATTGTTTTTAAAAAGAAGGTGACTCGGACATTCTAGAAGGAAAATCAATCTTATTCTTTTTGAGAAGATGTTGCAACTCATCAATATGCTTCTTATAATAGGAGTGTTCATCATGTCCAAGCTTCTTGCAATATGAACAAGTTGTCTTCTCCTTCTTAGATGATTTATCTATGGAAGAGGATTTATTCTTTTCTTGATCTGAATGCGGATTATTCTTTTCTTCTATTTCTTATCTGATTCTTTCACTTGACTAGCCAATAATGCCTGAGATTTAGAAGTCTTGATGAGACCCATCGATATAAGCTTTTTTTCTCATGTATCTGTTATCTCCTAGAAATGCGCCTTATGCAAAGTTATAAAAACTCAGCTTTCTAGAGAAACATGGGATCATTTCAACAAGGTTGTGGGTCACCTAAACTTGAAATGAACCTCTAGAGAAGGTCGGCTTCCTTTGGTGTCACCTAAACTACTGATCTTTGTGAAGGGAAAGTGAGAAGGAGTGCATAAAAAAAACAAAAAAAACTAACACTATGGTGATACACCGAACTGATAAGAGCAGTGGAAAACTTGATTGACACTTGAAAATTGTTAATTATCATAAAATTACACATCAAATCTATATAAGCTATACATTAATACGTCAGAAACAGGTTTGATTCACACACTTTTCTAGAGAGAAAATAATTCTTACAGACTAGAATCCATATGTGATTATGTAAACACAGTTTGTGATTTGACTAATAATATTTTTGCAAAGGCATGAAACACAAGATAAAGTTATAAAGGAATGAAATAAATTCACAAAATAACTTGATCATTAACCTGAAATGCATGACACTTGCAAGAACAAGATGGTAATTTGAATCATCCACAATGATTAAGGTAAACTCTGTATATTATGCTCTAAATGAGTTACAAAATCCAGTATTTTCTTCTAAGGATTCTCAGAAGTCTTCAAAAGCAAAAAAATATACTAGTAAGAACTGGTTACAAAAAGGAAAAAATGCCATATATACCAAAGTGTGTCGGCCCCCTTGGGGCTTACAAAATATCAGACTTCAGAAAAAATCTCCCTAGATCCTTCGAATGGAGTTAATGTTGCATCCTCGTGGCCATGTCGGTGTGGAGTCGCTCTAGGAATGGCCTCCTTGATCTTTTGCAACTACTGCATTCACTTCTGGTCCCCATGGCGATCTCTCGAACCTCCATGTTGAGCTGCCATGAATGCTTCAGAGCTCAGAGTCGATCCACTTCGCTTTCACCCTATTGATCTCCTGGGCACCGGTCAAGATGCCAATGGTCCGCCTATATCTCCCTCTGATTGGTCAAATGGATGCCACATAGATTCTTCGGGTGGTCAAAATTTCCCTATGTAGAATCGTATGTCGACGAGACACTAATCGTGTCTCCCTAATGCAATTATACCTTCCTTCAACTATCAGCATAATGTATGACGATCGGCAAGACCACATAGCGAGTTACAAAAGTCATATCGTTCTCACCGAAACCATCGGCGAGATAATCATTTCGGCCAGACAACATGGTGAGCCCTCAAGAGTTATACCGATGTCACCATCTCATTGCCTAGTCATCCGCATTCGGAAAGAATTCCTTTAGTCGGCAAGATATCGTACTGCTCCTTGTGAGTTATATCATTGTGCTCCTCCGTCGGCAGGACATCCATGTGTCGGTGAGAGGTTATGCCGACTGCGGTATACTATCGGTGAGCCCATTTCATGGTCGGGGAGACTTCACTCGGTCGCCGGGACATTATGGCGAAATCAAATCACTTAGGCATGAGTCTCCCCGATATCTACTTGTGAACAAACCTCGACAAGAACCTCGACACTGAGCAGGACATCTTACCGATGTCAAACTCTCTTAACAAGCTCTCTCATTCTCCCCGAGCTCCTTTCTTTCACCGAGACCTTGGCCTGTTGGTCAGAGGTTATATCGATGTCATTGCCTCTCTGCGAGACCTTTTGTTTTCAGCGAGACTCTTGTTGAAGACAACACATATCGAGACCCCTTCATTATCGGCAGTGTTGGGTGAAAATTATGTAATCAGCTCTCGATAGATTACAGAACTTGGACTTCAGCCACAGCTATGTGAGATGTGAATCTCTCCTCTCGGAAAGGGGAGGCGCCCTTCTTACTGCTAAGAGAAACAATAGTAAATCACACAAGTAATTACAAAATGTACACGAAATTCACGGAGTGGGGGGGTGTGTTACATTCATCCTTCTCTCTTTTTTCAGAGAAGATGTTTACAATGCTTCACGTGTTGGAAGTTGAATTCTTGATAACTTTAAACAAACAACTAGTAGTAATGCCAATATCTCTATCTCGTCAAAGCGAAGCGTAGAGATACCAGAAGTAATTAACAATAAACAAATAAATTAAAAAGGAAAGCTCACGAAGGCACAAAGTCGTTCCGTAGCTTTATCAATGTTGGATCTACATAAATGTACCGTTTGCTATGTTAGAAGCACAAAGTCTTCTTAGACGCAACAATTCTTCGAATAGAATGAACGATTACAAGCACAAAGTCTTGTAGATCATCCAACAAGAGTATCAATAGCACGAACGATTACAAGCACAAAGTCTTGTAGATCCTTCGACAAAGTATCCAAGAGTATGAATAATTACAAGCACAAAGTCTTGTAGATTATTCAACAAGAACATGCAAGAGCATGAATGATTATAAGCACAAAGTCTTATAGATCATTCAACCAATGATAAAAGAAATACAATGCAATCTAAATAACAAATGTAACACAAAGTTTACATCAACTACTTAGAGTCTTTCAGATTCCTCGAACTAATCACTACCAAATCAGATCAACTTACAAAAGTATCGAATCCAACACAAAGTTTGGCTTGCAATCCTTTTCTTTATTGATTGAATCTCATTCACAAAGCATGAACGCAAAGTTTCACAAATTTGCTTACAAAAGGGCAGCACTTCGTTGCAAAAGGCTAAAAGATAATATTACAATGAAAATCCCTCACATTATATAGAAAGAGGGGATGAAAAAGAAGGAAAGAGATTGAGAAAATCAGGGAAAGTTAGGTGAGCGATTTTAGGAGATCTCACCTAACTTTGACCAAAGTCAAAGTGTAATTTGTTTTGAAAATATTACATCTTTGGACTTGGTGTAATTACAATTTACAAAAGGACATTCGAAAATGTCGAGAAATATTTACAAGATGCATAAAGGGATGCACCGGAAATGTCTAACACTGGAGAACAGGAACCTTCTTCATTTTTCTTTGCTTGGGCACGGAGTCTTCATACTTCTTCCTGGTCTCCTGCATGAACTTTTTATTTGGAAGAACCATGTTCAAAGGACATCACCTTTGGGATCACTTGACGAGATCTGGAGAGAAACTGCAAGGATGGTGAATCAACAGGTGTTAGCAGAAAAAGTAGCATTGGGAAGCGCAAAGCGAGCAACAATGTCGAGCAAGCATGAAACGGAGGATGATGCACGAAAAATGATGCACGAAGTGGAAAAAACAAGGTTTGGAGCAAAATTGGGAAAAATGGAAGTGTTTTAAGAAAAAAACTGGGAAAAGTGTAAGGGCGCTAAAATTCAGCGCCCTTACATTTTTGGAGATTTCATTCTTTGATGCAGGGGTGCTAAATTTTAGTGCCCTTACACTTTTCAGAGTTAGAAAATATTTTGACATGTGCAACATGTCATGGCGCTAAATTTTAGCGCTTCTACATCTGAGACATGATTTTGGAAAATGGATGTAATGGTGAATGAAAACGGTGCTCGGGGTTTGAAAAGTGTTTGTCTGCATGGAGTTGCCATTGAAATTGGAGAATAAAGAGAAAGCAAGGGTAACAACTTACAAAGATGAAACACGAAAAACGCTGGAGAGGAATGTCGAAAAACTCAAAAAACGTATTTGCAGTTTGAAGAAAACTCGCCCAGCATGAAGAGAGGAAGAACAAAAATCATAACAATGAAAATGGTGAATTAAAACACTTTTAAGTGAAAGAGAAAATCGAAAACCTAACTCAAGTCGAGCAATAAATTTAGGCACGAAAATTGGCACGATTGACGAAAAATGCGAAAAAGATGAAGAAACGCGCCAGGGCCAGAAAAAGTTTAAGTGTCAGGAAAAAGTGTAATGGCGCTAAAATTTAGAGCTATTACATTTTGGAAAAAGTTCACTTTCATGCAGGGGCACCAAATTTTAGCGCCCTTGCATTTTCCAGACTTAGCCAAATTTTGGCTTTCAGAGCAGGAGCGCACTTTTTCAGTGCCACTGCATTTTTCGCAATTTGCTAAGTACGAACAGTGAAACTTCGCGAAAGATCTTGTTTCAAAGGTCTTCACGAGGCGAACATGGGGGAATGCTTGAATTGACTATTCAAGACTTTGGAACACATTTCGAGGTGGCTTGAAAATCACTTCATTATGCGTACTTGAAACTTCATGAATCCTAGGAAACAGACAAGTTTCGTAGGGGGTTATCCGTGGAACGAGCGCTGCTAGATTCCATGATAACAGCAGGCTCCTGTTGGGGATCTTCCTCGGTTGTTCTTTTGAAAAGAACGAAGAGAGAAGAAATCCATAATTCAAGTGCCTTTATCCATCCATTGGGCTTGGAGTCAGGCGACAATGACGAAAAACAAATTTACGAAAACAAGACGCAAACTTATGCAAATGCACTTATTGAAAAGGGAAAAACCTACCTAATTAAAACTAGCCATTAATGAGACCTTCTCAAATGAAACTGCTCACAGGTTCAACAAAATAGTTGCCTTTCTTCAGCAGCTTGCAAGGCCTTCCATGATCATTAGCAGCTACATGTAGATGAGGTTGAAGCATTGCTTCATGAAAGAGATGAACAGGTTCAGCTACCTTTGAAAATATTATGGATATACTGCTGCTCCAAAATAAATCATTGAATCCAGGCTGCTCCTGTGCATCTACAAATATATCTTTAACTGCATCCTCAAGTTTATCTTCACGCTCAGGTGCAAGTGGAACCTCTGTCTTCCCATTGGCCTCCAACCAAGCAAGATGTCTTATGGGACATTCCCTTGATCGATCAAAGATTGAATGCTTCTTACCAGTTGCTACCTCAACAACTGATTCATCAACCATGGCAACCTCATGCTGATTGGGATGATCTCCTTCATGTGACTCAAATGAAGATATGATTGCATTGCATACCTCAATATGATGTTCACCATCCTCAGACTTGGGAAAATCTGAATTATTTATAAGAAGGTCCTCACGTGACACAGATGCATTCTTTTCAACTTGACTGAAACCTGCATGCATGTCCATCTTTTCAGATCTCAAGAAAAGATTATTTTCATTCACTTGAACTTCAACAAAATGACTTTCATCATTTTGCTCTTCATCAATGGCTTTCTGAGACTGCATAAACCAGAATTGGGAGTCGCCAGCTATGTCTACTTCCTTTTCTCGGAAGAGAACAGCGAGATCACTTGGATCGGAGTCAGGATGCTTCACTGCTCCTTTTACTAATGGTACCTCAAGAGCAAGCCTCTTTGGAGGTGAAGATAACTTGTGTTGATTACCAACAGCAAAATTATGAGCAACATTTGAAATTGACCTCCTTGGTACGTCCTGACAAGGCACAGAAAACATGCCTTGAGCTAACTGCTTTTTGAGGTCAAATAGCTCATTCGCCAACCTTTGCACCATAGGATCCCTCCTTGTGATGGAAGAAAATAACTCCAAAGAAGAGCTTTCTTCAGATTCATCTGAGTCAATTTTTATTTGCCCAGCAAGAATGAGATCATCTTCAATTTTTGTCGCCAAGGTCTGCACAACTGCAAGAGTAGCTGGGGGTGCTCTTCTCAATAGGAAACCAACCTCGGGCACTTGAGCATTTACAAAGAAACATTTCAAATTCTTAGCTGTAGGTTGAGCAATAGTTGGAATTCTTCGTGTCAACTTGTTGAAGTGAGCAATGAACTCGCGCATGGGCATGTGAGATTCCTTCTTCAACTGGGTGAGCTGAGCCAAGAAAGCATGAGCGTCTTCAGGAGGCTTGAATCTTCCTTCAAACTTGGCTATGAGAGTTGCCCAGTTTGTGATGGTACTTGACGCCAAATGATAAAACCAATCTGTAGCAACGCCTTGGAGAGTCTCCACAAATAGCCTTATAGATACATCTTCGTATTCAACACCATGAACTCCACAAGCAATGTAGAAAGTAGCAACGTGCTCGTCAGGATGTTGTCCATCACCAAAAAACTTGGGAAAGTTCTTCCGTGAGCCTTCAGGAAGAGCATGTAGGGGTAGAACTAGGCTCAATGGACCAAAAGCATTTCCCCAAGGACCTTGAGCAGCCATTTACATGTCCTTGGTGAAAGCTTGAAAAACTTACAAGAAAATAAATTACAATAGAAAATGACACAGGTATACTTCAAATGAAAGCATGAGGCTTTAGAATGCGTATCATGTCCCCAGCGGAGTCGCCAAAAAAATGTTGGGTGAAAATTATGTAATCAGCTCTCGATAGATTATAGAACTTGGACTTCAGCCACAGCTATGTGAGATGTGAATCTCTCCTCTCGGAAAGGGGAGGCGCCCTTCTTACTGCTAAGAGAAACAATAGTAAATCACACAAGTAATTAAAAATGTACACGAAATTCACGGAGTGGGGGGGGTGTGTTACATTCATCCTTCTCTCTTTTTTCAGAGAAGATGTTTACAATGCTTCACGTGTTGGAAGTTCCGAATTCTTGATAACTTGAAACGAACAACTAGCAGTAATGCCAATATCTCTATCTCGTCAAAGCGAAGCATAGAGATACCAGAAGTAATTAACAATAAACAAATAAATTAAAAAGGGAAAGCTCACGAAGGCACAAAGTCGTTCCGTAGCTTTATCAATGTTGGATCTACATAAATGTACCGTTTGCTACGTTAGAAGCACAAAGTCTTCTTAGACGCAACAATTCTTCGAACAGCATGAACGATTACAAGCACAAAGTCTTGTAGATCATCCAACAAGAGTGTCAATAGCACGAACGATTACAAGCACAAAGTCTTGTAGATCCTTCGACAAAGTATCCAAGAGTATGAATAATTACAAGCACAAAGTCTTGTAGATTATTCAACAAGAACATGCAAGAGCATGAATGATTATAAGCACAAAGTCTTATAGATCATTCAACCAATGATAAAAGAAATACAATGCAATCTAAATAACAAATGTAACACAAAGTTTACATCAACTACTTAGAGTCTTTCAGATTCCTCGAACTAATCACTACCAAATCAGATCAACTTACAAAAGTATCGAATCCAACGCAAAGTTTGGCTTGCAATCCTTTTCTTTATTGATTGAATCTCATTCACAAAGCATGAACGCAAAGTTTCACAAATTTGCTTACAAAAGGGCAGCACTTCGTTGCAAAAGGCTAAAAGATAATATTACAATGAAAATCCCTCACATTATATAGAAAGAGGGATGAGCAAAAGAAGGAAAGAGATTGAGAAAATCAGGGAAAGTTAGGTGAGCGATTTTAGGAGATCTCACCTAACTTTGACCAAAGTCAAAGTGTAATTTATTTTCAAAATATTACATCTTTGGACTTGGTGTAATTACAATTTACAAAAGGACATTCGAAAATGTCGAGAAATATTTACAAGATGCATAAAGGGATGCACCGGAAATGTCTAACACTGGAGAACAGGAAGCTTCTTCATTTTTCTTTGCTTGGGCGCGGAGTCTTCATACTTCTTCCTGGTCTCCTGCATGAACTTTTTATTTGGAAGAACCACGATCAAAGGACATCACCTTTGGGATCACTTGACGAGATCTGGAGAGAAACTGCAAGGATGGTGAATCAACAGGCGTTAGTAGAAAAAGTAGCATTGGGAAGCGTGAAGCAAGCAACAATGTCGAGCAAGCATGAAATGGAAAATGATGCATGGAAAACGATGCACGAAGTGGAAAAAACAAGGTTTGGAGCAAAACTAGGAAAAATGGAAGTGTTTTAAGAAAAAAACTGGGAAAAGTGTAAGGGCGCTAAAATTCAGCGCCCTTACATTTTTGGAGATTTCATTCTTTGATGCAGGGGCGCTAAATTTTAGCGCCCTTACACTTTTCAGAGTTAGAAAATATTTTGACATGTGCAACATGTCATGGCGCTAAATTTTAGCGCTTCTGCATCTGAGACATGATTTTGGAAAATGGATGTAATGGTGAATGAAAACGGTGCTCGGGGTTTGAAAAGTGTTTGTCTGCATGGAGTTGCCATTGAAATTGGAGAATAAAGAGAAAGCAAGGGTAACAACTTACAAAGATGAAACACGAAAAACGCTAGAGAGGAATGTCGAAAAACTCAAAAAACGTATTTGCAGTTTGAAGAAAACTCGCCCAGCATGAAGAAAGGAAGAACAAAAATCATAACAATGAAAATGGTGAATTAAAACACTTTTAAGTGAAAGAGAAAATCAAAAACCTAACTCAAGTCGAGCAATAAATTTAGGCACGAAAATTGGCACGATTGACGAAAAATGCGCAAAAGATGAAGAAACACGCCAGGGCCAGAAAAAGTTTAAATGTCAGGAAAAAGTGTAATGGCGCTAAAATTTAGAGCTATTACATTTTGGAAAAAGTTCACTTTCATGCAGGGGCTCTAAATTTTAGCGCCCTTGCATTTTCCAGACTTAGCCAAATTTTGGCTTTCAGAGCAGGAGCGCACTTTTTCAGTGCCACTGCATTTTTCGCAATTTGCTAAGTACGAACAGTGAAACTTCGCGAAAGATCTCGTTTCGAAGGTCTTCGCGAGGCGAACATGGGGGAATGCTCGAATTGACTATTCAAGACTTTGGAACACATTTCGAGGTGGCTTGAAAATCACTTCGTTATGCGTACTTGAAACTTCATGAATCCTAGGAAATAGACAAGTTTCGTAGGGGGGTTATCCGTGGAACGAGCGCTGCTAGATTCCATGATAACAGGCAGGACCTCATACTTTCACCAAGACATCATGGTGACTCTACCTTCCTTTGCCCCGTTGCATCTTTCGGCCAGACTACCTGCTTGTCGCCAGGACTTCATAGTGAACTCCTTACACATACGTTGAAGGCATCCTACTTCGGTGAGACATCACCGGATTGGCGAGACATCTGGCCGATGACAGCTACTTCGCCAAGACCTCCATACGCTTCGGTGAGACTCCACCTCGTCAGTGAGACATTACACCGAAGCCTCCTAGTTGTAGCGAAACCTCACCCGATGACGTCCCTTTTACCGAGACTCTCATAAGTCATCGAAACATTTCCTCGAAATGACTCTATTTCCCCAAGCACAGACTTCTTCCTTTCGGCAAGACCACTCTTTGCTGGCCAGACCTCATGGTGATGATGCCTTCATCCAGCGAGGCCCCTTCTTGGTTGGCGAGACATCTGGAAGGTCTTGGAGACTCTCTCCTTAGAGGATTTTCATGCCAAACTTGACTAAGGCAGGCTCTCCAACTGAGTTCCCTGTGACCTAGCATCAGATGTATGATTTAACCCCTGATGCAAATGTCGCATCTGGCCTTCTTGGACATCTGAAACACAATTTTTCCTGCCTAATTGAGCCCATAGGTGAAAATTGGGCAACATTTCTGGCGACCTTTGCTGGATGTTTTCCTGCTAAACATGAAAACCAGTAGCCAAAACTTGTCCATTGGGTATAGAGTCGTTAGGAAAACATCAGAAAAGAAAAACATAAATGGTTCGCACATGGCCTACAACTCGCTTGAGACTCATAGATCACAACAGGTTGCCAAAAACAACAAAACAGGAGAGGCTTAAAAGGAACTATATACCGTGCTAGAACAACACTTATGGAAAACATAAAACCTAACCTAATATGTACAAAGGAGGAACTTGTCAGACTTGAAAACAGGGTTTGAGGTGTATCCCATTGACTAGGATAGGAAACACTTCACCCTCGGTTGTGGCCAGTTGATAAGCATTGTGTTCTTTACAGTCTCTGATGATAAATGGACCTATCCACATGTTGTCAAACTTTGTGTGATAGCCTAGCCTACTTTTTAGAACATCCCATTTGAGAACAATATCACCTTCTTTAAATATTTTGGATGTTGCTTTCTTGTCAAATGTTCTCTTTGTTTGGCGCTGATGATACTCCAGAGCTTTCATTGCTTTGTCTCTTGATTCTTCAAGCTCCATGAGCTTTGCATATCTCACGGACATTGGGTCCTGTTCCTCAAACATCTCCAATTGGTGAACAATGTCTAGAGCTGGAAGCTCCATAGACAAAGGAAATCTTGCATTTTTTCCATAAACTAACATGTATGGTGAATTACCAATAGACCTCTTAGGAGTCACTCTGTCTGCCCAAAGCACATACTTTAGATTTACGTGCCAGGTCCTTCGATTATCCTCCATGGTTCTTTTAATAATCCTAATGAGATTTTTGTTTGTGCTTTCAACTAAACCATTACCCTGAGGGTAGTAATTTGAGGATGTATTCAAATTAATGTCATGTTTAACACCCCAATCAGTTACTCTTAAACCCATGAATGCAAGAGCATTATCAGATATAATAGAGTCAGGAAACTCAAATCTGGTTACTATGTCATCATAGAAATTCAATACAGAGGATTCATTTGCCTCTTTTAATGCAACCGCCTCTGTCCACCATGTAAAATAGTCAGTGGCTGTAAGTACCCACTTGTGACCAGCACTGGAAGGTGGATTTATTGGCCCAATGAAGTCAATGCCCCATCTCATGAAGGGCTGATGCACCTAAATTGGATGTAGAGGCATAGCAAGAAGCTTTTCTTTTCCTACAAAAAGAGCACACTTCACACATTTCTTTGACCATGCATATGTATCTTTAAATAAGTTGGGCCTGTAGTAACCATCTCTCATTATCCTCCATGCAGTAGTCCTTGGAGGAAAATGACCCCCCGAAACTCCATCATGAAACTCATGAAGTACCTTCTCAACCTGATCATTGTGAATACATCTTAATAGAACACCATTCAGATCTTTTTTGAAAAGAACATTGTTCACCAGCACATATGGTATGGACTACAGTCTGAAGTATCTTCTTTTAGCTCTGTTCAAACCTGAAGGACACTCACCAGTTTGTAAAAAATGGGTCATGTCTTGAACCCAATTAATTGTTATCACAGGCACATCATCTTGAGCATCCTGAGACTCATTTGTATTAGCAAAAACATCCTTTTGTGATTCATTTTTACTGATTGACCCTGTAGCAAGTTGTTCACAAAGACCTTTACCTCTAACCAGTTTGGTAATCTTGATCTCCACATCATATTCCATTACCTTAGTGATCCACCCTACTCTTTTTTCATTAAGATCTTTACTCAACAAAAATTCCTTCACACTTGAGTGTGCAACCAGAATATGAATTTTGTTGTTTGAAACTAGAGGCTTAAACTTCTTTAGGATTCTGATCATAGCGAGAACATGCTTTTCAAGAAATGTATATTTCTCTTCATAATCAGCGAGTGCTTAACTAAAGAAAGCTATTGGCTACTCTAAATTATCACCATTTTTCTATACCAGCATAGCCGAGATTGAACCAACACTGCCAAAAGCATATAAGAAGAAGTCTTTAGAAAAATCTGGATTTACCAGTGTTGGAGTTGATGCTAAAGCTTCCTTGATTTCTTCAAAACTTTGTTTTACTTCTCTAGTCCAACTGAAAATTGCATTCTTTCTAAGCATGGTGGTCAAAGGTTGTAACAGGTTTGTGACATCAGGGATGAACCTTCTCAGAAAGTTGATTTGGCCCAAAAATCTCTGCAGACCCTTCTTGTGATTGGGTAATTGCAACTCAAGTATGGCTTTGACTCTTTCAGGGTCAATAGTAATTCCTTGCTTTGACACTGTGTCCTAATAATTTCCCTTCATGAACAACAAAGATACTCTTTTTTGGATTGAGAGAAATACCAAATTCTCTGCATTTTTCAAAAACTTGCTTAAGGTGTAACAAATGTTCATTAGCGTTCTTAGAATAAACTGTAATGCCATCTAAATAAATCAGCACAATCTTATTAATCAAACTTTGAAACGCCATCTCCATGGCCCTTTGAAACATGGCACCAGCTTTAGATAAACCAAAAGGCATCCTTTTGTATGCCATTGTGCCCCACTTAGTTGTAAAAGCAGTTTTGAACTAATCCTCTTCCTTAACTAGCACCTGATTATAGCCTGAAAAACCATCTAATAAGGAGAATCTTTCAGAACTAGCAACTACTTGTAAGATTTGTTCCATGGAGGGCAGTGGGTGGTGATCTTTTAAAGATGCTCAGTTAAGATCCCTAAAGTCTACACAAAGTCTTATTTCACCATTTTTCTTCCTAACCGGCACAAGGTTAGAAACCCATGAAGTGTGTTTAATAGGAAAGATGATACCCCCCTCAACTAGTTTGGTTAGCTCTTTAATCATTAAGGGCTCAAGCTTAGGATTCAAGGGGCTTTGTTTCTGCCTTACTGGCTTATCATTAGGTTCTAACTCAATTGTGTGCTAAGCAATATGGGGATCAAACCCTTTCAAATCTGAGTATTCCCAAGCAAACACACCATAAAATTCCTGGCATAAGGAAAAAAAAGATTGTTTATCTTCATGTGAACAAATTTTGCCTATCTTAAGGAGTTTACCTTTGAAAATCTCCAGTTCTTCATAATGTTCTTCTTTGATTTGCAAGCCAACTTTACCCTTTTTAAGCTGATCGTCAATACTGAAAATTGACTCTAAGGTAACAAGGCCTTTGGGTAACTTATTTGTCCTCAGCTGTATGACTTGATCATCATACTGTTGCTTAAGTTTTGCTTGATTCACCATGGAGAACTAATCCTCTTCGAACAAAAAAGAAAGAATTTGTTCATCGCTGTCAAAAACTTGCTAGTGAATGTTGTTATCAGGAATTGATGGCCTGACTACAACTTTCACATACTACTGTATTTTCTCTTTTCTAATGTCACCTGGACTATCAAATTGTGCTCCAATGGCTACAAGCCTATCAACATGCTTGTTCTGGTTCCTTGGAATAGATACTAAGTTAAAGGCATCGAATTCCTCAATCATATTCCACACTCTATTTCTATAAGACTTTAGTGTGTCATTTTTAGCAACATTCAGGCCTCTTAACTAATTGACAATTAACTCACTGTCCCCATATACTTTCAAAGGGGTTATTCCTCTCTTCCTTGCCCAGTCAAGACCTTGAACAAGGCTCTCATACTTAGCAATGTTATTAGAGCACGCAAAAGCAAAATAGAATGCAGAATAATACTTATCACCCTATGGAGATACAAGCATTGCACCTCCTCCAGCTCCATTTTTGCTTCTAGAACCATCAAAATATATCTCCCATAATTCATTCTACTGCTCAAACTAACTCTCTGCACTTCTTTCAAGATTTGGCATTTTTGTCCCAGCTTCATGTAATACATAATTGCCCAGGCCAACGTCCTGAATAAGCTCATTTGGATTATCAATCACATTCTCAGCTGCCCATTCATTCAAGAGTACCTCAGGTACACTCACAGCTTGTAACTCTTGTGCTGAAGCAAGTTCAATATCCTCTAAAACAACAGAATTAACATTAACAGCAGATGGCACATAAGGCTCAATGTGATCCTTGGAAAGGGACTCATAAGTTATAGTTACCTTAGTACCATACCTGGTCCTAAAAAGCATATGAGACCAATCTGAAGATAAATACCCTCCAACTTTAGCTGTGAAGTCTCTAGACAGGCATAAAGCAAAAAATGGAGGCAAATCTATGACAAACACATCTTGCGGGATTGAAAAATTAGGACAGGCATGTAGCGTAAGATGCAAATTTTTAATAACACCTATAGTGTTTACTATTGTCCCATCCAATTGAAGTACTCCCTTTTCTAATGGTTGGTATTGTAAACCTAGCTAGTCTGCAATCTTTTTTGGCATTACCGAATTGCTAGCCCCGCTATCAACCATGCAATTGTGCACCAATTTATTCCCCACTATTAAGGAAACATAGAAATGAGGGGGTTTGACACCATTACTTTGCTATGGTACTATCCAAAAGCACATTGGTTAAAACTGACCTTGTTTGGCCTATAGAAACTTCATTTAGAAAATTCACACTAACTAGATTTGATAAAGCTGACTATAACAAATTCATTTGACCAGGGATTGCTAAAGAATCCCACATTGAAATTGAAACATTCATTTTTTTCATACTTTCAACAATGTTGAAAGGTGCAGATATATTTACCTTTGGTTGTGTCTTTACAATAGCATGGTCAGGTTGCACTTGACCTGTGGATGAGGCATGTAAAAGTTGCTCCTTACTAGTGTCATGACCTCGCTACAAAATGTGTGGTAATTGCTGATTTGATGGACCAACAACTCTCTTATCTTTATTTGTTGCCTGTTCTATCTCAAAAGCCCTCTTCTTGGCTCTAGTATTAGCAGCAATAGATGTGTCATCCTGGTTGACTCCACAAAATTCCTCTATCTGCCAATTCAGGAGAGTTGAATCATCTGCAGGTCAATCTTGTTGTTGTGAATACCCGTCATTAGGAAAATCTTGCGCACCTACAACATTTTGCACCATAATAACTTGGTTGATCACGCCATTAGAGCACGTAGCTTGATTATGTGGCTGATTACATGGATAACACCATTCATAATCCGCAGCCAGATTGTTTTGAACAGGAACAAGCTCTTTGACAGCACTAATCGGAGCTGGATTATAGGCCTGAAAAGGTCTTGTAGCAATATTTTGTCTTGGGCCTTGGTAATTACCTCGATATTGTTGTCTATTCCCTTGGAATTGTTGTCATTGACCTTGAAAAGGCTGACTTGAGGCCTAATTCTGCTGCTGATAAGGCCTAGTATAGGACTGTTGTTTTTCCAAGTTCACCAACTTGTTACCAAAAGTCTGTAAAAGACTTTTGATCTCTTGTAACTCCTGTGACGGACCTGAAACAACACTTTCTTGTTTATCAATGGCTGGAACAGCAACTAGCAATGTTGGTACAATTGGTTGAGGTGTAAAAGGAGGTACTTGCAAAGGCGTATTACACTGTATATCTGGAAAAATCGGCATTGGTGGCCTAGGGGCAATTTTTCCTGCCTGAATCAAATAGTTTTCTGCCCTGATTGCCACTTCATATGCACCTGGAAAAGATTCGCCACCCATTGACTGTGTCATGACCGCAATATCACTATTCATAGCTCTAAGATAATACAGGAAGGCATACTTAGATGAAGGCCTCACCGTTGCAAGGATCCTATCCCAGGTTCTTTGAAATCGAAAGTTAAAATTTGTCATTTGCTCTTGAGGAGCTCTCTTTATAGTTGTCAACTACTCCACCAGAGACAAGTGATCAGATTTATCTTGAAACTGCTTGTGCAGTTTGTCACCAAAATCATCCCATGTTGCAATAGAGTTCACTGGTAAACCCCGATACCATTGTAAAGCCTTGCCCCTAAGGGATGCAGCAAGCAATATTACAGCTACATCTTCATGACTTATGTGATGTGCTCCACATAACGAGGTACATCCCTTATGTGCTCAATAGGGGTAGTCTGATCCTTCCCAGTGAAGATTGATAAATTCTTTAAGGTAGCCACTGGTATATCATTGTGTTGGGCCAAATTTAATGGACTACCTCCATCGAATGGCACAAAAGGCTGATTTCTAGGAGCAACCATTAGAGGTGGTTGAGGTGGGTTTATTTGCACTCTAGGAAAATTAGAGGATGGGACAACAATAGGAGATCTCAAAGATGGAGGAGTAGATTTGGCTCTTCTGGAATAAACAAATTTTATCCTTGGCCTTTCTGTTGCTTTGCCTTGTCTTCTTGGTGGTGATAGTTGCAAATATTCGAAAGGGGATGAGCTGCTCCTTGTCTAAACTCTTCTCATAAACTATAGAAGGTGCTGATTCTGAAGTTCTTTCCTCTTTATGGAGTCGCCAAGTATGCAAAATGACTTATGTAAAGTTTGAAACTTGCTGGTTGCATACCAAACCAACAATGTAAGGTGGAACTAGTCCCACCGGGCGTGCCAAAACTGTTATCTCCTAGAAATGCACCCTATGCAAAGTTATAAAAACTGAGCTTTCTAGAGAAACATGGGATCATTTCAAGGCTATGGGTCACCTAAAGTTGAAATGAACCTCCGGAGAAGGCCGGCTTCCTTTGGTGTCACCTAAATTACTGATCTTTGTGAAGGGAAAGTGAGGAGTGCATAAAAAAAACAAAAAAAAACTAACACTATGGTGATACACCGAACTGATAAGAGCAGTGGAAAACTTGCTTGACACTTGAAAATTGTTAATGATCATAAAATTACACATCAAATCTGTATAAGTTATACATTAATACATCACAAACAAGTTTGATTCACACTCTTTTCCAGAGAGAAAATAATTCTTACAAACTAGAATCCATATGTGATTATGTAAACACAGTTTGTGATTTGACTAATGATACTTTTGCAAAGGAATGAATGAAACACAAGATAAAGTTATAAAGGAATGAAAGAAATTCACAAAATAACTTGGTCATTAACCTGAAATGCACGACACTTGCAAGAACAAGATGGTAATTTGAATCATCCACAATGATTAAGGTAAACTCTATATATTATGCTTTGAATGAGTTACAAAATCTAGTATTTTCTTCTAAGGATTCTCAGAAGTCTCCAAAAGCAGAAAAATATACCAGTAAGAACTGATTACAAAAAGGCAAAAATGCCATATATACCAAAGTGTGTCAGCCCCCTTAGGGCTTACAAAATATCAAACTTCAGGAAAAATCTCCCCTAGATCTTTCAAATGGAGTTAATGCTGCATCCTCGTGGCCATGTCGATGTGGAGTCACTCTAGGAATGGCCTCCCTGATCTTTTGCAACTACCACATTCACTTCTGGTACCCGTGGCGATCTCTCAAACCTCCCTGTTGAGTTGCCATGAATGCTTCAGAGCTCAGAGTTGATCCACGTCACTTTCACCCTATTGATCTCCTGGGCACCGGTCAAGATGCCAACGGTCTACCTGTATCTTCCTTTGATTGGTCGAACGGATGCCACATAGATTCTTCAGGCGGTCAAAATTTCCCTCTGCAGAATCGCATGTCGGTGAGACACTAATCGTGTCTCCCCGATGCTATTATACCTTCCTTCAATTGTCGGCATAACGTATGACAATCGGCAAGACCACATAGCGAGTTACAAAAGTCATATCAATCTCACTGAAACCATCAATGAGACAATCGTTTTGTCCAGAAAACATGGCGAGCCCTTAGGAGTTATATCGATGTCACCATCTCATTGCCTAGTCATCCGCATTCGGCAAGAATTCCTTTAGTCGGCAGGATATCGTACTTGTGAGTTATATCCATGTGCTCCTCCGTCGGCAGGACATCCATGTGCCGATGAGAGGTTATGCCAACTGCGGTATACTATCGGTGAGCCCATTTCATGGTCGGGGAGACTGCACTCGGTCGTCAGGACATTATGGCGAAAGCAAATCACTCAGGCAGAAGTCTCCCCGATATCTACTTGTGAACAAACCTCGGCAAGACCCTCGACACTCAGCAGGACATCTTACCAATGTCAAACTCTCTCAGCGAGCTCTCTCATTCTCCCCGAGCTCCTTTCTTTCACTAAGACGTTGGCCTGTCGGTCAGAGGTTATATTAATGTCATTTCCTCTCAACGAGACCTTTTGTTGTCGGCGAGACTCTTGCTGAAGACAACACATGTCGAGACCCCTTCATTATCGGCAGGACCTCATACTTTCGCCGAGACATCACATCGACTCTACGTTCCTTTGCCCCATCGCATATTTCGGCCAAACTACTTGCTTGTCGCCAGGACTTCATAGTGAACTCCTTACACATACGCCAAAGGCATCCTACTTCAGTGAGACATAACTGGATCAGCGAGACATCTGGCTGACGATAGCTGCTTCACTGAGACCTCCATACACTTTGGTGAGACTCCACCTCATCGGCGAGATGTTACACTGAAGCCTCCTAGTTGTAGCGAAACCTCACCCAATGACGTCCCTTTCGCTAAGACTCTCATAAGTCACCGAGACATTTCCTCAAAATGACTCTATTTCCTCGAGCGCAAACTTCTTCCTTTCGGAAAGACCACTCTCTTCCGGCTAGACCTCATGGCGATGATGCCTCCATCTAGCGAGGCCCCTTCTTGGTCAGCAAGACATCTTGAAGGTTTTGGCGACTCTCTCCTTAGAGGATTTTCATGCCGAACTTGACTAAGGTAGGCTCTCTAACTGAATTCCCTGTGACACAGCATCAGATGTATGATTTCACCCCTGATGAAAATGTCGCATCTGGCCTTCTTGGACATCTGAAACACAATTCGTCCTGCTTGATTGAGCCCATAGGTGAAAATTGGGCAACAATATCAACTTCTCAAAAAATGATGGAAATGAAGGTGTGGTATATGCAAAGCCCATAGTCAATCTATGAGTATGAAAGCTAAAAATAAAAGAAGCATAATCAGGACCAAGTTTTTTCAATGTATTGTAGACCAACTGAATGTCCTTATCAATTCTACATGCTTTACATTGCTCTTTTAGATCATTAACCTTAGTGATTTAGTCTTGGACACTTAGGATCAAGGCTCATCAGTTCATTATCAATTTGATAGCCTCTTAGTTCATATGTAGTACCATAAAAAGTTTTCAATTTGTTCCAAGCTTCAAGATAATTCTTACATGATTCAATTTAAAACAATAAATCTTGAGAAACTAGTCTACGAATACATCCAAGAGCTTTGGTATGTTCAATCTTCCATTTTATCTTTTCATCTACATCTATAGGTTCAGGTACCTTATTTTCAACATATAGAGAGTGATCTTCAGTCATTAGAATACTCCATACATTTTGATGCCATGTTGAATAATTATATGATGTGAGTAAAGTAACCTTAGAATGATCCATGGAAAAGAAGAGCACAAACAAATAGATCAAAAGATTGCACCAAGAGACCCCCCAAATCACTCAATAAAGAAAACCCCCCAATAATATATGATTTGGCACTTTATATTTAGTACGTTTACAAATGCTAGATGCCAAAAATAGAAAACTAGACTTGATCTTAGTGCTTACAAATGCCAAAATTGACCACAAGTTCAAAGTAATTTTTTTTCATAGAATAAGATCAATGTGATCACACCACTGAAAAGTACACAAAAAAATATGCACTTTCAAAAAGAATTCACTCAAAAATGTTATCGTAGGAGCGAGAACAAAGCCCTGAAAATTCCCAAAATGAGAATGGTTCAACAACACTTGTGAGAATCTACAATTTCTGGAAAAAACAGACACCACAAGAAAAATTTGATTGTGCCACTGAGAAGAGCGCAAAATTCTGCCCCAAATAAAAAAAAATCTCGAAAAATGGAGGTCAGATGACTAAACTATGAAGGTTTGAAAATTTCCCTTCAAAAGGAAACTGTTAATGGTGAGGGGGCCTGAAAATTTAGAAAAGATGCTAACGTTGTGTTGACATCAGCAATCTGTGGGGATAAATTTCATGTCTAAATTCCCATAACTGGAATATCCACACTTCCTCACCGGTATATGCTTCGGCCGAAATATTCTAGGCATCAATCGTTGTTGGAATCGACAATTGGGCTGATAGAATATGCTTTTTCAACCAGCAAAATCTTTGATGTCGAGAGGAATATTCTTCTTTTAAAAACCACCAGTTCAATTAAATTGTTGTTAGTTTATATTAGAATAGCCACCGACTTTTTTTTAAAAAATTGTTGGTTGTAAAAGGTCGGTCGCCTGCCAAGCCAGTGGTAGGGCGGCCTATGCCATGTGGCACAGGGTGGGGGCCCACATACCCTGCCTCTACCCAGGTTAAAAAAAATTGTTTTAAAAAAAAAAAATTATAAAATATTTTCTGAAAAATATTTTATAAAAATATCTAAAAAATTTAATAAAAATTTTCACCTCACAATTTTTCGATCGACGAAGATTTTTCAACAATGTGGTACAAATTTTTCCAATTGTACCCTGCAATAATGAGAACTTGGGGGGACATACAACTCCTTGGAAAAAAAAATTGCATCGATGGCTCCCGAATCGGAATATAGGCGAATTTTATTTCAAATTTCGTCTCCTTAGCCTCCTAAACACAATGATAGTGTCCTTTTTTACTCAAAATGTTCCAAATTTGCAGCTACCTCTCGGATCTGGCAACCACTCTTCAACTTCAAACCCTCATAGATTTGGCCTCATATGTCTAATTTGGATGAAACAAAAGGAAAAATTGACTTTCTTGAACACCCTAAACTCAATGGTGAGCTTAGATTTGCATCAATGAGCTATGATTTGATGAACTTGGAATATGAAGCCAAAAAAAGGAACCCCCCAAAATTTGGTATTTCTATCAAGTTTTTTTTATTCTTCAAATCATCATAGTATGCAAGATAAGATCATACTCAACTTTTCAAGATCTGCCAAGATCTCTCTAAAAAGACTATCCAATGGCACCCAACCCACTCTGATACTATGTTAGAGTTGGCTATGAAGATACCCAAGATCTAGAGGCCAAATGGAAAGAATAAAAGAGATCAATATGCAATGCTCAAGATTGCAATGAAATTGAATCCACTTCAAGCATTACAAATGACAACCCCTTGGTTATATATCCAAGGTGAGGCATATGATTAGACAAGATCATGACAAGTTTCTTAATCCTATGACATGAGATAACTAACTTGAAATAAAAGTTAAAAAGATAAGATCAAGATATGATAGCTAAGTCTTCTAGAAAGAATCTTAGGACCTAAGTAAACTTAGCATGTGACTATGTCCCCTTAGTCCCTAGTAAGTGAATTAGCTAGGTATAAGACATTTATTCACACCAAAAAATGCAAACAACTATAGAAAACTACAATTTCAGAAACTAAAATTGAGATCTGCAAACAACAAAATATAAATCAGACAAAGACAGACTTATGCCCAAAAATTTAGAAATTGATCTATACCAAGATAGATTCGCCTAAGGCCGAATGGGTCTTTGCATAGGGGTTGGAAAAATTAAAGTCAGATTTTATGAGTTAATGTTTGAGGTCTCTATTTCAGGTTGCAAACAAATTCTTTCAATTATAGGTTTTTAGATTTAATGATTATCACAAATACAATTTTATGGCAAACAACAAGCAAAATGACAACTTTTTTTATGCAATTTTGATTGAATTTTCTGAAGTAAATGATGAAGGTCACTAATATGTAGACTACTATGCAATATGTTTAGATTTGTGAGATTTTAAATGATGCAAATGTAATTTTAAATGATGCAAGATGTAATTATGAAACCCTAAATGAGATGCAATACTAACATGAAAATCCTAGATCTAGAGTTTTAGAGACTTCCAAACTAGAATTTATGATGTACATCAGGTTCACCAAAATGAAACCAAGAAGAATGTAAGGGTGTGGTGTGTATGAGGGCTTCAATGATGGAATAATCCAAAGGTTTAAACACACTTACACTTTCCCTAGTTTCATTTAAAAAAGAGATCTCCCAAGGATAGGATTGACTTTCAACCTTGAGGTGAGTCAACAATATTAGGAAGGTTTGTTGTTTTCTTATGAAAAAAATGATTGATTGACACTTTTGGGAGATAATTTCAAATGCATTGACAAACTGAATTGCATGACCTAACACTTGAAATGCAAAATATTATGATAAGAAATATAGAAACAACAATTTGCAAGCAAATATGAGAAGGGAGGAATGGTGTGCACTTGGCCTAAAAAGCAAGTTCTGAGCTCTGTAGCAAGGTTGGTTCACCGTAGGGAAAACAAGTCCTAGTGTAGGGGTCCAAAATGTGATTTTGTAGTCCTCAAATCCCAGATCTAAGCTTTTTACTTCTCCAAGTTTGACTGTCAAAAAGCTGAAAATAAAATATGTAGGTGAGTTTTTGTGGTTTGACAATAATGATGACAAATTTGACAACTTTGTAAAATTGCTCCTTTGATCAATCTTCAACCCTTCTTCACTGTAAATCTGCACATACAAAGGGAGAAGAAAAATGTGTGTTTTTATGTAAATGGGGGTTTGTCTTAGTTAAACCACATGTTGGTAATTAAACCTTGATAAAGAAATGATGATAAATGGAAGGAATTGATGAATGAATAAAGCTTTGTCACAACTCACCAAACCCTTAATGGCTGCCCTTAGAGGACTGAAGTCTAACACATCTCTCTAAGGTTTGGATCTTGCATGAATTGGCTTGATTGCTTGCTTGATTTGATGCTTGAATGCTTGAAACCTACATCACAATGTTAGCTCCAAAACATGACATAAATATGCATAGACTTTGACATGATGATATGATCTTTGATTATTGTTGTAGATGACTCATAAATCTACTCTTCAATGCTCTTGACAATAATATTTTCTCTTGTGAAGTTTGAATTATGCATGTTTCTTATATTTGAATTGATAATTTATAACTATGTGTTTATAGGTGTTTATCTAATTTCCCAACAATCATATTCCAACACTAATTTCCCAACACTTGCAACTTGAATTTGAATCATTAAAATGTTTCCAAAATGTATTAAAAATTGGTTCTTGGCACTTAAAGGGGACCTATTCACCCTTGGGCGAATGGGTCCTAGGACCTAAAACTAGGACACAATTTCCAAGGTGTTTAAATTAATGTTGACAATTTTTTAATGTGGGTTTTCCTTTCGGAAAATGAGAATAATAAGGCTTTGGAATGAATAATTTGGTCAATTAGAATCTTAATTAAGTTCAATTAATTAAGGGGATGCAAACATAGTGTAAAATTGTAAAGGTGTACAATTTTCTACACTACAAGTTTTATAGATAATGATTCACCCCCCTCTCGGTATTCGGGTGTCAACAATTAGTATCAAATCCAAGTTCCTTTAAAGAAGCTTAACCACTTGAAGAAAGGTTTGGGATGGAAAATGAAAAATCTTACAAGGGTCCTAGGTTTGATGGGACAAATTACACCTTTTGGAAAGTAAGAATGGAAGGCCATCTAAACTCTCTAGGGTTTGGTGTTTGGCAATCTATCAAGGATGGTTACACTGCTCCTGCTACTCCTCCAACAAATCCAATTGAGATTAGGTTGTATGAGAACAAATCCAAGGGATAGAATGCTATCATGTGTCGATTAGTTGATTCAAAACTTCTAAAGGTGATGATTTGTAGTTGTGCAAAGGGTGTATGGGAAAAGCTAAGCAACATTTATGAAGGAGATAATAAAGTGAAGCAAGCCAAGATGTAAATCTTCAAAAGCATATTTGAGACCTTGAAGATGATAGAGGATGAAGATATTGCTAGTTATATGCTTGGAGTGGATGAAGTAGTTACTGACATCAGAGGTCTTGGTGGAGAAGTGAAAGAAGATGAGATTGTGAAGAAGGTTCTGAGATCTCTCCCTAAATCTTATCGTCATAAGGTATCTATTATTGAGGATTCTAAGGACTTGGATAAGTATTCAGTAGATGAAATGTTTAGTGCTCACAACCTTTGAAATGAGAGAGTTTGACAAAGATTCTCCAAATAAGGAAGCAACATTCAAAGTCAATAAAAAGATAGAAGATGAGAGAACAGGTCAAAATGATGAATTTGATGAGGTAGAAGAAAACTTTGTGATGAGATTGAAGAAAGGAACCAACAAATAAAAAGGTAAGTTACCTTTCAAGTGCTTCAATTGTGGGAGAATTTGTCATTTGTCTCTAAATGTCCCTATAAAGAATCAAAAGATAGTAACAAAAGAGAGAAGTTTAAAATAAGTCTTTATTCCAAGGAGATCAATTTTTTTAAGAAGATGAGGATAATGATTCAAATGATGAAACCCTATTCATGGTTGTGAAAGACAAAAAGGGTAATATTGAAAAATATAAGAAGTTTGATACTTTGTAGGCTAACAGAAATAATGAAAGATCAATGGCTATGTGAACTACCTTTCATGCAAAGGAAGAAGCAAATACTTGGGTGATTGACAGTGGTTGTTCTAACTACATGATTGGTGACAAGGAAAGGTTCATCAGACTTAAGAAGTGGAATGGTAGAGTTGTTAAGTTTGGTGGTGATGAGTCAGAACAAATTTGTGGAAAGGGTGCTATAACAATTGATGGAAAGAACAAGATTGAGGATGTCCTTTATGTCAAAGGGTTGAAGCATAATCTTCTTAGTGTCATTCAAATGTGTAGTAAAGGATACAACCTTACATTTCATGCCAAAGGTTGTGAGATCAGGAAGGTAGGGTCTGAAAGATTAGTTGCAAAAGGTATTAGGACAAATGGAAATGTCTATCATCTAAAGGAGGAAAATGGAAGAATTTGTTTATTGGCTCAATCTGGTGAGAGTTGGTTGTGGCACAAGCGGATGGGACACATCAATTTTACAATATGGTGAAGATAAATTCCACTAATGCAGTGAGAGACATGCCAAAGATAACTAAGCTTGCAAACACATTATGCAAGGAATGTCAAATGGGAAAGTAGACAAAGACAAATTTCAAGAGTAATGAGTGTTCTTATACAATGCCATTGGAGTTGATTCACATTGACCTATGCAAACCTATAAGAACCAAGAGTCAACAAGGTGAAAGGTATTTCATGTTGCTTATTGATGATTACTCTAGAATGACTTGGGTTACATTTTTAAGAGAAAAATCATAAGTTTTTGATAAGTTTAAGATTTTCAAAGAAAATTTTGAGAATGAAATGGATGCCAAGATTAAATGCTTAAGATTTGATATAAGAAATGAATTTGAAAAGTTTTGTGAAGATCGTGGTATTAGGAGACATCTTTATGCTCCTAGAACCCTCAGCAGAATGGAGTAGTGGAAAGGAAGAATAGGACTATGCAAGAGATGGCTAGGGCTATGTTGAAAGATGTTGATCTGCTTGATATGTATTGGAAGGAAGCAGTTCACACTGTTGTGTATTTTCTTAACAAAGTACAGTTGAGGGTCAATAGCACTAATACCCCTTATGAGCTACGATAGGGAAGACCTCATACTGTTAGATATTTCAAGATCTTTGGCAACAAGTGCTACATTAGAAGAGATGAATAAGATCTTGGAAAGTTTGATTCAAGGTGTGATGAAGGGATCTTTCTTGGTTACTCAACTAGAAGCAAGGCCTATAGATGCTACAACAAGAGATTGGGAAAGATGATTAAAAGCACAAATGTTAAGGAAAATGAATATTTGTGTCATATCTCACAAGAACCAGAGGTTTGTGGATTTGATATACCTCCCTGCACTGAAGAAGAAGAGAGAGAGAAGAGAAGAAAAAAGAATTAGAAAAGGTCCCTAAGACTCCAACAAAGTATGTGTAGAAGAACCATTTAGTAGATCAAATCATTGGAGATAAGAATGAAGGTGTGTTGACTAGGAGAAGGTTTGCAAAAGCAAGTGAGCAAGTGAATTTGTGTGTCAAAGGTAAAGCCCAAGAACTTTGTTGATTCTAGCAAAGATGAAGGTTGGATGAAGGCAATGGAAGAGGAATTGAATCAGAAAGAAAATAATCTGATATGGGATTTGGTTCCCAAACCAACTCATAAGAATGTTATAGGAACAAAGTGGGTGTTCCAAAACAAGTTGAATGAAGATGGTGAAATTGTGAGGAACAAAGCAAGATTGGTATGTAAGGGTTAATCACAAGTTGAAGGTATTGATTTTGAGGAGACTTTTGGTCCGGTGCCAGAGTGGAGGCAATAAGGATGTTTCTTTCCTTTGTTTCTCACAAGAATTTCAAGGTTTGTTAGATGGATGTCAAGTCGCCCTTCTTGAATGGTGATTTAGAGGAAGAGGTCTACATTGAGCAATCAGATGGCTTCCAACTATTAGAAGATTTGAACATGGTGTGTTGACTCAAGAAATATTTTTATGGACTCAAGGAAGCTCCTAGAGCTTGGTATGCTCGGTTAGATAAGTACTTACTTCAGCAAGGTTTCAAGAAAGGTACTGCAAATAGTAATAGTTACATTAAGAAAGAGGAAGGCAAGATTTTGATAGTTGTTGTATATGTTGATCACATTATCTTTGGTGGAGATGATAATATGTGTAAGAATTTTGCAGAGTAGATGCGGAAAGAGTTTGAGATTTCTATGATTGGTGAGTTGTCTTTCATCCTCGGGCTTCAAATTGTTCAATTAGATGGTGGTATCTTTATTTCTCAAGCTATGCATGTTAAAGAGATGTTGAAGAATTTTGGCATGGAGGATTCCAAACCAATAAGTACTCCTATGGTAATTGGTTGCCAATTGAGCAAGATTGATGAGTCACCTAAGTTTGATCAAACTCTTTATAGGTCTATCATTGGAGGTTTATTGTACTTGACTGCTTCTAGACCTGATATCATGCATGTAGTTTGTTTGATCACCAAATATAAATCTAATCCTAAGCAAACTCATGAGAAATCAGTGTTGGATATTGTGTTTGTGTTGCTAATATGTGGTTTCCATTGATGTCAACATTATTAGCATTGATGTATTGTAGGTTGTATATGTCGAGGATATTGAGAAAATTGTTAAAGAAAGAGTTGCAAGTTGACAGTGGAATAGTGAAGGTCATGAAGGTGTCTTGCTCAGTAAGTTGATGATCAGTCATTATGGAATAAAGGGTTTATTGTTGAGTGTATCTAGTTTATCCACCAAAAGTTTCAGAGGTCCGCGTGAAGATTTAATTGTGTTATGAACAGTTGTGTTTTGACAATTTTTTTGTGGCTTCAGTTAGTGTTCCTAATTGAAGTTGATGTGATTCTAGTAATTTCAGTTGTTACGGATGCTTCTTTGATGATTTGTGATGCTTGTGGATGTTTCTAGATCATCCTCTATCTTTGTTGCACATCTACATTGATCGGTGTGCTCGTGGGCCGTGATTTTTCTCTTATGTGTTCGGGTTTTTATGTTCCTAGCCGACATGGTGGTTGTAATGTGTTGTGGATCCTTGGAGATTAAAATTTGAATGTTTGGCACACTCAAGGATATCATTTTAAGTCTTCATTATGTTGTGGCTGATGGTGTTTGATTCGAATTGAAAATTTACTTGTAAATTTGGGCCGACATTGTGTATATGTTTTATATTTTGGTCGATGAAATTGTTGATGTAATTCCATGTTGCAGATATATAAAAGCGATTGTTTGTGAGAATTTAGTGAGCGAAGAAGTGCTAGAGAAAGAGCAAGTGTTTGAATAGTCATCTAATCATTCGATTGCAAAGCAGAGTGTGAAGAAGTTTGAGCGGAGTGTGAAGGAGTGTTTATGTGCTTAACCAGAGCTATAATCAGGCTTTTGTAGAAGCTATTTTTTCAGTTCATACCCTACGAATCTAATATGAATTGTTGTAAGACAGTGTGTCTTCTTTGGGCAGTGAGCCCTCTTGTATTTGAGCAGTGAGCTCTAGATAGTGTGCCTGAATGCATGTGCATTCCCATTATTCTTCATTATTCTTTTAATAGGGTATAATATTGTGGACTGACATCCACCGTGGTTTTTCACCTAATAAGGTTTCTACGTAAAAAATATTGGTGTTCTCTATGTTTCTGATGTGCTAATTTTTTGTGGTTTATTGTTCATTCATCATATCTAAGATTAAGTTAAGTTTGAAAATTTTAAATATTATGTGACAACTCATTCACCCCCTCTTAGTTGTCTATCCTTGTTTTTCCAACAATTGGTATTAGAGCAGGTTCCTCTGGAGAAGTTTAAAAGCTTGAGGTGATATGAGATGGCATCATACAAGGACATTCCTCGATTCGATGGAACAAACTACTCTCTGTGGAAAGCCATAATGGAGTGTCATTTGAGGTGTATTGGTGAACCCTTCTGGAAGATTACAAAGAATAGATATGTTATTCGTCAGAATGGTCCTTCCACTCCTATTGAGATTAAAGAGGTTGAGATTACCATCAGGGCTATTGACGCTTTGTTGAGTGCTCTAACAGATTCAGAAATGAAAAATGTGATGGATCTAAAGACAGCTCATGAGATCTAGAAGAAGCTAGAGACTTTGTATGGAGATGCACTTGTGAAGGTCGCTAAGCTACAGAGTTTGAAAGGAAAGTATGAAACTTTGAAGATGGGTGAAGATGAAAATATTTCTTCTTTTATGCAAAGAGTAAATGAACTTGTGATGGGTATTAGATGTGTTGGTGGTACCTTGGATGAACAAGAAATTGTAGCTAAAGTGCTCAAATCATTGCCTCCCTCTTACAAATCAAAGGATCATGCTATTGAAGAGCTCAAAAATAGTAACAAATGTGACAAGAGATATGTTGATTGGTAAACTTGTTGCCTTTGAGTTGAGTGAATTTGTTGATTCTGCCCCCAAGACCGAATCTGCATTTAAGGCCTCTGTATTCGAAAGAAACAAGCAAATATATGATCCGGGAGAGAGTTCTAAAAATAAATTCAAGTATGAGGAAGAGATGAAACAACTTGAAGATGACGAAAGAGAGGTAGAAGAGTTGGAAGCACTGATTGTGAAGAAAGAATGTAGAGGACAAGGTAAATATAAAGGAAAGGTGCCTATTAAATGTTTCTCTTGCAGTAAAATAGGTCATTTTGCTTCAAGGTGTCCTGAAAGAGTTCCTAGGTCTAAGCCTAACAAACCTAGATTTCAAAAGAAATGCTATTATGCTGAAGAAGGTGTGACTAATGAAGAATCTAATAAAGAAAATGGAAATGAAGATGAATGGGTTTTCATTGCTATCAAGGAAAATGGTCTGGTGGCTACTGAATCTGCTAAAATTGAGAAAGCTCTTGCAACCTTAATTGAAGAAAATGATTAGTGGGTTATTGAAAACAGTTGCTCACATCATATGATTGGTGACAAAATCAAATTTGTAAGTCTAGAGAAATATGATGGTGGGGTTGTAAGATTTAGGGATAACAATGCTAGTGTGATTCGTGGCAGAGGATCTATTTGTCTTAATGGCAAACATAACACTGATGATGTCCTTTATGTTGAAGGCTTGAAGCATAACCTGTTGAGTGTTGGACAGATGGTGGACAAGGGTTACGATCTTCAATTCAAAGACGGAAGATGCAGGATACTTGGAAGCTTTGGAAATATAATTGCTTCAGGTACAAAGACAGGAGGTAATATTTTTCACCTGAGTGTTGCTAGTGAAAGTTGTTTAATTGCTCAAGTAGATGAAAGTTGGTTATGGCATAGGAGGTTGTGTCATATGAATTTTGATAACATTGTCAAGGTAAGCTCCACTCAAGCAGTAAGAGATCTACCTAAACTAGTGAAGCCTACTAACACAATATGCAAGGAATGTCAAATGGGAAAACAAACTAGAGTTTCTTTTCAGAGCAAACAACATCATTCTAATGGAGTACTAGAGTTGGTGCAGACTAATCTATGTGATCCCTCCAGAATCAGAAGTCTACAAGGAGAAAGGTACTTTATGCTGCTTATTGGTGATTACTCTAGGATGATATGGGTTGCTTTCTTAAGATAAAAATGTGAAGCATTAGAGAAGTTCAAAATTTTCAAAGCTATGGCAGAGAATGAGACAGGTCTGAAGATCAAATGCCTAAGGTCAGACAAAGGTGGTGAGTTAACCTCCCGAGAGTTCAATTCTTTCTTTGAAGAGCATGGAATCAAAATATAGTTATCTTCTCCCCGAACCCCTCAATAGAATGGAGTTGTAGAGAGAAAGAACAAAAATATTCTAGATGTTGCTAGAACAATGATGTTGGAAGGAAATGTGCCTCACATCTATTGGAGAGAATTTGTAAGCACTATTGTGTACACTCTAAACCGGGTAAATGTCAATGGTATTTCCGGTAAGACTCTTTTTGAGTTGTGGTATGGTTATAAGCCTACTATTAAATATTTCAAGATCTTTGGAAGCAAGTGTTATATTAAGAGAGATGAGGACATAGGCAAGTTTGATGCAAGGAGCGATGAAGGAATCTTTCTAGGTTACTCTACTAAAAGAAAGGCTTACTGGTGCTATAATAGAAGATTGAGAAAAATGGTTGAAAGTGCAAATGTCAGAGTTGATGAGGATTCTACTAGATCATCCAGATATTGTGGATATGATTCAGATGACAAGCAAGATAGTACAGACAAAGGGAAGAATGCTCAGACATAGAATCAAGTTCATATTGTTCCAGTAAATAAAGAAAGTCAGGAAGGAGAGACAAGTGGAAGTGCAAAAGAAAGAATATAAAAACCAGAAGTGCAAGAAAATCCTAAAATTTTGAGGTATGTAAAGCTAAATCATTCTGAAGATCAAATTATAGGAGATAAGAATAAAGGTGTGCAAACTAGAAGAAGGATTGTAAAAGAGTATTGTCTAATTTCCAAGACTAAGCCTAACAATGTCAATGAAGCTTGTAATGATGAACACTAGATGGAAGCTATGAAGGAAGAACTTATGCAAATTGAAAAGAATGATACATGGATTCTTGTTCCCAAACCTAAAGATAAAAATGTGATTGGTACTAAATGGGTCTCTCAAAATAAGTTGAATGAACAAGGTGAAATGGTTTGGAATAAAGCAATATTGGTATGTAAAGGTTATTCACAAATGGAAGGTATTGTTTTTTAAGAAACCTTTGCCCTTGTTGCCAGAATTGAACCTGTAAGATTATTTCTTGCTTATGCCACATATAAGGACTACAAAGTCTATCAAATGGATGTGAAGTCATCCTTTCTAAATGGTGAGTTAGAAGAAGAGGTATATGTTGAACAACCAGATGGATTTCAACTGACTGATAAGGAAGACATGGTTTGTCGATTGAAGAAAGCTCTGTATGGACTCAAGCAAGCCCCCAGAGCCTGGTATGCTAGACTGGATAAATACTTACTAAAGCTTGGATTCAATAAAGGTACTGCTGACAACAACTTGTATTTTAAGTTGGATCATGATAAAGAGTTGATTATTGAGGTCTTTGTTGATGACATTATTTTTGGAGGTGATGATGATCTATGTATGAAGTTTGCTGATGAAATGAAAAGTGAATTTGAAATGAATATGATTGGAGAGATGAAGTTCTTTCTAGGATTGCAAGTCACTCAGTTAGACAATGGGATTTTCATATCTTAGTCCAAATATGTGAGAGATTTGTTGAAGAAGTTTGGCATGGAAGACTCAAAGCTTGTAGGTACACCCATGGTAACCAGATGCAAGTTAACACAGAATGATGATTCTCCTAAGGAAAATCAAACAAGATATAGGTCAATGATTGGTGGATTGCTCTACTTAACTCAAACGAGACCAGACATCATGAATGTTGTGTGTATGGTTGCTAGATATCAAGTTAATCTGAAAGAATCTCATGTGACTGTTGTAAAGAGAATTTTCAGATACTTGAAAGGAACAGTTGATTTTGGGCTTTGGTATCCTAAAGATGATGATCTTACCTTGAGTGCCTATACTAATGTGGATTTGGAAGGATATGTAGATGAAAAGAAAAGCACTAGTGGTGGTGCCTTCTTACTAGGGAAGAAGTTGATGTCTTGGTTGAGTAAAAAGCATAATTCCATTTCCCTATCTACTATTGAGGCAGAGTATATTGTTGTTGCAAATAATGTACTCAAGTGTTGTGGATGAAACAGATGCTGAAAGATATTAGAGTAGTATATGATGAGCCTATTGCCATATATTTTGACAATTCAAGTGCAATAAACATATCGAAGAATCTGGTGCTACACTCTAAGACCAAGCATATATCAATCAAGTTTAACTTCCTGAGGGAGAAAGTGAGTGAGAAAGAAGTCATATTGGAGTATGTGCCTACCAAAGAACAGATTGTAGACATTTTCACCAAGCCGTTTCCAAAGGATACTTTTGAGTATCTTAGAGGGATACTAGGGGTTATTACCCCTCCTAATAAGAACTAGAGATGCATTTACTTGCATCAATCCATGTGCTTCGTAACTATATTCTAATCGGGATTGATGTTCCCGTGGTTGCTACTTAGGGGGAGTAGTCAGATGTGCAGATATGTGGTTCAGAGCTTGTAGTGGAAAGATAATGCTTATCTTTGCCATTGATGGCAAAGGGGGAGAAGAGAAATATGAAAAACAACATGAGAAGAGTCAGAATCTAAGGGGGAGTAAGTGTTGATTGAAAGTTGCATTGATGGTGTTTTTCACATCATGTGTTGCCATCAATGCCAAAGGGGGAGATTGTTGGATGTTGTGGTTGTGTTGTTGATATGTGGTTGTCATTGATGTCAACACTATTAGCATTGATGTACTGTAGGCTGTATATGTCAAGGATATTGAGAAAATTGTTAAAGAAAGAGTTGCAGGTTGACAATGGAAGAGTGAACGTCATGAAGGTTTCTTGCTTAGTAAGTTGATGATCAGTCATTGTGGACTAAAGGGTTTATTTCTGAGTGTATCTAGTTTATCCACCAAAATTTTTAGAGGTTCGCGTGAAGATTTAATCGTGTTATGAACAGTTGTGTTCTAACAATTTTTCTATGGCTTCAGTTAGTGTTCCTAATTGAAGTTGATGTGATTCTAGTAATTTCAGTTGTTGTGGATGCTTCTCTGATGATTCATGATGCTTTTGGATGTTTCTAGATCATGCTCTATCTTTTTTGCATGTCTGTGTTGATCGGTGTGCTCGTGGTCTGTGCTTTTTCTCTTGTGTTGGGTTTTTATGTTCTTGGCCGACATGGTGGTTGTAATGTGTTGTGGATCTTTGGAGATTAAAATTTGAATGTTTGGCGTGCTCGAGGATATTTTTTTAAGTCTTCATTATGTTGTGGCCGATGGTGTTTGATTCGCATTGAAAATTTACTTGTAAATTTGGGTCGACATTGTGTATATGTTTTCTATTTTGGCTGACAAAGTTGTTGATGTAATTCCATTTTGTGGATATATAAGAGCGGTTGTTTGTATGAAGTTAGTGAGTGAAGAAGTGCCAGAGAAAGAGCAAGTGAGTGAATAGTGATCTAATCATTCGATTGCAGAGCATAGTGTGAAGAAGTTTGAGCGAAGTGTGAAGGAGTGTTTCTATGCATAACCGGAAATGTAATGAGATTTTTGTAGAAGTTATTTTCTTAGTTCATAACCTGCGGATCTAATCTGAATTGTTGTAAGACAATGAGTCTTCTTTGGGTAGTGATCCCTCTTGTATTTGAGTAGTGATCTCTAGGCAGTGTGTCTGAATGCATGTGCATTCCCATTATTCTTCATTATAATTTTAACAGGGTATAATATTGTGGACTAACATCCACCGTGGTTTTTCCCCTAACAGGGTTTCCACGTAAAAAATCTCAGTGTTCTTTGTGTTTCTGATGTGCTGATTTTATGTGGTTTATTGTTCATTCATCAGAATTGAGATTAAGTTAAGTTTGAAAATTTTAAATATTTTGTGACAACTAATTCACCCCCCCTCTCAGTTGTATGTCCTTGTTTTTCCAACAAGCAGTAAAAATAATATTCAGATATTTGAAAGGAACTCTAGATTATGATTTGTGGTATAAGAAGGATGATAAGTTTTCTTTAAGTGCTTATAATGATGTTGATTGGGCAGGATATGTGGATGATTGGAGAAGCACTAGTGGAAGTGCATTTTTCTTAGGAGATAGATTGGTCTCTTGGTTCAGTAAGAACTAGGACTCAATGTCCTTATCCATAGCAGAAGCTGAGTATATTATTGCAGCATCTTGCCACACCCAAGTGTTTTGGATAGAGTAGACCTTGAAGGATATAAAGGTGGTGTATGATGAACCCATTCCCATATTATGTGATAATACTAATGCAACCAACATTTCCAAGAATCTAGTGATGCATTCAAGGACCAAACATATTTCTATCCAGTATCACTTTCTAAGGGAAAAGGCTGCAAAACAAGAAGTTAGATTGGAGTATGTTCCTACTAAGGATCATATTGCAAACATCTTTACTAAGGCGCTTTCAAAAGATACTTTTGAGTCTTTGGCAGAAGTTAGGGGTTATTGCCCCTTCTTTTTCTAACTAGATGCATAAACGGTGCATCTATCTAGGGGGAAAAAATCATTTCATATCCTTTTCTCTTGGATTGATGTGTGCTACCTCTTAGAGGAGTAGGTAGTTGGTTGGTTGTTGCTGATAGGCAGAGTATGTACACTTGGTTAATGAAGTTTTGTTGGTCAAAGGGGGAGAATGTGTGATGTTTTAATTAAGATCTTTGGCCCTTTGTCCTTGATGTCAAAGGGGGAGAATGAGTGTTGCCATCAATGCCAAAAGGGGAGATTGTTGGCATTGGTTGTCATTGATGTCAACACTTGGGGATATTGTTGCACATATGTTTGTGAGATTTTTGTTTGGCATTGATTGTTCATTGATGACTACACTCAGTTTGGGTTGTCATTGATGCTTGTGTCTACACTTGGTTTGGGTTGTCATTGGTGCTTACAATTGTGTGTTGTTGATACTCTATGTTGTTGATGTTCATGATTGGATGCCATGCCTTTGATGTTGTTCATGATCATGGTTGGATGTCATGCCTTGTTTGATTGAGTATGGTTGCTATCAAAAGGGATGATATCATGATGATATATTAAGATGAGGATTAGAAGTTGGAGAGATCTTGTTGATGGTCTCTAGTTTGTTTTATGCTCTCTCATGTTGTTCCTGAGGAAGTATGTGTTGCTACAAGGATGTTCTGGTCTCCACATGTTGGTGAAAGGTTTTGTCCCAGGAACATGCTTTGAATACTGTTTGGGAGAATGCTTTGCATTCCTTTTCCTTTGAAGATGTGGTCTTGTGGTTTGGGACTCAGTGTTTATATTTTGTGGATGTTGCACTCCTATCTTTTCAGGTCACCAGTGTTGCCGAGGAGGTTTCTAGTTATTGTTGTGGGTTGGCAATTTTGTTGATTGTCAGGGTTGGTTCAAAAAATTGTCTACATTTCTCCACGTTGATTTTTTTTCTCATATAGCTTGTTGAATGTACTCTTAGTGCTTGTGCAGTGTCTTAGTTCATATTTCATGTGATGGTGTTTACCACAAGATGGTTTGTTAATGTTCAAACTCATGATTATGTTTTTTGTGCTTTTGGGATGAAGTATTATGTTTTTGTTTGTTTTTTGGTGGTTGTTTGTGGCATGATAGTGTGAAAGAAGTATCTAGAAGTGTTGTTGGATGTTCATGAAACATCTCTTTGTGGTCCGCACTCAATAGTTGATCTCTTTGGTGTCGAATACTATTTTGAGTTCATTTTTTGGGTAATTTGTAGATGTGCTTGGGGGTCTACACTAGCAATTGATGTTATGTTAAGATGTATTTGGGTCCTGACCTATCTTGTTGAGAACCATATTGAGTAAAATCAGTTGAATTTGTGTTGTTGGGCCTACTAGTAATGTGCTACACATTTCCTTGTTTCTGACTTGGGATGTGCTCTAGCACGTGTGTTGTTTGGGATCACATTGGAAGTTGTAATAAGTTTTTTTGGTCCTCTTTATCTTCTAGATAGGACCACATTATGTTTTTGTGGCCAACTTGTTGAGATCATTGTTTGTATTCTATTTTGGCAGACCTAATTGATGTTTTGAGATCTTGTGGAGGATATAAATGAAAGAACAAATTACTTGCAAGTTGAGTGAGCAAAAGTGTGGTGGTGTGCGAGTATGAAATGATGCAACTTGAGTTGTGGAAAAGAATGATCAAATGAGCTTTAACGCCTCAGTCAACAAAGTGTATTGTTGACATATGTTGTAATTCCTAAATCTTCATGTATCCTGCTATTAGATAGTGAGTCTCTTCAACAGGTCCTTGTAAATTGTATCTTACTCTGGGGTTGTGCATCTCAGTATTGAAAGTCCTTTGTATCTTTCCCTAAGGTTGTGTGCCTTAATCTGCAATTCCATAGGTAGTGAGCCTTGAACAATATTGTAATTTTTATAAGTAGTGAGCTTCATATATTGTGAGATTTCTCACTGTGGTTTTTCCCTTCTTGGGTTTTCCACATAAATTTGGTGCTATCTTGTGCATGTGTGTTCATTTTCCTATCTCTCATTACTATTGATTTGTTTAAGTGTTTTTATTTGTGTGCCTCAGTACTACAAGTCCTTTGTATCTTGCCTTGGGGTTGTGCGCCTCAATACTACAAGTCCTTTGTATCTTGCCCTAAGGTTGTGCACCTTAGCCTGCAAGTCCATATGAAGTGATCCTTGAACAATATTCTAATTTCTATAAGTAATGAGCTTCCTATATTGTGATATTTCTCATCGTGGTTTGACCCTTGGGTTTTCCACATAAATTTGGTGTTATCTTGTGCATGTGTGTTCATTGTCATATATCTCATTACTGTTGATTTTTTTAAGGGTTATTTATTTGTTTATAGGTTGTTGATCATGTTAAAAGTCTAAATTTGCATGTTTAAGATCTGAAGGGTTTAAGTTTTATAGATATTGATTCCTCCCCCCCCCCTCTTAGTATCTGGGTGTGTTCAACACTCTTAACTTCCAAGCCTTTGTCAATGAAGTTGTGGTTGACTCCACTAGCAAGGAACATTATAATTCTATGCCCACATAGAATTTTCGTAAAATCTAAAATTTTTGTTAGATGGTCAACGCTCCCCTCAAGATTCGTGACATGGACTAACCACCTCTCGTGGATCCATTAACTCTGGCAGTTGTATCGGGCATTAATAAGGTCAATCTTTTGGTGCAACGACAACCGTGGGGCCAACAATTGGTATAAGATCCAAAGGTGTTGGGTTCGAATCCCCTTGGGTAACACTAAGGGGGAGATTTTTGGCAGATGGTCAGTGCTCCCCTTGAGATTCGTTAACTCTAGCGGTTGTATCAGGCATTAATAATGTCAATCTTTTGGTGCAACAATAAACATGAGGCCAACAAAAAGGATAACATATTTATTCTCCTAAGAGGAAAGAACATGTTCCTCTGTTGGTGTTTCTATCTTCAAAATTTGAATGTGGTTTTAGCTTAAGTTCCTCTTGTTCTTCCTCCTCACTAGATACTACCTCAATATAGTGGATTTTGCCCTTTCCAAGATATTAATGATGAGGTTCCCAAGGTTCTCTGCAAATGAAACATAAATTATTCCTTCTAAGTTCTTTCTTGATCTCATCTTTCCTTTATTTTGTGGTATGCCACACAACCAATTTCCTTTCACACCAAGCTTTAAAGGAGTCATACCTTTCAAGGCTTTGTGGAGAACTTGGTTCTGAATATGTGCAACAAATTTAATGGCTTTAGCCCAATATTTTAGATTAGAAGGATGATCATAAATTATGTAGTTAGTTTTGTGACGTAGCCACGGTAGGAGGGTCCTCAAAGAGAACAATTTGAACCGTGCAACAAGAGTAAAACAACAAAAGCAACACATAATATGGAGGCAAATGCAAATGCAAATATGTTCATTAACAGAAATCTCGGTTACATTTGGCCAGCAACATTCGGGTTTACAGATTCGGCTCACGGGTCTGATATAACATGTTCAATATTACAACATCCCAATATGCTCCTATGTGCGAGTTGAACTCTTACAATTCAGATCAATCTTAATCTACTCAATCAACTACTAACTCCACTTCCTTTTTTTAATGATCGATTACAAGATTTATACTATATCCGCGATTTTGGAAACTTTCGCATTGGCCAAAGATCATTACATTAACCAAGGAAAGGAAATGTAACGTGCACATGAATAGGCTGGCCTCAAATTTGAATTACTCTATCAACAGGTGCATAGAATGAAGTGTGGACCTATAAAGAAGGTCGGGGACACTCCACGGAACACTTAGAATCACACCATCGAGATCTGCAAGTCACGGGGACGATCCACGAATGATCAAATTAATTGATTGGCTTGAAAACTATTCCAGTGTTGGTTCAAGAAACTGCCATGAAATTCCAGAAGTGAACTTGACGGAGAAAGATCCAATCATGCCCAAATCTTGGAATAAGGAAAATGAACATGCCCATGATGTACACAAAGATCCACAGGGTATAGTGAGCAAAGATGACGAGTCCACCAATATGAACTGAGCAAGAACAAAACTGAAAGAAAATATTTTTGGTTGATGCAAGATTACCAAGAACCAAGGATGCTCTTGCATCAGACATCTGGGGTTAATGAAAAGTGAGTCCCTCACTTTGTTGGGGCTAAAGGAAAACCAAGTCAGTCTACCTTAGCCTAAGAAATCCAAGAAGAATCCTCAACTAGTCTGTCTTTCCATTTCACAAGATATTCTTTGTGTTGTCTTCCACGAGTCTTCCTCCCATCTCTGACATCCAAAATCTCTTCAATCTCATCTGACGACTGCTTAGGAAACTGGTTTTCAACCTTACTTCACTGTCTTCCCTAAATTTCACCTCATGGTATCGGTGTAGGTCTGCAATGTTGAATATATGAGATATACCCATGCCATCCAGTAACTCTACTTCATATGCATTTCCTGAATCAAATTTCCTCAAAATCCTACAGGGTCCAAACTTCCTCATCTTCAGCTTACTGTATGTTCCAACTGGAAATCTCTCCTTTCTCAAATACACCATCACCTCATCTCCAACTTCGAACTCCTTATGTCTTCTCTTCTCATCTTCTCTCTCCTTATACTTCTCATTCATATCTTTCAACTGTTGTTTCACTTGAGTATGCAATTTCTTCATATATTCTGCAAATTCCTTTGCTTCTGCACTCTATTTACCTTCCATATTGATATCTCTCAATTTTGATATACCTCTAGGATGAACTCCAGTAACAATCTGAAAAGGTGTCTTTCCTATACTTCTGTTTACTAAATTATTGTAAGAAATTTATGCTTGTGCAAGGACTAAATCCCAACTTTTGGTCTTCTCTCCAACCAAACATCTCAACAAATTCCCTAAACTCTTGCTCACTACCTATGTCTGTCCATCTATTTGTGGGTGAAATGTAGAACTAAACTTCAAGTCTATCTTCAACTTCTTCCAAAGTGTTCTCCAAAAGTAACCAACAAATTTTGTATCCCTATCTGAAACTATACTCCTAGGTAAACCATGCAATCTGACCACTTCTCTGAAAAAAAATTCCGCTACATGTACTACATTTGTTGTCTTCTTACAAGGAATGAAATGTGTCATTTTAGAAAATCGATCAACCACCACAAATACTAAATCATTACCTCTTTGTGTCTTTGGAAAACCAAGTATGAAATCCATGTTGATATCCTCCCAAGGTTTCTCCAGAACTGTCAAAGGCATATACAACCCAGCATTCTGACTACTCCCTTTGGCAACTTGACAAACTCTGCAACTCTACACAAATTTCCTAACATCCTTATGAATCTGCAGCCAAAAGTAATTCTCACTTACCAATGTTACTGTCTTATCAATTCCAAAGTGTCCTGACATTCCTCCACTATGCTTCTCCTTCAACAAGTTATCCCTCATTGAACTCTGGGGTATACACAACTGAGTGCCTCTGAACAACATATCCTCTTGAACGAAATAATCCAACCACTGACTTCTATCCTCTAAAACTGGTTCTTTGCAAGCTCTCCAAGGTTCTACAAAATCCGGGTCTTCCTCATACAAGTTCTTCAATTCATCAAAGCCTAATACTTACAGTCTCATCTCCGTCAGTAAATTCCTTCTCCTACTCAACATCAACAACTCTATTTGACTTTCCACTCCTATGCTTCAAAACAAAAGTATAACTCTGCAAGAACTCCACCCATCTCATGTGTCTCTAATTCAACTTACCTTGACTGTTCAAATATTGCAATGCTTGATGATTCGTAAACAACACAAACTCCTTAGGCAACAAATAATGTCTCCACTTCTTCAAGGCTTAGACTATGGCATAAAATTCATGATCATACATTGACTATCTTCTCCTAGCATCATTCAATTTCTCACTTAAGTAAGCTACTAGTCTCCCTTCTTGACTCAATATTGCTCCAATTGCACTTCCACTTGCATCACAATCTACTTGAAATACCTTATTGAAATCTGGTAAAGCCAACATAGGCTGCTCAATCACCTTCTACTTCAACAACTCAAAACTTTGGTCTGCTCTAGACGTCCATCTAAAATCTTTCGTATCTCCTCTCATTTTTTGTTGGTGTAATTAATATTTAATTACACATTTACATAAGTTTACTTAGGTAATTATTTAATTCCTAGGTTAATTAGTTATCATCCTTATCTTGTTGAGCTATCTTGTTGCTCAAGATAAGATTAGGGGTTTGCATCTTTGCTTTTATAAAGCAAATCATTATCTTGTAATTATAGAATTCTCGAATAATATTAAGTTGCACATTCTTTTGCAACCTCTGCTTTTTCTGATTTTCTCTTCTGTGGAAGGTCTTTTCGGTTTGCAAATCTGATCTTGGTTTCTAACATGGTATTAGAGCCTTGATTTGCAACCCCTTCTCAGATTTTTGAGAAAATTATTGCAGGGTTTGTTCGGGATTCCTCGAGGTTATCATGCCTTGAGTTCATTCATGAGGCGTTTTGGATCAGATCGGGCTTCACCATTGGATTCAGAGTGCTGGAAAAATTCAAGATTGGCTTTTATTTTGCAGATTTTGGCCATCGTTTGCCAGATCTGTGAGGGTTTCAAGCTTGGAGTTTTTTTGCAAGATCTGGGGGTAGCCAAATTTTTGGAGCATTTTGGGCACAAACGGAGGTCACCATCGCATTCACAGTGGCCAAAAACCCTAAGAACGCCCTTCGTTTCATCGATTTCAAAGCAGTTGGTCCGGGAGGCAAAAAAAAATTTGCCAAGGAGTCGTACGGCCTCCCCAGCACGCAGTCTAAGGCTCAAAAATAAAAAAAATGTCGAGAAATGGGTTTTCTCGAACTTCACGCCAACGCTCTCTGTAGAAAAGGATCCCACCACCCAGTGGTTGCCCATGCACCACCGTCGCCGGCCTCCACCGCCGGTCCGCCGTCAAGCCACTCCGCCAGCCCCTGAGGGTTCCCTCCGCCCCGCCCCAGTCATATGGGCGACCGGGGGCCTCAGCTTAGCCCCCACGGCGGTCCTATGGGGACCAAGAGCCCCGCTCCACCCAACTCCTGGCCAGCTGAAGAATATTTCGAGGGCAGAGAATATTCCGGCAACAAACAAGGAATATTCCGACAATGCCAGAATATACCGTTGCCGCCAAATTTTTCCGGCAAAGGGGGGCGATTTTTTGCCCTGACGACCAGATGGCCGTCAATTTTTTTTCTCGTGAACTGCTGATGTCAGCATGACGTCATCGGCCGTACGGCCTCCTTGCCCCTCCTAGCCCTAATTTTTCCTAAAGGAGCAATTTTTTTTCTTTTGGTCATAACTTGGGCATACGATATCGAAATAGGGCAAACGAGATATCGTCAGAAAGCTAGTTCTGAGAAATTTCCAGTGGTGTTGTTTATTTTTCAGTATTTTACTATTTATCTGCATTTATTGCTGTTTGAATTCAAATGTTTATTTTGGGCTTCCGAGCTCATAACTTTTTTCCACGATCTCCGTTTTTCGTCTTCTCTGAGGCGTTGGAAAGGTATTGAGGAGCTCTTCATTACTGTCCATGCACTTTTTCCTGTATCTATCCCAAGTTTTTTGTTATTCTAGATTTGTCCTGATGGGTTTTTTGGAGATTACTTGGATATTTTGGCAGTTGGAAAGGTGTAACTTGAACATTTGTACTTCATTTCAGTACCACTTCATCATATTTTTTGTTTATGCATGTTTAGGATGCTCTCCTTTTACAATCGTTGGGTTATTGTAATAAATGAACTGAGATAAAGTTCCATTCAGGGGGGTTTCTTGCATAATAAATCCGATTAGAGTGTAGTTTTCACTTTGATCTCCATATTTCATCTTGATTTGATGATAGCTCGCATGGGTTATATCTGGTCTCCTAGTTTCTTATTGGCCACATTCTTGCTTTAACTTGACCCATGTCGGATTCATCGGTTCACACTTCAGTTGAGAGATTATGTTTCTTGATCCTCATTGGTTCAGATTCTTCTCAGTTTGAGGGCCATGTTTTTATGGTTAATGTTCCAGTCTTTTTTTGGTACTCCTTCCCATGGAAGAGTTTCAGTCACAATTTGGCATCGGCATTGAGATTCATGGCTTCCAGATTATGTCATCATCTCATCTACTGTTGCTTGACAGATTCTAGGGTTGTTCCAGTTTGTGAGTTTTCGAGTGTTCTGTGGCATCGGGTCTACTGTCACATTATCATGATTCTAGTTTTGGTTTCAGTTGTAGACAGAAGTATCTTTCCTTGCGTGTTAGATTGCGGTTCCAGTGTTACTCCACAGTGTTCTTCCAGTGCTTCTTGCAGCAGTCATCTCATTGTAGGGGGGTTTTTTCCCACTGGGTTTTCCTTCTCTACTTCATCTTTGCATTTGTACATGAGTACCTGATCAGGCCTTGTTACCGGGACTCATATTTGCATAATAATTTGCTTCTCCCTAAGTTGCACTTATGGGGGGGTGTTGGTGTAATTAATATTTAATTACACATTTACATAAGTTTACTTAGGTAATTATTTAATTCCTAGGTTAATTAGTTGTCATCTTTATCTTGTTGAGCTATCTTGTTGCTCAAGATAAGATTAGGGGTTTGCATCTTTGCTTTTATAAAGCAAATCATTATCTTGTAATTATAGAATTCTCGAATAATATTATGTTGCACATTCTTTTGCAACCTCTCTGCTTTTTTTGATTTTCTCTTCTGTGGAAGGTCTTTTCGGTTTGCAAATCTGATTTTGGTTTCTAACATTTTTTCTATCATAGGGCTGCAAATAGAACTAAAATTCCTAATAAACTTTCAGTAGAAACTAGCCAATCCATGAAATGAACTCACCTCTCCAACGCTATCTGGTGTAGGCCACTCAACAATTTCTCTTACCTTCTCAAGATCCATCTTCAATCCATCCACAAATATCACAAATCCCAAATATACCAATTCTTCCCTCATGAAACTACACTTCTTAATGTTTATCAGCAACTGCTCTTCTCTCAACCTCTGCAAAACTTGTTTGATATGCAACAAATGTTCTTCTCTACTCTTACTAAAAATCAAGATGTCATCCAAGTAAACAATCACAAACTTACCCAAGAATTTCTTCAATACTGCATTCATCAATCCAAAAGGCATCACCAACCACTAGTACAATCCTTCATTTGTCTTGAATGTCATTTTCCACTCATCTCCTTCTCTGATTCTGATCTGATGATATCTGCTCTTCAAGTCTATCTTGGTAAAATATTTAGCTCCACTCAAGCAGTCCATGATGTCATCCACTTGGGGCAAAGGAAATCTATACTTCACCGTGATCTTTTTTATGGCTCTAGAATCTGTACACATCCTCCATTCTCCATCCTTCTTAGGTGCAAGCACAACAAGTATTGCACATGGACTTAAGCTTTCTCTTATCAAACCCTTTCTCAATAATTCTTGCACTTGTCTATCCAACTCTTCATTCTCTGTTGGTGTCATCTGGTATGTTGCTTTGTTAGGAAAACTAGCTCCAGGGATCAGATCCATGCAATGACTAATACTCCTCACAGGTGGTAATCCATCAGGTACATTATCTGATATGATCTCCTCATACTTTGTCAACAATTCCTTTATCTCTTCCAGTTGTTCTTCTATACACTTCAAATCTTCAGTCTTCTTAGGCACCAAGGCATAGCATATGTTCTCATGTCTCAACCCATCCAAGAATCTCCTTCCATCAACCAAACAAACTCTAGTACTCATACAAACCTCAACTGTAGGGACATCTTCCAAAGGAAAAAAAATATACTTCATCCCATTAGCAACAATAGTATATATATTCTTCTTTCCATCATGAATAGCCTGTCTATCATACTACCAAGGCCTTCCCAACAAAACACGACATACATCCATAGGCATAATATAACACAAAACTTCATCATGATAATTTCCTATCTTCAATTCCACCAAACATTGTTCACTTACTAGTATCTTATGCTCATCCTGAATCCAAGCTATCTGATAGGGCTTTAGGTGTTTCAACCTTTCCAACTCCAATTTAGTCACCATTTCTTCAGAAACCAGGTTCTCCAAACTTCCATTGTCAACAATCACTTTGCAACATTTACCAACTACCTTGCATCTAGTCCAAAACAAATTCTTTATCTGCAATGGTACCTTTTCTACCTCACTTTGTAACAATACCCTTCTATTCACCAACACTTCTCCATCTTCCAGTTTATTAGATGATCTAGAAAGATCTTCCTCAACAAAGGGTGTTCTCCTATTGTTCTTTGTATTTTTGCTTGTCTCCCCCTGATTACATTCAAATGCTCTATGTCCTTCTCCACCACACTTAAAGCAAGTTCCCCTAAATACTCTTTTCTCCTTGTCATCCTTTCTATAACCTTCATTTTGGTAACCACCATATCCTCCTCTTTTGTAAGAGTTTCCATCACCTTTATCATATGAATTATCATTCTTACTGACCTCCTTATCCTTATTATGATCTGCAAAAGAGCCTCTTCCTCCTCCAGTAAAAGTTCTTCCTCTCTGAAAACTTCCATCTCTTCCTCTCTATCTATGCTCATGTCTTTTATTCAACTTCTCTTCTACCTTTAGGGCACACTGATATGCCTCTTCCACACTCTGCAACTTAATCAAACTGATTTCATCCTGTATAGATAACCTCAAACCATTCACATACCTAGCTACTTGCTCAATCTCATCCTCTGAATGTCTAGATCTAATATTCAACTTATAGAACTCCTCAGTATACTCTGTCACACTTGAATCTTTCTGCTTCAGATTTTGCAACTTTCAGAACAAACTAATTTGATAATCTGTAGGCATGAACTTTTTCTTCAACTTATTCACCATCTAATCCCATGATTTTATCTTGTCTTTTCCTCTTCTTTGCCTATTTGTCTGCAAATGTTCCCACCAAAGGGATGCATGTCCTCTCAACTTTGTACAAGCAAACTTCACCTTCTTATCTTCAGTGGTACCTTCAAATTCAAAATACTTTTCTATATCTATAATCCAATCAAGCAATTCTTCTAAATCCAGCTTACCATTATAATCCGGTGGATTGAAATGTGGTTTTGTATTCACTCTGGTTAGGGCTCTTATGAACCTCTCTTCTCTTATTTCCTATTGTACTTCTACCTCTTCATCACTCACATCATCAACTAGTCAACCTCTTCTCTGGGTCGTTTCAACTACATCTAATCTAGCAACAATTCCTCTCAACATCTCCATTAAAGCAGGGTCTCCATTTCCATGCGCTCCATTTCTTCTACCATTTCTTCTTCCCGCCATCTTTACACAAGTCCTCTACAATTGCAAGTTGAATCCTCAATTCGCCACCCTACAACAAATCTTCAACAGGACTTCGCAAAATCTGACGATCTCGCAAGGAACGAATCTCACTCTGATACCAATCTTACACAGCCACGGTAGGAGGGTCCTCAAAGAGAACAATCTGGACCGTGCAACAAGAGTAACACAACGAAAACAACATAGAATATGGAGGCAAATGTAGATGTAAATATGTTCATTAATAGAAATCTTAGTTGCATTTGATCGACAACATCCGGGTTTACAGAGTCGGCTCATGGGCCTGATATAACATGTTCAATATTACAACATCCCAATATGCTCCTATATGTGAGTTGAACTCTTACAATTTGAATCAATCTTAATCTACTCAATCAAATACTAACTCCACATCCTTTCTCTAATGACCGATTACAAGGTTTATACTATAGCCGCGATTCTGGAAACATCCATGTTGGCCAAAGATCATTACATTAACCAAGGAAAGGAAATGTAACGTGCGCATGAATAGGTCGGCCTCAAATTTGAATTACTCTATCAACAGGTGCATAGAATGAAGTGTGGACTTATAAGGAAGGTTGGGGACACTCCACAGAACACTTAGAATCACACCGTCGAGATCCACAATCACGAGGATGATCCACGAACAATCAAATTAACCGATTGGCTTGAAAACTATTCTGGTGCCGGTTCAAGAAACTTCCATGAAATTTTGAACGCGATAACTTGTCGAAGAAAGATCCAATCATGCCCAAATCTTGGAATAAGGAAAATGAACATGCCCACAATGTACACAAAGATCCACGGGGTCTAGTGAGCAAAGATGACAAGTCCACCAATATGAACTGAGCAAGAACAAAATAAGAACAAAACTGAAAGAAAATATTTTTGGTTGATGCAAGATTGTCAAGAACCAAGGATGCTCCTACATCATTTTCTCCTTTAAGGTCTTGTTCATCCTTTTAGTTATCTCCTTTAGGGTCTTGTTCATCCTTTCACCATTATGTTGTGTTTTGTATGCAACTAAATCTTAAAGATCAATCCCTTCAAGAGTGCATAATTGGTCAAAATAATGGTTCAGATATTCCCATTCATTGTTAGTGCAAAGAATCTTGATATACTTTCCAAATTGCTTCTCAACATGAGCCTTGAAATATTGAAACTTCTCAAAGACTTCAATCTTCTATCTAGTGAAGTAGACCCAAGTACATTTGGAACAGTCATCAATGAAGGTGAGTACATAATAGGCCTTACTAAAAGACAAGGTTGGAAGGGACCTGCTATATCACTATGAACCAACTGAAAAGCTTGTGAAGCCCTCAAAGACTTCCCTTTGTCAAACATCTCCTTTGGATGCTTACCCAAAACACAACCTAAACACACACCATCTAAAAAACTAATATGAGGAAGTCTTGTTACCATGTCTTGCAAATTGAGCTACTAAAGTTAATGGTAGTTAAAATGGCCAAACCACACATGCCATGGATTACTCATTGAGTCTAAATGGGTAAGTAAATCTTTAGAAAATTGTGACACAAAATGGGAGATTGCATATAACCAAGACTTATGGTTAGCCTTCCCCACTACAACTAAGGCATCATCCTCAAGAGCTCTAATCATAACTCAAGAGAAAACTCAACTTTCTTACAATTCCCAAGATGAGTGATTTGGTAGATTGAAGGAAGGGAGTCAGACAAGTCAAGAACACAAAGGACATTCTCAAATGATCCATCATCCATGCCAAACAAACATTTTTTGACAACTTCCACATGAGTCTCATCACCAGTAAGAATGTGTGGTACTAAACAAGGCTCCAATGAAGAAATTTTTTCTCGATCAAAACCCATATGATGGGTAGCACCTAAGTCAAGTATCCATTGTTGTGAAGATTCTATTGCTACAATAGTTGTTTGTCCTTTCCCTTTCCTTAATTTGGAAGAAGAGGAAGGGGATGCTTCATGTGTGTAGAAATATGACAAATTGATGCGATTCTTCTTGATATTTTTTGTCAACTCATCAATTTGTTTAGCATGACAACAATGCCCTTCCTGACCAACTCTCTTGCAATATGAATATATCAATCTCTCCTATGAATTCCATTTCTTAAGAAAGGATGGAGAGTCTCCTTGTGTAGGAGAAGATAATTTTGCTTTATCTTTTCGTGACTTGAACTTTGATTGCTTATATTTCTCATTAGACCCTTTCTCATTATTTGGATGACCTGCCACCAAAGCTTATGACTTGGATGGCTTGAGAATATCCATTGAGATTAACTTTGCATGTTCAAGTATCAACATCTCTGTGAATGAATCAAATAAAGGCATAGTATAGGCCTTTCCCATTATCAACCAATGAGTCTAGAAACTAGAAACAAATGATGTATATTTTGAAGAAAGCTTTCCTCACAAATTGAAAAATAATTATGCATCCTTCTTGTCAATACCACATTATTTAAGTTATGATCTTAATTCATTAACTTTAGTTACATATTCTTAGATATTGTCAAAAAAATTGGATCAAGATTATTGAGAACACTACCGATTCAATATCCTCTAACCTCATCAATTTGGCCATCCAATTGTGAGATTATTCTAAGCCTCCTTAGGTGATTTACACTGATCGATGTAAAAAATAACATCAAGAGAAACAAAATGTACATATATATCCAAGTTCCATAGTACTTCTAGTGAGCCATTCCATCTTTTCTTTAGCATTTGTTGGTTTTGCAACAAATCCATCAATATAGTGAGTTAATCCTTCAAACATTAAAGCATTCCATGCTTTGGATTTCTAAGTTGCATAGATATGTGGAGTTGAATGAGGGAACTTAGGATAACCCATGCTGAACATTTTAAGAGCACAAATAAAAACTCAAAAAGGAAATGACCACAATCACACAACACAACCCCCCAAAACTACTTAATCAAAGAACCCCACCCCCAAGCAAATATAATTTGGCACTTTATAATTTTGTAGTTACAATTACCACTTGCTAGAAAATGCAAAGTTGTATTTATCTCAATGCTTTTCAATTGCTAAAATAAGGCTATATGCTAAAAGTACATTTTTTTATCACAATGAATACAAATTGATAACACCATTACAAAGTACATGGAAAGTTATGCATTTTCAAAACAAATTGCACTTGAAAAGGAGCCCATATGAGCTTGAACAGAACCTTGGAAGATCCAAAAAAATGAGAATCATTCAAAACTTATCAAAAATTACAAATTCTAAAAAAACTGTGCATCAAAATCCAAAATTGTCTACACCAATACATAGAGCACAAAAAATAGCCCATATAAAAAAATATTGCTAAAAAAAGGAGGCAGTGATCCCTAGTTATGGTCTTCTAAAGTTCGGCTACAAATTTCAAAATACCAATGGAGAGGGGAACCTAAATTTGAAAAGCTCTAGCTAATATCAACACAATATCACCGCTAAGTTTATCGAAACTACTGCTAACTATAGTGGGACCACTAACTTTAATTTTCTTTTGGATAAAACTAGAACTGTACTATATTTGAAAGTGTTATTAAATTTCATTGAGGTCGCTAAAAATGGTGAAGTTGTCAAAAAACTACCAAACTTGATGGATCTGCATAAAAGGCCATTAAAGGGCACAAGCAGTAGATTTTTTTAATAAAAAAAATTGAAGCAGGGGGTCATGTGGGTGACTACCCATGACCCAATGAAGAAGTATTGGGCACTCTTAAGGGGGTTGTGACCCAATAGGGGTTCATGAACCCTTTGAGGGCTACAACCTTTGAAATTGAGGCCCATGCCTTGAAGGCAACCTTGAAATTAGCACTTAAAGCACTTATATTACATATTTGCAAGGTATGGATTGTACCTTGTTACAATTAGTTTGCAAAAAAATTCTACACCTACACATGGTGCAATTTTTAGTTTTGGAATATTCCAATCTATATGGTAGGTTGGGGGTGAATTTCTTCTTAGAGCCCAAGGTAAAGTTCTCCAAATCAATGAATTGATAGTCAATCTTTAGGTTCTTAGGCCTCCTAGACACTATGGGAAAGTCAAATTTGACTCAAAATGCTCCAAAAGTATGCCTACCTTCTAGATTTGGCCTCCAATGTCTAAATAGGATGCAACAAAAGGTAAATCTAACTTTCTCAAATAGTTTAGATGCAATGGTGAGCTTATATTTACTCCACCAATCTCCCAAATGTACTTTCAATATAAAGCCACAAAATAAACCCTGTAGAATCTAGTATTTCTATCACACATTTGTAATTTGCTAGATCATCCAAGGATGTAAGGTAAAAGCATACTATGCTTCAAAAAAGTACAAGATATGCATGCAATATTTACTAAGAAATTAACCGAAGGTACTCAACTTGCTTTGATAGCATGTAAGATTTGGCTATGGAGATAGCCACCCAAGATTTGGAAACCTAATGGGAAGCACAAAGAACTCAAAAGATCAATATGAACAGAATGCATTGTATTCCTCTCAAATAATACAAATCAAATATGAACAATGTGTGTGAAACCGTTGGTTATATAGGCCAAGGTGAGACATAAGCCAACATAAGATTATGATAAGTGTCTTAATCTTATGATATGCGACATAAAATTAATATTCCCTAAAAGTGCCCTAAGTAAACTTAAGTGATAAAGTGTGAAAGGACCCAATAGTGGAATTGGTTAGGGAAATAACCCTATTCACATTGAAACTATCAAATTTGTCAATGACCTTTCGTTGAACTCAACATAAGTATCAATCAAACTATTTCCTTGGGTGACCATCTCATGGTACCACTATTCGTGTGCTACTCCATCCAAAGGGAGGGTAGCATATTTCATCACATCTCCCTCAAACATAAGTTTAAGAGAGAAAAAGGAATCCATCTTCTAGATCCATGTGTGAGCTTTACAGTTGTTTGAGACATCAAAAGTGGGTATTGACAACTTACCCAACCGATGTTGCAAATGTTGATGGGTGTAGTTTGTGTTTCTCTCCCTCCTTTGTTGATTTCCCATTCTTAAATTGTAGAAATATTGCAAAAACATGGTTGAATGAAACTCATCTCCTAGAGATTGATAGTCATGTAGATAATATATGAATCTATCTCTAGCATTTTGATGTTTTTGCCCTCCCCAACCTTGAAGTCCTTTTCTTGTCAAGAATTTGGGTTGAAAAGGTCTAACCGCAAAGCTACTCACAGTTCTCTTGTGGTTATTATTTTATTCATTGGTGTACTCCCTTCACTCGAGAATTCTAATTAACTCTAGACGTATTCAAGTTCTAGAATGTTTGCTTCATCTAAATCAACAAATTTGTCAATTTTTCTTGACCTTATATGATGGAATTGAGTTGTAAATTGGTTATTTCTCCTTCATTAGGAATTCTCCTTTCTCTTTCTACGATATCAAAATTCTCTACCTCAAGCTATGCAAATAGAAATTTTACTTGTGTTAAAAGATTTAGGATGTTGAGCTCTCCTTTCCCTTTGATAGCATCTAAATTCTTTGTCATTGAGGTGTGTGTGATATGATCCTCTACATCAAATGGTTAGCATGTATACAAGCTGGCAAGAACATAGCTCTGATACCACCTTAATGACCCAAACTATATTTTCTATATACATGCAAAAATTCTAGAACTTTCTAATCACCAAGTTCCCAGAATTCACAAGATAAGAGCATATGGTGGCTAGAATTCAAATAATAATCAAATTTATTTTGAGGATTGGTAGTGAGCCACACAGTTTACAATGCTTACATATAAGAAATTTGAAAATATACTATGTAATGTCTAGCAACAAGCCCTCCAAAATGAATACAAATTAGCTATAAGCCAAAATATGAACCATAATTTTGCATTAAATTTTGTTATTTTAAACGACTTCCTAAAGGCTTAGTACAATGACCAAGAAAAATCTTAATTCACATTTAAGATGTGAAAAATTAGCACTAATAAATATAGCCAATAAATAAATGACATCTTTCAAAATTATATAATAGCTACAAGTAAGATATTGCAAAATAACCTAAAAAGAAATGACTTTTTGCACAACAACAAGCACTACAAAAGTAATATATAATACTGCAAATCTCATTAAACTGGAAAATCTTCCAAGACATGAATTGAAATGTTGAAACACATTAAATTACCCATAAACACACTAAACTACAAACCAAAAAAAACTAAAACAACTAACAAACTTGAACACCAAACCTTACACACCAATCTAGAAATATAGAATTTTTTTAATACCAATCTACAAATTGAAAACTTGAAGCCCAATATAATTCATGTACTACAATCACCCATTAAGAATCTAAGAGTTTTTGTTCCCACATTCCAATAAGATCTCAAGGGCTTTCATCCTTTGATCTTGCAACCACAAAGGGCTTTGTCCTTGAAGTAATTTTCAAATACAAGTGCTTTGAAAATGAAAGAAGTTGATAATATCAAATTGCATAACTCTCCTTTGAACTTTTATCGTCTTTTATAGATTCATTGAGGATATAATTATATATTATTTCTTTCTTTAGATATTCTAGGATAAATTTAGTTTGGAACTCCCCTCATGAGATTCCCTCTTAAAATAAGATTACAATTCCAGTGCTAGAGACAATAAAATATTCCTATGAGTTACATAAGGCTTTATTATGCATCATTTAAGCAACATGTACAAAATAAATATTAATTTATCATCTCCACTAATTTTCAAATAATATTAGGACTAATTTAAAGTTGAGGAACACACCTAGTCTCACTGTCCTAACAACCAATAACATTGACCCTCTTTTAAAAAAGCCTATAAATTATCTTTTAATGTTTTCCCTAATGACAAATAACAATGACCCTCTTTCAAAAACAACCTATAAATTATCTTTTAAAATATTATAACATAAAATAAAACTTAAATTATTTATCCTGCCAATAGGCATTAACTCTACAATTGACAACACGACATATAGGTGGTAAATTCGTGGGAAAACAAAAAAAAATCTACATTCTATTTATATGTGTAGTGATTTTTTTTAATTTTTTTTTCAATTGTTTAAGTGACAACATCACAACATTCTATTTTCATTGTTCAACTACAATGATTTTTGTTTCCACGTATTTTATATAAATTATCTTAAAGATATCTATACTAATTATTTTAAAATTATATGGTACCTTATCCATAACCAAAAAAATAAATAAATTTAATTACGCACTCTTGATCAACTTTGGGCTGCAAAAGAGACATGATAGCTACCTGTAACGCTTAAAATTACCATGACTAAAACGGGGTCTTTTCCATTGGAAGCATCGGCTTTAATCCGGTTGATAAGCTATTTAAAAAAGGTTGAAAACATGGATAACCACCGTTGGCCTAAAACAGCTATGAAGGAGACGCTAGATCGTAGGAAGAAAACTTGGATGAAACAAAACCACAAGTGGATGAACAAGTGGGACATCAATTTGCACGAGTGTCCTAGCACCAATAGTGAAATAAAAAGCTATGTGACTGAAAAATTCAGAACTGCCATGTGGACAAACCAGATTGGGCAAAAAAAAGCATACTACATCAAAGAGTTTAACCCGACAAAGGATCATGGTGAAAAAACTTATTTAGGTGCAGATATTAAAGGGAAAGTGAGGTTGTTAGTGGCACAATTGAGGACGGGATCACATCACCTTAGGTGTGAGACTGGTAGGTGGAAGATACCCAAGGAAACTTGGGAAGAAAGAACTTGTATTTTCTGCAATAAAGGGGTTGTGGAAACTGAATGGCACTTCATCATGGAATGCATTGCTTACGAGGATATCCGCACTCAGCATGAAAATAGTTTGAAAGTGGACAATATGCACCAACTATTTGAGGAAGATAAGATTCATCAGACGGCTAGCCTTCTAGTCAAACTTAACAGCAGGAGATCTGACTTGGAAAAGAGTATGAAGACAAATTAGGCCTGTTTTGTCTCGGTCCCATCGACTGTTTGGTCTCGCGGACGTCATTAAAATATTTCATTCATTCATTCAAAACTATAAAACAGCCTTCCGTCACCAATTTTTAGCATATATTTGATAGGATGTCAGGTAGAAAAAACATTTATTGATTGATGAATTTTTTAAGTAAAAGTCAAACCAATTAAAAAAATCTATAGCAAATACAGCTGAAAGGACGTCAAGTTTATGACAGATTTGTACACCTCATCGTCCCATCATACAAAAGGAATATTGCTAAAGGGAAATGAAATATTTTAATGACGTCCACGAGGCCAAAGAAGCCTATGGGACCCAAGATCAGCACCGGAACAACCCACAGCACAGCCCTAGACACAATGGAGGTGTCGTTCGAGATCAGCTCTTCGAGAGTGAATTTTGATGATGAAGTTTGCAATTTTGTCGAGTCTTGAATCTTCAAACAAGGTATTTAAATTGTCAACCTGCACCGCATCCCCATAGCTGGCCCGGATGTCTTTATAAGCTGAGCATTCTATGATAAAGTGCCATTCTGTCTCCACCATACCTTCGTTACAAAAGCGGCATATTCTATTTTCCCACTCTTCTTTAGGAACCTCCCACCTACCCGTTTCACACCTAAGATGGTGTGAACTAGTCCGCAATTGGGCTATCAACATTTTTGCTTTCCATTTGATATTCGCTCCTATATAAGCCTTTTCTTCATGGTCCCTTGTGGGATTGAATTCTTTGATATAATAATCCTTTTTACGCCCTGTTTTTTTCGTCCATATACCATATTTAAATTTTTCTCTCACATAATTTTTTATTTCTCCATTTGTGTTTGGACACTCATGCATCACAATATCCCATTTCTTCATCCACTTGATATTAAGTTTCATCCATGTGTTCTTTCTTCTAGTTAGCTCCTCTTTCATAATTAGCTTAGGCCATCTATGATCCTCCATATTCTGGACCTTCTTTAAGTAGCTTAATAACCGGGTCATCGCTGAGGCCTCCAGAGGAAAAGTACCGGTCTCAGCCAATAAAATTTCATAAGGCACTGCAGTCTTAAGCTTGAGGCTGCATATAATTAAATGTTTTTGTATCCTTTCCACTTGTCTCCATTTCTGATCTGACATGCTGCTGCCCCAGATTTCACACCCATAGAGAATTACCGGAGTAACAAGAAGACCAAAAAGCGTTTTTTTAGTTTTCCAATCCCATAATTCGGCATTTCTACATCTATTTTGCAAAGAGTACAACGCTTCCCAGCCTCCTTGAATTCTTTTTGCTCTAAAATTCTGCTTTACCGGGGAAACAGAGTGCTTTGGTCATTTGAAAATGGAATCATTGCACATGTCAGGTGAAGAACGCTTTATCATGGATAAGCGATGTGACAGCTTGCGGGACCCCGCAATTCTGCTATTATTGTTTCTCTTCATCAGCAAATCACTCTCTAAAAATCAGTTCAGGCACTTTTAAGATAATTAAATATCGGCTAAATGTTTAAAAAATTGTGTGAAGAGAATTGTATCGATATTGTATTTTAATCGAACTATCAAATTTCGGAATCAGTGATCAAAATTACACGACATCGACGGTGTTGGTTGGCTTCGTACAGCTGGGAGTGAATCTACGCAGTCGATGGAGCGTAAGGATGTCATGCAATGGGCGGAAGCTCATTATATGCGCGGTGCAGAAGGTGACTGTCGCATTTTCATGATTGTTATCGCAATCCGAAAAACCTATTAATTTCGTCAATTTTGCTTCCAGCCTTGTGTTTTTCTTACTCTATTTTCATTTTTCGTGCATATATTGAGGCGTTGAAGAGCCGCAGCAGAGGTATGGAAATTCAAAATGATTTTGTGCTCAAAACTCTTTTTACTTTTGCCTTCTGTCTTAAAAATGAGCGAAATTTTGTGATTCTTCTGTATTTTCCGAGATTATCAGAGCTTTTTACTATAAACGTCAACCTTCCGCAGACCTTGGTGTCAAGAATTTTTTTATAGCCAATCTTTTGGACTCATAATTATGGGAAAATCTATGTTTTTAGCGTTTTACTAGTTGAACATGGATATGAGTTCGTTGAATTGAGTGATTTTAAAGTAAAATTTGAAAGCTTTAACTAGTTGATCGGGAACTGGAAGTCGGTCGTAGAATAAGAAAATACGCCTTAACTTAAATATGCTTGGCACGGTGTAAAATTTATGGCAAAAGCTTAACCCGATACAGTATGTATAAAATTTGTATTTAATAAGATTATTCGAAAATTACACAATTAGACTACGATTTTATTAAGCACGGCTCTCCAATTTTGTCAGAAGTTGCTGCTGAAAGAGTCTAGGAGCTAGTTGCAGTGAAAAGGTCTTCAGGAAACTGAAGTTTTTTATCTTTTTGTACTCTAACTATTCAGATTCTTTTGAAATTAGCTGTTGATATTTTTTGTGAAAAAATTAGTGTGTTAGTCGCTGCCTTAAGCGAATAAGATTGGCTGCTACAAGCTTCTAGCCCCTTCTACGGGCCTCCTTAAAGAATAGTCACTTCGATTTTATATGGCAAAGATGCTGTTGATTTTTCACGTTGGCTGTTAGCAGCAGTAAATTCTCTTCATAGGACTACGTACTCAAAAGATTTCTGTTAATCTTTTGTCTGTTGAAAGCTCAGTACTCGCATCATCGGACATTTGGAGGTGCTCAGTTCCAGTTCTTGCTGGTTGGTTTTTTTCTGAACAGTATGGATAGTAAAAAGAATTCTGAACGAACTGCCTGACCGGTGGCTTCTTTTCTTGAACATACAAATGATGATATCATTTCATGACGTACTTTCTTCTCTTAATATTTCTATACGTAAAAAATCAGAATTTTGAATGATTACCTTTTAAGCATTAGGATGCTTAGGAAAGAAATGGATTAGCTACGGATTCGTTTTGACATAGTGCCTTTTCTTTTGGATTAAATCTAAGAATCCTTAAAAAGATGTCCAGAAGATATCTAGGATGGGTATTCTTTATTTTGCTGTACAAATCAATAGCCTTTTTTCTCTAAACTACCAAATCGTTGACAGGAGTTTTATTTTGATGTATGTAACGTGTAAAAGTATTTTTGTTCACAATATAGTTTTCAGCTAAATTACAGTGCTGCTCAAGTCTGCACACAAGTTCCTTCCGTCTCTGGAAAGTTTGAAGTGATCATTTAATGAACAGTATTAGAGATATTTGATTCAAAAGCTGGCATTGCATCCATCACTGAAATACTGTGGTGAAAGGCCTTCCAATAGTAATAATGATCAAAATGTTTTGCTTCCTTTGCAAAATGGTGGCCTGAATTAGCATTCTTTGGTGTGAATAATGCATTAATAGGGCTGTCAAGTTGGTTGACCTGTAAAGATGGCGTCCATTATGAAGGGCACTTTGGTACCATCAAATATCTTGTCTGGCGCTCGGAAAGATACTTGTGCAGATCATATTGTTGAATCTGTGGCTTTCAGCAGAGATCAGGCTAAGGTCAGTGTAGGATTGAGAAAATCAAGCTTATGGAGATCATTAGAGCCATTCCAAGCACAAGCTGTAGATTTGAGGAGAAGATTCTCTGGCTTGAGTGTAAAGTATGGTCTTTGTCGCTGCCAAGCTGTTGCGACCCCGATAACAAAAACACAACAGGTAATTTTTGTAAAACTAAAAGAATTGCCTACTGCATTATGAATCATGTTTCAAATTGGATCGCCAAGAAAAAAATTCAGAGAAATATCTGATACTGAATAAACTCTTTTAATGTTTTTGCTAATATGCAGAGGGTATTCACATTTGGGAAAGCTCGGAGCGAGGGAAACAAGAGTATGAAATCTTTGGTAAGCATACTTCTAAACCCTGCACTAGCATGCTCTGTGTTTGAAACACATGCTGTGAGAATGGCGTGATAAATTTGACAGTGGCTGGTCCTCACCACTGGGCATGGTTTCCCCTCATCATAGATTTTCTTGTAATATTTGGCTTCTTGCAATATTAGGGAAAGATATTAATCTATGTCATTTGATCGTTTCTGATTCTTATTTTATGTGAAACTGTGTTCTTGCCATCCAAAGTTACAATTAGATTAGGAACTGATTCCTTGTCCATTTAAAATATTTTGGGTTAGTTGGGAGGAAAGGGCGCAAATCTGGCAGAAATGGCCAGCATTGGTCTCTCTGTCCCTCCAGGGCTCACAATCTCAACTGAGGCATGTAGGGAATATTTAGAAAGTGGAAATAAGCTTCCAGATGGCCTGTGGGAAGAGGTATTAGAGGGCCTGAAGACAGTAGAAAAGGATATGAATGCTAGTCTTGGTGATCCTTTGAGACCTTTACTGCTCTCTGTCCGGTCTGGAGCTGCGGTAAAGTATTTCCCCTTGTATCTTAAACTTAATTATTAGCATTATTATGATATTCAACAATGTTGATTTTGTTTTGAACCATGTGCTGCAGAGATAAGAGTTCATCAACAAAGAGACTGGTTCTATTTGGCAGGCTATTATTTTTTCTAACTGATTTTTGTTATGCATCCTTTTTGTGCGTAGATTTCTATGCCTGGTATGATGGATACTGTGCTGAACTTAGGCCTTAATGATGAGGTTGTTATAGGATTGGCTGCCAAAAGTGGTGAGCGCTTTGCATACGATTCATACAGGCGTTTTCTAGACATGTTCGGCAATGTGGTAAGTTTTGTGTCAAGGATTTACAATCCAGTCCACTTGAGTACATGTTTGCTATTAGCTGCAGACAAATATATGCCTGGTTTGTGTCTCACTCAATAAATTCTTTCATGGAGGTTATGAGCATTCCCCATTCCTTGTTTGAGGAAGAACTTCAAAGTTTAAAGGCTGCAAAAGGAGTTCTACTCGATACAGACTTAACCGCTCATGATTTGAAAGACCTTGTTGTGAAGTATAAAGATATTTACATACAAGCTACCAGTAAACAATTTCCCTCAGGTACAACGAAACATTGAAGTTCAGCTACATTGGTTAGCATGACAAGTGAGGTGTAATTTTTTTCAGTTTCCCTAGAAATATTGGAAGGATTGTAAATAATAGGCAATTCTGATGCAGATCCTAAAGAGCAGCTGCGATTAGCAGTTCTGGCGGTTTTCAACTCATGGAATAGCCCTCGTGCTATTAAGTACAGAAACATAAATCAAATAACAGGTTTGAAGGGAACAGCTGTTAATGTACAATCCATGGTATTTGGAAATATGGGTCCAACATCAGGAACTGGAGTTTTATTCACTAGGAATCCCAGCACAGGGGAGAAGAAGCTTTATGGGGAATTTCTCATCAATGCTCAGGTATTTAGAATTGTTGAATTTGAAAAAAAAATCTCAGCCTATTCCAACTCTTATATTAAGGATGTGTGTACATTTTTTATTGCATATTTGTTCAACTTCATGTTGTGATTTATCCATTATAAATTAGGGAGAGGATGTGGTTGCTGGCATTCGGACACCAGAAGACTTGGACACAATGAGACAATACATGCCCAAAGCTTACGATGAGCTTGTGGAGAATTGTGAAATTCTTGAAAAACATTACAAGGATATGATGGTAAGTGCTAAAGTTCCCTCACACGAAGGATCTAATAATTTCAAAAACTATCTAATTCAATGCCCACTGCAGCTACAAAAAAAAAAGAACTTACTGAGACCTTCAAAGGGTCACTGTGCATCTTGTAAATAAATCTTCGACTTTCGCTTGCATAATGAAATATGACATATAATGGGACTAGAAACTATCCTTAACAGAGGCTCAAGAAGGTTCCTCACTTGACCGCAACTTTTTGTCTGTATGCTCTAACTCATGTTTGCAAGTAGAATTGTCCGAAATATTTGAATACTGTTTCTTGGAAAAGTCTATCAATCAAGGATTAGTAGTATCATCAAGAAACTTCATGTCATCTTATTTTTGAGAAAAATTTCTTAGTTTTTTACTGTGCGATTGATCAGCAATTGGATTGTTGCAGTTTCTTCCCATCTTATGTGCATTGATCTTTTCAATATCATATGCTTATACTTGTATGCATACCTCGAAAGTTTTTAGAATACCCTTGTAGTGCTTAGGTTCTGACATCTAGCTTGGCAATTTCAGGATATAGAGTTTACAGTACAGGAAAACAGGTTGTGGATGCTACAATGCCGATCTGGAAAACGCACAGGTACAGGTGCTGTCAAGATTGCTGTTGACATGGTCAAGGAAGGACTAGTTAATAGCCTTTCTGCTATCAAAATGGTTGAGCCTAGACATCTTGACCAACTTCTACATCCTCAGGTTGATACTGAATTTGTAAATACTTTCTATCAAAATAGTTTAGAATATTATCTTTTGTTGAGATTGAGCATGAGATTATGTTTAATGACAGTTTCTCAAATCTGTTGTCTCTCTTCACCTTACTCTCAATTTCTATTACCCTCTAGCGTCAATTATGTTGTTGGGTTGTATATGCAAGTTTGAGAATCCATCTCGCTATAAAGATCAAGTTATTGCCACTGGTCTACCTGCATCACCTGGAGCGGCAGTGGGACAAGTTGTGTTCAATGCTGAAGATGCAGAGACTTGGCATGGACAAGGAAAACCAGTGATTCTGGTATGTTTGATTCATAAAGATAATTAATCATCAAAAGGGACTGAAAAACAGAATATATTTCTGGAACTTACCAATCAGTCAATGTATTTACTTAACTTTTTGGCATTTGTTTTTCTTTGCACTTTGAGATTGCACACTGTACTCACATGTTGGCATGTATTAGTATACTTAACACAAAGTTGCAGGAATAAATCCTTGTTCAGAGATATCTGACTTAACTACAACATTTATTAATGGTAATAATTAATAAAGAGAACTGAGTAATTTGTTTGTCTTCAGGTGCGTAATGAAACCAGTCCAGAGGACGTAGGTGGTATGCATGCTGCCACTGGCATACTGACTTGCAGAGGAGGCATGACTTCACATGCTGCTGTTGTTGCACGTGGGTGGGGCAAATCTTGTGTTTCAGGGTGCTCAGAAATCCACGTTAATGAAAATGAGAAGGTTCATTGTCTCCTTTACAATAAACATTAGAATGCTTAATGTAAACCTCTCTATTGTCAAACCACGTGATATATATTCTTTTGTCATGATCCAAATCACATATTTCCTGGACTATTTTACGGTTGAATTTTAATCAACACAATATCCTTTCAATAAAAATGATTAGTTGTGTAAATAGTGCATATTGCAATACTAAGTATAAGAATTAATGGCAGTTACTGCCAAGATGACAACTGTGCTTGTAATGACAAATCTCAATTATTAACTTAATTGCAGACAGTGTCAGTTGGAAAACATGTATTGAGGGAGGGTGACTGGTTATCTATCAATGGCACAACTGGAGAGGTGATTTTGGGTAAGCAGCCTCTTTCCCCTCCAGCAATCAGTGGTGATTTGGGTACATTTATGACTTGGGTGGATGAGCGAAGACACCTGAAGGTATATCTAGTTTCTGTACTTGTAAAATGCTCAATAATTATTTTTTATCAGTTCTTTTGAAAATTTTAAAGAAATTCAGCATTGTAGACACTGACTAATTGAATGTAATCAATTTATATATGATAGATAAAACTGTTGATTCTCATTGCAGGTTATGGCTAATGCAGACACGCCAGATGATGCTCTCACAGCAAGAAACAATGGTGCACAAGGCATTGGGCTTTGCAGGACTGAACACATGGTAAGATATAAAGATGTTAACATATAATTTGTTTCTGGAAGATTACTTTTATCATAGTGGAAACTAGGATAGCCAGTAAATGCTGAGTTAGTCTCTCTATGCAATAAAATTATATTTCCATCATGATGTGAAGCAAAAGGCATTTGTTAAAATCATTTGATTTTGTGCAGTTCTTTGCATCAGATAGTAGGATTAAGGCTGTGAGGCAGATGATTATGGCTGTAACACCTGAACAGCGACAAGTTGCACTCGATAAGCTCCTACCCTATCAACGATCTGATTTTGAAGGGATTTTTCGGGCAATGGATGGTATGTACTCTATACTTCCTTGTATCAGAACCCTGGATTTGTATTTCTCAAATTAGAGTGTGAACTCCAGTATCACAAAGCATATTGTCTTACAGGTCTTCCTGTCACCATACGCCTTTTGGATCCACCCTTGCATGAGTTTCTCCCAGAGGGTGATATCAATGAAATAGTTTCTCAGTTAGCAATAGATACTGGAATGACAGAAGATAAGGTTTTCTCACGTGTAGAGAAGCTTTCTGAGGTCAATCCTATGCTTGGATTCCGTGGATGCAGGTGGGTTTCCAGTCCTTACTTTTAAAATGCCTGTTTTTTAATTAGCATATTCATCTGGGAATTCTCAATTTCTTTCCAATGTCCATTTCTAGGCTTGGAATATCATACCCAGAATTAACAGAAATGCAAGCACGTGCTATTTTTGAAGCTGCCACTGCAATGGTCAACCAGGGTGTGAAAGTGCAACCAGAAATTATGGTTCCTCTTATTGGAACACCTCAGGCATGAAATTAAACACACTCTATCACATTTTCCACGTACTTTGTCAACCAGCATTATCATATCTTAGATGTTTATTTTGTAATAATTTTTTATCAGTTTCAGTCTTTTTTTCAAACTTTTCTCCAAGACATTCAATGATCATACAAGTAATCATATCAACATTTTAAATATCGTCAAGTATCTTTTGGGAAATTGGACTGCGAAGATAGTTAAGCAAATTGGAAGTCTTGTTGCTCAGGTTGTTTTGGCTAAGGACGTTAGTTATCTGAGCTAGTATCCAATTTTTATTTCTTTGACAGGAATTGGGACACCAGGTGAATCTTATACATAAAGTTGCTGCACATATATTTTCACAAACTGGTTATTGTCTGAAATATAAAGTTGGAACTATGATTGAAATTCCACGAGCAGCTTTGGTTGCAGATGAGGTAAGAAAGCCATACTTTCAAAAATATGGACTTCGATTCTAATTTCTAACCATATTTCTTCAGGAATCAGATGGTTATGGATGCTTCTCTGAACATTTACAAAGTTGGATGCCTCTTTGTTTGAAATGTAAATTTGAATGATGCTTTCTCCCATTTGAATTTTGACTGACAACCTAGTGCGTTGGTACCAGTGATCAAAAGCAACTTTTTTCACTGAAATTGAAGATTTTTCTTAGGACTGCATGATCATGGTTTCTTAACCCTTATGCTAATAATTCAACATTTTCAATAGCACAATTTACTAAACACAAGACAAATTCATCCATGATATTCTACTATGGTGGTTATCTTGGTTGATGTGCCTTCCTTGAGAGCTTTTAAACTTTTGTTTGTATGTTCTATGCAGTACGCTGTATGGTCTTGTGCAGTATTGTTTCTCATTTAAAAACAAGTTTGCTTCTTTCTAGCTCACAACGGTATGATAAATCTATTTCATTGTTTGGTAGATTGCCCAGCACGCAGAATTCTTCTCCTTTGGGACAAATGACTTAACTCAGATGACTTTTGGGTACAGCAGAGATGATGTGAGCAAGTTCTTGCCAGTTTATTTATCTCACGGGATTATTCAGAATGACCCCTTCGAGGTGAAATAGTATTTATTTTGGTTTTTTTTTTTATTATTAAATGTTACTGTCCATTTCTTTACAATATTTGCTACTAATTTACCATGTATTAAGGAATTAAACCCTACAATATTGTAATCAAAGAAGCACCTAATGCGTACAGAGCTTTATATGTAATTTGAAATGTTTGAATTGAAAGAATTAGTTCTGTGGAATATAAGGTTCTTGATCAAAGAGGTGTAGGCCAGCTGATTAAGATTGCAACCGAACGAGGCCGTAAAGCTAGGCCTGATTTGAAGGTAAGAAATTTTATATACTTATATGCCAAAATCAACTATTATATTGACTGTTAATCAGTCATTAAATTTGGACGCATCTCTGATGGTTAAATTACCTCACAAATTCATTTCACATGAAATCTTGAATTTGTAATGGATAAGTCCAAGATTTATCAAGCACGATACAAACTATGAGTCAAGTAAACCTCAACTTGCCTTGATACACAGTTCAAAATGGTGAAAACAAGATGGTCACATTGTGGATGAAAACTGTGTTTCTGAAGTTTCATTGACTATGTGGATGTAACATGTGCTTCTAAAGAGTTGATGACTATTTACAAGGAGTTTGCAGGTGGGAATATGTGGAGAGCATGGAGGGGAGCCTTCGTCTGTAGCTTTCTTTGCAGAGGTTGGATTGGACTATGTTTCTTGTTCACCTTTCAGGTCTATACCTCACCCTTGAAGATTTAAATTTATGTGCAAACTCTCATCATAGATAATTAGCATCTCATTTCTCTGTTTCAAAAACATAAAGTCTCACAACATTCTTCATTGGCAGGGTTCCTATTGCAAGATTGGCTGCAGCTCAGGCAGTCTGCTAAAATTCTGTACACCGTTTCGAAGAGCAACCTCATCTTTCTGACCAGTTTAAGCTCTGAATGATTGATCACATTGCTGTCCTGTAATAACTATAAATTAATGTAAATATTGGAATTGTATCATCACTCCTTAGCAAATTGGCAATCAATAGACGACTGAGTTAGGTGTATACCCTGGAAAATAAGTTGAGCTCTTTCATCATAGGTGATTTGTATAAATGTAATAATCTGATAATAAACAGTAATATTGATCAGTAGATCATTTAATGCCGATGTCACATTGGCTATGGCAATCTCTCAAGGTGAAAATGATAACAAAATTACTAGAGTTGGGGATATACAGTTTAACTTTAGAGTGTAAATTTCGACAAAAAGTTAATATATGCATTGTATTCCTGTAGAATGTAACTGACTATGATATGTAATGGAGATGCAGCAATATATCAAAAGAAATTCCATGTATCCCATAAATGTGTGGCTGTTGAGCTTGTTATCATTTTAAATTGTAAGCTCATTACAACAGGGGCACCTATGTACTCAAGGTATAGGTGGATGGGCAAAGATTAGTTTGCATTCAAGCTTTCTCATGAGGCTAATATTTGAATAATATGTAGGATAAATGTAAGAAATTCCTTTTGTCTTATTCATGAGGGATACAAAATTTGAACAATACATAATACAAATGTAAGAAATCCCCTTGTGCGCTTCCATTATAGGGATCTCATAGGCCCAAACTGGCTAATGGCTTTTCTGTGACTTAAAAAATCTTTGCCTTTTATGCATGGTTAGATAGATCTGCACAATAAAAAATTGTATTAACCTGCACATTTTTCATTTTAGGGATGTAGGCAAGCTTGCTTGCATGGCTATAAGCCTTGTGGAGGTATATTGTTTTGAATATTAAGAGATAAGGTTGGAGATAATCATTTACAGGTGCATCTATCTGTTGCATAATAATTGAATACATAGGAATCTTCAACTGTTATTTGCATTTATTGTGTTATGGCAGATTAAAATTTTACGATGTTACACCAATTTGGTAATTTAAAATTAATAGCTCAAATAATACTAATAAGGAGAAGATTGTACTATCTCCATCTATGAAGATGTTGTACCCCAAAATTAAAATTTTTGTTACACTTAAGACATTTTGAAGAAATGTCAAATCAGTCAAAAAGGTCAAAATTTGGGTGTGCATGTCTTGCATGAGGGGTTAAAACGCAAAATTTTCAATT